>CM060703.1:69998003-71198003 GCA_030686995.1 Artemisia argyi
TAATTAGTAAATAAAAAAACTACAAATGATCGATCTAAATTTGTCTTATAATAAACTGAATGAGCTAACCAGCTAACTGCCCCATAAGAACAACAATAATGATGTTCTAAATTATGTACTTTGTAGCATATGTTAACACTGATGTTGAGTTGCAGAAAACCCCTCATCAACGTTTGCCCCCAAGACGACCTGCGTGTGTATCAAAACAAGATATATAACCGTGTAAAATTTCTAAGTCTTTCAAACTTTTTTTTTTATTTATTTACCAATACATTCACGTTTTTCCATATTGTGTATATTGATCCATGAGTTGACTATGTTTAATTAGGCAGAGTAGCTGGGCTTGCTGAACATAGAAGAGGAGGCGAGCCATTTATTGATACCATTTCAGTACATCCTTAATAAGTTTTCATTTTTACAAGCAATTTCTTTTCAACAATATGTAGAGGATGACAATTTAGAAATGAAGTTCAAGAAGTCTCTCGTGTTATCTTTCATCTTTCCATCCTTTAAATTGTTCATGAGCTAGTATCTTAGTACAATGTTCAATACTCATTAAGTCCAAAACTTCGATGCATGATGCTTGAGTTACAAGTGCACCAAACTAATAAAAGTAATAAGACGACACACACAAGGTCATTCCAATTTGTTTGGTAGAAACATACAATTAATAAATACAATGTGGAGTTCTGGTCTTGCAAGATACATCAAATAGACATCGTTCTTGATAAGCATTAAATAATTATGCTCTTCAGGCGACCCTATCTTTATAGTCCATTTGTAGCCCTATGCATACATGAAAGTGTAGCTTAATTTAAGGACTAAAAAGTGTACATGTAGGTTTGATTTTTGAAGAAACTGCAAAATATAAACAGTTGGTGGCTTCCTTCAACTACTCTCTCTTGTTAGTCTCCTCTATCCCAACCAAATAACCTCTTTACCATACAAATTCTAAAACTCAATGTCATTATTATTATAACAACATATACTTATGCAACAAAAGTTATATATATGCCATTCGAGCTCAAATCTACAGTCTTACATTCTAAACGTTGAAGTTATCTTGGTTAGAAAATGTTTTTATTCAATTTTTGCCAAGCAATCCCTTGTAACTCTAATGCTGATGTATCTCTCTCTTTACGGCTTTGAGTTAGGTACAATCTAAGAACTTCTTTTCATGAAAACATCTAAGAAATCTTTTGAAGAAAGGACGATAGTGCATTTGACTAATAGCAAGATCATTTTATTTGTAAAACAAGTTACATTTTGTATAAAATAGCTATTTTCCTAAATCTTTACAAGAACGATATCATTAGAGTTTCTATGAGCATTGAGGTTTGAATTACTTATTTCGTACAGGGAAAGCACAAACTGGAATCGCAGGAACTGGTACTGGGTTTATACCTCAGCCTGGCAGCGGTAGTGGTGGAAATGGAGGTGGGTTTGGTAACGGTGGTGGTGGATTTGGAGGAATAAGTAGTGGAGGTATTCTAAAGCACTTGGATGTCTTAACGACAAGGTAGGTTATCATCTAACAATTTTCAGTGCATGATCCACACAGGTCAACAAATTTTATGAATTTTTTCCAACCACATTAGCGCTCTTAATGCATTTGGAATGAAAAAATGTTATGAATTATCCTTATCACATGATTGTATTTTGTTGACAACAGATTTACAGTAATTGTGAGGAGTCCTATAGGTTGACACAGAGCGGAAACCTCAATGTCCCACCCGATTATACAGATCAATTTTGTGGTGGTGCATGCCTCAAAGAGACGGACCTCGTTCTCAACTGCATCAATGATGTATTGTCAAACTTCCTCTTTTTCAATCGCGCAACCGTAAGGGCCGTTAAGGATACTATCAAGGACGGATGTAGCTTTGGTCCTAGCCGAGGTAACAATGACCACGTATATGTGGGGTTGTTTTTAATTACACTTATTACTCAAGGATAGCGAAATATATTTTGTAAGCTTTTTAAATTCATTTGGTTATATTTTGCTTTGTAGGTGACTTCAATGTAGCTGAGCACATTCAATCATATGAAAGCAATTCTTTCAAGTCTTCATACCCTATCCTTTTTGGTCTGGTACCTTTAATTTCTATCTGCCTTCTGTTATTTTGATGATGAGTTGATCACTCTTTTGCACGTTGTATCCTTCAAATCTATTGTGAAATCCAAGAACTCGAGTATCTTGAGGCTATGTCGTCATTGTGGTTGTTTCCGAGTACTTTTTTTATAAACTGGAAAGTTTTTTGTATAGCGGTTCTCCCTTATGTTGTGCGTTTAAATAGGGTGACGAGATGCACCTAGCTTAAACCAAAGGCCTTGACGGTTTCACAACTTGGTTCAATATTTCTATTTACTATGTTGGATGTATTTGTTATTAGAACTATGCTTATTAATAATTTATCACATCTCAATCTCTTATTAAAATATTATTTTTTTTCCTTAACCTGTACAATAAATCTCAATTTTTTACCATTTATCAACAACCCAACCAATCTAATCTATATCTAAATAAAAGAAAATATGCAAAGCCGTGACAGATGGGTCAAAACAATGAAGGCATTCATTCCAACTTTTGTACAAACATAGTATTATATTATGTATATATTAGATTGGGACCACGTGAAGCATTATATTGGATCGGGTAGTAGAGATTTTTTATTAAGTAGTTGTAGTATTAAATTGGGACCGCATAAAGAAAGACATAAATGCCCTCTCGTGGGATACACGTGCAACAGTTAACGGAGATACACTAACCTCGTTAGTGCTAAATGACCAAGACCGACCCAAGGTTTCCCCATATGGAGGCCGCCTTCACTTTCAGAACCACATGGATGGAATGTGTAATTTGGCTAAACCACAAGGACGATTTTACAATTAACTCTTTTTAAATATTTTTTATGGGTATTTCGGTTTCAAACTCGAGATCGTTGGATCTGAACCAACAAATATGAGATCCAAAATTTTACCAAATTCTAGAAGCGATACAAGAACTATTGGGTATGGATCAGTTCATGATTCTGGTTCAGTTCCATTCCTGGTGTTTTGCTTATCCCTACAGTTAAGTTACCTAGTTAAGCTTGAGTTAAGAGATGTTAAATGACCATACCAAATATACATAACTCTAGAGAGTTTTGAAGTTATCAAGGTGGATTAAGAGATTATTGTAAAAAAAAAGTTATTATTTGGTTTAGTATGTTAGGCGAGCACCTGTGCATAGCGACAAAAATTTAAAGTGACAAATAATTATACTTGCAAAATTATGGTCAAGCTTTCGTGTATGAAATAGATGTATATTGTTTACTAGGTCACTCTTTCAATTTAAAAGTAGTCATGGAAGTTAAATATACAGATATAAAGTATGATATAAAAAGGAATATAATGAAGGGGTAGATTATTAATTTTACAGTTTTTAAGCAATTTTGTTTTCTCTTTATATATAGTATACATTTTTTTTTTTTTTTTTTTTTTTTTTTTTTTTTTTTTTTTTTGTGAAAAGGTGAATTATATTAATCACTCCAAAATTTTGTACAATGCTTGGCATAAACATACTGTTTTGGACATGTCCCAAAACAGAGAAACAAACTACACAATCTTTTATCCAATATCAGTCAATACAAGAAAAAACTATATCAGACCATACTAGATACAATTCTTCATATCAGGTAATCACAATCCTGCACATCCACATTGCTTTAGCAATCAAGCATTCCTTTATTTCCTTAGTCACTCCAATTCACCTTATTGTGCACCATAACCATCTAGCTACATTTTCAAATCTCTTTTCCACAAAAAACCAATCAACCTGCCACCACAATGGCTTAAGTAGAACAAGAGTTTGGCTTCACTAGGCACCCATAACCCTTCCAAGTCAAGGGCTATACCATATGTGCTACATTTCCATATCAAGAATGGCTTCATACATATGGGAACACAAACCTTGAGGGAGGACCACCCTTACCTCCTTGGCAGTGTATAGTGTAACAACCGTGGTTTTGGCAAGTCAGTTTGACTGATAGTCTAGACTCGGTTGACGTTTGTTTGGTGTGTATTAGGTGTTTGAAGTGATATAAGTGTAATATAGGTGAGTTTTAGCACTAAATCCCTTTGCGTAAATGGTTTTATTGTGATTTGGAAAGTTTGGAATTTGGGAAAGTTCATTTTGATCACCTTTGTGGTGTAGAAATAACTTGTGTAGTTTTGGTGTTTTTTTGTTTTTGCGTAACGAGGCTTCGTTCAAGTAATTGAGCGTTAGTAAGTTACGTGGGATTTGTTTTTATTTCAAAAAGAGTGTGAAATTCTATTTTTGGAAACTTTGTTTTGAAAATGATATTTTTCCGGTTTATCGCATAAGACGTTAGGTTTTGTTTTGGAAGTTTATAAAATATGAAAAGTATGAGGTTTTGAGTGTAATAAATAAATTTAATAAAAAAATAAAAATATATATATTTTATATATGTAAAATTCGGATTTAAGGGATAAGGGGGAAAAAGAAAACCCAATTTGAGTCCAAATATGACTCTTAGGCCCAAGGATTATCCATAATTAATATATATACCAAACCAAACACCCCTAAAACGTTTTTACTGCAATTTTAGTCGATCCAAGGAGCAAGAGAAGGGAGAAAAAAATTAGGGTTTATAATTGTGAAGCAATAATCAAGAATCAAGGTAAAATTCTTAAAATACATGTTCAATTGTTTGATTAATTAATATAATTCATGTAATAATTATATGATGGATTAGGGTTTGGGTTAACTTCTGTAAATTAATGTTATTAAACATGTTGGGATCAATTAATGATAATAGTATGATGATTGGTTAAGAGAATTGAGCGTAAAACATGCTAGTTATTGAGTTAGGGTTTGGACAGATTTGTAAGGCTGTAAATATGTGAGTGTAAATAGCAGATGGTGATGAGTTAGGTCACGAATTTTAGGTCTAAATTGAATTATAATGAAAGAGCTTTCCAAAAAGTCCAGCCACGATCAATTTGGAGGTCGGGAAGTCGGTCTTTTGATTTTTCATTGTTAAGGTATTAAAGCTGTCAAACCGGGACAGATTTTGGGTAAAAGTTTGAGGGTGGCATGTGGTTTTAAAAGTGGTATTTTGACTTGGTCTTCTGGAATAGTTAAGTTTTAGGTTATATTAGACTACCACGAATAGGATTCGCGATAAAAACTTGTGGAAGTAATTATTAAAAATCAAAACTTTTTGGTGTGCGTTCAGATCCGAATTTGAGTAGTTGACAAGTTTGAATTTTCTATGAGTACTTGTGTGTGTTATTGGTCCATGGTCTTCTGGGATTAGCTTCTATGCTTATGAGAGACCATGGTAAATTTTTGGTGTGAGTTGTTGAGCTTTATTTGTCGTGATTTCATGTGAGTGAATGTACTCAAAAATTCTGCGTTTTCTGAGTTTTAGAGTGCAAGGGATTTAGTGAGTATTAAGTTATGGTAGTGGTTAGTGTGGTGTCTAGGAGATCCATGGTGGGTCATATGAGTCTTAGACATCCATCATATATGTATTACATGGGTTGTAGCTTTTAGCTTGACCTTGTGTAATGTGGATTATTTTTGTGTGCTATAGATTGTTAGTTGTTTTGTGGAAGCTGCGGAGTTTAAGGTGAGTTCATAGTCCCATATTTTTACTTTGTTTTAAACTTGGGATGGGAATGATGCTTGTCTTAAATGATTTGATTTACTGTAATTATGTGTGTGGTATTAAAGAGCTTGGACTTATAATGTTATCGTATGCATGCTATGTGTGATTATTTGTTTGTGTGGATGTATATGGGATCCAATTAGGAGGATGTTATCCTGTTACTCGCGCATGCGACCTAATTGATGTTTGATATGTTTGATGGGATCCAATTAGGAGGATGTTATCCTGTTACTCGCGCATGTGACCTAATTGATGATTATGGGGTCGGAGGACACGAGCCGTCCTAATGGTTGCTTTATGAGTGTAGTTGCCTTTGCGTGTGGATATGGATTTGCGAATGCATGTAGCTATATGATAACTATAACTATTTGTCCAGCTATATTTTGTAATCACAGTGAATTTGGTTGCCTTGTGTGTTGAGTCTCAAACCTATGAATCTCACCAACATTATGTTGACGTTTTAAGCATCATTTTCAGGTGAGCTTTCTAAGGATAAGATAGAAGGATGTGGATAGACGAGACCTTAGTTGCATTGGAAGTGATTTATTCTCTATGTTTGGATTTATGTTTTGTTTTGGTTATTTTATTTTGGGGTATTGTTACAACACTTTGTGTTTGTACTTTGCTCTATATTGTGCATGTAGTTGTTCTCTATGTAGACACCAGGTGTTGTGATGATATCCATGAAATTACACACTCGCGTTCCCGCCTTGGTGGGGTGTGACAGATTAGTATCAGAGCCTTGGTTATAGAGAACTAGGCGGTTGGACCTAGACTATAACCTAGGAGTCCCTCATATAGTTGCATTTAGGATCTATGTGTAAGTATAGTATTTTATATGTCTATTTTCCTATATTTATGAGATATTTTATTGAGTTCGGACGTCTATTCTATCCCCTATACGTAGTGTTATATATATCGACTTTATTATATCGTCTTTCGCGCGTAAGATGCTTCGTTGGACTACCGTTGTCGATATCGGATGCGAGAGAAGTGGTCAGATGAAACGGACTAACCGCAGAATCCGAGTTCCCGATAGCATGTATCTATGTTCGGACAAGGAGAGGACGTTTATGGGAAACTTTGTTGGAGAAGAAGTGGAGAGGTTTGGAACCACGACGACTTCTGGAGATGGAGCCATTACCAAATACCCTTGGTAGTGTCCTCACTTCACCTAGGAAGGAGATGTGGTTTAGTCTAAACCTCGTGATTTGTATGCGCTTGTGAATTATGTAAAATTGGAAGAAAGGAATAGAGATGGTTTTGTATGTTGTCGACTACCTCAACATGTAGGAAACATAAATGGGTGGTTGAGTAAAGATGAAAGGGAGTTACGATAGAATGGCGTGGATTCGGATCTAGAGTCCACAGCGAGTAGTAAGTTGAATTGATTTGAGTGGGGAGATAAGTGCGAGAGTGGAGTTGAGCCATTATGCGACGTCTTTTGTTTTGTGTTATGTTTTGGAATTCGTATATTGTCTTTTGCCGTCTGGAGCCATGTTTGAGCGTGATTACTCTTGGATAATGGATCGACCTTATCCAAGTGATTTTGATTATAGAGTTTACGTTATCGTTGGAATTGTTCCATGTGAGATGATTGTTGCGACGCCTTTTGTTTTTGTTTGCGTGATGGTTTGCATGATGTGTTGTCATAGGAGGGAGTACACTTATGAAAGGGGGCATAGATAATTACGGTGGCCAACATAATTATACATGCGTCACAACACAAGTGGACTTGCAAGTATGATAGCATGGATTGCATAGTGTATTAGGTGCTATGTGGTATATGTGTGTTATCATTGAGATGTGTGGTTTTGGAAGTAAGTATGCATGTGGAATAGGCTTATAACTATGGTCGCGAACATAATTATAAGGGTATCACGCGTGTGGACTTGTGACCATTATCACATTGATTGATGTTTGTTGTTATATGTTGTGGTAGATGGTATGTGATATCATGTTGGTGATGGCTGTATGGTTAGAGAAGTATTCTCTTAACCGATTGGGCAGTCGTTATATATTGGGGTGTGTAGGTGGTAAGATTCCATCCTACCTATCATATGTTGATACCTCAATTATCGGTGGGTACTTATGTTGTGATATTTAAGTTGATTCGTTTGCTGGACTCTTCGTTTGTATACCTAATTCTTTGGTTGGCATTCCTATTCGTACCATGATGGTACAGATGCCATATTCTTTCTCTTTGACGTCGTGATAGGTCTTGGGTAATCGAAAACGTTTTTGTTGGATACTGGTTCGTTTCTTTGGTGATTCCATACATTCATTCCTCGGATGAATGTTATGCTATTCTTCAAGTATTGTTGGTTCGTGACGAGTTGGTGTGGATATTTGATCCCTCATTGAATTTCGTGACATGTTTTGTGATCTGTTAGTATCGGTGTTTTTCTATGATTTTGGTTTGATCGTTGTACGAATGAGTCTGTAAGTTTATCGTTTGGTTTGCAATGTATTTGTGTGAGTGTTCACTGGTATGAGTTCGTTTGAGGATTATTTTGATTACGGAATTCTTCAATGTCTGTCGCGTTTGATTAAGAGGTTGTGTTAGAGTCTTTATGGCATTTTACAAATTTGTTTTGGGTATTTGAAGGTCGTTTGATGGAAACTAATATTTTCATGGGAAATGAAGTGTAAAAAAAATGGTTATGTTGATGTCTAACATAAAATAGTTTATATATATTTTATGAAAAAAAATGTATAAGTTTAAGGTATGTCTTGTGAAAAATGGTGTTCATTTGTTTTTGGGAAGGTCGAGTACGGGAATAAGAACTGTCTATGGTTCTCATTTACCAAACTTGTTATGTATTTGGTTCATCGAGTGTTTCTTTCGTTGTGGTGCGCTTGTGGATGTTTTATTGGTACATATATTTTATATTTTCTTTGTATGGGTTTTCATGAACATTTGATCCGAGTCTATTTTTATTGGGGGAAAATTTCTCATTGTGTTTTTCTAGCTTTGATTTTGATGTTCGTTACTTCGCTAGTCGGTAATTCGTACCCCTTTTGAGTTCGTTGATATACGTTTTAGTTCGACCGGTTTCATGGTTCGCGTCGTCTACTTAGGATAGATTGTCGTTTCGATTATCAATTTGTTCGTTGAAGAAGAAGAGGATGTTGCCAAGTGTCCAAGTGAGAGGTGTAGCTTTGAGATGTACGTTCTTCAGGAAGGTGGTCAACGATAGCGAGTGTTTGTGGACACTAGTAAGATAAAAGTGGTAAAGAGTAGAAAGTATCTAAGACACCATCTGATAGACGATTGTCCTTAGAAGTGGCAGGTACTATTGGCGATTCATTTCTATCTTCTATAGATTGTGTAGGCATCGCGGAGGTGGAAGATCCATGAGAGGAACTATGTGATACATGATTTAAAGTTAGGGAGTAGAACTTGGAGATGATATTTTATGGAGCAAGGAGTGTGGTCTACCCAGATCATAAGAATCTTTAGCATATATATTTGAAAAGAGGTTAATATATGTTGAAGAGAAGTTGGGTGTGGAATTTCTCAGTGACTACGATTGTCTGATTCGCTATCGTCAAGGAAGGGAGGACATCGTGGTAAGAGCGCTGAGCGGGAGTGAACGAGTGAAACTTAGATGTTGGTGAACAATGATTAAGATAATTCGGTTCGGAGTTACGGGGATGATGTTGACAGCCTAGGGAGAGTGGTTCAAGGATGAGAACATGTAATGAGAATGATTACTTGTTTTAGACCAGTAAATGGAAAGGAACGAAGATGGAGGAATGTACTTTGGGGACCATCTATTGGTTCTATTGAGAGGAATCGTAAGGACAGCAGTCATGCAAGGTATAAGATACATCCGAGAATGGATAAGACGTATTATTACCTTAGCAAGTTGTTGATATGCTTGAAGGTGAGTGTTGATGTCAACAATTATTATGGTGATGCAACGGTCAGAGATACTTGGAGATTTTGTTGAGAAGTAATTGGTGAGACATTTCATTTGATGAGTTGGTAGAGAGACGTGGGGTGTCGCTACAATCAGCTTATATCAAGATGAAATACTTACTCCACGAATGTGGTAAATGTTTTATGGAGCCTTGAGATAGCGTATGAAGATGAGTACGACTTATCGTTCTTAAATGAGTGAACTAAGTGAGCGTACAAATCAGGAGATGGATGGTGAGCTGAGAGCATGGGTGTGTTTGATTTTGGAGAAAGCCGGGGTATACATTTATCCTTAGCTGAGTTCTCCTATATCAACAATTATCCTTCTAGTATTAAGAATGTGCCGTTTGAAGTATTATATGGAAGGAAATGTAGATTACCTGTTCGATGGGCAGAAGTTGGGATGAGCCAACTGATTGGTCCTGAACTGGTACAAGGGACTACGGATAGGGTCTTTCAGATCAAGGAAAGACTTAAGGCAGTGAGAGATTGCCAAAAGAGTTACGCGGATAATCGTCGTAAGTCTTTAGAGTTTGGTGTTGGTGATTTTGTGATGCTGAAAGAGTTTTCTTGGGAAGGTGTTGTGCTTTTCGGTAAGAAAGGCAAGTTAGCACCGAGATATGTAAGATGTTTGAGATTTCGTAAAGAATTGGATTTGTGGCATACCGGTTGAAGTTAGCTGAGGAATTGAGTGGTGTACATGATACGTTTCACGTATCTAATGGAAAGAAGTGGTTGGCGGATGCTAGTCTGCATGTGCCATTAGATGAATGTAAGGTTGACAAGACTCTTCGTTTTGTCAAGAAACCTGTTGAGATTATGGATCGAGATGTTAAGGGTTTGAAGTTTGGTGAGATAGCATTGGTAAAGGTATGGTGGGGTTCTAAGCGTGGTCCTGAGTTTACTTGGGATTGTGAGGATCAGATGAAATTTAAGTACCCAAATTTGTTTGCTGATGTGGTTGGTGAAGTAGATCGTTTGTAGTTGGATTTTAGATCGTGGAAGTTAGATGCGGGGTATTCATAAATGTTTGTTTTATGGATATCTGTCATTTGTGAGTGCGTCTTGCGGTTACCATTTGGATTTTCATTTGGTTCGAGGGTATCGTACCTACCTGTGAGAAGTCGTTTGGATCATTGGTGTTATTGATCGGTGTAGTGTGTCTATTTTCGTGTATCGTTGGAGTGACGGGATGTTTTCTATCGTGTGAATTCGAGTATTTAGTCGGTTCTCATTTTTGCGATTCTTTCTCTGTGATTTTATGGAGTGGTATTTATCCGCTTAAAAATCCATAAATTCCTTTTGCTGTTGTAAGTGGTGACTATAGTAGTTGAAATCTCAGGACGCGATTTCCCTAAGTGGGGGATGATGTAACAACCGTGGTTTTGGCACGTCAGTTTGACTGATAGTCTAGACTCGGTTGACGTTTGTTTGGTGTGTATTAGGTGTTTGAAGTGATATAAGTGTGATATAGGTGAGTTTTAGCACTAAATCCCTTTGCGTAAATGGTTTTATTGTGATTTGGAAAGTTTGGAATTTGGGAAAGTTCATTTTTATCACCTTTGTGGTGTAGAAATAACTTGTGTAGTTTTGGTGTTTTTGTGTTTTTGCATAACGAGGCTTCGTTCAAGTAATTGAGCGTTAGTAAGTTACGTGGGATTTGTTTTTATGAGTTATATTTCAAAAAGAGTGTGAAATTCTATTTTTGAAAACTTTGTTTTGAAAATGATATTTTTCCGGTTTATCGTAAAATTAAGGTTTATCGCGTAAGACGTTAGGTTTTGTTTTGGGAGTTTATAAAATATGAAAAGTATGAGGTTTTGAGTGTAATAAATAAATTTAATAAAAAAATAAAAATATATATATTTTATATATGTAAAATTCGGATTTAAGGGATAAGGGGGAAAAAGGAAACCCAATTTGAGTTCAAATATGACTTTTAGGCCCAAGGATTATCCATAATTAATATATATACCAAACCAAACACCCCTAAAACGTTTTTACTGCAATTTTAGTCGATCCAAGGAACAAGAGAAGGGAGAAAAAAAATTAGGGTTTATAATTGTGAAGCAATAATCAAGAATCAAGGTAAAATTCTTAAAATACATGTTCAATTGTTTGATTAATTAATATAATTCATGTAATAATTATATGATGGATTAGGGTTTGGGTTAACTTCTGTAAATTAATGTTATTAAATATGTTGGGATCAATTAATGATAATAGTATGATGATTGGTTAATAGAATTGAGCGTAAAACATGCTAGTTATTGAGTTAGGGTTTGGACAGATTTGTAAGGCTGTAAAGATGTGAGTGTAAATAGCAGATGGTAATGAGTTAGGTCACGAATTTTAGGTCTAAATTGAATTATAATGAAAGAGCTTTCCAAAAAGTCCAGCCACGATCAATTTTGAGGTCGGGAAGTCGGTCTTTTGATTTTTCTTTGTTAAGGTGTCAAAGCTGTCAAACCAGGACAGATTTTGGGTAAAAGTTTGAGGGTGGCATAAGGTTGTAAAAGTGGCATTTTGACTTGGTCTTCTGGAATAGTTAATTTTTAGGTTATATTAGACTACCACGAAGAGGATTCGCGATAAAAACCTGTGGAAGTAATTATGAAAAATCAAAACTTTTTGGTGTGCGTTCAGATCCGAATTTGAGTAGTTGACAAGTTTGAATTTTCTATGAGTACTTGTGTGTGTTATTGGTCCATGGTCTTCTGGTATTAGCTTCTATGCTTATGAGAGACCATGGTAAATTTTTGGTGTGAGTTGTTGAGCTTTATTTGTCATGATTTCATGTGAGTGAATGTACTTAAAAATTCTGCGTTTTCTGAGTTTTAGAGTGCAAGGGATTTAGTGAGTATTAAGTTATGGTAGTGGTTAGGGTGGTGTCTAGGAGATCCATGGTGGGTCATATGAGTCTTAGACATCCATCATATGTGTATTACATGGGTTGTAGCTTTTAGCTTGACCTTGTGTAATGTGGATTATTTTTGTGTGCTATAGATTGTGAGTTGTTTTGTGGAAGCTGCGGAGTTTAAGGTGAGTTCATAGTCCCATATTTTTACTTTGTTTTAAACTTGGGATGGGAACGATGCTTGTCTTAAATGATTTGATTTACTGTGATTATGTGTGTGGTATTAAAGAGCTTGGACTTATAATGTTATCGTATGCATGCTATGTGTGATTATTTGTTTGTGTGGATGTATATGGGATCCAATTAGGAGGATGTTATCCTGTTACTCGCGCATGCGACCTAATTGATGTTTGATATGTTTGATGGGATCCAATTAGGAGGATGTTATCCTGTTACTCGCGCATGTGACCTAATTGATGATTATGGGGTCGGAGGACACGAGCCGTCCTAATGGTTGCTTTATGTGTGTAGTTGCCTTTGCGTGTGGATATGGATTTGCGAATGCATGTAGCTATATGATAACTATAACTATTTGTCTAGCTATATTTTGTAATCACAGTGAATTTGGTTGCCTTGTGTGTTGAGTCTCAAACCTATGAATCTCACCAACATTATGTTGACGTTTTAAGCATCATTTTCAGGTGAGCTTTCTAAGGATAAGATAGAAGGATGTGGATAGACGAGACCTTAGTTGCATTGGAAGTGATTTATTCTCTATGTTTGGATTTATGTTTTATTTTGGTTATTTTATTTTGGGGTATTGTTACAACACTTTGTGTTTGTACTTTGCTCTATATTGTGCATGTAGTTGTTCTCTATGTAGACACCAGGTGTTGTGATGATATCCATGAAATTACACACTCGCGTTTCCGCCTTGGCGGGGTGTGACATATAGATAGGACCAAGTAGGTCCATCTTTCATTCCTCACTATTCCTATCTTCATACACTGCCCACCAACTCACTTTAACCTTCACAAAAGGAAACCTACTTTATGGTTTTGAACAATTCTGTATTCTAAAAGGTGCCCAAACAGCCCTACAATTACCTAACAACGGCATATTGTAGTCTGTTTGAATTCCTTTTTAAGAAACACATAACTGTTAAACCAAGTTACAAGGCCATCTCTTGTAAGTGAGCTTCAGTATATCTTCAAAATTCCATTACTTAAGAAATTCAAGATTTCAGATATATATCAATCTCTAAAGAAGAGTACAGATTCCAATGCTCATTCTGCATTTAAGTGCTTCCATAATAGAAAACATTGATATTTCTATCATCATTCAAGCAGGATACTACTTTATAATTCCTCAAACCCCAACACACTCATAAGTAACTTTAAAGATCCATATATGTTACCCAACACCACATATATGAAGTAAAAGCTTACATTGAGCATATAGGAGAAAGGTAATTAAGGTACTAGCCCTCTGCTTCCACACAAACCGTTCATCCAAACATCCATTTTAATTCTGGTTAGCAAGATTAATCCAATATCACCTCCTAAAGATTGTAAACTTCCTTAACTGCATTAGTAGATTTGACTGTTATAGTCATTATTTTACTTCTTACCACTTCTCTTTTGACACTTATCATAGTATTTTTGTCTCTTCTTCCTGTCTGAACTCTCTAAAGTTTCTTTCCTGCCATATGTAGTAAATTGTAGCAGCAAAACAAAGTTTTTTGACGATACTCCAGATACTATTGTGACTTTGAATTCTTCCCATACTTATCACATACTCATCCCATGTTGTTGCATTTGAACTTATCCTGGCCATCATCTTAATTTCATTCCAGACCTCTTGTGAATATTTGCATTGAAAGAATAGGTGGTCATGTGTATCAATACAACTTTTACACAGTGAACATTGCATGCTTTTGTTAGGATACCACTTCAATAACTTGTCTTGTGTGAGTAGTTTATGTTTAATTGCCAACCAAAGAACAAAACTATGTATAGGTATACAATGAGAATACCACACAAGTTTATCCCAACTCACCTTAACATCATCATTTCTCATATCTTTCCACACTTGGCTGGTTGCAAACTTAACCTCACTTCCATTCTTAGTGACCCAAACAGGAGAATCTGGTTTATTAGTTAACACAGGAACTGTCATTGATTGAATTTGACCATATTTAGTATTCCATTCTTAGGGCCATCTCCAACCATTAGTATCAAGTACATCACTCAGTTTGCTCTTATCATTAAAACCTGGTGAATAAATGTCCCTTCTACTAATAGTTTTAGTTAAAGCTTGTTGATCATCCCATCTGTCATACCATGCAGAAATAGTTTTACCATCACCCACCTTGTTTTTAATGTGATCTTCAACAAACTTTCTTAATTCCAACATTGTCTTCCAACTCCAACTGTCAGTGTTATAACTCTGTACTTCCCAAACACTCCTACCCTTTAACTTCACAATACTTATCCATTTTACCCACAATGATTCCTTCATAATAGCAATGTTCCAAAGATGTTTAATAAGAAGAGCTTTGTTCCACTGTTCTAATGGTTTAAGACCTAGCCCACCTTGATCCTTTGGTCTACACACTTCTTTCCATGCTACCCTTGCGTTTCCTCTTGTTAATTCACCATTACACCATAGGAATCCTTTGAACAATTTTTAATGTCATTAATGACTGCTTTAGGAAGCTTGAATACAGATCCCCAATATACTTGCATAGATGAGAGTATAGATGCAATTAACTGACCCCTTCTCGCATATGACAAACTTGTATTCTTCCAATCATTAAGTTTCTGTCTCACCTTATCAATTAAACCTTTGCAATCTTTTATTCCAAGTTTTTTTTGTCAATTAGTGGAACTCCAAGATATCTCACTGGCATTTTACCAATTTTGACTGGAAAAATTGATTGTATACTTGACTGAAATTGCCCAATGCTCTTTTGATAGTACTCACAGAAGTTACATCTCCATGACATAAAACCAATAGATCATCAGCAAAGCATAAGTGTGTCAGTTTAAGACTTTCGCAAGCAAAATGATATTTGAAATTCCTTTCTTTGGAAATTTCATCCTTTATGAACAAATTTAGAACCTCCATAACAAGTGTGAATAGGTATGGTGAAATTGGGTCACCCTGCCTAAGCCTTTTACCTCCAATGAAGTAACCATATCTTTCTCCATTAACACATATGGTAAAGTGAGGAGTTGTTACACATGTTAAGATCCAATTAATCATCTTCATAGGGAAACCAAACTTGTGTAAAATACTACTAAGAAACTCCCATGAAACTGTATCATAAGCCTTTTGGACATCAATTTTGAATGCACATCTTTTTGGCCCATTAACACAGTTGTAACCCTTAAGCAACTCTTGAGTAAGATGTATGTTGTCTGTGATTGCCCTGCCAGGAATAAAAGCACTTTGATTATGATCTACCAAATTGCAAAGCACCTTCATGATTCTATTTGTTAGAATTTCACTAATACTCTTATAAATCACATTGCAACAAGCAATAGGTCCGAAATCAGTAACTCTTTGGGGTGTTTGGATCTTAGGAACTAAAGTGATAAGAGTTGCATTTAATTGCCCAAGAAGTTTGCCTGAAACAAAAAATTCATTAACAACATTACAAAAATCCTCCTTGATCACACTCCATGCTTTCTTAAAAAATTTTGATGTAAAACCATCATGCCCAGGTGCTTTGTTATCCTCAATATCAAATAAAGCATTCTTGATTTCCTCCCCTGTCACCATTCTAGTCATTTCCATAGCTTCCATATCTGATACTTTCTTAGTGAATGAACCATCTATTTCATCCTCCATTTGTATTGCATCAGATTTAGTACCCAGAAAATTCTCAAAATGTTTCTCAAATTGCTTGCCCTCTTGATCACCATTGACCACAGTACCATCATCACAACAAATAGTATGGATCATGCTCCTATTCAATTTTCCTTTAAGTACTTTGTGAAAGTATGCAGAGTTTTTATCACCATCCTTCAACCAGTTCACTTTAGCTTTTTGACATAGTAATTTCTCTTCATCTTGTAAAGCAATATTGAATTCACTAAGTATTAATGTACCTTCCTTTCTTAGTTCTTTGTTGGTTGGATCTTTATCAATCTTAGTCTGAATTTCATGCAATTTTTTTCTAAGCTCCTCCACTTTAACAAATAAGTTCCCATTCTTCCAGTTTAGTTTGTTCATATAAGGTTTCAGAGCTTTCAAATTCTGCACAAGTTTGTACATTGCATGCCCATGAGTACAATCATTCCAATGCTTCTCAACAGTAGTTAAGAAATCCTCCTTATCAGCTATGTAATTAGCAAATCTGAGGTATCTTCTTTTCTTCCTTAAGACTTCAGGATAATTAAGTATTGTAGGGCTGTGATATGAAATTCCATAAGGAAGGAAAACAGCATTAGCATTATTGAATTTAGTAAGAAACTCAGTATTACACATGATCCTATCAATCTTTTTAAGAACTGTGGCACCAGGATTTAGCAGGCTTTTTGTCCATGTATAGTGGAATCCAGTGCTACCAATATCTTCAATTTCAATATCATTTACACATTCTTGAAAATCCAACATATCCTGAGTCACAAAGGAACCACCTTCAGAATGATCATTTACAGTTAAAATCACATTGACATCACCCATTATGACCCAAGCCTCAGAGTTAATCAATTGTTTGTATATACTCAAATCCTTCCATAAATCTTTCATGCCTCTACTAGAATTTGCAGCATAAATGAAAGTGCAGTAAAACTTCAAGGGTGAATGGATATCTTCAATATAGTAGAACATTGATTGTGCAGAATAATGAATCAAATTACATTCTACTTTATCAGTGTCCCATCCTACCATGATTCTACAACCTTTTTTACTAACTTGAAGATTGTGCTGCCAATTCCAATTTCCAAACACTTTGTCTCCAATTTTCCCAATCCCATCATGCTTCATATGAGTCTCCAATAATGTACACACACTAAGGTTTTCATTCCTAATCAACTTCTTGACTTCATTCTGCTTTATGACTTTTCCCAAACCTCTTATATTCCAAGCTGCTATTTTGCAATCCATTACTCACTAATTATGTAAAATATCACTCCCATTCCCATTAACCTCATTCTCTGTCATGAACCTAGCAGTAACAGACTTGTCTACAACTACATCATTCTCATCTAGTTCAATGGTTTCTGTTTCTACTCCATACATTGCATTCCATTTTTCTTGATAAAATTGATGCATCTGCTTATTCCACTTACTAGTTACACTAAAAGCAGGTTTCTGTTTCAATAACACATAGTTTTTTACAACACTTTTCCAACTTTCATCATTAATATTCTCACCTTCTTCCACATTCTCTTGTAAAACACTATATTTGTTTGTTGACTTCCTTAATTCAGATGTCACACTCTCCTGAACATTCCAACCTTTTTTAGGAGTATTCTGATTATCACTTGTTACTTCAATCTTTTGGTATATCTGACTAGTACTTGCAACTTCAGGGTTATCTTTCTTCACATTATTTTTGGGGTGATACACAAATTTTGCTTGTTTTTCTTTATTCTTCATACCCACCTTGTAACCTTCTTTATGCATTCCTATTTGCTTCCCATTATCACCACTTTTATCTTTATTAACTTCAACATTCCTTTCAACCTTATCAGTTTGAATAACTTCCTCTTCCTTCTTATTCAGCTTACACTTCTCATGATCATATCAAAAAAAACTTTGCACAACTCATATACAGGTGGTTTCCAATCATATTCAACCTTAACTTTCTTAATTGCAATCTGATGAGACGAAAAGTTTTACGCTTTTAAGGGGTCATTTAATCCTTAAGTCGTGATAATATGATCAAATATTACCTTAAATCGTTCCTTTTGTCATTTTAGGTACTTTTGAGAGGAATTTTGGAAAACATAGCATTTTGGACGTTTTTGGAGCGTAAAAGTGAAGAAAACGACAAAGTCAAGAATTCAAGCTGGAACAGTACCTGACGGTGTCAAAAGTTATAAGGTGACGCCGTCACTTGTTGATAAAGAGGTGGATATTTAGTTTGGACTTGACGGGCCAGAAAGATTTTGAGGCGCTTAACGTGTCGTCTCAGGAGGAGATAAGAGCTTATAGAGTTGGGGAAGATCGTACACAGCCACACGAATGGTATTAAGGATTACAACCCGGCATCCACGCAATTGTAACAAACCTATCAATAAGTAAAAGATAACTAGGGAGTAGTGAAACCTAAGTAAACACGTTTATCTCCATATTAGAAGTCTCTCACATTTATTTTCAGTTATTTTATTTTTATTTGCATTTGTAGTATTTGGATTAGTTGACTAGCAACTAATTTTGCCCACTCTTCCAAAACCCGAGAATTTTACTTGCTTTCTATAAAATATAAAAAAAAAATACAAAAAGAATCATCCCTCACCCATAGACCTAGTTTAGATCATTTTCAATCTTAACGGACACTATTCCTTGTGGAGAACGATCAATCCCCCGGTACGTACCACTACACTATACTACATTGGTCAGGTACACTTGCCTGGTCCTTGAGAAGTAAAACTTTTGCGTTGCAATCCACACGCATCAAAGTTTTTGGCGCTGCTGCCGGGGAATAGTTATTGTTTAAGTTGATTTTTTTTTTTATTATGTCTACTCATTAGATTCCTATCTAGTGAGATTTTTATTTTATTTTTATAAGCTTTCTCATAGTCTATCTTTTCTTTGTGTATTCGTTCGTAAAATCCTTTTCATTGACTCTTCCGTTAGCCATTATGGAGAACGCGAATTCACCACACCATCGACCACGAAATCCATTTACCCCTAATGACATCTTGATGTTCAAATAATATCGAGATGAACCCATATATGATGCATGGACTCGTTTTAAAATTTTACTTCGAATAGTCCCTCATCATAGTTTCGATTTATGGTCCCTAGCTAAAATCTTTTACGATCGTGTTGATATAAATAAATGACTAAAAACGTTATTCATATCTTTCGATATCTCTATATTTTGATGATCACAAAACGAAAACTCATCAAACCAAAGATTATGACATAAACAAGTATTTAGTAGTAAATAATCACTTTTACCAATTAATCACTTAAGGTATGAATAAACAAAGTGTCTAAGGGATTATAAGATCAAAGGAACATTTTTTTGTTAATCACTAGATATTTATAAAATGTTACAAAACATTTTATATCTTTTGTAAAACATTTTTGGAATTAAAAGAATATGCTTAATTCATTACATATTTGTGAATTCAAATTTTCAACCAAAAATGGCAAATCTAATCCAGAAAAATTCCCCTCACAAAAGGACAAGAAAATCCAACGTTCAGGAGGGCGGCCCCCTTAATTTTACTAGGCGGCCCCCTTAATCATTAAGGGGACCGCCCCCTAATTAAGGGGACCGACACGCTCCAGAACAGTATTTTCTGGCCCTATAAATATTGGATCATTCCACATATTTTTCTCACCTTTTTGCACTAAAAACTTTCTGATTTAAACATCCCTCTCCATCCTCTAAAAATCCTTTGATCTTATATACTTTGATCTTTGTTTCAAAGTGATTTAAGCCTCAACACTCAAGTGCAAAGAGAAGAATACTTCTATTAGAAGTATTACAACTTAGTATCATCTTGCTATCTAAGTTGTTTGTTTGTTTCATCTTGTTGATTTTTCATATTTTGGTGAATAAGGTGTATGTATTAGTTTGCTAGATTTAGTTGTAGAATCTAGAATTGTTGTAAGTGTGAAGTGGAGTTTGAAGTGAAGAAGTAGTGTTGGATAGTAGTGAAGATAGGATAGAGTGGCAATAGTGACTAATAGTGAAGAAATTGAAGCTTCCAAGTGAAGAAGACTTGAAGACATTAGTAGACTAAAGTTGTGAAGATTCTAGTGGCTTGAAGGTGCAAATATATTATTGGTTTGAAGTTGTGAAGACATTGGTGCTTTGAAGTTGTGAAGTAGCAAGACATTGAAGTCGTGAAGTATTTTGTGAAGGCGTGAAGATACTCGTGGTGTGAAGACGTATTGAAGAAGTAAAAGGTGTGAAGAAGTTGTGGTGTGTTATTTGGTGTGAGATTGGTTCTAGCTACGATTAGAACTCGACATCTTGCTTTGTGTCGTTAATTGGTGTAAGCATTTGGTGTGTACGGTTTTCTCCGCTATAAGGGAGGTTATTGACTTAGTAAATAAAACTCTCGAGTTCGGTGCTCGGGGAGTGGAGTAGGGCAAGGAAGGTGTCCTTGTAGCCGAACCACTATAAATCCTTTGTCTCTCGGTTTGATCTCTCCAACTCTCATTCTTTACTTATTTACTTACTTGCTTCTCGTACATTATTATTATTGTGTGTTGTGCATATATTGGTTTCACATAAAAATCAAACTAGGTTCCATTCAAAACATTAATTATACATTAGTAAATTAAAAGCATATACAATCATTAAAACACATATACATATATAAATACAAACTTATAATCAAGTGAGATATATGAAATTATAATTTCTATTCAACACTTTAAATAAGTAGTATCTATGTGACCTATGTGAATTAATTTGTATCTATACTTTAGCTTCAAAGGTTTTTGCAAATTATTATCAATTCTTTGAAAGTGAACTTTTATTAAACGAAAAAAACGCAAAACTATTCAACCCCCCTTCTAGTTTTCCACAATTGGTATCAGGAGTCAGGTCTAGCAAGATTTTTAAAATAGATTGTATTTTAAAACTTGTAACGATCTATGGAATTTGAAAAATATTTAGAAGGGGAATTTACACAACAACCACCATTATTTGAAAATGATCATTTTCTTGAATGGAAAAACAAATTTGAAAATTATGTGAAATCAATAGATCTTGATCTTTGGCATATTATTTCAATTGGTGATCTTAAACCAACCAAAATAGATTTTGAAAATCAATATAATAATCTTCAAACTAAAATTGATAAAAACACTAAAGCCAAATTACTTATTTTCAAAACTCTACCAAGAGTTAAATATGAAAGATTATTTCGTTGTAAAACGGCAAATGATATTTGGAAATGTCTTTTAAAGATTCACCAAGAGAAATGTAAAATCAAAGATGATAAACTTGATATTGCACAAGAAATAGTTAATCTAGAAAATTTAGTAAATAAATATTTAGTTGAAATAAACACATGTACTACTAGTTCAAATGTGATCATTGAAGGTATCTACAACGAAGAATACATGAGCCAAATCCGAAGAAAGAGCGTGAATAAATCATGGTGCAACAAGTGCAAAGAAGACGATGATAATACGGCTTATGAGAATATTCAAACAAATGTGAACACAAGTATTGATGGCAAGAACTACATGTTTCTAGATCCAAGTGAAACTACAAACAAAACGTGGAGCGACATGGAAAATGGAATTGATCATCGTATAGCATGTGAAGAATGTACAACTACAAATAAGGTACAATCCAAAACCAAACATTTTTGCTCTGATCAATTTATATTAGAATTTTCAAAAATGGAAAACAACTTCAAACATTTTTGCAACATTAACTCAAAAATTATTTTTAAGAACGAATTTTCAACATCCGCTGAAAACAACTTTGAAAAAGAAATAATTTTAGAAGATAAAATGTCTAGACTTAAAAGTAATATTGAAATCGATCTTGAATGTAAAAAATGTCAAGACTACAAACATGAAATTAAAATGGAAAATGAAAAAGCAAAAACATTGGCAAAATTCGAAAATAGTTCTAAATCTTTAAAATATCTTCTCAACATTCAAAAGCCATTTTATGATAAAATTGGCTTAGGATTTATCGTAAATGATCCTTCAACAAATGTATCAAAACAAATAAAATTTGTTAAACCTAGTGAATAAATTTAGAACTAATACTATTAACATTCATTATTTATTACTCTAGTCAAGAAAGTCATTGTTTGTTAATTAAAACAAACTATTGATGAATTCTTGTACTTATCGACGACATCCCCATCATGTGCATTCAAATGCAATGGATGTTCTCATCTAACCAACTAGGACCCATGAGAATCTGGGTACCAAGCTGTTTATCATGTTTAGGTAATTAACAAACGAAGAGTCTATTACGTGTTGATTTACTCATCTCGCTCTATTACCTTTGACGGATATTGGTTTCTATCATGTTGTTTCACATTCTGCAAATGTTTCGCCTATGACGTCGTTGCGGGAATCTTCTTGTCTCGGCATCTTGTTCTTCACTCTTGGAGTATTGGTATCATGGTGTGTCCGTTACTATTCCAAGATGAAGCCTCCTAAGTACTACTTCTATTAGCCTTCACGACTTGTGATGATTGGTGTGATCGATTGAGCATCTCGGATCCAGCTCCCTTGATTTCTATTGCGTTGGAATATTACTTGGCTACTTCGACATGGTTTGGACAAACTCTTAAGATTTCTTCTGTTACCGTCATGCCCACTCTTAAAGAAAAGTTGGACCTGAGATAAGTTTTCTTTTCAAAAACTTGCCAATATTACATTATATTTTAGAATGTTTTAATTAGTATGTGAATATGATTTAACTTATAAGTTGCCATGCTTTTAGATCATTAACACTAATATATGCATACATGATATTAGCATTATCAACCTTCTTGTTGTTTAGTTTATTATCATTCCTCTTAATCTTCTATAATCTATAGTAGAACCTTTCCACTTAAGCTATATGATCTTACTAGTTGCATAAATAGATGTATTATAATTGAGACTTGTTTGCAACTTGATATTATGATGTTCTTTGTATACATACATATATATATATACATATATACATATATATATATATATATATATATATATATATATATATATATATATATATATATATATACATATATATATATACATATATATATATATATATACATATATATATATATATATACATATATATATATATATATATATATATATATATATATATATATATATATATATATATATATATATATATATATATATATATATATATATATATATGAATGCCTATCTTGTATCCATGAACTATTTACCTTGCTCCTTTCTATTCCATTGCATTTAGATCATAAATATCTATCATCTCACTTTAATATCTTTAGATGTCATTAGAGATGATTATGTGTGACAATGGGCTTAATTGATTCTCTTGAGCATGATAAGCTTCCATTTCAAATCCTTCACTTGCAACTTCTTGATTATCATGATCAAAACATCATGGTTAAAACTTCTCTCTTTTTGAATGAAATATTTTTTCTTGAAACAATTTACTTAACTAAAATTTCTTTCACAACCTTAGTTTAATCAAAAACAAGATTGAAATTTTTTTTACGTTATGAAACAAAACTCAATTTGTGTTATTGTAATGCACACTTGAATTTACTACAAAACATTGTTGAATAAAACTAAAAACGTTTTGCTTAAAACACATTTGACTTTCTCACATATGTCATACACTTCTATTGGAAATGACATTCACAATTTCATCAAATCATCTCATGAGAATCATGGCTTGCCCATATGGATCTTGTTTGTAACAAGTCTTGAAGTCCATACAATCATATCCACCTATTTGTTACTTGTTAACAATCATCAACATGTTTGCTCTAGACTAAATGTTATCATCTTCATATAGTTGCACATTTAACTTATTTGCCTTATTGTCTTCTTAGTTGCATATCTTAATTGATAAATTAATAGATAGCATGATTATTAGAAATTAATTGACTAATTCAATTATTTCTATATAACTCTCTACATTCATGAATAGTATGCCCTATATTGCCTCAAAGAGTTGAACTTACTTGAATCCAAATCCAAAAACACAACCTTTTTGAAAATTTTCTGCCAAAAACCCATTTCTGGCATTCTGGGAATCACCAGATGGGCGGCCCCCTTAATTATATAAGGCGGCCCCCTTAATGATTAAGGGGACCGGCCCCTAATTAAGGGGACCGGCCATCTGATGGTCGGGGATACTGTTTTCTTTATCACTTTTTGACCCATTTCAGCCTATACTTCCCAAAATTCACAAACATATTTTTTCCCATGCTATCCCTCAAAATTTACCTTCCTAAACCACATTTCTCATTCACTATAAATACCCTTTTCCCATCATTAATGCCATCACACCCAAACATGTCATCTCCTAACAACCAAAAACCTAAGATTTCAAGAACCGCAAGGATCTCCGTCAAACCCGTTTGGAGGAGGAAACTTGATTCTTGTCATAACTCAAGTGATGTTGTTCCAAGTCAACCAACTACTAAACCTCAAACCTACAATAATGATCCATCTCACAACCTATCACCCACTCATTCCCTCATTCATGCTTCTTCTTATGATGAGCATGCTCAATCCCAAAACAACAATCCCAATCTCTCAATTAATACTTCACATGTTGCTCATTCAACAAAAACACCACTCACTCTTGGAGAACCTCTTCCACCCATTTCATGTTTTCATGACTACCCAAGCTCAACTATGTCTCCACCACCAAGAGTACCACCACCACATCCTACAACCTCACATGCCATTCCTATGTAGCATGTTCAAACCTTCACCCAAGACAACCATCTTATTCCACCATCATCACCTTCCTCCGAACACTTGAAGTTCGTTGAGGAGCTAAAAGAGGCTCATGAGCTTAGTGCTCTTTTAGCATTACATCTTGCTCAACGCAATTTGGATTCACCCCAATCAAGCTCACCATCATCACCACACAACATCAACCAAGTTGAGAAGCATGTCAACAATTGCCCTTGTTGCATCTTCCTTCAACAACAAACCATTGCTTTGAATGAGCACTTCACTTGGATTGAGTATCTTCTTACAAGATCTCAACAAACATCATCACTTGAACAACATCAAAACCCTCAATCAAAAAATCCTACCTCTAACCCACCACCTACAAGTTCCACATCTCCAAACTCACCAACATCCATACAACCAAAAGTTTATCTCCACTAAACCACCAAGCATTTTATATGCTTATGTTTCTCATTTTCAAATAAAACCTTTCAACCATTTTGGGATTCGAGAAAGTTTGGTGACACTCCTTGTTAGCACAATAGGATGCTATACTTAGTCTTAGTATTCTATATTTATGGCTTTTGTAACAATGATTATGGGTTGACATAATTATTTTCCATCAATGAATGACTTGATATGTGTTTCTTATTATCTTTTGCCATGCTTATTAATTATTGGTATTATGATATATGTGTTTGCTTGTGCCATGCTTGTGCTTCTAATATTTTTCTTGCAAGAATTCCAATTCTCGAACCCTTGGTGCCCTCAAACAAGGGGGAGAATACATCAAGGGGGAGCTTTCTTTCTATTGGCTTAAACCTTTTTGATTTTACAAAAAGAGGGGGAAGTGAATATAAACTCACTAAATACTTGTCTAAAAATTAATTTTTGGATTTAATGAGTTTAGGTTTTGTAATCATCAAAAAGGGGGAGATTGTTGATATAAATAAATGACTAAAAACGTTATTCATATCTTTCGATATCTCTATGTTTTGATGATCACAAAACGAAAACTCATGAAACCAAAGATTATGACATAAACAAGTATTTAGTAGTAAATAATCACTTTTACCAATTAATCACTTAAGGTATGAATAAACAAAGTGTCTAAGGGATTATAAGATCAAAGGAACATTTTTTTGTTAATCACTAGATATTTATAAAATGTCACAAAACATTTTATATCTTTTGTAAAACATTTTTGGAATTAAAAGAATATGTTTAATTCATTACATATTTGTGAATTCAAATTTTCAACCAAAAATGGCAAATCTAATCCAGAAAAATTCCCCTCACAAAAGGACAAGAAAATCCAATGTTCAGGAGGGCGGCCCCCTTAATCATTAAGGGGGCCGCCCACTAATTAAGGGGACCGGCACGCTCTAGAACAGTATTTTCTGGCCTATAAATATTGGATCATTCCACATATTTTTCTCACCTTTTTGCACTAAAAACTTTCTGATTTAAACATCCCTCTCCATCCTCTAAAAATCCTTTGATCTTATATACTTTGATCTTTGTTTCAAAGTGATTCAAGCCTCAACACTCAAGTGCAAAGAGAAGAATACTTCTATTAGAAGTATTACAACTTAGTATCATCTTGCTATCTAAGTTGTTTGTTTGTTTCATCTTGATGATCTTTCATATTTTGGTGAATAAGGTGTATGTATTAGTTTGCTAGATTTAGTTGTAGAATCTAGAATTGTTGTAAGTGTGAAGTGGAGTTTGAAGTGAAGAATTAGTGTTGGATAGTAGTGAAGATAGGATAGAGTGGCAATAGTGACTAGTAGTGAAGAAATTGAAGCTTCCAAGTGGGGAAGACATGAAGACATTAGTAGACTAAAGTTGTGAAGACTCTAGTGGCTTGAAGGTGCAAATATATTATTGGTTTGAAGTTGTGAAGACATTGGTGCTTTGAAGTTGTGAAGTAGCAAGACATTGAAGTCGTGAAGTATTTTGTGAAGGCGTGAAGATACTCGTGGTGTGAAGACGTATTGAAGAAGTAAAAGGTCTGAAGAAGTTGTGGTGTGTTATTTGGTGTGAGATTGGTTCTAGCTACGATTAGAACTCGACATCTTGCTTTGTGTCGTTAATTGGTGTAAGCATTTGGTGTGTACGGTTTTCTCCGCCATAAGGGAGGTTATTGACTTAGTGAAGAAAACTCTCGAGTTCGGTGCTTGGGGAGTGGAGTAGGGCAAGGAAGGTGTCCTTGTAGCCGAACCACTATAAATCCTTTGTCTCTCGGTTTGATCTCTCCAACTCTCATTCTTTACTTATTTACTTACTTGCTTCTCGTACATTATTATTATTGTGTGTTGTGCATATATTGGTTTCACATAAAGATCAAACTAGGTTCCATTCAAAACATTAATTATACATTAGTAATTTAAAAGCATATACAATCATTAAAACACATATACATATATAAATACAAACTTATAATCAAGTGAGATATATGAAATTATAATTTCAATTCAACACTTTAAATAAGTAGTATCTATGTGACATATGTGAATTAATTTGTATCTATACTTTAGCTTCAAAGGTTTTTGCAAATTATTATCAATTCTTTGAAAGTGAACTTTTATTAAACAAAAAAGACACAAAACTATTCAAACCCCCCCCCCCCCTTCTAGTTTTCCACAGATCGTGTCAACCGATAAGACCAAAGGTACATTGATGATTTTGCCAATGGAGACCTTAGGGAATTTAATGCTGAAGAAGCATGGGATGCCATAGAAGAATGTGGCCAATATTAATATAGAGTAGACAACCCAAAAAACAACATTATATATCAATTAATAACAAGTTTGAAGGAGCAAACATAAAGTTTGTCTAGGGATGACTATTTTGGGATACCTAAGTGGATGTCATGTAACACCATAGTACAAAACAAACACATAGGTAATCTAGATACAATGGAGGATGAGGCGGATAATCCAAGCCCACAAAGTACCCTACAAGTCCTACCATCATTTGAGGCATACACACCGCCCGTGAGTTAACCGGAAGAAGTAGAAGAGACCTTAGGGATCCCGATGGAGGTAGAACCTTTGAACCAAACACAACTAGAGGATATAGGTTTCAGTACTTGTAGTGATAACCTTACTCTTAGTTCTAGGGAATTTCTTAGTGTTGATGAACCGAAACCTCAATCTTTACATAACTTCCCATCCTTAGATTTACATCTAGGAGACAAAAGAGGAACCAACCCACCCATCAACCAATATTATCCGGGTAGTTTTAGGATGAAGGAAGCCATTCACTCACTCCCTTCACCTCACGTGGCATATTTACACCCTAAGGGTGTGTATCGCTACTTTCACCCGCACTTAATCCTAAGTGTAGGGAAAACCTCCCCTATTTTCGTTAAATAAGGGTAGAGTCAGGCTCGTAACTCGAACAAAAACAAGCGCTTCTTGGGTGGCAACCAAAGCCTTTATTTGTTTGTTTGTTTGTTTTATTGTTTTCATATGTGTGTTCTTATTTCTATTTTTCATGAATCATGTTTCAAGTAAAATTGTGAAAATGCTTCATTTTGTTTTTAACTTCGTCATAATAACATATAAAGGTATTTTGCAAAAGATAAGTGTAAGGGAAATTCAAATTTGTTTTCAAAGAACGAATTGAACATGAACGAAAACAATAAGATATAAACATACATATTAGTACTTGTTTGAGTCAAATACTTGTATCGAGTCATAATGATATTTTGCAGGAATTCCATGAATTAAGGCATAGGTTTTTCTAAAAATTTTCCGGAAACTAAACATAAAATTTCTGTCAGATCAATTCTGACGGTGTCAGAAATTAAAACCTGACGACGTCAGGTACAAATTTTATAAAAATTTTGCAAGTTTGTTTTTCTGCCAGAATTGTAAAAGTTTTGTTAAATCTTTAACTTATAAACTCCAGGAATCTGCAAACATTTATTCCACAAGCATTATATCTTTATTTGCTTTTTAGGATTTTATTTTATGTATATTTTACCGCCGATTTTATGCTAGGTTTTCTTGTTTGTTTTTTCAGGTTTAACAGGTTATATTGAAAAAGAAGATGTACATGGATGGTCAAGTTTTTGGGCATCAAGTTTCAAGTTTTTGGCGTTGCTTTAATCTTGAAGTTGTTACATTCTCTTGGAGGAGGATTTAACCATGTTACTGCATCATCCACACCGAACGAATCAGGGGAGTATTTGTTTCATTCTTTCATTTTCTTTACTTTTACATCTTTTAATTGAACATTGGGGACAATGTTCGGCTTAAGTGTAAGGGGGGGGGGGGGGGGTAAATGAAGATACCTTAGAGAATAGAATGACACTTGATTTTTGTTTGTTTAATAGTAGATGTGTAATAAAACTGAGAGAAATATTTGTTAGGGTAATTTTAGCACCAAATTAAATTATTTTTGCAACATATAGGAGTGAAACTTTAGTCTTAATAAGCATCTCATGGATAGGAGTTATATGAATAGCACAAAAAACCGTACCACTCAAAAAATTTTCCACCCCAAATATGTGAGGTTCGCCCCTAGATTTGTTAGGAAAATCCTTAGTGCTTATGAGTATACCGGTAGTAATTAGATTCTAGAACTTGCGTTAGTGATTCATTCCGAGACCACAAGTGAGACTACATTCGTGTAGTTAGATTTACTACATGATAAGAGGCATTAGGATAACCCATGTTTTTACACATGCGTTTATATAATTACATTGACTTCATTGGTCAAGTAATTCTCCCACACCTTTGCGATGTACTCATTTTTAGTACACGATACCACTAGTACACCCTTAGAGCCTATCTTTTTCATTTCTAACTTTAAGCATTTTACTTAAAGATAGAATTTGTTTACAATCCGCCCCCAAATGTATAACCAAATCGCCTTAGCCTTCCTTGTATGCACTCATCTTTAGTGCATTATTGTTACAACATTTGTTTAAACCCTTAGTTAATTGTCTAATTGATTACATGGTTGCTAAGTCGAGACATATCTTGTACATATTGTTTTGGGACGATTGGGACTCATGGGTACAGTACTAATGCTATGGAGTAATGGGGAAGAACATCAATTATTACCCCCATATGTGCAAAATGTTTTTAAAGTACTCCAAATATTTCAATTATCTTAATTCGAGTCATTAGAATAGTTACATGTAAAGTATGTAAAAGTTTAAGTGTAAGGGGAAAACCAAGGCCCCTTTAGTGTATTATTTTGGATGGTAGGGCAAGAGTGTATGAAAAAAAATCGAAAATATCAAGAAAAAAAATTTGAAAAAGAAAAGAGAAAAACATACGGACTACCATCCCGTTTCTTTTATTTATGTTTATGATTAGCTTAAGTCGAGTCGAGTCTTGGCTTAGCAACGCCGCATTGTACATGTAATTGACCTAGATGATTAACTTTCCACCAGTAAAATATCCTTTATCCAACAAACCGTGTTTTCCATATCCCTACACCTAACATTATAACCCTTGAAAAGCCCTCTTTGATAGTTTATCTTAGGTGCTTACCCCTAGTGGAGGAGGTTTTTGATCCTTTCCCAAGCCTATGGTAATCTATTTGCTATGACAGGTAGTGAGTGATATTTTTCCGTTTCCATTAGTTATATATAGGTTTATAACACCCGAGAGATGAGAGTATCCAAACACTATTTATGAGGTGCTAGTGTATGATTTCCGTGCTTATTTTGATTAAGGTGGAACGATCATTTGTTGTAATTACTTTTATATTAATGTTAAATGACCCCTAACTTGTATTTTGATTTGAGTAAAAGCCCATTTGCTTGAGGACAAGCAAATCTCAAGTATAAGGGTATTTGATGAGACGAAAAGTGTCACGCTTTTAAGGGGTCATTTAAGCCTTAAGTCGTGCTAATATGATCAAATTTTACCTTAAATCATTCCTTTTGTCATTTTAGGTAATTTTGAGAGGAATTTTGGAAAACATAGCATTTTGGATGTTTTTGGATCATAAAAGTGAAGAAAACAACAAAGTCAAGAATTCAAGCTGGAACAGTACCTGACGGCGTCAAAAGTTATAAAGTGACGCCGTCACTTGTTGATAAAGAGGTGGATATTTACTTTGCACTTGACCGGCCAGAAAGATTTTGAGGCATTCATACGTGACGGCGTCACGTGTTATTTCACCAAGGTGGTCACGTTTTAAGTTAAAGAGAGACGGCCCAGAACACTTTCCAACCAGACGGCGTCAAGAGTAGATCTAGGCAATCAAGAAACCCTAACACGGCGAGATGACGGCGTCACATCCTAAAGGGTGACGCTATCAAGTTGTAAAATCTATATATACTTTTCTATTTTTCATTCATAAAGGAGAGGACTTTTGGTAGGAACTTAGGGTACGAACCCTAGACGACTTTTGCAGCTATTTTGAAGTTTCAAAGCCTCTTTTCTTCCATGATTAATTGAAGATAAGTAACCTATCAATCATTCAATATGTCTATGTGTTGTTTGATTTTATCTTACGCTTGTCTTTCTTTTAACATGCTAGGCTAGGTTTGTTTGTGCTTGCTTAGGTCCAATGAAACCTAGTTATTGATTATTTATTGAATGGTTTGTTATTATTTGTTGTGGGTGGATGTTTATCGACGTTAGGCTTAAGAAAATTGGCAATACTCCAATGGTAACATGCTTGAACGTATTAACAAACATGAATCGGATGTGTACTACGGTTATTTGGTTGTATTTAATGCATGAGCCACTGTTATAATCCCTAGGATTGGGCGCTTAACGTGTCATCTTAGGATGAGATAAGAGCTTATAGAGTTAGGGAAAATCGTACACAGCCCCACGAATGGTATTAAGGAATACAACCCGGCATCCACGCAATTGTAACAAACCTATCAATCAGTAAAAGATAACTAGGGAGTAGTGAAACCTAAGTAAACACGTTTATCTCCATATTAGAAGTCATTTATTTTCAGATATTTTATTTTTATTTGCATTTGTAGTATTTGGGTTAGTTGACTAGTAACTAATTCCGCCCACTCTTCCAAAACCCGAGAATTTTACTTTCTTTCTATAAAATATTAAAAAAATACAACAAGAATCATCCCTCACCCCTAGACCTAGTTTAGATCATTTTCAATCCTAACGAACACTATTCCCTGTGGAGAACGATCAATCCCCCAGTACTTACCACTACACTATACTACATCGGTCAGGTATACTTGCCTGGTGGGGATTGTAAGCTTCTCAAGATCCCTTGAGAAGTAAAATTTTTGCGTTGCAATCCACACGCATCACAATCTGTTTATCCATTTTATCACAATACATGATATCAACATGATCAGGAATTCCCTTTTTAGCATCAACTTTAATCAACACTCTAGCTGTTAGGAATATAAATATTCATATAAAAGACTCGGTCACCTCGAGTATCTAATAGAATTAAGTTAGCTCGTAGTCGTTACTATCATTAGTTAGTCTTAGATTAGTTAACGTAATATCGTGGAAGAATGACGGGTCTTTACCCATTGTATACCAGATCCACAACCCTAGTGTGGGCATTTAGCTTGTACTATAAATACCCCTCTCCCCCCAAGGGAGAGGGTTGGACCTTTCATTGTAATCTAATACACTAGTTGTTTCTCTCTCTAGAATTCTATCACATTTGATCCATACAAGCACAAGACCATACATGTTACTATTATGAGTAAGCTACAATTGGTATCAAGAGCCAAGGTTTCATCTTAGGGATATAGTATACTCGAATTTTCTTAGTTGGTTTTGTGTCTCTTTGGTACGAATGGTTTTTCATTGATAACACCTTTGATTGATCTTGTTCGTGGCTAGAATTGTTATATTGTTGTACTTTCGTGCTTAGGGAGGTGATATGTACTGAGTTTAGTTGCTTGAGAGCTTAGTTTATTCATTTGGTAGTGATTTTGGTCAATTCGAGTTGAGATTCATAGTAGCGAGTTGCCTCTCGTTAAGTGTTTCTTAGTAGCGATTTGTCGTGTTTATTGGCAGCGATTTGTCTAATTTTTGATTGGTATTTTTCTATATTTGGAAAAGAAGACAAATCGTTAGAAAGCGACTGTTTTGTCTCCTTGTGCTAGCGAGTTGTCAGATTCTATACTTATGTGGATCTAGCGATTTAGCGAGTTGAGTGAGTAGCGATTTGCTGGTCCAGCGAGTTGCCAGACCAGCGATTTGGTTATTAGCGAGTTGGCATTTAGCGATTTGGTTATTAGCGAGTTGGCATTCAGCGAGTTGGTGTTTAGCGAGTTAGTGCTTAGCGAGTTGGCATTCAGTGAGTTGGTGTTTAGCGAATTGGCATTTAGCGAGTTAGTCATCTAGCGATTTGGTCAAGTAGCGATTTGCTTCATCTGCAATTTGATCACGTCAGAGACTTGCTTGATTGAGAAGTGTGTTGTTGTAGCGATTTGTTCTTCAGTGGTTTGCTTGCTTAGTGATTTGTTGACGTGTGTTAGTGATTTGGTCTTGTGTCAATTTTGTGATTAGTGAATTGTCGCGACTTAAGTTGTTACGACGAATCTAACTGTGGTTTGACGTTGTGAGTTAACTCTTACGACTTGACTTATTACGAGGTGATCTGTTGTAATTGGACTTGTTGCGAATGAACACATATCACAAATTGTTCTAAGACTTGATATTAATAATTACTCATAAACTACATCTTACGGTTTCTTTTGTTGACTTTAGAAAATCCCGCGAAAGAATCGATTTTTTGGTTTAAGTCACAAAAGTTGTAAAATCCCGACTAAGATTTTATCATGGCAAGCACCACTTCTTTTGATGACATTCAAGCTGCTGGGTCCGATACCCGCCCTCCTATGCTGGACAGAACTGATTATGAACTATTGGCTCAAAGAATTCGACTCTACTGTTTGGGAAAAGAGAATGGTGTCAACATTCTGAAATCTATTGATGAAGGACCATTTCAAATGGGCACCACTAGAGACACTGTCGCAACTATTGAAAATCAAGCTGCTGTTCTAGGATCAGACAGACCACATACTTACAGTGACCTATCTGATGAGGAGAAGAAGCATTATGATGCTGACATTAGAGCCTCAAACACTGTCCTTCAAGGGCTTCCAAAAGATGTATACAAGCTCATAAATTACAACACCGAAGCCAAGCAGTTTGGGACAATGTCAAAATGCTTCTTGCTGGATCAGAGTTAACCAAAGAAGATTGTGAATCTCAGTCGTATGATGAATTTGAGCACTTCAAGATGAATCTGAGTGAAAGCATCACTGACTACTATGTCAGGTTTCACAAGCTGGTGAATGACATGAGGATCATTAAGATGACAATGCCTAACATTCAACTGAACTCCAAATGTGTGAACAACATGGCACCTGAATGGGATAGGTTTATGACGTCTGTTAAACTCAACAAAGGTCTTAGATATGCTAATCATGAACAACTTTATGATTATCTCCAACAACATGAAAAGCACGCTGCCTATGATAGGTTAATGCGGGTAAAACTCAATCCTACTACAACAAATGACTCTCTCGCATTTGTTTCAAATGTTCAATAGCTCAGTCAATCCTCTAATGATCAAGTTCAACAGCATCATTCTTCATCATTGCCACTGACATCACTTGGTCAATCATCAGTATCCTCACCATCTGCTATGAACACTAATCTGGAATCTGGATACTCCCACACTGACATGATGATTGATAATCTTTCTAATCAAGTTTATTTACTCGTCCAACAATTCAAAGCAACACTTCCTCAAACTAACAACCAACTACGGACTTCATCTAACCCAAGAAATCAGGAAATCGTAGAAGATGGAAGGGTTGTTGCTCAGAATGTGCAAGGTAGACAGAACTTGAATCAAAGGAATGCTGCTCGTGGGAATGTGCCAAATAGAGTGGGGAATGCAATTCAGGGACAAGCTAGACAACCTAAGTGATACAACTGTGGAAGAATGGGTCACATAGCAAGGAATTGTATTCAACCTAAGCAGCCACAAAACTCCGATTACTTCAAAGATAAAATGCTGGTGATGCAAGCACAGAAGAATGGAGCTGCTTTGGACGAAGAGGCACTACTCTTTCTTGCTAGAGATGAAGGAAATACGTTTGATGCAGATGTTGATCATCAACCAGTACATGATATGGCTCTTAATGACCCCAACATATTCCAAGCTGATGACTGTTATGCCTTCGACTCAGATGTTGATGATGAACCTACAACTCAAACCTTATTTATGGCACATCTCTCTTCTGCAGCATCTTCATCACAACCATCCGGTTCTTCCACCACACCTGCTATCTCTAAGGTACCAAATCCACTTAACATAATTAACTTGGTTGATGCGCCGAAGGTTCATAATGAGGTACAACCCACTGATATTGGTGTTACAGATACTGCCAATATGGGGAATAGTAATGTTATCCCATATGAATAGTATGTGAGCCACAACATCATGTCTGTTGTACCAAATAATGTACCTTCTGTTGTTGACAATGATTGTGATTTGTATGAGCACACTGTTTATATTCCTGATGACACCCTGACTACTAGACTTAACATCCTTAAGGATCAGGTGAGCATATATGAACAAAGTGCAAAATTTGAGCTAACCAAACGGGAGCAAAAAATGGATATGCAAATGCGTGTACTTGTAACAGAACGTAACAAAAAGGAAGAAACATTTAAAAGGGAGTTAGACTCTTTGAAAATACAACTTGATCAGTTTGTTAAACAAAAACAGGAGATACATAAGAGTATGATCACACAAAAACTTGATTTTCAGGATAAGGAAACAAAACTCTTAAATGATTTTTCAAGTCTTAAAATGTTGAAGAATAAGCTCGAAGACAAGTTGTACACGTGATGCGTAAGATTGCGCCCTCGCAAAAGATTTTACCTCTCAAGGGATCTCAAGAGGCTTGCAATCCCCACCAGGCAGTGTACCTGACCGATGTAGTATAGTGTAGTGGCAAGTACAGGGGGATTGATCATTCTCTCGGGGAATAGTGTCGTTAGGATCAAAACTTAATTAAACTAGGTCTAGAGGTGAGGGATGATTCTTTTTGTATTTTTATAGTTTTTTAGAAAGCAAGTAAAAATCTCGGGTATTGGAAGAGTGGGCGGAATTAGTTGCTAGTCAACTAACCCAAATAACTACAAATGCAATAAAAATAAAATAAGAAGAAAGTAAATGTTGAGAAAAACAATAATAAGAGAAACGTGTTTACTTAGATTTCACTACTCCCTATCCATCTTTCATTAGTTGAATAGTTTGTTACAATTGCGTGGATAACGGGTTATATTCCTTAATACCATTCATGGGGTCATGTACGATCTTCCCCAACTCTACAAGTTTCTACCTCTTCCTATTTCAAGCCAACAATTAGCTCCTAACATGGCCTCCTTAGTAGTCACTCATGCATTAAATACAACCATTAAAATCATAGTACACATCCGATTCATGTTTCTTAAGACGTTCAAGCATGTTACCAATTGGAAGTCTGCCAGTTTTCTTAGGCCTAACATCGATATCATTCATCCATTACAATTAATAACAAACAATAACAATCAATAGCTAGGTTTCATTACATCTAAGCAAACATAAACAAACCTAGCCAAGCATGTTAAATTAAAGACAAGCGTAAGATAGAATCAAACAACACATAGACATATTGAATGATTAATGGAAGACTTATCTTTATTGAAACATGAATGAAAAAAGGGTGAAAAACCCTGTAAAATTCGACCTAGGGTTTATCCCAAAGTTCCTCCAAAAGTTCTCTACCTAATGAATGAAAACTAGAAAACTATATATAGAGATTATAGGTCTGACGGCATCACGTTATGATCCTAACGCCGTTAACTTGCCGCCAATGTTTTTCCTTGGATTGCCTAGATCCAGATCTGAAGCCGTCATGTGTCATTCCATTCTTGGCCGTCACGTGTAAATTGCTCTTGACGGCCTTGGTGATGCCGTCACTCTTTAATTCCCATAAACGTTCTGGCGCGTCTCGTGTAACTTTTTATCCACCTCTTTGCCAATACGTGACGCCGTCACTTCCAAAGCGTGACGCCGTCAGGTACTATTTCCAGCTTGATTTGAAGAATTTGTCGTTTTCTTCACTTTTCGCTCCAAAAACGCCCAAAATGCTTCCTTTTCCATATTTCTTCTCCAAAGTACCTAAAATGACAAAAGAAATGATTTGAGGCTATATTTGATCAAATGATCACGACTTAGGGCTTAAATGACCCCCCAAAAGCGTAACATTTTTCGTCTCATGAAATACCCTTACACTTGAGATTTTGCTTGTCCTCAAGTAAATGCGCTTTTATTCTAATCGAAATACAATCGAGGGGTCATTTAACACTAATATAAAAGTAATTGTAACAAATAATCGTTCCACTTCGACCAAAACAAGCATGGAAATTATACACTAGCACCTCACAAATAGCGTTTAGATACTCACATCTCAAGGGTGTAATAAAAGTATATATATCACAATATGAAAATGTAAAATATCTCTCACTACATGTCATAGCACATAGATTACCATAGTCTTGGGAAAGGATCAAACCTCCACCACTTGGCGTAAGCACCTAGGATAAACTATCAAAGAGGTCTTTTAAAGGGGTTATAACGTGAGGTGTAGGGATATGATAAACATAGTTTTGTTGGATAAAGGCAATCTTTACTGGTGGCAAGTTAATCATCTTGGTCAATTACATGTACAATGTGGCGTTGCTAAGCCAAGACTCGACTCGACTTAAGCTAATCATAAACTAACAAAAATATAAAACAAACATAAAAGTAAACAGGATGGTAGTCCGTATGTCTTTTCTTTTTTTCTTTTTCTATTTTTTTTTTATTTTTTCGATTTTTTTCATACACTCTTGCCCTACCATCCAAAATAATACATCGTAGGGAATTTGCATTCCCCTTACACTTGATCATTTACATACTTCACAATCAACTATTCTAATGACTCGAATTAAGATAATCAAAACACTTGGAGTACTTTTTAGATATTAGCGCATATATGGGGGTAATAATTGACGTTTTCCCTAATACTCCATAATAATAGTACTTTACCCATGAGTCCCAATCGTCCCAAAACAATATGTACAAGATATGACTCGAATTAACAACCATGTAATCAATTAGACAATTAACTAAGGATTTAAACATATAACAATAATGCACTAAAGATGAGTGCATACAAGGAAGGCTAAGGCGATTTGGGTGTACATTTGAGGTGGATTGTAAACAAATTCTTCCTTTAAGTAAAATGCTTAAAGTTATAAACGGAAAAGATAGGCTCTGAGGGGTGTACTAGGGGTATCGTGTACTAAAAATGAGTACATCGCAAAGGTGTGGGAAAAATTAATTGACTTCACTAGTCAAGTAATTTGACTTTATTGGTCAAGTAATTATGATACGGGTTTAACACAAGGGTTATCCTAATGCCTCTTATCATGTAGTAAATCCTACTACACGAATGTAGTCTCACTAGCGGTCTCGGGATGCATCACTATCACAAGTTCTAGAATCTAAGTACTACCAGTAAACTCATAAGCATCTTTTCCTAACAAATCTAGGGGCGAACCTCACATATTTGGGGTGGAAAATTTTGAGTGGTGCGGTTTTTTGTGTTAGTCATACAACTCATATCCATGAGACGTTCATTAAGGCTAAAGCTTCACTCCTAAATGTTCTAAAAAATTTTAAATTTGGCACTAAAATTACCCTAACAAGTGTTTCTCTTAGTTTTATTACACATCTATTATTGAACAAACAAACTCAAGTGCAATTGCATTCTCTAAGGTATCATCATTTACCCTCCCCTTACACTTAGGCTGAACATTGTCCCCAATGTTCAATAAAAAGAATGTAAAAGTAACGAAGGTAAAAGAATGAAACAAATACTCCCCTGATTCGTTCGGTGTGGATAATGTGATAACATGGTTAGATCCTCCTCCAAGAAAATGAACGTTGAAAGCTTCCCTCCAAAATTATAAATCATCTTCTTGTCTAATATAACCTGTTAAACTTGAGAAAACAATCATGGCAAACCTCCCGTAAAATCGGCGGCAAACTCTATATATACTAAAATCCTAGAAAGCAAATTAAGATATAATGCTTGTTGAATGAATGTTTGCAGATTTCCTGGAGTTTATAAAACTAAAGATTTAACAAAAACTTTTAAGACTCCGGCAGAAAGACAAAAATCGTAAAATTTCCAAAATTTTACACTTGACGCCATCAGGTTATAACCCTGATGCTGTCAGAAGTGACCTTCAGAAATATCATGTTAAGTTTCCGGAAAATTTCTGGAAAAACTCGCGCCTTAATTCCTGGAAATCCTGCAAAACATCATTATGACTCGATACAAGCATTTGACTCACACAAATACTAAGATGCACATTCGTTTAATATCGTTGTGATTCATGTTCAATCTCTTTCTTAGAAACAAATTTAGATTTCCCTTACACTTATCTTTTGCGAAATACGTTTATATGTAGTCAAGACGAAGTTAAAAACAAAATAAAGCATTTTCACAATTTATTTTGAAAAATGAGCCACAAACAATAAAAATAAAACATGCATATGGAAACAAATAAAATCAAACAAACAAACAAATAGGGCTTGGCTTGCCTTCCAAGAAGCGCTTGTTTTTGTTCGAGTCATGAGCCTGACTCTACCTTTATTTAACGCAAATCAGGGAGGTTCTCCCTACACTTATGATTAAGTGCGGGTGAAAGTAGCGATACACACCATCTCGGTGGAAGTATGCCTCTTGAGGAAAGAGTGGTGGATGAGTTATATGCTCAAAGGGGTGTGTTGCTTTCATCATGACCTTACCTAGTTCACTTTGGTTAATGGGTGAGTTAAAGTTTTATCCTAAAAAGGGATCATCTTCTATCAACTTTGAGAGACTCCTAGTTGGGAACCCATCTTGACCTAATAAACCCGGTTTAAACCCATAATGTTTCTTGTGATCAATCATGAATGGGTGATGTAAGTATGTAAGGTCATGGTTCACTCCTATGTCAGCTTCCTCTTTACAGGGCTTAGAGTCTATTACCTTCAACGTAAAACTACCCGGACTATATGGTTTTATGGGTGAATCGGAACCTTTTTCAATTCCTAAACTTTCATCCAAGGATGTAAGATTAGGTAACGGATTAGGTTGAGGCCCCGGTTCATCAAAACTAGGAACTTCCTTAGAACTAAGAGAAAGGTTGTGACTACAAGTATTGAAACCTATTTCATCTAGTTGTGTTGGGTCCAAGGATTCTACCTTCATCGGGATTCCTAAAGTCTCTTCTACTTCTTCTGGGTAAGTCACGGGCGGGGTGTGTGCCTCAAATGATGGTAGGACTTGTGGGGTACTTTGTGGGCTTGGATTGTCCACCTCATCCTCCATTGTACCTAGATTACCTATGTGTTTGTTTTGTGCTATGATATTAGGCGACATCCACTTAGGTATCCCTGAGTAATCATCCCCAGACAAACTTCCTGTTTGCTCCTTCAAACTTGTTATCAATTGATCTGTGATGTTGTTTGTTGGGTTGTCTACTCTATAATAATATTGGGCACAATCTTCTATGGCATCCCATGCTTCTTCAACATTTAATTCCCTAAGGTCCTCATTGGCAAAATCGTCAATGTACCTTTGGTCATATCGGTTGCCACGATCGTAAAAGATTTTAGCTAGGGACCATAAATCGAAACTATGATAAGGGACTATTCGGAGTAAATTTTTAAAACGAGTCCATGCATCATATATGGGTTCATCTCGATATTGTATGAACATCAAGATGTCATTAGGGGTGAATGGATTTCGTGGTCAGTAGTATGGTGAATTCGCGTTCTCCATAATGGTGAACGGAAGAGTCAATGGAAAGGTTTTTACGAACAAATACACAAAGAAAAGATAGACTAAAGAAAGCTAATAAAAAGAAAATAAAAATCTCACTAAAAAGAAATCTAATGAGTAGACCTAATTAAAATAAAATTCAACCTAAACAATAACTATTCCCCGGCAGCGGCGCCAAAAACTTGATGCGTAGGATTGTGCCCTCGCAAAAGGTTTTACCTCTCAAGAGATCTCAAGAGGCTTGCAATCCCCACTAGGCAGTGTACCTGACCGATGTAGTATAGTGTAGTGGCAAGTACCAGGGGATTGATCGTTCTCTCGATCGAGGAATAGTGTCGTTAGGATCAAAACTTAATTAAACTTAGTCTAGAGGTGAGGGATGATTCTTTTGGTATTTTTATAGTCTTTTAGAAAGCAAGTAAAAATCTCGGGTATTGGAAGAGTGGGTGGAATTAGTTGCTAGTCAACTAACCCAAATAACTACAATTGCAATAAAAATAAAATAAGAAGAAAGTAAATGTTGAGAAAAACAATAATAAGAGAAACTTGTTTACTTAGATTTCACTACTCCCTATCTATCTTTCATTAGTTGAATAGTTTGTTACAATTGCGTGGATGACAGGTTATATTCCTTAATACCATTCATGGGGCCGTGTACGATCTTCCCCAACTCTACAAGTTTCTACCTCTTCTTATGTCGAGCCGACAATTAGCTCCTAACATGGCCTCCTTAGTAGTCACTCATGCATTAAATACAACCATTAAAATTGTAGTACACATTCTATTCATGTTTCTTAAGATGTTCAAGCATGTTACGAATTGGAAGTCTACCAGTTTTCTTAAGCCTAACATCAATATCATTCATCCATTACAATTATTAACAAACAATCAACCCACAATTAATAGCTAGGTTTCATTACATCTAAGCAAACGCTAACAAACCTAGCCTAGCATGTTAAAGTAAAGACAAGCGTAAGATAGAATCAAAAAACACATAGACATATTGAATGATTATTGGAAGGCTTATCTTTACTGAAACATGAAAGAAAGAAGAGTGAAAAACCCTGTAAAATTCGACCTAGGGTTTATCCCAAAGTTCCTCCAAAAGTTCTCTCCATAATGAATGAAAATTAGAAAACTATATATAGAGATTACAGGTCTGACGGCGTCACGTTATGATCCTGACGCCGTCAACTTGCCGCCAATGCTTTTCCTCGGATTTCCTAGATCCTGACGCCGTCATGTGTTATTCCTTTCTTGGCCATCACGTGTAAATTGCTCTTGGCGGTCTTGGTGACGCCGTCACTCTTTAATTCCCAAAAACGTTCTGGCGTGTCTCGGGTAACTTTTTATCCACCTCTTTGCCAATACGTGACGCCGCCACCTCCAAAGCGTGGTGCCATCAGGTACTATTTCCAGCTTGATTTGGAGACTTTGCTGTTTTCTTCACTTTTCACTCCAAAAACGTTATAAATGCTTCCTTTTCCAGATTTCTTCTCCAAAGTACCTAAAATGACAAAAGAAACGATTTGAGGCAATATTTGATCAAATAATCATGACTTAGGGCTTAAATGACCCCCTAAAAGCGTAAAACTTTTCGTTTTATCAACATGCAAGGCCAAACCATTCAAACTGCTCATATGATTCAAAACCATAGGAGGTTAAGTGATGAACATAGTGAGAAAGATTTAGATAGGCCTAAAACCAATTTCCTTAGAAGCGATTTAGGTGCACAGACTGCATTATATGATGCATACGTTATGCTTGAGCTTAATCATGCCCCTCCTGATGTGACATCATTTGATGAGACCAATGAGATAGAAGATAAAACCAGAGAAAAATTGACTAAGAAATTAAAGGATCCCTTGTGCATTGCTAATAAAATCCTGTACAGTTATGACTACTCTAAAGATAATCGATTAACCTTTGTCCCTCAAAAGAAGTTAACCCCAGAGAAAATTTTCTAGAATTTTGACTTAGAAAAAATGAAAGCTGAAAGACTTGAGGGGAGCACTCGTTCAGTTTTTAAGATAGAAGATCCAACATTATATCCACAATACACACCCATGCATCTTGTTCCCTTAACTTTCCCCACACATTGTAACACTCTTATTGGTCTATATGTTCTTTGTCAATTGTTTGCTGATTTTAATAAAACATGTAAAAAGAGAATTACACCAACAAGGATTACTGAAGGGGAAAGGGGTTTTGAACAAAAAAACGATGCTACTTAACTGAGGTCATGCCATTCTTTATGCTTCTCAAAGAACATTTTGAGGTCTTCAAAAAACCCTAAACAATGATCTGACTGAAATAAAAGAAGTATTTAAAATAGTGGAAAATTAGGAAAAACAATTAGCAATTGATCTTAAACATAGTGAAATTGATAGGAAAAATATTCTCATCATGAATGAGAATTTGATTGCTAAATGTATTGCTCAGGATGTATTTTATACTGTCATTGATTCTGCATTATTTGCTTGTCAATTTCATGAGATGTCGGTTACATTGAATGTTTTCCAGAATCGTGTTGTTGAGCTTGAGGGGGAGAATTTAAAATTACATCAAAAAATTCAAAACGATGATCATGATAACATGGTCAAGAATTTCTCTAAACTAGAGGTTGATAACCTCAATTTGCAATTAAAGTATCAACATCTAGAGGAAAGAATTAACATCTCAAATGTCAAGCCATCCATAGATGCTCTTGAATTTGATGTGTATTTTGAATTAACTAAACGGGACGAAAAAGTTCAAGCTCATACGAACACGATTTGAAAGTTGAGGGCTCAAATCGCCCAATTAAAGTCCAACTTGAGTGAAGTAACTGACACCAATAATCCAAAGTCGATAGATTCTCACAAATTTCAAAATCAAGACAACATTGACAAATTGCAACATGAGAATGAGTGGCTTAAAGCTGAAATGTCCAATGCTAAGCAACGTTACAAAGAGTTATTTGAGTCAATCAAAATCACGCGTGAGAAAAACAATGAAAAAATAACTTCTTTGTTAAATGAGATTGAGAATCTAAAGACCAAGGTGAAAGGAAAAATGCCAGTTATTTCATGTGACCATGTGTCCTCTAAGGTTTATGTTTGTAAGAAATATGCATGTGATGTTGTGTATATTCCTCTTCCCCTTAGGAATAATAAGTTAGTTCATAGTGACTATCTTAGACATCTTAAGGATTGCTTAGACATGCTTCGTGAAACCGTTGAAGAGAATTGATTCATTGTGTTTTTGTGCAAAACGTTATATCAAAAATACCAACAAACGTGAGGTCAATGTTATCGTAAAGACAACAAGACGTGGAGGTTACAAGTAAACCTTTTAGGAAAAAGATTACCTCGTAAGCTCATGAAAGTGATATTTTTAAGATCGGGAAAGTGATTTCCCGGGTTGTGTATCAATGAGGTGTGAATAGAAAGTTTCGTGAAAAGATCGAGATTAAAACCTTGTATGTTTGGTTGTGAAAGATTATTTGGTGTTATGGTACGTTAAATTAACGAGAATTAAGAATTAACGAACGAAAATGAAATAAACGCAACCTAAGTGGGAAAATAAACAACAGAATGCTAAGGAAATATTAGGGAGATCCTATATCTACCTAAAATACTACGGGAAACATGATAGGAAATTCGGGAAATCCTAAAACGTAAGCTAAGTTAAAAACGTAAAAGTCAACTAAAGAAAAACGTAAGTGCGCAACATAAAACGCGAATATAAAGTTACACTAGTCCTACGCGGGTGTAAAAATATTTTTTCTACGATCTAAAAGATAAAAGAAAGTTTTTGGAAGAAGAAAAATATTTTTTTTTGGTTTTTATATTTTTTATTATGAATAAATTACTATATTATCTAAATTAAATTATAAAAAAAATACTAAAACCTATGGGAAAAATCTGGAAATTTTTGTACAACTAATTAATGTCAACAGAATTATAAGAAAAATTGGAAAAGTTCAAAATGTAGAAAAATAAGCAGTTTAATAAGCCTAGCAGTAAAATAAGCTAAATAGAAAACTTACATGTTAAATATAAAATTTTGTAAAGAAAAAATGAAAAAGACCCTAGGGCATTTGGTGAGTGGTGCTTGTGTATGTGTCTGTGACTGTTTGGTACCCCAGGTTCGACTCCCTTAATACCCCAACTTTTTACACTTTTTTTTTTTTTTTTTTTTGGTTTTTCTTTTGAACAAACTGGTGAAATAGCTTAAGTCAAACAATTTTTGTGAAAAAAAACTTTTTGAAAGCTAATGATAAGCTGAGAAAATAGGAAAGTAATAAGCAGACTTGGACAAGAAAAGAAAAACAAAGCTTAAAGAGGAAATTTGGAAATGGAAAAAGCTAATCTAAAAGCTAATAATAAGCTACACCATGGGGAAAATAAGCATCAGGAATACTAAGGAATACCTAATAAGCTAAGGGGAGCAGAAAATAAGCAATCAAACTAACCTAATAAGCACTAGCTGAGCAAAATTTAAGCTATGGCTGCAAAAGAAACAGTGACTAAAGGGGCTACTTAGGGAACTAAAATAAGCTACTAGGAATAAAGCTAAAGCCAAAATAAGCACACACAGGTAACCTAAAGCTAAGAAACTACTACTAAGAACAAAATACAGCTTAACTGAGCTTATAAGCAGCTTGTACAAGCTGCTGAGAAGGGGTGAGTTTGAGCAGGTGCAGGCCTGGGAAATGGGGTTTTGCAGCCCGAAATAAGCTACCAAGCAACTACCAAACTCAAAGATAAGCTTAAAAATTTACACCCTATACTACAAACTACTTACGTGACCAAAATCAACCATTAAATCTCACAAGATCTTATCTAAAATATAGTCCAATTGGGGCTGTTTGGGGACAGCTTAAGAGCAGGCCTTAATGGGTCAAATGGGTTGATTTGGCTACTAATAAGCTACGATAGACTACTCCTAGGGGAGATTAAGCTAAAGGTATGTAGGGGGAGATCCTAATCAATGCTATGGGTACATATAAGCATTAAGAACAAACCACAAGCAATAAACAAGCAAATCCTACCCGAGGCTGCAGTGGCAAAACAGACCTGAAGGGCTCACTTTGGGGGCATAAAGAGTAGACAAAAAAAAAATTCTAAAAATAAAATAAAAATAAAGGCATGTACATAAGCTAAAAAATAAGCAGTATATAAATTTTTAGGCAATAAGGATGAAAGATGAGCACATGAAAAATACTAACATGATGGGCTGTAGGACTATGCTAAAACAGTTATACAGATGGTAAAAAAATGGGTCAATAACAAGATTTTTGACTTAAAGCAGTCAATTACCAGACATGCACACATGCACTAACCTACATGAAACTAGTGTGAAGTAAAAGAACCAACAACCAAGCTAAAAACAAAAAAAACTTGCCCTATCTGTTTTATTAAAAACAGTTGAAAGGAATTTTTTTGGAAAATCAACCTCAAATACTTTGAACATTTACAAAATGAAAATTTTTGCTGGAAAACTATTGAGAACAACACACTAGAGCTGATTGAAATTGATAAAGTGGACAAAAGAGGTTTTAGGCTAGAATGGTAGCTTGTGCCAAACACTAGTTTAAATGACAGTTTTACATCCTTTCATATGAGAACCTGTTTTTTTAGTAAACCTTTTGAACAAATTACTTACACTATACTAAATTAAGACCTAACAAAGAGAAAATATTGACTAATAAGCAGTTTACAATAAGCTAACTAAGATAAGCATATATGAGCTAAAAGCGACAGTTAACTACTAAAACTATTAACTAAGCTAATCTAAACCACAAAATGAGTAAATCTAGCAATGAATAACTTAAATAAACAAGAAAAGACAGGAATAAATCAAGATCAAACATTTAGAGTTGATACTAGTTTAAAGTGAAAACAATGAATTTTGAAGAAAATGGAAACTTGCATTAATTTGAATCACAGTGAGTACAAAGAAAGTAAACTTGCATAAAATTGAATTTAAAAGAACTACAAACTAAGAACTACTAAAAACTACTTAAAAATGGCATGCCTTTAAGGCTTACATAAGGGTCCTATTTATACTAAAAGTAGCTCAGCCATGGTTTTCCTTCTTTGTGCTTCTTTTCTAAGTGGAATAAGCTTCATTTATCAATTGTGTTACTTGGGAGCAAATCCCAGCCATTGGATTGTGTTGAAATCATCTCATCCCTTTAACTTGATTTTGGCGCCCAAACTTGTACACGGATTGCCAGCGTGGAGTGGAGGTAGGTACGGGGTTGTGAGAGTTTGGGGTGAGTGCAAGTGGGGCTTTTGAGGTATTGGGAGGGGGAAGAGTGTAGCAGGTGGTGGAGTGGAAGAGGGGGGATGTACTGGTGGTTAATAGGGAGAGGTTGAAGACAGGTTGGGGTTAGTTTGACCTGGTCAAAAAACGAGATATATGTTCTAATTATAAACGTAAAAAAAAGGGTTGGGCTTGGGGTTGGTTTTGGGCCAAGGGTGATAGTGGTGATGGGTTGGTGGTTGTTGGGTAATAGATTTGGATTTAGGGAATGTTAATAAAGGGTGGTCCATTTGGTTTGTAGTTATATTAATCACAAGGACCAATTTTGCAAATGTTGAAAATCCAAGGACCTAAACTATAACTTTCCCAAACTTATCATAAGGACCCATTTTCCCAAGCTTCAATAGTATGAGGACCTTTGTTGATAATTTCCATTTCAGGGACCAAATCTGCCAATATTGAAACTACAGGGACTAAACTTGTAAACTTTTGAAAACTTTTTACCCAAAGACTATTTTTGATAACTTTTGACTTTTAAAGGACTTGGGTTGACTTTTCTTTCAAAACAAATGCTCAGGGACTCATTTTGTCAAGTTTTGACAGTTGGGGGACTAAAACTGCCAATTATGCAAACTTTGTTCATTTTTCATCTGTTTTTAATCGTTTTGCATCTGAAACATATAAAACACAATCCTGGGATATTTTCAGTATTTTGATGCATTTTTGAGCGTTTTTAAATGTTTTTGCAGTTCAGATTGGATAAAAATGATGAGTATTCACATACTCATCAATCCCCCACACTAAATTATTGCTAGTCCCTAGCAATCTTTTATGAAAATTTAATGGATTTGAAGTCTCTTTACCAAAAGCCATTACTTATGGAGTAGCCAAATGTTTTTGTTCAAGTAAGAACTATGGTACACTAATAACCATATGATTTTTAGCAAACCATAAGCTGTCAACGGTTTTGATTTGTCTTTACCAAAAGCCGTTTGCTTTTGGACTAGCCAACTCTTTGATAGAATACAATTGTCATCTAGGCGAGTTGATTACCAATTATGGTTTTCCATTGCCTTTACCACAAGCCATAACCTTGTGTGCTAGCCAACTCTTCACTATCAAAACAAGATATGGTGAGTTGAACACCATACAATTTTTGGCAAATTGTAAGCCATAAACGGATTTGAGAAATCTTTACCAAGAGCCGTTTGCTCTTGGATTAGCCAGTCCTTATGTTAGACATGGTGGACTGATAACCTTTTGTTGTGTTAGACATGGTGGATTGAATATTGCCCTCAATATTCAAAGTACCGGCTATTATGCCGATAGTTTGAAACGTAAAAAGTTTAGATTTGGGCAAGTGTGGGAACACCATTTTTTTTAGAGCATGGGTACTCCCCCACACTTGGGTTTTAGAAAAGAGAAAGAAGTTAGAGAGGTGGGTGAAAACCCATGTTGTGCTACTGTTTTTGTTAACCGAGTCGCTAGCTTGACTCGACCCCGAATTCATTGGTCCATGGGGGAGCAAGTGGAAAGAATAATCTCCATCGGACAAGCATGTTACTTTTGTTGAACCTTTGAGAACATCTGAATTCAACACATCATCATCTGAAAACCAATTGACAATCAAGCCAACTAATGTTCCCATCATTGCTTCTACAGGAGTAAAAAGTGTCACTAAAGCTAGCGGGTCACAGCGTGCAATACAAAGAATGATAGGGCCTCGCCGGCTAGGAGTACACATGTGAAGGAAGTAGAAGACCACCTTAGGAACAATAAGTTTGATTTGAATGAAATGAATCGTGTTGATTCTAGTATTAGCTATAAGCGTACTGTAATTAATTCGAATTCTGCTACTACTTGTAAGATTTGTAATGACTGTTTAATCTCCGGTAATCATGATGATTGTGTTGTGTTATTTTTGAAGTCTCTTAATCGATCCCCTATTAAAAGTGTTAGGAAATCTAAAGTGAAAAATTGTGTTTGGAAAGCAACTGGTAAATTATTCACTAATGTTGGTTATCAATGGAAGCCTACTGGAAGGAAATTCACTCTATGAGAAAGAGCCCCTTAACTAGGCTCACTAACTCTAGAGTAGTGCCAATTAAGGAATGGAGACCACCTGGTAGAATATTCCCACTAGAAGCACAATGCACCACTTCTAGGTATAGTGCATCAACTAGTAAATATTCCACTAGTGTTCCCATGACTTCTGATAACCCAATATTTACGTGTGCTAACCAAACGGACCCCAATTGCTTGTGGGGCTCTAATTTTTTCAGTTATCCACCGGTGTCTATGCTCAAATGCAGGTCGTACAAATCGTCCTTTGGTATTTGGACTCACGTTGCTCAAAACATATGACTGGGGATCGCTCACGGCTCAGAAATTTCATGAAAAAGTTTATCGGGACAGTTAGGTTTGGGAGCGATCATTTTGGGGCTATTATGGGTTATGGAGATTATGTGTTCTATGACAGCGTGATCTCCAGAGTGTACTATGTGGAAGGACTTGGGCACAATATTTTCTTAGTTGGTCAATTTTGTGATTCCGATCTCGAAGTTGCCTTCAGAAAACATACATGCTTTGTTCGAGAATTGGATGGAATTGATCTCTTTAAAGGAAGCCGTGGCACAAACCTTTACACCATCTCGATAGAAGATATGATGCGGTCCTCTCCTATTTGCTTGCTTTCTAAGGCCTCAAAGAACAAATCATGGCTATGGCATCGTCGGCTGAACCTTTTGAACTTTGCCATTAACGAACTTACTTGCAAGGATCTTGTTCGTGGTATACCCAAGTTGAAATATGAAAAAGATCATCTTTGTTCTGCCTATCAACTGGGAAAAAGCAAGAAACACACTCACAAACCCAAAACAGTTAACTCCATTACATAAGTTCTCCACACCCTTCACATGGATCTGTGCGGACCGATGAGAGTACAGAGTTTTAATGGGAAAAGATATGTTCTGGTAATTGTTGACGATTACTCTCGATTTACATGGGTGAAGTTCTTGAGATCCAAGGATGAGACTCCAAAGATCATCATTAAACTTATCAAGCAACTGCAAGTTAGACTCAACAAAACTGTCAGAATCATTCGCACAGACAATAGAACAGAGTTTGTTAATAAACAACTTACTCTATTTTATGAAAGTATTGGCATTAGTCATCAAACGAGCATTCCACGCACTCCACAGCAAAATGGAGTCGTTGAAAGACGAAACCGTACTCTAGTTGAAGCTGCTCGTACAATGCTGATCTTTTTTAGAACTCCAATGTTCCTTTGGGCTGAGGCTATTACTACTGCTTGCTATACCTAAAATCGTTCATTGGTACATCCTCTCCACAAAAAAACACCATATGAGCTAGTGCATCTTAGAAAACCTGATCTCTCTTTTCTTCGTGTGTTTGGTGCACTGTGCTATCCAACAAACGATAGTGAAGACTTGGGTAAACTTAGGGCTAAGGCAGATATTGGAGTATTTGTTGGATATGCACCAGTTCGAAAGGGATACCGAATCTACAACAAAAGAAGCCGACTAATGGAAACTATCCATGTCACGTTTGATGAGCTGACTGAGCATACGGTTTCAAGATACGCCAGTTATGGACCCGCACCTAATCCTTTGTCTCCTAGACCAATCAGTTTAGGCCTTGTATAGAATCCCACTCCTGCCATTCCTTATGTACCTCCCTCAAGCGACGAATTGAAGAAGTTGTTTGATCCCATGTTTGATGAATACTTCGAGTCACAACAGGCCCATGCCCCAGAACCACATGTTGTTGATCCTCCTGCTGCTATTGCCAATGCTCCACAAGATACAAATGGTCCATCTGCCTCAATCTCCATTGGTCAGGATGCGCCCTCTACCAACAATTCACAAACCACATCAAACGTTCAAAGTTCGTCTGCACATCTAGGAACTGCAGTTGATAATTCCTGTGATGTAAATCCTTTTGCTCCACCTGATAATGAGCCATTTGAAAACATCTTTGCTCCTGAATCCTCTAATGAAGCAACTTCCTCAGGAGATTCATACACAGCTACATCAGTTCACTACCCTCAACCACATGACCATCTCAGAAAATGGACCAACGATCACCCTATTGACAACATCATAGGGAATCCTTCTCAACCAGTGTCTACACGAAAGCAACTTGCCACCGATGCCTTGTGGTGCTTTTTTAACTCCATTCTTTCCAAGGCCGAACCCAAAGATTTCAAAGATGCTTTGTCTAAAGAATGTTGGTTCACAGGAATGCAAGAAGAAATCCATGAGTTCGATCATCTTGATGTATGGGAATTAGTACCTCCTCCGGAATGTGCAATGATTATAGCTCTTAAGTGGATCTTCAAAGTAAAACCATGGTGATGTTTTGAAAAACAAGGCACGATTAGTTGCTAAAGGATATAGTCAACAAGAGGGAATTGACTTTGAAGAATTGTTTGCTCCTATTGCTCGTATTGAGGCCATTAGAATATTTCTCGCCAATGCTGCTAGTAGTAACATGATTGTCTACCATATGGATGTTAAGACTACCTTCCTAAATGGTGATTTGAAAGAAGTAGTCTACGTTACTCAGCCTGAAGGATTCGTGAACCCTGAACGACCTAATTATGTTTACCATTTGAAGAAAGCTCTCTATGGCCTAAAACAAGCACCAAGGGCTTGGTACGACACTTTGTCCAAGTTCCTTATAGCAACCACTTCACCAAGGGTGTCGCTGATCCTACCTTATTCACTAGGAAGAAGGGAAATCATTTGCTTCATGTTCAGATTTACGTAGATGATATCATATTTGCTTCTTCTGATCCTGCGGAATGTGATCGTTTCTCAAAGGAGATGCGTTCCAAGTTCCAAATGTCGATGATGGGACAGATGTCATTTTTCTTATGGTTGCAAATTTCACAAAGTCCAAGTGGTATCTTCACTAATCAAGCCAAATATGCTAATGACATCTTGAAGAAATTTAGTTTTGATACAAGTGACTCAGTTGATACTCCAGTGGTTGAAAGATCCAAACTTGATGATGATACATCTGGTGTCCAGTTGATCAAACCAAATACAGAAGTATGATTGGATCCCTCATGTATCTCACTGCTAGCAAGCCAGATCTTCTATTTGCGGTATGTATGTGTGCTCGGTATCAATCCAAGCCTACCAAAAGCACTTAAAAGCAGTCAAGAGGGTATTTAGGTATCTCCAAGGAGCTATTCACATGGGTCTCTGGTATCCTAAAGACACCGCTATGGCTCTCACGGTCTACTTAGATGCTGACCATGCGGGGTATCAAGATACTCAACTAAGTACTTCAGGAGGTGCTCAATTTATGGGCGAGAAACTTGTAAGCTAGTCATCAAAAAAGCAAATGAGTACATCAATATCATCCACAGAGGCTGAATACATTGCTATGTCATCATGCTGTGCTCAAATTTTGTAGATGAGATCTCAACTATCGGACTATGGTTTTGCTTTCAACAAAGTTCCGATGTATTATGATAATAGAAGTGCCATTGCTCTATGCCGTAACAATGTCCAGCATCCAGATCCAAGCATATCGACATCCGTCATCACTTTATCAGGGAGCAGTAGAGAAAGGGGTAGTGGAACTTTACTTCGTGAGGACAGAGTTTCAGTTGGCTGACATCTTTACAAAGGCTCTTTCGCGAGAAAGGTTTCATTTCATTCTTTCGCGACTTGGGATGAAGAGTCTTACGCTAGAATCTCTCAAAAGTCTTCAGGAAGAGAATGAGGAGTAAAAGATTTACTTCACAATTCACATATCCTTTGTACATAGTTTAAAACAAAAAGAAAATATAAAAATATAAAACCTACAAAAACCATAAAAATCTGAAAAATCATAAAAATCCAAAAATATTCTTCTCACGACATGTCTCTTGTGTAATCAATATTATGTACGTTTCTAGAAATGTCATTCAATAATGACACGGAAACTTACATATGCTTGAGCAAGAGTTTTTCTTTTAATTTCAAATAATATTTTTCTTAAACATGTCGTTTCTCAAAATTTTCTTTCAATACGGCTTGCTATTACTTCAGATAGCAACCCATTCTTCAAAATGTGGAAAGCACGTCGCCAAAAAGACGGCTGTTCCTGTCAACGGGTGATTAACTTCTCCCGGGCATGGATTACCTCATATTCATGTTTCATCAACTTGATGTACGTTTCAGTGCATCATTTCTCATATAAGAAGATAAGTCTTCTTTACATAACGAATACTTTTCCTTCAATGATTCTTCGGGAAAGTATTTGCGCTAAACTTGGTGGTACCATGACTTTTGAAAATCAATCAGACTTGAAATTTTGTATAAAATTTGCCGCTCAATCGATGCTAAATGACTAAACTTTTCAGTAAAATGATAAATTGAAAATGGGTCATTGATTGAGGGGGAGAATGATTTCAAAAATCTATATCATCAAACCAAAATCTTTGTTCATAACAGGTAGTGAATAAAATGTGATTGTTATGTGTTAGAATATGAATTTTCATGAGTTTCTCGTTAAGCTCTAAATCATTTACAAACTCATCATGTCTGACACATAACATGCTCTCAAGGATTGAGGGGGGGGGGGGGTAATGAATCGTCTCATTATCAGAATATCTTTAATCAAACCACATTTTTCTCCCAAACTTTTCTAAATTATTTAAATCACTTGGGATCACAAATCTCAAATGGTTTGAAATTTTTGATCGGGGGAGAAAATGTGATTTAAATATGAAATCTGATTAAAATGTGATTGTTTTGGACTTATACAAATGCTCTCCCATATGTGCTTAACTCTTTTGTACATCAATGCACATAATGAGGGAGAGCAAATGGTTTGTGGAAAAAGGATCCTAGCATCTCATGTGAGCGAGACTCAGACTTTAACCAATGAATTGACGAAACAAAAATTGGTCTTAATCAAAAGGACTAGTCTTGGACGGGTAATAACTTCAAGCTGGTCTAACCAGTGATGTAAGCTTGTCTCGAAGAGGACTTGTCTGAGTAGAGTGTACCATTTTGAGAAACCTTCTATGGATTTGATCAGGCCGGGTAATAACTTCAAGCTAGTCTAACTAGTGATGTAAGCGTGTCTCGAATGCCTGTTCATGTTCACTAAAGGTGGATTAATTCAAAAGTGCAAACTCTTCCCGACATGTGAAAATTTATAATTAAAACATCTGAGCACATGTTAAGGGGGAGCATTTGAAAAGTATAAAACTCTCAAAGTGTTAGTTAAATATGTTTCTTCAATCATAAACACTTGGAGAGAATTTTCAATGATTTGGTTTACGGCAACAAAGGATAGTCATGGTGTTATAAGGTGACTAAGGTTAGGAAAACCGTCCTATGATCCGCTAGAGACGGAGGGATCTACCCAAGGACAATACCGAATAGATAGTATTAGAAAGTACTAGGTATGATTATGAAAAAGGAGTAATGTGAGAAAGGAGAAAGAAAGGGTTGAAGAATTAAAAAGAAATGTAATGAGAAAGGGTGAAAAGAAATAGCCCTCCTATTATTCAACTTTAGGGCAGAAACCGGGCTCAATTCATATGCTACTGGTGGTTACTTACGTAACACCGGCATTGAAGACAAGACGTCATGGACCCAGTGACGCACTGCACTAAACCTTCTAACCACTCAAGTTCTCTTAAAAGAACTTGTTTCATTCTCACGGGGAACCCTGCATAACCTATCGACCGCTCATTACGAGCCATGTTGATATTGAAGCAGGAGACACCGCTCCAGTCTCCGATGACCAAATTATGCACTTATTGAGTCTAGAGCCACGAGATGCATCAAAAGATCTCAATAGGAACACTTGATACTTTTGCACTGGTGGTTCTTTATCAAGGACACCAGTTGCACATTTGAGCGTCCTAAGTAGATCTTAGCAATCTACCAGAACATTCTTGAGAGAAATTACTAATGTAATTATCAATGATTGAATGGAAATTCCTGCCATGGTTAACATCAAACAACCTTGAAAGTAGGTCAATTCGGTAATCTCTTGTGGATTACGCTTAGTGATTGTGGTGGTTTCACAACGGTCTACAGTTGTGGAGTAATCTCCAGCAGTTTCACACTATGCTGGTTACAATCTCTATATCCAAACCTATAAGTGCCGGATGATTTGTTGTTAACTGTTTACTTGTAGGAATATATGGCGGTTGCTGCTGATTGCTGAAGAGATGCCGATCCATCACCCATGCTCACACTTAATCATTTATGTCGAAGAAATCATGAGAACAAAATGGCCTTCAACCATAGCTTCTGTTACTCTGATGCTGAAAACGTGACTCAAGAAAAGTGTGAGCACGCTGGTTCAACAATCACAACTTCACATGGAGACGATGATGCTAAAGATGGCTTGAAGATGAATGTTGGATGATTACCTCAATGAATTTTCGAAGATCATCCTAGATATACTACAAGTCATCTAAAGTCTACTGCTTGAAGCACAAAGATCTATGACTATGAAGAATCAAAGACTAAGAGCTACTAAGTTAACTTCAAATATTAAAATGCTAGAATTCATTTTGTAAATTCCGGGGTGACCTCCCTTAGGGGGATATTGTTAGGAATATAAATATTCATATAAAAGACTCGGTCACCCCGAGTATCCAATAGCATTAAGTTAGCTCGTAGTCGTTACTATCATTAGTTAGTCTTAGATTAGTTAACGTAGCATCGTGGAAGAAGGACGGGTCTTTACCCAATGTATACCCGATCCATAGCCCTAGTGTGGGCGTTTAGCTTGTAATATTAATACCCCTCTCCCCCCCAAGGGAGAGGGTTGGACCTTTCATTGTAATCTAATACACTAGTTGTTTCTTTCTCTAAAGGTTCCACTTTCTCTCTCTAGAATTCTATCACATTCGATCCATACAAGCACAAGACCATACATGTTACTATTATGAGTATGCTACACTAGCATACCCAAGCCTTCCAATACCTTGACTACACATTCTTGTAGTCATAGAATCCATCATAACTGGCTTCCCTAGTCTACTAGCAATAGCACTCAAACCCTTAGTAGTCCATGCCTCAAGTGGTAGGTTAACAAACTTAACCGATAATGGTAACACATTAGGTTCAACTTTATTCATATCAACACTTGCATCCCATTTTTGTACCACCATAGCTTTGCTATTCACAATCCACACCCCATTCTCAATAACTGTTTGTAGTCCTTGTTCATTAGAGAATTTAAACAAAAAAGTCCCGTTCCCAACATCCATTATATTTTTTAGCCCAAATTTTCCCCACATCCAAAACAAGTGATATTTCAATTCCATCATATACATTTTATACCTAACAAAATACCCACAAGCAGTAAACTCCAACTTTCTACTACCCTCAGTGACAAGTTCTTCATCAAATACAACAAATTCAGATCCATCTTCACTGATTTTAGTAGGTATTTGGCATAATTTATTATTAAGTTTAACAGAGCTATTCCTAACCATATTAGCATAAGTTTTCCTAGTTACCTTCTCAACATTAATTTTTGGATCTTCAACATGTTCACTTACAGTGCTTAATGACATTGCCTCCTTTTGTTTTCCATCCTCAGACACCATCTCACTTGATTTTTGACTCTGATCCACAAATACCTCTTGTGTTATCTCCATACTATTCACCTCATCACTTACATCCAAACAATCCTTTCCACTCTCATCCACATCAGTAGAAGCTATTTTATTCACTTTTGGTGCACCAGTATCCTTCCCTGATTCATCCACTTGACCTCTATTCATCCCTACATCACTCCTCTCCCAAGCATTATCCATCATTACCAATTCATCATTGGAAACCCTATTTTTAGAACAATCAGCCCCTTCCACAGTTTTCACATCATTTCTCTTCTTACTATTTAGTTCACATACAAAATCCTCTAAACCTGCTTCTGAGTCTCCTATTGTCCAATCTGTGGACATTAATGCTAATGCTACATCCTATGCTGGAGCTACAGGTTTGAGGGATGATCAGTCTAGAGGTGATACTATTTTTCGTCCCTTGGTTGCTGAACCTGTATTTGAAGGTGTTAACATCTCTATTCCCTGCAAAGTGGTTGAAAAGGTTATTTCTCGCTTAGAACATACTTTATATGGCTATTTTATGGGAAAGAGGATGACGTTTCCAGTTGTTAAATACTATGCAAGGAATAATTGGGCGAAACATGGCCTAAAAAGGATTATGATGAATTCCAAAGGCTTCTTTTTCTTCAAATTTGATACATTGGCTGGTGTGGAAGCTGTGTTGGAAGGTGGTCCTTGGATGATACGCAAATCTCCAATTATTCTCAAGAAATGGTCTATGGATACTTGTTTGCGTAAAGAAGAATTGACTAGCATTTCGGTATGGGTTAAACTGCATGATGTTCCACTTCAAGTATTTGAAGAGGATGGTATTAGTTTGATTGCTACTTTTATTGGTAAACCTGTTATGCTTGATTCGTACACGGCCTCTATGTGTAAGGAATCGTGGGGTAGAAGTAGTTTTGCTAGATGTCTTATTGAGGTCAATTTTGATGCTGATCTCGTGGAGGTTGTTACTATTGGTTTTCCTTCACTTTCTGGGAGGATTTTACTAAAGAGACTATCCATGTTGAATATGAATGGAGGCCACCCAGGTGTGGTATATGCAAAATATTTGGTCATATTCATGATCAATGTCCAAAGGTAGTGAGTTTTCCTGTTGTGTCCAATTTACATGTTGTAACTCCTACTGTGGTTCTGAACAATAATGGATTCCAAATGGTGTGTAAGAAAAAGAAGAAGAAGAATGTTAAAGCCAAGTCTACAAATGGTAATCAGTTTGTTGGTCCATTTGTTAATCAAAATGTCAGATATGCGCCGAAGTCGGGAGCTAGTGAACCTACGAAGGGTGCTAATACTATGGGAAATGCACCTACATCGTCGTCTATGTTGAAGTCTACTCGATCTACCTCTCAGGATGGTAATATTACTACATCTAATTCGTATGTTGCATTGGTGAACGATGAAGATGAAGATGCAGAACATGATGCACATGAAAATGAAGAATCAGCTAACCCAGTTACTGGTGAAAGTTCATCTTTCACGGTAGCTGTTGGTTAGCTAGTTTGTTTTGTTTCTTGGTTAAGTTCTTATGGCATGTCATAAGTTCTAGTTTTTAGTTTTTTTAGCTGCTTAGCTGTCCACCTTGTTATGTATGCTTTATAGCCTATGTAACGGGCTGAGATATGGGACTTCACCCATATCCTTTGTACTTAATTGTTTTTTGAAGTAATACGTTTACTGGGTCGTTTTGACCTTTTACCCAAAAAAAAAACCTATTAGACATTCGAGTCTTTCTTTTTGATTGTCTACCTTTAGCTGACATTATATCAACCAATTGTACACTAACAATCAATTAAACACCAGAGAAATAACAAGATTATAACAAAAAATGAAATGAGTGAAAAAAAATTAGAAATGTGAATTTTGGCGCCAAATCACTAACTGGGTTTTATATAAAACCTTGTTAAAATTTGGGGAAAATCACACCACTAGATGCGGAATCAAACACTGAATCTATTACACTAATCAGATTTGGAAAATACGTACAGGATCAAGTGTAATTGAAGGATTTACAAGCATTTTAATGGTGAAAAAACCGCGAGAGAGTTTGTTAGATTTTCCTAGATTAAATGTCTACTAAGTTTCATCGTGTTTACTATTTACCTTTACTTGAAATTACTTTTATAAAATTCAAATAGAAGAATAATTACTCCTTCCGTCCCGAAAAGAGTGTCCATAAAAAATAAAAAAATTATTATATGTGTAATTAATAATAGTTTTGATTGATAAAAAAAAAATCATTTTTACCATCATAGTTAATATAGAAATTTGAATTGAGTAATTAATCTGAGTTTTGATTATAAGGGTAAAGTAGGGAACCAGTAATTACTAGTCATAATTACTCTTCATATGTAAAAATTGGACACTTATTTTGGGACAAACATAAATAGTAAAGTGGACACTTTTTATGGCACGGGGGGAGTAATTGGGTGTTGGTAAAATTGTTAGTTAGGGGGGTGGCATCACCTGCGGTTTGGTGTTCGGTATCAGCATCACCGAGCGGCATGACCATTGCAAGTCATTCGGCATCATGCTTTCGGCAAGAGGATCGGTAAACATTACCGAATCGGCATGGCCATTTGCTTTAAAAAATCCGAACGTTGGCCATAAATGTTGTAGCCGTTAGAGGCTTTTTCAAAAAAAAAAAAAAAAAAAAAAAAAAAATCCCTTTAAATATTCACTTTCACATATAAATTTATTCACAAATTCATTTTAAAATCACTAACTTATTCCACTACTTCCACTTACAACTCTTTCATTCATATAAAAAGAATGGATCCAAGTAAATCAAAAACGTGATTCAAACTCATCCAAAGGTCGTGGACGAGGCTCTCGATCACAACCCGTTCGTCCGAAGGTTCAATCACAACCAACTCGTCCACAAGTTCAATCGCCCAACTATCCTCAACCTCCACCTCAACCCTACTATCCCCAACCACCACCGGTGAATCCACCATCACAACAACGCCAATATTATCACCAACCTCCACCGATGAATCCAAGCCATTATAATATAACAATGACAAGTGATTTCGACCTGTTCAATGACTTCCGTGACGGTCCATCAAGACGTGAACCAAGTGTCGAACGAGAACTACCGCTATACGATTACGAGGATGATGAAATTGATTTTGGATTATTAATGAAATATAATGTTTTTTTTTATTAAATTGTTTAATATAATTATGAATATAAAAAATAAAAAATAAAATTAGTTTTTATTTGAATCATGGTTGCCACTAAAAAAGTATGTTGAAGTATGGTAAACCATGGAATGTGTTGGCTTGATTTGATTAGTTAATGACGAATCATGGTGAAGTGTGGTGAGATATGACTGCCACCCCTTAAGTAGTGATATTTATGTTTTTAAAATATGTATTTTTCTTTTGTCATGTATCAAAGGATTATATTTTAAGAGAAGAATTTATAGGGATGAGCATCGAGCTGGATGGGACTGAACCGTACATTTGATTTTTAAAACCACAAACCATTCAGTTTCGATTTATCGGTTATTGACAATTAATCGGTTCATATATATATTTAGCAACAAGCAAGTTTTAATCTTACAAAAAATTGACTCCAAGTTTTCAAGCAAACATTAAAAAAAAAATAATAATAAAAAAAATAAAATAAATAAATAAATAAATGATAGGCATTTTTTTCAGCTTTTTATTATTATTATTATTATTATTATTATTATTATTATTATTATTATTATTATTATTATTATTATTTTAATTTTTTTGAGCTGTAAGTTTATGTTACAAAAATAATCTCCTAAAAAATGAATAGCTTGGTTTGGATACATCAACTTCAAACTTTTATTTCAAACAAGTAGCTTGTAAATAAAAAGTTAGTTTATGAAGCTTTCAAAATATTTTAGAGCTGTTAAAAAATAAAATTAGTGATATACCCTCCAACCATGTATAACAATCACATATTTCCAATAACCTTAATTTGCTTTTCTTCCTAAGACAGTAAACTTCTCAACCTCTCACAGTTAAGTTAACATCTCTATTATGCAATATTTATTAACAAAATAAAGGGTTTTAAATGTTGTAGTATTTAGATTCTGATATATGATATACGTTTTTTGATTCAAATAAAATTCATGAAACAAACACTGAAAATGTATCTCAAGAAACATCTAATGAAATGAAACGAATCTAGAATAATATTGCTACGTCAATATGGAATCCATATCGTCAATGACTATTACAAGTATATATTTTATTAAAGCACTACGACTATTAATATTAATATAATGAGTTTATTATTTTTATGTTTTAACCAAAAGGCTTTTGCTTAGTTGGTACTCACCCATTTCTGAAAAACTCATGGGCTCACTGAAGAGATTTTGTGGATAAAAGGTAAAGGGTTCGAGTCTCGGCTATTGCTTACTCCAGTTAGTGGTGCACTGAGCCAGGTCGGAGTTATTCTTTTAGGGTGGACAATGGCTGGTACCAAAAAGCACCCGGGGTCAGAGTATTCCCACCAATTAACACCTTTTGTGAATTTGTATGTTTTACATTTGTTTGCATTTATACATGTCATTTTATGTCATTTTACATCTTATAATAATATTTAACAGCTAATTTATCAAATACTTTTATTGAAAAAAAAAGATACACCTTATAGCTTATATTAACAACTTACAGTTTACAGCTTATAGTTTACAGTTTACAAGTTAGTGTAAAACTTGCTTTGCCAAACATATCTTTACATTGATAGCTTTTTTTTTTTTTTTTTTTTTTTTTTTTTTTTTTTTTTTTCTAATTTTATTTATTTATTTATTTTTTTCATCGTAATTTAATAAATGTGTTTTAATGAAACATTTCATAAACTTGTAAAAGTAAGTATTAAATCAAGAGGCTTTATAAATTTAACGTGGCATCCAGGATTTATAAACCCATAGAAAAACAAAACTTCGCTAGTTCGTCGAAAGCCATCACTCACACTTGCATAACATGTGGGGTCACTTTTTATATTAAAAATTCGTTATCGTCTTAAGAAATGAATATCTTACCTGGCATTGACAGTTGACTTCACTTCATGTTTAAACCGATTTTAAGTCTTCCATTCATGATATAAGAAAAAAACACTTTGAGCATCAATTTGTTAATAATCTTTAAAAGGTATTTTCGTATGCATCACTTAATGTTGTTATGATTTAACATAAGTTATCTAGCTTATGGTTGCTTAAATTTATATATATGTGACATTGCAGGGAAGTAAGCAGCAGCAGGTGGGAAAATGAGTCGCCCAGGAGGTGCTGCAATTCCATTGATTCCCATAAACCATACTGTCGTATCGATTGGTCCCTCGCCAACACAGCCTCCAACTCCACCACAAGCTCCACCACCATTGAATTTACCTCTTCAAGATCTTTTTCAAGGTAACTTATTTGTCCACCTTTCCTTTTCGGGTTGTTTTAGATTAACTGTTCACTGCTAAAATTAGATAGAGAAATTTGATCTAGGTTACCATATTACCCTTATTTAATTTGAAATTTATTCCGCAAAAAGTAAGAAAAAGATAACTAGTAATGATTAGGGTAGGGATCCCGTGAGAAAAACACTTACGATGAGAAGAATGAGAAGTAACTATAACCGCACATTTGAGATGGTTCAATTTAAATTAGATGAATCTATGTTCAATTAGAAGCATTTCCTATCGTTTCGATAGAGAAAAAGATGCAAAGTAGCGCTAGAACCACAGTTGGCATGTAAAGGACGAAATATACAATGTATATGCATCCAGTGGCATAGCCACCGAGATGTACCATAAAACAATAATACAACCGATCATCATTTGTATAAGGTAGATGGTAAACAAATTAGCTGATAGTTGTAATATAAATTTGCCTTTGGTTGAGCCAAAATGACATTAATTTGTCTAAATTATAATGGGCTAATACAAATACTAGTACAATATACATTATTACATATATTTATGGGTGGGCCATGGCCCACCAAGGAACCCATGTAGCTACGCCCCTGTATGCATCTAAATTTGAGCTAGGAAATACATTAGGATGCATCTAAATGAATAAATATGCATCTACTTTAAATCTTTGCATTTCGAATGTGTGATTATACTTACATCTCATCTTTCTTATTTTAAGTTTTCTTCTCATTTGATCCTAACTCGTAATGATTATACTTTTCTTAAACTATGTGTAATTGCTAGTAATTACCATTTGTTTATAACTTTTACTATCTGCAACTATTGTTTCGTTTCACCTATGACTATGCGAGTAGTGATTACTACTCTGCTGCAATGTTTTAGTTTTACTACTTTTGACCCCCTTCTTGAGTGCAATGTTTTGTTCTTGTATAAGAACAACTAAAATGTTGATAGGGTGTTCGGGGTTGCTTTTTTTTTTTTTTTTTTGAACCATGTTTGTCAACCTTTTATCCAACTAATCCACAGGGTTTGAACCACCGCTGCCGCCACACAGACTCAAACTAGCTAAAAACACTCACTTCTCATAAATACGTACTTAGAAGCTGCTTAAAAATGAGGGCCTTTGAAAGCTGTGTTTGAATATGCTTAATTTAAAAAAAAAAAAAAAAAAGGCTATATAGTATATATGTTGGTGAAAGGTAGTTTTAATTTCAACTTCAATAAACACTTTAAAATAAGCAGCTTTCTAACCCCTTAACAATAATGAATTGAAGTGCGAATAAAAAAATCTTTATGGAATATACCCACACTGAATTTTTTATTTTGGTAACCATGGTTTCCGACCGTTTGGCCGACTAATCCACGAGGTTTGAGCCCAACGCCACACAGATACAACCCGAGTAAAGTCCTCCCCTTTTTCGGAAGGTTGCTGTGGCCACATTAGGGTTGTTTGCTTTGAGGCCTCCCAACATTCAATGATGATTGCGTTTTACCACTAGGCCACACACCTGACTTTTTGAACTTTGTTTATTTCAATGTGTATTAGATGTTTTTTTGGACCAAATAATTTTATCGAAATATAATATACATAATAATGCAATGAATGGGAATTATAGCTAGAACAACAAATATCAATATTGGGCTCATTGTTATCGAGTTATCGTATTAATGAAAAACGTACAGAAGTATCTTCTATAGCTCAATTTTTTTTTTAAGTTAAATATCAAAGGTTTAGTGCAATAGGCAGTGTGTTGCACTATAGACGGGGAGTTAGCGAGTTTAATTTGCTTGGTTAAACCTCTTAACTATGAACCGGAGCAAAAGATCAACCTTTTAACTGCTACTGCTTTCCCTTTTCTTGCTGTTCTTCCTTTTATTTTATTTATGATGTTTGAACTTTTTTATGTATCATTTGTGATATATCTTATCATTGTTGTAGGGATATATTGGTCATAAATATTTTTCGTTGATTGTTTCGTAATCTATGAAAACTTTCCTACTTTTTTGGGTTTTTTCTGATTCCGAAAAGAAAACTGACATTTTTGTTTTTCCTCCAGACAAATCCAGTTAACCATCGAGTATGGGTTCAAGTCCTGTCAGGAAACAATGGTTGTAAACAACTAAACATGAAGTTTTTGTGAAAAAAGGAAGATGTGTAGTGTGAAACGCGAGTACAAGTCTCTCAAAATATACTTGACATCACCAAAAGGAATAAACAAATAGGATTTAGCTCGGGCCTTTTACCTTTAGGCTAACACAAGTAAATGATGGTTTGAAAGAAAGATCAAACACTTGTATATTTTAGCTATTTAATTAAGAGGCAGGGGTAGAGAAAACTCCTGAAAATATAGAGGTTAACTCCTGAAAATCAAACAATAATCGTTTAGTTACCATATAAACTAATAGTAATATAGTAATATAGAAGTTAACACAAGTAAATGAAGGTTTGAAAGAAAGATCAAACACTTGTATATTTTAGCGATTTAATTAAGGGGTAGGGGTAGCATTCTTTGAGGGACACGAATTAAAGTTCTTATCAGTTTTTAAATAGTAATATAGAGGTTAACTCCTGAAAATCAAACAATAATCGTTTAGTTACAATATAAACTAATCTTTGGAGAATAATTAATATAGTACTAACTTGCGTTTGCATTTGATTAATTTGAAGGAAGTAGAGAAAACTACGTCTTATACGGTGTCCCACTCTACGAAGCATCAATCAAAGGAGATTGGAAAGCAGCTGAAGCCATTCTTAACAAAAAACCAGAGCTCATGCGTTCCGCTATCACTGAAAATGGTGAAACACCACTGCACATCGCAGCATCAGCCGAAAGCACCAAGGATGTGGAAGAGTTTGTGGAAAATCTAGTAAATTTGATGGACAAGAAAGATCTCGAGCTACAGAATAAAAATTACAACACTGCCCTCAGTTTAGCAGCTGCAGCAGGAAACGTCAAAACTGCCAAGAGTATGGTAAAAAAGAACGCGATTGTGTTGGAACTCCCTGGTAATAATAATACCATGCCACTCTATATGGCTGCTTTATTTGCAAGATCCGATATGGTGAGGTATCTTTATGAAAGTTCTAAGAAAATGGTGGGTGATTATTGGACACACGAGAATCGGGGTTGGGTTCTACAGAAATGTGTTGAAGCTGATATCTTTGGTAATAATAAAGTCCTTACAAATTCTTGGTATTTGTTCATTGTTTTTCATCTTCTTTCAAATTATCTACTTAAGTACTCAACTACTCAAGCATATCTATACCATGGGAAACCTTTGTTGAATTGATTTGGAACATGTTTCCAGCATTATATAGTGAAGTAGAAGATCTAATCCTAATACAGCGATATGAAGACATGAAGTGCATGTATTTATGTTCAAGCCTAGGCTAGCACCCTCTGCAGAATACTATATTTCCTTACAAACCCAAGTGAACGACATCCCATTATACATTAATCTGTTATGCTACTACAACAACTATATCTGTTTTTTATGTCATATGTCTTGTGTTTCATATTCTCATTTGAATGGGAGATTTTGGGGTCACATTATGATTTTTCTGGAAGGTTTTCCCTTCAAAAGTTTATGATCATAGGTTGTTTTCTTATATGAACTAACCGATAGTTTCCAAATTTAACAAAAATTATATTGTAGATGTTGCTCTAAAAATAGTGAAAGATTGCCCAGAACTCACTGCCAAGAAGGGATTACTCACAGATGTTCTCTATCTTCTGGCTCAGAAGACAAAAGCATTTAAAGGCATAAAACCAAATATTATCTCGAGAGGTATCAGGTCATGTAAGTATATGTTCCTCACTAGTATTATCTATGATTCATTCTCCTTCCACAATCCACATAAATACTTTTAAGCTAGTTATGTGGATTCGCCTATACATTAATTTTTTTAAATAGCATCTCCTGGAATATTTTAACCAAGATACATCATGATAATGTGACTGAAGATTGATGATTGCTTTTTGAACATCCATGGTGTCATTAATCATTATGCATGTGATCTGTTTCACATTCATTGCCATGATCCTTAATTTGGGAGTTGGTTTAATAGCTTTGACGAGCAAATAATTGTTGAGGTCCTACGGATCTTGGATCAATCACGGATGAACATCATATTGGAAGGAGTATGCACAAGTGAATGTGCAGTGACTCGGTTTAAACAGAGGGTGGGAGTTTATGATAAACACACTTTAATTTTTATTATCCACACTAATACATGTTTACATTCGGTACGTATTTATAGGTTTACAAGGTTCAATCGAACCATCATGTCTGTTCACTAAAAGTCGCAACCGAATACAATAACTACGATAACTACTTTTAACTACTTTTAACCAACTTAACCGCTATTCGGTTGTAAACTATCTAATTAACAAGTTTAGCCCTTTGGCTCTCAATTCTTATGATTTCTTGATTAATTTGATTCCAACATTCACTCCCCTAATCAAGACATCATAATCTTTACTCTGTTTCTTGTCCATCTTTGATTGCAGCCTCGCTCCTTCTTCTTTGTCATTCTCGTTTTAAATTCTGATCGCCTTGTTACTTGTCCGGTCTTTCATGTTCAGTTGCCTTTCATCGTTCCATGGATGATCTTCTTGATCATCGTCCTTGTACATATCTTTTCACAGTGCATCTTCTATTTCAACACTTATCCTTGCAAAACCTGGTGGACTTTGTTTACTAGGCCTGCTATTCCCAACCACCTCTTCCTTTGGCTTACCCTGCTCGGATCTTTGTGCTCCCTCATAGTAAATTTCCACTATTCCTATGTACTCCTTTCCTTGCCGTGTCTTATTCCCGCCATATATGCGTAAGACACCTTTCTGGAACGTATCATCTTGCAATTAACATGATCTTCTTTCTGTACTTCATTCTTCTTGCGTTTCTGCCCGAAAACGGGATCGTCTTCATGATCCTTCTTCATGCTCTGTTTTTCGGGTTTTCTTATTCTTCATAGGCGATAACTTTATTGGACCGCAATTGATCGATCCACGTTAACCATACTCTCTGATACCATGTTGAGGTCCTACGGATCTTGGATCAATCACGGATGAACATCATATTGGAAGGAGTATGCACAAGTGAATGTGCAGTGACTCGGTTTAAACCGAGGGTCGGAGTTTATGATAAGCACACTTTAATTTTTATTATCCACACTAATACATGTTTACATTCGGTACCTATTTATAGGTTTACAAGGTTCAATCGAACCATCATGTCTGTTCACTAAAAGTCACAACCGAATACAATAACTACTTTTAACTACTTTTAACCAACTTAACCGCTATTCGGTTGTAAACTATCTAATTAACAAGTTCAGCCCTTTGGCTTTCAATTCTTATGATTTCTTGATTAATTTGATTCCAACAATAATTACTAAACATAATGATTAGAATAACAATAATGCATTTTTTTAAAAGAACGATACTCTAGTAGAAAATTAGTTGATGATGATATGTTTCACACACACACTTGAAACCAAATAGTGAAACAAGTATTTAGAAATCACTCAAGAAATGAAAATACTAGTTCAATAGCCACAAATCACTCAAGAATCAATAATAAGAAACATGACTCGAAAATGATTTGTTATTATGAATTATGGAATTGTTACAAGGAGTTTGAGTTAATAGAGAGAATGTTTACAATTTCTGAATGATTAAAATGATACTACAATAGGGTATAAAAGGAGGTTTGGGAAAAGCTAACAGCTTTTCCCGCCAATTGTTGTTTGACTTATTGCGTTGACTTTTCCAATTTTGACTCTTAATTCCAACTTGTTACAATCCATCCCTCTTATAAAATTCTTGACCTCAAGAATTGATTGGAAATTCTGGACTTAATCAGCAGCTCCAACATTCCCTTATCAGCAGCTCATTGCATCAATATTTGTTATCAGCTTCTCACATGTTTCTTCCACCTTTCTGATAAAATTTGTCTTCCAAAACTGTGACTAACTGATCTACTCACCATCAACTCTTTACAAGTATTTCTTACATTCATTGAATAATCTTCCAAACACCCCAGAAACAGCAACAAATATAACAGCCTTTTCTGGCCAAGCATTCCAAAAATCTAACTCCTTTTCTTCCCAACACAATATCCACTCAAGATCACTACCTCCATCACCATTACTATCATCATTCCAGCACAATGCATGATATATCAGCACATCAGTACTTGAAACACACAAACAATCCTTCTTACCCAAACAGTCTCCCATGAAACTCTTCCCTTCATTCCATAGATTTTTGGAATCTCTGTCATTCTCATAACCAACACCTCTCAAACCCACATCCTTACCCAAATCGTTATTAGACAATTTATCACCATTACTGAATTGCTTTTGTTCACTAAGAACTTTATCAAACACCCTCATATTAGCTAGTGGTTTTTGACCAAACTTAGCACTGATTTCCATCAGCCCAAAACACTTGATCACATTATCCGTAACTTCTGTCTCCTTCTGTCCAGAATCTAAAACAGATACCTCCGTAGACTTCACCACAACATCAACATAGTAACATTTTTCATAATAATGAAATCTGCTGTCAATCAACTTCGGACAAACCTCATCATACAAATTTGATAGCATCTCATGACAAGAACCAATTAGCGTTGCCCAGTACTTCGCAACAGCTCTTCAAACCTTCCTGTTGATAACTTCATCATTTGAATACTCATTGGCACTATCTTCATCCTCCTCTTCATCATGGATTTCCTCATCAGTGCCCTCTTCCATATTATCAGTAAAATTGGTATCATAGTGTGGTAACAGCACACCCAGCAGAACTTCAAGCACACCCAGCAGAACTTCAGGCTCAGTCAACAATTATAACCAAACAGCCTTTCCACTATTAAACTAATACCAACACCAGTATTGTCCCTTCTCTTCTGCAATTTCCCTCTTTCCTACATCATATCCTCACAACAACATAGCATTTCTCTCCTTTCGTTTCCTATTTGGCCATTTCCATATGTCAAATTCCCACTTCCCATGTTTGAGTTTGCATTTTATGCCCACTACTTTCTTCCTCTTGGGCCACTTCCAAATATCAAAGTTCTCTTTTTTATACTTAAATTCGCATTTTGCACCATATATCCTCTTCCTTTTACGCCATTTCCATATATCAAATTGTTTAACAACTTCATTTTGCTTCTTTTGTGGATCCAGTAAATCATCATTATTATGAATGCCTCCTAAAACTTTATGAACATCAGAATCATAAGCTCCTCTTTGCCCTTCAACACCAATCGGTTCATAACTATCAGCTTTAACTGAACCATTCTTCACACCTTCAACATCTGCTTTATCATTACCCTTTTCTTCACAAAGTTCATCAAGAGCAACCAACTCCATATCATCATCGCAACCCATCCCACGAGTACCCATCAAACCAATGGTTACTTCAATCACTTCATTTGCATTAATTGATTTCCTAACCTCATCACCTTCTATATCATTCCCAATATCTTCCCGTTGTTCTTTTTTCCCCGAATCATTATCAACAACACTAATACTGAAACCACTATTTTCTTTTTCAACCTCTTTTGACTGATTAATTTTCAAGACAAACTCTTGCAACTTAGCCAAATCATATGCATCATGAAGTGATTTGGGGTTCCAAGGTCTAACCAAAATTTCAATTTCCGGTTGTAATCCGAAAATGAAGAGATCAATAAGATAATATTCATCCAACCCCTTATTGCTAAATGAAGAATTAAATGCATCGTAATACTCAACTACAGTACATTCTTTCTTGAGAAGTTTATTCACAGACATTTCATCAAACACTTCATGATCATCATAACAATAGACTTGTCTGTTCAGATAATCAAGTTGAAAACTGATCGCTGACATCTTGAATGATATTAAAACACAATAACGCACTAACCAACTATAACAAACTTGAATGGCGGTGAAAATGGTGGTTTATGATGGTATAATGGACAAGAAAGTGATATGATGGTGTAACAGAATTTCATAAAAAGGTATAACAGATTCTTGCCGGAAAAATTGACCGGAGAAGATGACCGGAATTTCAAGATTGTCAGTGTAACAAACTTGAAGCCAGGATACGCTCTGATACCACTGAAACAAGTATTTAGAAATCACTCAAGAAATGAAAATACTAGTTCAATAGCCACAAATCACTCAAGAATCAATAATAAGAAACATGACTCGAAAATGATTTGTTATTATGAATTATGGAATTGTTACAAGGAGTTTGAGTTAATAGAGAGAATGTTTACAATTTCTGAATGATTAAAATGATACTACAATAGGGTATAAAAGGAGGTTTGGGAAAAGCTAACAGCTTTTCCCGCCAATTGTTGTTTGACTTATTGCGTTGACTTTTCCAATTTTGACTCTTAATTCCAGCTTGTTACAAATAGTGCCTCTTTGCTTTAGGCCGCTATGTCAGTTAGAGCATAGCCTGACACTTCTAAATAACACTCAGGTTATATCTGATTTTGGTCATTTTTTTATGCAAAGCATGTTTTATTATCATTAACACACGTTTCAAGCATATTCACCAAGTTTAAACCCTAGAAAAAAAATGTTTCAAGCTGCTCGAATCTAGTATCTTCTTCTTACTTTCTACGTTCACAACAATAACCAAAAGTGACACATTACATACATGTTTATGTGGTTACACCATATATATAAAGTAGAGGTGGCAAATTGGGTGGGTTGGGTCATAGGCTAAAGGGAGTGTCTACTTAGAATGTCTTATTGATGTTAGATATGATTAATATGTTATATAGGATTGCAAATCTAAAACTTTTATTACAAATTTTCTAATGATATTTTAATTTTTTTACGATAAATTGATTTAGGAGGTTTGATGCATCTTTAGGCAACTTTCGACCTCTTTCCCTTACTATCCCCAATTTTATTAATGATATTTTAATATAAAAGCATCAATGATTAGTGCGTTAACTAGCACCTCTTGATTGTGCAAAGCTCAATGTAGAAGACCAAGGTCTTATTCATAATAATGAAAGTTTGGTTATGATGATCATCAACTAATATGCGTTTTGACGGTTTTCTTGGTTGTTACTTTCAGTTTTTGGAGTCTTCCACTTGAAGGTAGGGCCGGCTGATAAGGAAAGTGAAGCCCTTCAGTTATTAAGAATACTTTGGAAAAATATTGCCATAAAGCCTAAAAGTGAGATTGACGACATAATCAGAGGGCAACCTGTAAGGCACCAAAATGGTAGTACGAAATACCCTTCACGAGTACTTTTTATTGCTGCAAAAATGGGCAACTGGAAATTTATAGTGGAGCTCATAAAGTCATATCCTGATCTAATATGGAAACAAGATGACAAAGGGCAAACTATATTTCATGTAGCTGTCAAACGCCGTCATGAAAAGATCTATAATTTGTTATATGAGATTGGTGCAATGAAAGATCTGATAACTCCTATTAAAGACAAACAAAGCAATAATATGTTGCATTTAGTTGCGAAGAGTGGTAAGCCAAAACGATATCAGAACGTGTCAGGAGTTGCACTACAAATGCAACGGGAGTTATTATGGTTCCGGGTACTATTTCCTTCAAAATTTAGGACTTATTTGTATTTCTTCATATGTGCATAAGTTTCACATGGGAGCCAGAACCCTATTACATCATATTAAGTATGGCATAATTATAAAAAAAAAGCCTTTAATTTGATAAACTAGATTTCATCTATATATCTAAGAGATTAAATGGATAAACCTAAAAGATTTACTCATAAAAGGAAATGTGTCAAATGGTTTAAAGTGTCAAGCATGTCAAAAGTTGTAAAATGATTTAATTTGATAAACAGATGAAGGAAATGGTTTAATACTGAATTACTGAGTAATTCTGTGTGTGCTGCAGGAGGTAGAACAGATGATCCCGCCTAGTTATAGACTAAGGAAGAACTTAAAAGGTGAAATACCACACGACTTATTCACTGCGAAACATGCAGACTTGGTAGCAAACGGCGAAAAGTGGATGAAGGATACAGCTTCTCAGTGTATGGTGGTTGCAACCCTCATAGCCACCATTGTATTTGCAGCCGCTTTTACACTTCCTGGTAGTTACGACCAAGAAACTGGTATTCCTTTTTTCCGTCAGAAACCATCCCTCATTGTTTTTGTAATATCAGATGCGGTTTCTTTGATATTCTCCTCAACCTCAGTCCTCATTTTCCTAGCTATACTCACGTCTCGTTATGCTGAACGTGACTTCTTAGAATCATTACCCAAAAAGTTGATGTTTGGTCTTGGGTCACTCTTCCTCTCAATTATGACCATGATGGTTGCTTTTAGTGCGAGCTTCTTCGTACTTTACCATAAAAATCTGAAATGGGTGCCAATCACTGTCACTGGTATGGCTGCCATACCAGTACTCCTATTTGCCATACTTCAGTTTCGTCTTCTGAAGGATGTGTTTTACTCTACGTATCAATCTAGGTATCTCTTCAAGCCCAAGCAGCGGTTACTTTACTTTTGAAATCATTGTAAGACATGTTTTGTAACATATGTACCTTAAGGACTACTGTTAAACCATGTCAATTCTTTCAGAATCTTCAATTCTGTGCGTTGTTATTTGATTCTTTGGTTAACATTAAAGTTTCTTCTCTTTAGCCTGCGTTAATTCGGTGTGAGATTGTTGGTTATGTTAGTAACGGTTCATTAATTTCCTGTATGAGGCTGTTAAAGTTCGTGCACTTTTACAGCAATAACTAAAACGTCTGATTTTTTTTTTTTTTTTTTTTTTTTTTTTGAAAAGTTAACTTCATTAAGGAAACACCACAAGGGACCTCAAAGCAAGGACCCAAGGGCAAAACACAAACACATTACATGATGTTCAAAGGAGACTTGCACCAAACAATCCAATCTAACCCCTTAAACTTAGATCTATTCCGAATCCAAAAAAACGAATACGATTTGATGTGCTCCACAACCTCGATGGCTCTACGGTGTTTGTTGTTGAAAATGCGATTGTTCCTTTCATTCCACACGGCCCACATGGTAGTGAAAATGATCCCTCTTAAGATGTATTTGCTGACTTTGGAGTAGCCTTGATAATCTGCTACCTTGAGAAGGTCCGAAACATCAAAGGCAAAGATAGAGGAGATACGACACCAAGCTTCGATCCTGGACCAAATCTCTGTTGCATAAATGCAACCGGTAAACAAATGTGTCGAAGATTCTTCATTCGAAGTACAGAAGACGCACAGGACGCTTGGCAAAGGAACGCCGCGTTTAATTACTTCAGACTTTGTAGCTAAGCGATCAATAGAAGCCCTCCACGCCATGATTTTACATTTAAACGGAGCCCAACCTTTCCAAGGAAAGTGTCGAGTAGCCTGCATATTAGATCTCGAGGAAATCAACTTTTTAGCCTCCTTCACTGAGAAAACCCCTTCCTTATCAGCTGTCCATACCCATTTGTCAGCACCGCCTTTCCAATCAAAGTCATAGATGTCCGAAAGCAACTGAAACAACTCTGAAATCTGAGCTGCAGAGTTCGGATCTGTTTTCCAGTCCCAAGACAACCTCTTCTCACCATTTATAACCTGTAAACGATCTGAAACGGTTGCCCATTTCCGTCTTTCAATCTTGAACAAGTTGGGATATATGTAGCGTAACGGCTCGTTGTGTAACCAAGGATTAGTCCAGAAGCTGATCGAATCACCATTGCCCACAATAGCCACAAAAAAGTTATTAAGCGGAGTGCCATTATGAATTCTCTTTTCTCCAATTTTCGTAATGTGTTTCCAGCAACCGGTAGCAGATAAAGAACAAGGGAGCGAAGACCAAGAGCTACTCGAACCATGACACCCGAGCACGACTTTCTTCCATAAACTTTGATCTTCTGTTTTAAAGCGCCAATTCCATTTGAGTAGTAAAGCGTCATTCACATTTTGCAATTTGGATAGACCCAAACCTCCCATATTTTTTGGCAAAGTTAGAGTATCCCAAGCAACCCAATTAATCCTTTTCCCCTCACTAGAGCTGGACCATAAAAAACGCCTCATTACCGCCTCTAAATTCTCAATAACCGCCAAGGGGGCCTTATATAGAGACAAGTAGTAGATCGGTAAATTTTCAAGAACCGATTTTATTAGAATTACCCGGCCACCAATAGATAAATGTTTCGCTTTCCATGAACACAAACGATTCTTTACCACCTCAACGACCGGAGTCCAACTATTAATTCTAGACATCTTGGCTCCAACTTTAATTCCCAAGTACGTGAAAGGAAAGGCGCCTCTTTTACAACCTAGAACCTCCATCACACTATCCACTTCGCTATCTTCAATACCCACACCGAAAAGATTTGACTTGTGAAGGTTAATCCGCATACCTGAGCATAGGTAGAAAACTCTAAGGATACGGGCCATGCATTGGATGTTATCACGAGACCAAACACCCATGATGAGGGCATCATCGGCATAAAATAAATGGCTAAGCGTCAATTCCTCCTCCGCCAAGCGAATACCTTTGAAAACCCCTAATCTTTTAGCTTCCTCCAACATCCACGAAAGGCACTCCATAACGATCAAAAACAAGAAAGGGGATAACGGGTCGCCTTGTCGAAGACCCTTTTCGTTAGAGAATTGGAATGTAGGAGACCCATTTACGAGAATCGAAGCCCGGCTAGAGACTAAAATGCCTTTAACCCACAAGCACCATAACGACGGAAAACCCATTTGGTTGAGCATAGAAATCAAAAAATCCCAATTGACGCTATCATAGGCTTTTTCGAAATCAATCTTCAAGAAAAACGCCTTTTTCTTACTTCTTTTCAACCAATCCAAAACCTCGTTAAGTACGAGAGGACCATCAAGAATAAACCGGTTTGACAAAAACGCCGATTGAGAGTCCGAAATAACCTTTCCCAACACCTTCTTGAGGCGATTAGCAAGGATTTTGGAAATAACCTTACTAACCATCCCAATGAGAGTAATGGGTCTATAGTCATTGAGACTCAAAGGCGATTTAACCTTGGGTATCAAAGTAATGAACGCCGAACCGCAATCCGAATTAATAGTACCCGTACCATGAAATTCCTGTAAGATATTATAGAAATCTTCTTCCATAAAGTCCCAAAACCGTTTAACAAAACGGAAATTAAATCCGTCAGGGCCGGGAGCTTTATTAGAACCACAATCGAACACCGCATCTTTGACTTCTTGTTTGGAGAACCTTTCAACTAGCGAGGAACTGTCTTCGACATTCAACCTTTTCATACCACTACAGGAGATACTCGGTCGAACACGTATCTCTTCTTTGTAGTGGTTTCTAAAAAACCGAAGGACTTCTCTTTTGACAAGGGCAGGTTTAGAAACCCACTCGCCGTTGACTGCAAGGCCCGGGATCGCGTTTCTAGCATATCTACCTTTGACCATGTTGTGAAAAAAGCTCGAATTCTCATCGCCTAAGGCAGCCCACTTACAGCGAGATTTTTGTCTAATATCACTAGCTCTGGAAAATTCGATCTCTTTAAGGCCCTTCGTACATTCTGACCAAATCCATAACTCCTCCTCTTCTAGCTGCTTTTGTTCCATCAGCAGCTCTAGATCCTCCTTTTCCTTTTTTAGATTCGACTCTATTTCGTGTTCAGCAATTCTACTCTCCTTGAGCCAAACATTGAGATTAGCTTTAATAACCTTAAGTTTATTATATAAGTTCCGGTCTGCCGCACCCGAAGGAGGCCAGTTACGCATAACAGAGGTGATAACCTCCACACACCCCGGCCTGGCAAGCCAAGAGTCGAACCATCGAAATGGTTTGGGGCCAAAATTAGTGTCCACCAATGAAAGAAGTAACGGGGCATGATCCGACAAATCTCTATTAAGCGCTCTAACAGAAGCGTTAGGCCACTTATTGAAGACGTTCTCACAAACAAACACCCTATCAATTCTGCTCATCTTGCATTCGTCGTCCCGATTAACCAAATACGTGTACTTCAGGCCTTTTAAATCATATTCCCGAAGACCCGTATCATCAACAAACTCATTAAAATCCTTGGCGCAAACTTGGTCAAACACAGAGTTTTTTCTTTCATCTGCATGTCTCACCGCATTGAAATCCCCCACAACGATCCACCAACCTTGACTCGTGACAATCTCACTAGAAATTTTACCCCAGAGATTCCTTTTATCAGAATTGTTTTGTGGGGCGTAGACATTAAGGATGTTCAGACGAATGTTCCCATCGACCATCATACCCGAAACCAATAAGTAATTCTTATCTTTTACAACCTTGTCTTTGGTAAAAAAACTCGGATCCCATAGACTGAGGAGGCCACCCGAATTACCCTCTGACATAACACATTCGAATTCATACCCTAGGCCACCCCAATATCTATCAATCAAGCTAACCGGGATATTGTTAGACATAGTTTCTTGCAAGCCAATAAACGACACTCCATAGTTATTCTTCAATTTATTAATCCAACTCGGTTTACCCCGAGACCCAATCCCTCTAATATTAATCGACAAGAAATTCATAACTTACCTAATTGTAATCCCTCTTGAATGATCGACTCCTGAATCAAAGTGTCATGAGTGTGTAAATTAACACCCAGTTTATCCCCCATTAACTTAGTTGCTTCGATTTCAGCAGCTTGGAAAATAGCAGCATCAACATCAGATGCGTTAACTTCCTCTACTTCATTAACCTCCCCTTGATCCTGGAGCTCCACCTGAGAAGGTGGGTGACTGTTAAGATCAATAGGGCAGTCATTGTTGTCTCCAGCCTCTATAGAGATAGATGTAATTGGATTAGCTACACTAAGTCCCAGCAGGTGGTTGAGCCCAAAGATGTCATCATCATTTTTGGGCTTCTTGGTAATCTTCAGGCTTTCATTGCTACTCATGTATTGGAAACTGGATCGGCCCACATCGTTTTTCTTTCCTTTCTTTCTTTTAATAACTTTAGAAGTGGAGGGACTATTATGGGCATAATCAAAAGTACGATCAAAATCAAAAACCTCCCCTGGAATAAAATCATCGTCAGTTTTCCTAAAATTCAGCCCTCCTTCTTTAATAGGCATTGAATTGACATTCTCAGAATTCAAATTATCCGCAATAATAGGCGTTGATTGATCCCCATTAATGACATTTAATGTAGAATCCACAGTTTCCGTTTGGACGTTCTCCTCGGTGTTCTCATCTTCCGGTGCCTTTTCCGGCTCGTCTTCAGGTTCCGACCCCGATTTATCATCCGTATCTTCCTCCATATTGTTAGTCTGTGAATCATCTACTTTCTCCACACTATCAACCGTCACAAAATCAGGAATCCAGTCTCCTGATTCTTCTGTCACCATAACTCGGAACTTCCTATTTTTCCAGTTCAAGGAGACCTCTTCAGAGATCTTCTTGCCTTCTCCGACCAATACACCCACATAATCGAACGATAAATCTGCTTCCTTTTCTGACATGTTAGCTTTGTGCACGATCTTTCCAAACAATCCCCCTACCTTGTCCATCACTTCGTTGGAGAGTAAGTGAAGGGGAATTCCTTGTAACTTAAGCCACGCCAATCTTTCAAAACTCAGCACTTGTCCTACCCAAAGAATAACATCCGAGAAGCACTTCTTCAGCAGAACCACTGCGTCACGGACCAACAACGCCGTTTCCTTATCATCAAAGGTTAGCAATAAATCCAGGCCTCCCAAGTACTGGATAACCACCGAACCAAGGTTGAGCGAGTCAATTATAACGTAAATATTCTTCAAAGCGTCCACATCCACCATTCTAGCAACTAGCGCTCTCCCATACAACGACGAAAACGCGTTTACGTGACTGTCAATATTCACCTCTTTACCGCAGAGTAAATCACTATAGGTTCTTCCTCCTGTTACTTGTGATCCAGGCATACGACCCTTTTGGATCGTCCCACCTCTATCAAACGAATTCTTGTTGCCCGTAGGAAAGGAGGTCTCATGTGCATTATTGATCTCGCCGTCTTCTAACACAAACCGAGCGATGTTAAACCATAGTTTATTATCTCCTATCCGAATACCACGAAGGTTCTTCAATAGTTCCTCATTGTTTTTGATATCAAGCATAGAAATAAAGCCAAATCGATTACCTCCCCTATCTCTTTTCCTAGCGATGTATAGACCAAAAATCTTCCCAAACACTCGAACATGACTTGCCAAATCCGCCCCGCTGCACCCTTCTGGAAGATTGGTTACGAAAAACTTAGTAATGCGACGTTGAAAATTCTCTGGAATTGGTTCCCTCCTGCGACGGTCCATAGTTTGGTGTTTTGTGAATTTGATCGATGGTTATGGATTACTTAAGCATGGCGATATAATAAAAGTATTCGCATACTATAATTCTCTTGATCGGAAAATTCAGGATTCAATCAAACAGTAATACAAATCCACTACTAAACTAAAACGTCTGATAAAGTTTTTTTTTTTTTTTTTTTTTTTTTACTTTACTTTATCGATGGAATATGTTTATCGTTAGGTTAATTGTAAGAAAACTTAAAAGGAGAAGAATGAGAAATAACTATAACGAGATGCATCGACTTGAATTATATGCATCTCTATTCATTTAGATGCATCTCACTTAGGGTGCGTTTGGTATCCTCCTATGAGAATGAAGGAATCATAATGGTAATGATTCTAAGGGTGCGTTTGGTATGCTGGGAGGAATGACAATGGGTATGAGTTTGATAGTACTCAACTATGAAAGTTCCATTCCCCGCTCTCTAGCCATATATGGAGTATGAAAAATAATGGACTTTCATAGTCATAGTTGTGGGCCCAGACACCCTAAACAAACATCAACTATCATTTTCATAGTGATAGTTGATTCCCAGGAATGGGTACCAAACGCACCCTAAGTGTTTGGTTAAGATGAGGGGCCCACATTATATGGGAATGAAACATGGATATTATCCATACTCCATAGGAGTCCAAGAGGGGAGGAGTGACTCTATCATAGGCGAGAGGCCCACCACTACTATCAAACTTATATCCATTGTGATTCACGAGAGCATACCAAACGCACCGTTTTAAAAGTGATTTTGAAGTGAAAACGATGTAAAGTAGTATTAGTAACAAATTTGACTCGCATAGAGCGAAAAATACATAAGATTATCTAACTTGATGAAATGCATCTAATATATGTATATGCATCTAAGTCTTAGCTAGAAAATATATTAAGATGCATCTAAAGGATTAGGTATGCATCTAATTCAAGTCGACGCATCTCTAATGTGTATTTATAGCTATTTCTCATCCTTCTCATTTTAAGATTTCTTCTCATTTGATCCTAAGTTAATTGTAAGATTTATATTTCTTGTTGTATTTGAAAATTTCCATTTGTTAGGTGTTCATTGGAAACGGACCAGCTTCGCCAGAGTCAAAATAATACAATTTCTATTATGGATGCAGCACATGATTAACCTCAAAGGTGTGGCTTAGTGGCGGAAAGAAAACAATAAAAATTATGTGTGTAAAATGTTTATGGAATGATTGAAAGATATAAAAAAAGTAGGTGTGTTGGATTGTGTATTTCAGGGACACGTAATAATGTTAAGGATATAGAGTGTTGATTATGGGCCTAAGGTGTTAAGCATGTAATTAGCCCAATGTTTAAGTGGGGCTTAAGGTACTAAACATGCAATTAGCCCAATGTGCACAGTAATGAATGAACAGTGCGTAATGAATAGTTTTTGAGAGCACCCATTTTAGTATAGAAGGTGATTGAAGCACTCATATTTTTTTATTGAAACATTCAACTGTACAAGAAGTTAAAAGTACATTGTTAACACTATACAAATATGTAACGCATGCATGCTATGTTTGGCACACAAAATTGTTGGGAGATTGCGCTTATTTTTTCAAAAAATAAGTTACTTAAAAAATAATCTTTGTTTGACAGACATAGCTTATAAGAGATTTTTAAAAAAATAATATTTCATAATCTCTTAAAACCAAAGGTTACTTCATGTAGCTTATAAAAATAATCTCTTTTTATAATCTCTAGCACCAGCACCAGCACCAGCACCAGCACCAGTTCCAGCAATAGTTACTTTCGCCAAACATACCCACAGTAGAGTGTCATAATAAAAATTGTGAATGCAAATCATTTCCCTTTTAGTATAGCTATTAGTATATTATACAATTGCTTTCAAAAGTTATTCTTTTAAATTTATGAGAAAGCAAAGAGACTTATATAAATACGCAAGAGCATTGGTATACAAAATCATTTAGACGGGTTTAGTGGTAAAATGCTTGTGATTATCATCACTAAAAATATGAAAGGTCTTAAGTTCAATTCATGATAGTTGCAAATAACTACGACGTGACCACAGAAACTTCCTAAAAATGAAAGATTTTACCCGGTTTGATTTTGTGTGGTGGTGAACGTAAACGTCATAAATTAGATGGTCAAAAGATTGACATTATTGCTAAAAAAAATTCATAAATTAGTGGATCCTTCATCTCCAACAAACAGAATCCTGCCAACCAACTTTAAACATAAAATTAGACACACATTTAAACATCTTAATCATTTTTCTTACTCTATGTTAAGTGAAATAACTACAATAACATAGTGAGAATACTTATGCCATGACCTATAAGTATGAGCTATAAGATTATTATTATTAATGTTATTATTATTATTTTAAGGGCAATGTTTACATCACATATTTCACACATTAAAACTCACATGTCTTTAAAGAGACTTGAACCCGCAACTTCTATGTTGATGGGCGTTGGTTTAATATTAATTGACTAACAGGTCATGTAGGTTTTAATTTGTTGCTTTTCTTAACAAAAATAGGAATATTTTAAATATAAACAACCACATAGAGATGAACGATATTATATCTTTATACTAAAGATGAGAATTTGCTACGCATGAGATTGTTGTACAACACTGTTGAATGAACAGTGTAACAGTGTTTCGCACAGTAACTGTGCTTCAGTGAGTTGCACTTTACTGTTCATATAAAGTTACTTTCAAGCTATCATACATACACATTTGTTTTTAGCAAATCTGTTTCAACAATGGGTTGTACTTAATTATAGATACTAAAAAAACGGCCCATTCTCTTATCTCTTTTTTTTTTTTGGCCCAACACCATTAAAATATAGAGCCCACTAACTCTAAATATAAATATAATCCAAGAAACCACAAACTAATACACACTTTTTATAAATTCCAAATACACACAGTTTTATACAGTCTTTATGAAATTAGTCATGTTTAAAAAAAATATATATATACAAAAAAAAAAAAAAAAAAAAAAAAAAAAGATAAAATACATTTTTTACTAACAACCTTCCTTATAAAACAAATAAAACAAAACAAAAACCAATACGCCTTTTATCTAATACATTTCGAACACAGATAAACACAAAACGTACACACAAATTCACCCGTAGCAACGCACGGGCTTACACGCTAGTTTGTTTAAATGGGCGACTTGTAATTGGTCAACCCAGACAAAAGGAAATTAAATGGCAAGCAAAACATCCTTCTTTTGTTTTTTTATGAAACGAGAAGAAACACGCACAATAAATACACCTCATATATGTCACACACGAGACTTGAACTGATACTTTTTAAATTGATGAGTTACTCACATATCGTTAAGCCAAAAGGCATTAGGTGGAAATTTGAAAGGAGGTTGTCCCATCATGTTAGAGAGCACGATGCATGGTACAAACAACATGCAATTGGGCTTTTTATCCCCAATGGCGCCGCCATTCTGCACCGGTGGTGCTCGCCATTCGTGTCCTCGCCGGGCAATTCACATCTCGCCAATGGTTTTGTTTTTTTTTTTCCTGAGTAAGTGAGATATTTTTTATGGTGTGTTATGGAGCCCACATACACCAATAACAGTTATTGTTGTGAGGGTGTTTAGTTATTGTGGTGTTATTGGGTATGTCTTAGGGGGCACACCAATAACAGTTATTCGCAACCTCCTGCACCTAGCTCTCTTAGAGTTAACCATAGTGAGATATCTGAAAGGAGGTTATCCCATCATGAACCATCTTAGAGTAGAGTAACACAAAGTGCGCTCTTGAACAATCGCTAATTAACATACCATCGTTTACAGTAAAAAGAGAGGATACTAATCTATGACTGTCATTCAAGTAAGCTCACCTTTCGTTTATTTATACCAGGTTCTCAGGTGAGCTTATGAAAAATCGTTAATTATCTGTGAAGCTAAAGTACAGAATCCTATAAACGAAACAAATCAAATGAGAAAAAACCATACGTAGATATGTAAATTATCTTTTGTTTATTCATGCTTTATACTTAGTCAATACGAAAAATATATACTAAATACATAACTGGTTCCAAGCTCCTTCCTGTTGGGCCAGTCAACTTTATTTGTTTGCTTATGCTTAATAGCTAGTTGTATCTAACACCATAAATAACTCGTTGACAAATTAAGCCTCAAGATTATAAATAACGTCATAAATAACTCGTTGTCAAAGGTAATTTTTGCTCGGATGATTATATCCTTCTACTCAAAGATTATAAATAGTGCGAGGCGTGGCATGGCGGCATGATCAAGGCTCACGCCTTAGCGGCAAGAGAAGCTTTTGCGTTTATAAGGCGGTATAAAATACGAAAATATTTATAAATTTATATCATAATTCATATATATATCGAGTTTACAAAAAAACGTGGCATAAAGCGACATAAGGTGTGACGTGGCGATATGACAAACCCTTAAACTTTTGCGGGACCTTTGCGCGCTTTTTAGAACCATGCTTCTACTTTGCTTGTGCCATTGATTTTTGAGCTCATCAATCATAGGTTGAAATTTAAATCATTTAACACTTGATCATATTTGTCTTAAATGAATATTTAGATCGATACCATGATCATTGAAAATGTTTATGACGTGCTGCTTTGATAGCAACCACCAAATAAGTAAGAAACCAAATCTCTACACATTCCTTATCATAATATTTAGATGGAGATTTATAAAGGTATAGAAAACAATTATGTGGTTTAGATGAACCTACGGTACTTGAGTTTCTTCCACTATTTTGAATTCATGTGATAAACATACTGTGCTGAACACTTACATAATTGCATCTTTATCACTATACAATTGTATATGAGTCATATGGGGTTTATTTCTAAACATCTTTATCACTATGAATGTTCAATAAATCCTCATTGTTGTTTCATCCTCAACCAAAGAAGTCGTCCCTACTAATTGGAATAGGGAAATAAAAAAACTATGATAAATAAACTTGGTCGGTTTGTTAAACACCTTCAAAGAAAACATGTTTTGAGAAATCTTTATAACGTCCACTAATCAATCTATGTGTCTCGATGAAAACCTTAAATAAACAACAAAAATCAAACAAAAAAAACTAATGAACAACTAAATTGAAATCTACTAAATATGAAAGGCATACCTTTAACATACCTTTTATTAAGGAGCAAACTAAACAAAAATAACTAGATTGCTTCTTTCCTTCTTTTAGATCTATTCAATATGATCACACGCTGACCTGAAACAAAGTAAATGCTGTAACAAATAATGAGATTAAAAAAAGTTACAAAGTTAATGATAGAAAAAGCAATTTGAAAGAAAGAAATGATTGAATACAAACAAATAGGCATTTTTATAACCAGATGATTATCCGTGCATAACAGCAGTATTTTATAGCGGCATATATTTATAATGAAATTTTCGTTAAGTGTTTATGTAATGTTTGCGTAACCAAAGAATCACTAGAATTATCTGCCGCTATAAAATCTCGTTGCTATGAACGGGTAATTGTCTAGTGATAATATACATATACATATGTATATACTATACACATACACAAATCATATATGAAACCGTGTCAATTAAATGTTTCAGTTCAATTCAAAAGTTATCTATTAGCTATACGTGTTATATACTCATTTACCCTCGGGTAATATGTATAACCCGAACGAATCAAATGTGATAAAAGGACTTGGATTGGAGTTATATCACCTATTATTGCTCCACGGATCATAGTTTGTGCATTATATATAGTTCTAACGCTAGACACGTTATCCGGATTACGCTGCTTTATTGACGAAAGTATATGACGTGGTGCTACGTTATACTCTATCAATTGTTGCACCAAACTGCACTCATCATCCTTTTATCGCATTGCATATGGGAAACCATAAAACGACTATGCGAATTCATGATTATGCTCATCACGCTTCACCCTCAACCTCCAAACATTTTGTGTTATAGAACATTTTGCCACCAATTTGAATGGACAATTGGTTTTAACGGTACTGGTTTTCTGTTGAAGTTCATCTTCTAAACCTTCACGTCTACACTTCCCACTTTTTGACCACACATAATCAATTTCGTACATATACCCCCTCTCTGATTTGCTTCTTCTTTTAACAATAACAAAACGATCGCTCGAGCCATATTTTGCAGCCAGTCAGTTATTTCTTCGTCAGAACTGAACGCCTAAAAATATGCAAAATAAAGTAACGTAACATTTCGTAAACAAAAGTCATATAAGTAAATAATATCCTCGTGAGAACTGAACGCCTGAAAATAAATAACAACTTTATTTTTCACAAAAAAACTACAAATTTTTATTTTTTTTTACAAAAAATTACAACTTTTATTTTTCTTTCTTACAAAAATACAACTTTTTTTTACACTTAATTTTTTACAAAGATACATTTGCACTTAATTTTTACAAAAAATACATTTTGATTAATTTTTTACAAAACCGCTTATACAAAACCACTCACGCCCGTTGTTTTTTTTCTTCTGTTTATAACACCACCCACCCTACCTTACCCAATCTGTCTCACAATGATAACACATTCTCTCTCTCTCTCACTCATATCACTCATTTCTCTCTCTCACTGATAACACTCTTCACTCATATCACTCGTTTCTCTCTCTCTCTCTCTAAAACGGATCTAAACTTTAGATCTGAATCTAATCTATGTTTAGATCTTAAACGAGTGAGTGTGGGGATGGTGATGCTTTTTAGATCTAACAAGATTTGTGGTTTATGGTTTTTGTGAGAAAAAATCATGGGCTTAGATCTGTGGTTGTTTGGTTTTGTATAAGTGACTCCTCCCAAACCAACCAGTCAGCCGTGTGCAGCTGTTAGGCCCACCTGGGAGAAAGTGCAAGTTAATATTGACCGTGGAAGTACAGGGAAATCCCCGGGTCGTTAAATCCCAACGAGATTGAAATTGTATTTGTAAACGAGTAGGAGAGTGAGTGGTACTGAGGACAGTAACAAAGATGATTTGAGGGTTGATTACACTACTGATTGCTTGATATTTGGAAAGTATGAATTTATAACAGAATTACAGATATAAGCACAAAATCAGATAATCAGATAACAGACAAAGAAAAGTGGTATTTAACAAGTTACAAACTACAGGGGTAAAAAGTGAAACTTTTGAAAACTTAAAATTAAAGAAAATGGAAAATAAAATTGAAACTATGAAAATGATTATTATAATATTTAATTACTATTTAATTAATAAAACTAATTAAAATCTAATTTAAAACTTAATTTAAATTAACTAAAAATTACAACTATTACTAATAAACCTAAAAACTTATAACAATAATTTCTAAACCTAAATAAGAACTTGAAGAAAGTATAAAAAATGAAAATAAATATTTTTGTCTTTTTATGAGTATTTTATTAATTAATAACTATTTAATTTAATTAATCTAACTAAACTATTTTAAATTACTATTATTACTAAATTACCTTAGAAAATTATGATAAAATTTATAAAACTAATTAATTACTACAGGAATACTACAAAATTATAAAATGTTGCTAAAAATGATATTTAAGCTAATTGACTAATTAATTACTTATTAATTAATTTTTAAACTAATTTAATTAAATTAAATAAGAAAATTATAAAATGAACAGTGGAAATTATGAAACTATTTTTTAAAAGTCTTAACTACTTTATAAAACTTAGGAAAAATATAAAATTCTACTTTAGTTGATTAAAATTAAAGAAATTTATTTAATTACTAATATTACCTATTTAATTATTTAAACTAGTTTTAAATCTAATAATTAGTAAACTGCTTAGGAAAATTCTAAAAAAATTATTTTAACTATTTTAAGGTACTAAGTAATTTATAAAATTATAAAATTGGACAAGTGCTTATTAATAAGCTAAAATGAAAATTAATTAGATAATTTCTATTAAATAGAAGCTATCACTATTTTTATGTTTGCTTTTTCTGGTTTTTCTTTTATAAAACTACTTAAATACTTAAATTAAGAAACTTTTACAAAGGAAACTATTTTAGAACCTTAAAATAAGCACTGAGAATGCTTATAAGCTTATACAATTGAATATATACCCACTAAAACTTGCATATTTGCATATATGCCCAACACATGCTTAATTTGCATTGTACATCATGCATTAAAAACTTGTATTTTGGGGAAATATGCAAGTTTTTAAGTTTTATTGGGTATATTTGCAATTCTCCCTAAGAAATAAGCTAAGCTGAGGTTATGTGGGGTCCACTATGATGAAATCTGGTTTACCTAAGTTACTTGAACTATTTTAAACTAAACTTGGTGAGATAAGCTCCTAGAATAAGCTGAGAAGCTCAAATAAGCACTTGCTTATTTGAGTTCTGACTCAGAAATGGGACAGAGTTTGGGGACAAGTTAAGGTGGGGTCCACTGATCTATAGGTCAAACTAAGGGTCAAGTTTTGAACCTGGGTAGGAGGGGGGTTGTAATAAACTAAGTTTGAGGTGTGGGACCTACTGGTGTGGGCTGCAGCCACCACTAAAGTTGGTGGTGTGGTGGTGGTGTGCTGATGCAAAGGGTATTGTTTTGCCCTGCAGTCCACTTTCAATGAGTGTGGTGTCCACAAAAGTAAAAGAGGGTTCAAACTAAACCTAGGGGTTCAAATATGGGTTGATAAGCTACAAATTAAACTAATAAGCTACCCTTATGGTTCACTAATAAGCTCTAGGTGAACCCTTGAAATGGTGATCATACACTGAGTAATCAGTGTGGCTTGTTTTACAAAGGTCGCAAATTTGATCCTAAAAGCTATCCTACAATAAGCTAAAGGCTAAACTAAACCTAGATGTGATAAACTGGTGTATTAAGCTATAATTAAGCTAAATCCTAGGATGTGGGGTCCACTGATAAGCATACAAGAGGTCTTGGTGTTTTACCTAAAACCTGTGCACAGGGCAATGGTTTGCCCTGCAAGTGATTTTCAGCTTTTGCACAAGCTTAAGAAAAAATCTTAAAAATCAAATAAGCTTAGATTTCTAGAGTTTAGGTGGTAGATAATAAGCACAAGAAATTTCAAGCTTTCAATTAGCTTCCTAAATTCTAGAAAAATCTCCCAATTTTTGAGAAATCTGAGAACAACACAATTTGACTTTTTGAATTGTGAACTAACTTTGACTTTAATGAACTTTTGATTAATCCTACTTGTTTAAAAAGATGTTATAAGCTATTATTAAGTTAATTTAAGCTAGATTATTAACTTATGAGGTGATGTAATGAGATTTGGACTCAAATTCCACCACAGTTAACTGTGGTGATGGATTGAGTATGATTTTGACTTTCTAGTGTAGTTGTGATGAAACTAATGATTAAACTGACCTTATATGAACTTAGGTAACTTGTTAGAACCAACCTTAATTCTAATAAACAACAAGAGCACAGCAAAACAGTTTAAACCAAACACACCTTATACTAGAATGATTTGAGATTTAAATAGCTAATGGCTATAAGAACTTATTCTACTGCTCCATACTAACTTATTATGATATATTAGATCTAATTAAGCACTTAGAAACAAGTTTTAACCACAGATACACAAGAACACAAGATATACTATGATGACTGATTGATTTTTTATTTTTTAGTAAATATTAATTCAAACAAACAAGATACTATTTTTATGTTATATTATTACTATATAAGACTAAATAAGCATTAAACACTGAAAAAGCAAGCAATAAGCAAAGCAATAATACAAAAGCTTAAATGAGAATTTTGATGACTTACAATAAGCTTTCCTGCTCAAACCATGAACCAAGAACAACCTATTTCCTCCCCTGAGGATCTAAACCAATACTCCAAGCTTCCTTATTGCTTCCAAATCTCTTCTGAAACCCAGAAATCAAGAACAAATGCCACAGTTGACTTTCTTTGACCAAATTTGTATATGATGAATTTTTTTATCTTATACTGATTTGTAGATTACTAAAAGCTTTATTGAGCTTATGGGAGCTTATATGAGCTTATTCAATCCATTAAACCATTCATTAACAACAACACAGCTTATTGAGAATTTTGAAATGAGAATAAAAATTGCACCAACTGAAATTTAACTTGAAACTTAAATTTGATTATCACAAAAGCTTAGGTTACACTTTAATTGACTAGTACAGAGCTTAAAAGCTTGAAAATTAATTAAGATAACAAGTTACAATTTTAACGAGACTACTTTTGCTAAATTAAACTATATCTTTCACTTCTGATCTTCTCTTCCTTTTATAAGCTTCCAATTAGGTTAAGGAACATCTTCTGAGCTTTTCCCACTTCATCTGAGCCATCCATTTCTCTGAATTGATCAAGACCGTTTAAACTCACTTTTGGCGCCAAAGTCCTCCACGTTAACTTGGAGGCAAAGGGTTGCAATTAAAGATTGTTGGGAGTATGTGGGTGTGTCAGAAGACAATTGGGGAAGTAAGGAGACCAAGTTGGGTTGATATGATGAAAACAGAGGACACAATGGAGTTTGGAGTGAAAATTTGGTGTGGAAAGCATTTAATGAGGAGTGGGTTGCTGTGAGGTGGAAAGGTGAGATTAGGGGAGTAGGGGGTGAGGTGGAGAGGTGATGTGGTGGTGGAATACCACCTGGTTTTGGTGGTTTCAGTTGTGGGAGAGGAGGGTGAACAGTGGTAGCTGTTTGGCGGTATTGGGGGTGGTTAAACGGGGTTTGACCCGTTTTAAATAACAAAGGGTGGGTTTGGACTGGGCTTATGAATGGGCTAGGGGTGTGTGTGGGTTGGGTAGTTTAGGTGGGTTGGGTTTTGTTTTGGTTTATATAAATAAAAGGGTCCGGATTGGTGTGGTATTAAATCAAGGACCAAAAATGTAAACTTGGCAAAGTTGAGGGGCTGTAATTGTGATTCTCCCAAAATATTTTAAAGGACTTAACTTGCCAAATATGATAAACCAAGGACCAATTTATTTATTTTTCCATTTAAAAACATCCAGGGACCTTTTCTGCAATTTTTCAAACTCCAGGGACCATTATTGTAAATTTGGATTTTTAAGGGACTGCATTTTTAATTTCTCAAAAGTTTATCAAAATTGTTCCATTTTGTCATTCATGCATAGTACAAGGGTATTATTTGTAGATTTTTTAGTTTTAAATACCCAGGGACCATTTTTGCCAATTTTGTAACTTGAGGGGTAAAAGTTGCCAGTTTTGTGTAAACTTTCATCCAGGGATCATTTGTGAATATTTTTGGTTTCCCAAGGACTTAAGTTGACTTTTCATTTATTTTAAACCTTCAGGGACTAGTTTTGTCAATATTTGAAACTTGAGGGACTGAAACTGCCAATTATGCAAACTTTGTACGTTTTTCATTTGTTTTTGCATATTTTGTATTTGAAACATATAAAACACACTTCTAAGATATTTTAAGTATTATGATGCATTTTTGAGTGTTTTTGTATGTTTTGGCAGCTCAGATTTGTACAAAATGATGAGTATTTAGACACTCATCAATAAGCGGTTTCAAAAAAAAAACTGTGGTTGTTTAGATGTAACACCCCCTAAAATCTATTAACGACAGCGGAAGACTTAACGGGGTATTACGTAGTGGATCTTTGTCACAATCATAGTAAACGTTTTGAAAACATATTTTATCATTCATTTAAAATACTTGAGTACATAAATAGTTTTGGAAAGACAAGTCATATCTTCGCAGATATGTTTTATTTAGTAGAATGATAAAGAAAACGTTTATTTTAGAAAACCCGTGCCCGGGTTGATGCCCTTCTCCGTGCCTTGATCATCCATGCCTTAATTACCTGAGATAACATGCTAAAAGTTAACAAAAGTTGAGTGATGTCCATAGGTTTAAGTTTAAAGTTTGAACACAAGTAGGGGTGTTAATTGTATCGATAACCAATTAACAAGTTTAAAAATCAAGTTTGTTATTGCATTAAGCTCATGACACACAACGATTAGACATGCATCAATGTGTGATGTAAACTAATATAATAGGGGTGCCCTCAGGATAGGTCTTTGCCAGTAACCTATGTGTTGTTAAATATTGTGCGCCTAGTCGCTCATCCTAGCTAAACTAAACGGGGATTGTCAGTCCCAAATAGATCTATTCCCAGATATTCACGTTCACTCGCAAGTGATTAAGGTTCATGATCGAGGGGCTTTTGGCAATAGCTACTTAAGCAATGAAAACATCAGGCATATCATACTAAAAAGCTTATGTTCGGGTTTTGAAGCATGTATCTCCCCACAAAAGAGTTTAAAAGTTTAAAGAGTGGGCTATGAACACACACCTGGATAGCTCGGTAGTACTAGTATCGTTATTCAAACGATAGGTGGAAACGGCTTCAACACACAACCTAAGTAAAATATATGCCAAGTTTTCAGAGTTTGATAGTCTAAGTTCAGTTTATCGCGAAAGTTGTTTATTATTGTATATTGTTTTGTTAGTTGACTCGTAGCAATTTAAACGTGCGTGTTTAAATGCCTGAAGTTCAAGAACAAAAGTTATATTTAAAAATATAACTTGTGAGCATGTTCTTGTAGACGTAGTATAGATTACGAAAAAGAATGAGGTCGGTGTGATTAATTCAACGGTAGATAGGTGTCGAAAAGTGAAATAGGTTTGAGAGAATGTGTTAATTGTTAAAAGTTTTATATTTATTATTTTCGTTATTACGTTATATATATAAACTATATATATTTATTTATTTAACGAAAAGTGCTTGATTGAATCGGTTTTATCTAACATACTTATATATATAAAATATAAATTATAATATTTATATTTTATTAAAAACCTTTAAGTTTTGAAAATTTTACATTTTAACCTCTTAACGGCATAACTTTACACCGTTAGTCCAAAACGTTATTTAATTTCATTTCTAGTCCAAAACTCTTTTATATTTACATTTTATACCCAAAACTTTCTAGATTTACAGATTTCATCACAAAAATGTCAAAATGACAGTTTTCCCTTAAAATTTTCATATATACAGTTTTAGTCCCTCGGTTAGGAAAATTTGCAAATTTAGTCCAAAACTCACCAACTTCAAAACTTAACATGTTTATTTTCCAAATAAGTTTGAAACAGCTTATTTGTGCTGTAAAAATAGCTTATTTGACCAAAGAGCTTATTTTTCACTTAACGGGCCCTTAACGAATCAAAACTAGGCCCGTTAAGGTTTTTAGTGTCATTGGGCTTAGGAAACTTTTGGGCTTGCATTTGGACTCTAAAAAGTTTATAAAACAGCTTATAGTATTAGCTTATCTCATAAGCTTATTTTTGGCTTATTGGGCTTATAAGCCCAAACGTTGTTTTTAAGTTTTATAAAATCGTGACGAGCTATAGGGTTTAACGAGGGATCAAAAGGGTTTGTGAAAGTGAGTTATTTACGTGTATTGTTAGTTTACCATGTGAACTACTAGTTCAAGCCTTAAAAATAGTATGTTGTGTAGTAATAAAAATAAAACGTGAAGGAATATTGAAACGGGAGGAGTTTGCTCACCTCACCTAGTATGGTGGAGTGGAAAACGAGTCATGGAGGCTAGGAATGACCAAGGAAAGGCTAGAGCTTGACTCCCACGTACAAACAAGTCACCCAAGTGTATTATTTACTTGGTACGAGCCTTCCAAAGGCTTACCAAAGCAAAACGTTCAACAAAAGAACTTAGAAGTGAGTTTGTGAGTGGAGGTGTGATTTAGGAGGCGTGCATGGCTCGACTTGCATACATGTACGCATGTATATATAGAAATGGTTTTGAAAACGTGTGACATGTGACCCTTCGTGACCAAGGCTTAATATGGTACGAGAATAGTGACCAAATAGTGGGGTAATGATGAGTTTGAGCTTTGAATTGTCCTTGTGTACAAACGAGCCAAAGGAAGGAAACAAAACTTCCCTAGTTTGCGTTTGGACTTGTAATACGTGGTCAACAAGGTTAATTTGAGGATACTCATGCAAATAGTGGAGTTGGTGAAGGTTTCATCCTTGTGGAGTGTGTGCCGAGAAGAAAACAACAATAAACATGAAAGGAGGTTGGGATTAATAGTTTAGAAGAGGTCAATTCCTTTTAAACTATGCATGACACTAGTATGAAGTCTCATGGCTGCCTCTTGAGTCCAAAGCGAGTATAATGTGGAAAGGTTTACACGTATAGTCCTTGTGGTATAGTATACGAGGGAAAACAACAAGAAAATCATCATTGTTGCTTGTTGTGACTCATTTGTGGGTTTGAGGAAAGTCAAAACATAATAAAAACGTGCTTAGAAGGTTTTGAGAGACTTTGGCACCAAGTTTAGGTTGATACGAGGTGTGGTAGACTCAAAATGAATATTTTTGGTTCTTGTGGATATGTAAAACGAGGCTAAGCTTTGATTTATTTTCATGGTTTAAATGTACACGATAGGGAAAACACTTTATCACACATGATTCTTGGGTAGGAGGGTTAACGAGAGGTGCAAAAATATCTAAGTGTTGTTTGTAGAAATTGGGAGTAAACGAAGCTAAGTAACAAGGGTGTGAGGCAGGTTTCGAAACAATTAAATAGGATTTTGGGCTTGGATTTGGTTTTGGGCTTGTGGCGTGCACTAGGCCCAAGGAAGAAAAAGAAAACAAATCAAAGGGTCCATTTGGCTGTTCTGTGTGAAAGAGCATTGGGCCGAGGCCCAATGAGATTTATAGGCCCAATAGGTTTGTCTCGAAAGTCGTATCGAAGTTAGGAGTAGTTACGGAGTGTTCGTGGAAATTTTCGTGAGCTCGGGAATTTGTTAAGACATATTTGGTTAATTATCGGACTATATATAAATATATAAATATATAGATACTATGTTACTTAATAAACGTTAGTTATAAAAATTATTTCGTGATACTTAGACTATCTAGGTTCGTGTGTAAGCGCGTTCCAAAGTAAACGGTGATCACAAACGACGTTGTGATTATAAAAGTGTATCTCGACTAACAAACAAAATTTTTTGTTATCAGTAAAAACGCTTTTTATTTATCGTAATGATTCGTAAATCATGAGTTTGCATTTACTATTTATAAGGGAAAATTACGGGAGGTTACATTAGATCTGTGGTTTTTTTGAAAAAAAAATGGTTTTGTTATGGTTTATTGATGGTTTCTGCTTATGGTTTCATGATGGTTTCTAGTTATGGTTTCTTGATGGTTTCTATGGTTTTTTGGTTTTGAAAAAAAAAAACGATTTGTATACCTAAGTTTTGATCAGCTAGCACTAACTTGTTATTTATTTTATTTATTTTTTGTTTTGTTAATGCAAGTTTTGATATGCTAAGTGCTAGCAGTTTATAATCTTAAACAAACAACATTTGGTGCGATTTGTGGTTTCTTGATGGTTCCCGTGACTCTTTATTCACTTTACTCAAAGTAAAAATAGGCAGATCTAATGTTTTTTTTATACGGCATGTTAGATCTTTTTAGATCTAACAAGATTTGGTGAGATTTGTGGTTTTTTTCTTAGTGATGGTGGTTTGTTCTCAGTGATGGTGGTTTTGTTAGATCTTTTTAAATTTAACAAGAATTGGTGATGGTGGTTTTTTCTTAGTGATGGTGGTTTATTCTCAGTAATGGTGGTTTATTAGATCTTTTTAGATCTTACAAGAGTTGGTGTTGAAAAAAAAACATTGCTTATTATAAGCAGTTGGTTATGGTTGCTTATTGAAACTGCTTATGAAATAAGCAGTTAGTAATGGTTGCTTATTTGAAACTGCTTATTATGAAATAAGCAGTTGGTTATGGTTGCTTATTGAAACTGATTTTGGTTGTTGTTGAAAAAAAAACTTGGTTTTTTGAAATGGTTTCTTGAAACTGTTTATTATGAAATAAGCAGTTGGTTTCTGTTAAAAAAACCGAGATAGATTAAAAATAATAATAATAATAAAAAAAGTTGTGTTGATTGGCGTGGCATAACCGAATGGACGATAAAGTAGGATTTTTTCCACTTTGCGACATTCAAATTTGCAGCCATATGATTAAACAATAATAATCTGAGCTTATTAAAAATCTCGATTTATCATTTTTTTATAAACGTTACACATATTTGAAAGTAATATATGTAATAACGTAAAATTATATCTCTTTCGCGTAAAACGGTGATGTATTCATCTTAAACTTTTATAACCCGTTACTAGCCGCACTTGTTCCTTTCTATAAGTTTTGATCTGCTAGCACTTTTTTTTTTTCTTCTTATGAATGCAGGTTTTGATCTGCCAAGTGCTAGCAGTTTATAATCTCAAACATAGAATCTTCAATAGTTTCAACTCGTACAAAACGTATAACTAAAAAAAACGTGTTATACAAAACTACTCCCATGACTCTTTATTCACTTTGGGCAGCAAATCTGAAAAAAAAATAAAAAAAAAATAAAATTAGCACAAAGGACGAATATCAAAACACCCGTTGTATTTTGAATCCAAATACTACAATCAAACAAAAAAAATAAATAAATAAATAAAGGAGGAATATGTAGTGCAAAGGACTAATGTGTAGTAGTACAAAGGCGAAAAAAAAATAAAGGGGGAATATGTAGTGCAAAGGACTAATGTGTAATACAAAGGCGAAAAATAATTATAAAGAAAAAAAGAAAAAGAAAAAAACTACTAAAGAGGGTTTTGGGTTAGAGGTTCCTATATTATAGATATAAGATCATTTGAAGACTAAACATTATCTACATACCAAGGGATCAATCCCCACTTTCCATTCATTTTGATCTAGTGGTTGAGATTAGATTTAACATTTACACTACAAGGGTATTTTTGTACTCTATAAATTATATTTTTTACTCCCATCTCAATTAATGCGTCATTTTTTTCACAAACACAAAGTGTGCGATTCTTTCTTCTCTTTCATCTAACCGCTTCCTTTAACCAACCACCTCATTCATCCCGTTCTTCAACAAACCATAATTTTTGCTTCTCAATTCATTAATTTATCTCATTCTTCATCCCGTACATCAGCTAACCCTAATTTTTTATCGTTTATTTTTATTTAAGCTTATTTCTAAGCTTAATTATAATCTCTCTGTTTCTATAAGCTGAATTATAAGCTAACTTATTCAATTTTTTTTCCTCTGATATGCAGGTTTTATGGATTCTTCTACTACTTCTGAAGAGATTGCTGTTAATGATTCTTCTACTGCTTTTGAAGAGATTGTTGTTAGTGAAGATGTTTCAGCTAAGTGTTCTGAGGAGATTGTTGCTTATGAACACGGTGATTTATCTGAAGCAATTAAGAGTAAGCTTTTTGATTATTTTAATTTTTACTATAATTCATTTGTTAGTGTTAATAAGCTATGCTATTTAGCTGTTATAAGCTCTGAATATGCCATTTATTTAGGTTTTGATTGAGTCAGGCAATTTTTAAGCTCTTAGTAAGTAGATTTAAGCTCTGAATAAGGCAGTTTGGATATTATATCATATATGATATATGATATATGATATATGATATATGATATATCATATATGATATAATCAGAACATGTGTCTGTGATTTCATTTTTAGTAAATCACTGTTTTTATTTTTTGTTTATTATTTTTTTTCTTCAGATTTGAATCCTTTGAAAACTCCCGAATCGTTTCCTACTCACTCTAATTTTGATACTTCTGGTGGAACTGTTTATTATATTCCAAAAGTTCCTGTGGACGTTTTATTGGTTAAGGGCAAAGTTTATAAGTCTGTTGATGAGTGCATTGCTGCGTACATGAAATATGCTGCTAAAGTTGGGTTTGTGGTTAGGAAGTCATGCCAGAAAAGGTTGAGGAATGGTACTGTGAAACAAAAGTATTTAGTGTTTAATAGGGAAGGTTGTCCCAAGGGAATTCATGTGGACACGTTAAACTTAGAGAATAGTGACAAGCAGGTTAGAAGTTCGAACCTGCATATCACAAGCTGCAAAGCACGTGTTATATTTGATTTGATTCCTGGTACTTCTAAGTACAAGTTGAATGTGTTTGATATTATTCATAATCACGAGCTTGAACGTGAAGAGTATAAGCATTTGTCGAAGACTGAGAGGCAGTTAACCTATTCTGAGCAATTGTTTATTGTTAAGGCTGCTGGTGTAAATATAGGCGCAAGGAAAGCTCATCACATCTTAACCGGTTTGAAGGGTTCTTATTTACTTGTTCATGGTATGACTGTTGATTTTAAGAACTTTTTTAGGGGTGTGAACTGCTACATAGGCGATAGTGATGCACAAATGCTTATATCTAAGATGGAGAATAGGAAGAAGCATGTGCCGGATTTTTCGTTTGATTATTTGGTTGAAAATGCTGAGCTTGTGACTATTTTTTGGGCTGATGAAGTTTCTAAGTACAACTATAGAGAGTTTTGTGATGTTGTTTCATTTGATGCTACTTACAGAACAAACAAGTAAGTATTTCTATGTTCAATATGAGATTTTGATGGTATTATTTGCATTTTATTGTTTAATCTGTTATTTTAATTATTTTTGTTTTTTTCCCAGGTACAAAATGGTTTTTGTTCCTTTTACAGCCACAGATAATCATCGGAGGTGTGTGACAGTTGCAGCAGTCTTGTTGAAGAATGAAACTACAGCTTCGTATATTTGGTTGCTGAAAGCGTTCATAAAGGCGTTTGGTAGGACTCCAAATATTGTTGTTACTGATCAGGATGGGGCTATGAGAAATGCCATTGAAGCTGAGTTTGCGGGTTCTAAACACAGACTTTGCATGTGGCATATTACTCAAAAGCTCCCTGGAAAGGTATTTTTCTGCTTTCTTGTTTATCATATGTGATACTTGATTCTCTGTGTATTTCTTATTGATTTATCACATATGATAATTTGTACTTTTTTTCAAATAATTTGTTAAATCATATAAATATTTGATCAAGCGAAATTTGTTGATGCACTGATGAAGCGAAAAGTGTATCACTTTTGGGAGGTCATTTAAGGCCAAAGTCGAGATTATTTGATCAAATATTGCCCTAAATCGTTTCTTTTGTCATTTTAGGTACTTTTGAGAGGAAATTTACAAAAGGAAGCATTTTGGACGTTTTTGGAGCGAAAAAGTAAAGAAAACGACAAAGTCTCAAAATCATGCTGGAAATTGTACCTGACGGCGTCACAGGTTGCTAGTGACGACGTCAAGACTGGACGTGGATAAATCAAATAAACCTGACGCGCCAGAAGGTTTTCTAAAGAGTTCGTGACGGCGTCACCCTTTAGGGTCGCCAAGGCCGTCACGTATAATACAAAGAGAGACGGCCCAAAGTCCACAAAGAGTGACGGCGTCAGAAGTGGATCTAGGCAATACGAGTATTAGTTTGGCGGCGAGTTGACGGCGTCAGACATAACTCTTGACGCCGTCAGGATGTAAAATCTATATATAGTTTTCTAGTTTTCATTCATTGTGTGCAACTTTGAAGGGGGTAAACCCTAGACGAATTTTACTGATATTTTGAGGGTTTCAAACCCTTGTTTCATCCATGCTTAATTGAAGATAAGTCTTTCATCAAATCATTCAATATGTCTATGTGTTGTTTGATTATATCTTACGCTTGTCTTCTCTTTAACATGCTAGGCTAGGTTTTCTTTGTGTTTGCTTAGATGTAATGAAACTTAGATATTGATTATGGGTTGGTTGTTTGTTTATAATTGTTGTGGATGAATGAATTCGATGTTAGGCTTAAGAAAACTGGAAGACTTCCAATTGGTAACTTGCTTGAACGTCTTAAGAAACATGATCGGAGGTCTACTACGATATATTGGTTGTATTTAATGCGTAGGTAACTACTAATGAGGCCATGTTAGGAGCTAGTAGTCGGCTCGACATAAGAAGAGGTAGAAGCTTATAGAGTTAGGGAAGATCGTACACGGCCCTACGAATGGTATTAAGGAATATAACCCATCATCCATGCAATTGTAACAAACTAATCAACCGATAAAAGATAGCTAGGGAGTAGTGAAATCTAAGTAAACACATTTTCTCTCATTATTGTTTTCACCATAATTTAGTTTAAGTTTAGTTTATTTTATTTTGATTGCATCTTTAGTTATTTGGGTTAGTTGATTAGCAACTAATTCCGCCCACTCCTTCCAAAACCGAGATTTTACTTGCTTTCATTTAAAATATAAAAATACAAAAAGAATCATCCTTCATCTCTAGACCTAGTTTTAGTGAGTTTTAACCCTAGCGAACATTATTCTTTGAGTTGAACGATCAATCCCCCGATACTTGTCACTATACTATACTACAATGGTCACACTGTCTGGTGGGGATTGCAAGCTTCTCAAGATCCCTTGAGAGGTAAAACCTTTTGCTAGGGTTCAATTCCACGCATCATGCACTAATTGAGAAGAAGAAAGCTAATTTGAGAGAGAAAGCTAGGAAGAGAGTAAGGACAAAGGTAAGGATAATGATAAAGCTGAAGAAGAAGAGCCAGTTAACCTGTTTTATAGAGTAGATTGATTATATAAGGTATGTTACCTTCTTAAAAAACATTGTTCACCTTTTTTTTTTTTTTTTTTTTTTTTTTTTTTTTTATCATATATGATTTTCTACTGTCTTATTGTTTTTGTTTTATCATTTTTACTCTCTTATTTTATTTTTGCCCATGAAGGTGTTGCGTAACCAAGTAGATGGATCAGTTGTATGTTCCTGTCAGCTTTTCATTCGAGTTGGTAGATTATGCAGACATGTTTTCTGTGTCTTTAAGAATGCCAACATTGAAGTGATTCCAAGTCAATACATATTGAGGCGTTGGACAAAGAACCTTATACCTGCTGCTTTGAGGAACAAAAGGAACAGATATGGTGAGAAGAATGAGATTGTTGAGAATTATGCAAATGAGGCAAGTTTCATTGTTGATCACTGTATCCATATGTTGAGTAAAGATGAGCCAAGGTTGTCTTCTTTTGTTGAAAAGTTGAGGTTGCTAAAGATTGATGTCGAGGCTGATTACCCAAATCCTCCTTCCAAGAACAAGGCTGATAATTTGAAGGAACTTGTTGGAGTCTCGAAGCCAGTTGAAATAACCATTAACAATGCAACTCTTGGTAATCCTAAAGGCCGTAAAAAGTTGCGCATAAAAGGAGGGAAAGAGCAAGCTCTTGATAAGAATTTGAAGAACAGGAATGCATGTTGACAGATGGTCACAACAGGAGGACGTGCCCAAAAAAGTTTGCAGAAGAGGCCGAGTTGGATCAATCAAAATTTACAAGAGAAGGGGACTTGGATCAATCAGAAGTTACAAGAGAAGCGGACTTGGATCAAGCAGAAGTTACAACATAAATCGTCCAAATATTTTTTTTAGTATCTTTGTTAATTTCCAGATTGTGTTGAAGAAATTTGAATATTAGATTTATACATGATTGTTTGATTGTTACTGAGTTTTTATATGAAATACATTGTTGCATATTTTGTTGAAGAATTTTGGTTAATGACATTACCATTATCATATGTGATTTTTGTTGATATAAATAATACCTAAAAATATTATTAACATTTATCGATATCTCTATGTTTTGATAATCACAAAACGTAAACCCATTGAGCTAAAAATTATGACATAAACAAGTATTTAGTGATAAATATTCTCTTCACATCCAAATCACTTAAGGTATAAATAAACAAAGTGTTTATTGCATTCTATGATCAAAGGAACAATTTTCTTAAACACTAGACTTTTTATAAAATGTCACAAAACATTTTATATCTTTTACAAAATCATTTTTGGAAATAAAAGAATATGTTTAAATCATTATAAATGTATGAATCAAATTTTCATCCAAAAATGGTAAAAATGTTCCAGAAAACCTTCCCCAGTGATCCAAGCTCCCAAACAATATTTTTTCCCCTATAAATACTGGCTCAAATCTGGTATTTTTCCTCACCTTTTGCACTATAAACTTTCTGATCTAAATCTTCTATACCATTCTCTTAAACCCTTTGATCATATAATCATAAGCTTTTGTTTCCAAGTGATCCAAGCTTCAACCTTTCAAGTGCAAGAGAAGAATACTTCAATCCTTCAAGACAAGAAGTATTAAAACTTGTTGTGACCTCCACATCCAAGTTGTTTGTGCATCATCACTTGTATAGTATTCATCCATTTGTGTATTAGTTGTGAATATTGGTTAGATAGAAGTAAACATAAGGAGTTAGGCTAGTAACGTGTGTAGGTAGAGAAGTTGTGAATTGATTGTGGTGTGCAAGTAGTATAGGTGTGAAGAAGAAGTAGTGTGATTAGGTAGTGCTTAGGTGTGAAGAAGTTGTGAAGTAATTGTGTAGAAATTGTGAAAAAGGTGTGACGAAGTTGTGGTGTGATAATTGGTGTGTAAGGTTTTCTCCGCCATAAGGGAGCTTGTTGACATAGTGAAGAAAACTCTTGAGTTAGGTGCTCGGGGAGTGGAGTAGGGAAAGGAAGGTGTCCTTGTAGCTGAACCACTATAAATCTCTTGTCTCGCGGTTAGATCTTTCCATCTATTACTTATTATCTTGCTTATATCGTTATTACTTTTGTAGACGTAGACGTATATATATTGTTGCTCATATAGTGCTAGTGTTGATTTCACTTAAAGATCAAACAAAAGTTTCATTCACAAAACAAAGTTTTTACAATCAAACTAAAAAAGTAACATACATATAATTGATCATTTCGATCAAGTATAGTTTTCATACAAAATATAATTAAGGATTACAAACTAAACATTTACTTACTTATCTCTCGTATATAACTATAATTGTTTATATTATGCATGTGTTGATTTCACATACTTAGCTTACATTATTATTATTGTTCATACTTAAATATAGTTGTTCATATTGTTCAAGATTTGAGTTTACATAAGATCGAATCAAAGTTTTAAAAGTAAACAACGTTTTAAAACTAAACTAAGTTTTCATAATAAAATAAAAAAAAGACGTAAAACTATTCAACCCTCCCTTCTAGTTTTTCACAATTTTTATATTTGATGTTTTTTAGTTATATATCATATGTGATAGAATAGGGATATCACATGTGATTTGTAACTGTTGAAATACATTTTAAAGGTATCATATATGATATTTTCAGAAACAAGTTTTTTTAAGTCTATATCATATGTGATAATTCTTTAGGACTAAGTTTGTAGATACGCAACATACTTTCTCAAAAGTACCGAAATACGTAACCTACACAAAATATTACTTATATCGCTAACAAACTTTCAAAATTGGACAAGATACGTAATGTTGACCGGATTTTTACCTGGTTGACCGGTTTGGAGGTTAACATATACTTACTTATCGGTCCCTGTGGAAAATAAAGCCTCCTTGCATCCACGAGCCTTCTCTATCTGAATTATGAGTCCTAATGGGTTCCTTGAAGACCCTTGACCAAATCCTACCCATTGGATTGGGTTTGGGATGATCCTGACCCTTGATTGCATTTTGGTGCCAAAAGTGAGTTTGCAATTTGCTCTGATTTCTACCAATTGGGGCGGGGGGGGGGGGGGGGGGGTGGCACATTAAATGCTGAGGTGAGGGGAGAGGATAGTGGATGGGGTGGTGGGATGTGACTGAGATGGTGGGGGTGGTGGATTTGATGGTTTGCAGGCAAGCGGTGTGAGAGGGAAGGGGAGGGTCAACGCAGTTTGACCCTGCGTTTATATTAATAGGGGAAGGGGATTGGGCTTGTGGTATTTGGGCTTAAGCAGGGGTGTGGGCTGGTAAAGGTGTTGGATTGGTGTTGTGTTTGGGTTGGATTTGGATTTGGTTCTAATAGTATCAAAGGGTCCAGTTTGGTTTTGTAAATATCACAAGGACTAATGTTGTAATTTTTTGAAACTTGAGGGGTAAAAATTGGTACTGCCCCAAAGTGTACATAGGGACCAATCTTGCCAAGGATGAATAGTACAAGGACCATTTTGATATTTTCCAAATTTGAATATCCCAGGGACTAAATCTGCCAAAACTGAAACTTCAGGGTCTAAATGTGTAATTTCTTCAAATCTTTCACCAGGGACTAAACTTGGCAATTTGTGAATTCCAAGGACTAGTATTGACTTTTTCTTCCAAAATCCAATGCTCAAGGGCCAATTCTGTCAAACTTTAAACTTGAGGGACCATTCTTGCCAATTTTGCAAACTTTTGCTCCAGGGACTATTTTGGCATTTGGTGATTCTGCAAGGTGTGTTTTGACATTCTGAGCTCAAAAATGATTATTTGCTTCCCCGGCTTTGGCTTTTGATACAATTTCCAAACTCGTGCTCGTTTTTGTCCTTTATGGCCTCATTTGTGCCAATTTCTAAATTATCCGTTCCTGCACGAAACACAAAGACACAATATATTTAGCATTTTTGGTTAGTTTGTGTCTGTTTTGGTCTTAAAATGGATAGAAAAAGGTGTGTGAATAAGCACACACCGAATCCCCCCAGACTAAGGTATTGGCGTATCCTCACGCAATGTGATCATTTCACGCCCTCCGAGATAAATAACTTTCATAACTCTTTTTACTGACATTGAAGAAGTAGCAAAATGTTCAAAAGAGAGTACAAAATCATTTATTTCAGAGAACGCTCCGTTTTTCAGCTTTATTTCCGACACTAGTATTTACATACTTTTTACACTTGTTGGGTGACGGGATGTTTTGACTTTCATCATTTTGCAATAACGTTTAGGGTCACAGAGTAAGAAACACAAAAGTGTCCATACGGATAAAATTCATCATTCCTGATTTTTCACCAGTTCCCATGCTAAACGTAAAAACGAAGTCATAGCTTGAATTACAATGTAGATGCTAACACTACTCATGGAAGTTACTTGTGTAAAACTTCTAGCTCCCATTTTCCTATTTTCCACTATTTATTTTATTTTTGGTGAGAGATGAATTTCTTCATATTTTATCGTTTCGATAATTTTTATTCCGATAAAGATACAATATTAAGACGCTAAGTAGTTTTCTATCTTTTCTCGAGAATCACTGCTTAAAAATGAGGTCCATATCAAAGAGTTGGGATTCGGATAGATTTATAGACATTAGTTGAGGAGAAATACATGTGCACCTCATGTATCCGGTCTAGGACCCTGTACATGCACCTCACGCGCCCTCAACTTTTGTCTAACACTTTAAGCACTTAACTCACTTTTATTCATAACACATGCATTTTTTTTGGAATGGATAACTTTACATACATAACGGAGTTTTCACTTTGTATTTCTTTTCTGAAATGAGGACTCAGAGGTTTAAGATCAAGACCTCATACATTGATGTGTACCCAATTTTTAAAACAAAGATTCTCTTAAGAAGATACAGAACTAAGTTTCGTCAGAACATAATGTCTTTAATTATTATTTTTACAGATATAAGGTGAGACAATTTTGTGGGAGCAAAAAGCCACAAGTACCTACGATGAGCTCTAAAGAGAACCAACTACTCCACATTTAGCATTTAACTTCTAAACAAACTCTATATTAGTAGCTCGCTGGCACGAATATTTCGACGCTTCAACTAACGGATGGTCACTAGTGCACTTCTTGGCTCGCTGGCGCGTTATTTCCATAACGGATGGTCACCAAGTCATACACTAGCTCGCTGGCGCGATTAGTCAATTACTCTAGTAATCGGATGTTCACTACCTCAAGAAATGAGATTCGCGGACGCTTAGCCTCACAAAGTTAAGGGAACAGCTAAGGCTCAATGTGCTCGGTCAGGTCAAAATTTCTATTCCTACTCTACCCAGCGGAAAGTTAGAACAAAGTGTCAAAATTTATCAAAACTTATTATATTTTTGTAGAAAATTTTCAAATTTTTTCAATTTTTTGGTGCTTTTTAATAAAATTTTTCAATTTTTTTGGATTTTTGAGAAAAACGGAGTTGCATGAGTAAACAACACATGAAAGGTGCAGGTCAAATCGAAGATAACCCCCCCCCCCCCCCCCCAAGACTAAAATTAAACATTGTCCTTAATGTTTCACCGAGGGTCATCCTACTTTATATCTAAGGCCGTTTATTAATTATGCCAAAGATAACGTTAGTAGAGGATATCAGATTTCTTGAATGATGAAGCTTTTTATGAAGTAAGGACAAAAACACAAGCACGAGAGCCTTTATGCATCGGGAACAATTACCTATACAAACACAACAACCACAACAAAAGATGCAGAAGAGGTTTCCCTCTTCCCGTTATTTATTAGAAAGAAGAGAGAAGTCAGAAACATGGGTAAAAACCCATGTGCATGCTAATGTTTTTGTTCACCGAGTCACTAGCTTGACTTGATCCCCAAATTCATTGGTTCGTGGGGAAAGTTTGGAGATCCGGGACAACCATGGTTGGTATGTCCCCTCCAAAGTAGTGCTTCAACCTATGACCGTTAACCTTGAAGTTGGGACAATTTGGTGATAGTGAAAGGCCCAAACCAACGGGTTTTTAATTTGCCCGAGAAAATCTTCAATCTTGAATTAAAAAGAAGGACTCGATCACCAACGTTAAAAACGCGGTTCTTAATCTTTGAGTCATGGATCTTCTTTGTAGATCAAAGAATTCTCGTAAGCCTGATCACGAAGTTCGTTTAATTCATTTAATTGAACCTTGTGGTGATCACCCGTTGTCTTAAGGTAGAAGTTGGCATGTTTCAAGGCCCAGTTGGCTTTGTGCTCTAACTCAATCGGTAGATGACATGCTTTTCTCTATACCAGCTTGTATGGAGTGCACCCGATGGGTGTTTTGTAAGCTATACAGAAATCCCAGAGAGCATCATCTAGCTTATCCGACCAAGAGGAACGGTTTTTTCCTACTGTCCTCTCCAGAATTCTTTTAATTCCACGATTGGAAACCTCCACCTGCCCACTTGTTTGGGGTGGTATGCAGCGGAAAGACGGTGAGTGACACCGTATTTTTGCATGACTCATGAAAATTGATCAGTGCAAAAGTGCGTACCACGATCACTGATTATGACACGTGGAGTTCCGAATCTGGAAAAAAGAGCTTTCAAAAATTTGACAACAACTCGGGCGTCATTGGTGGGTAAAGCCTTAGCTTCAATCCATTTGGAAAGATAATCAACAACCACGAGTATATACTTATTCCCTCGTGAAGGCGGGAATGGACCCATAAAATCAATGCCCCAGATGTCAAAGATTTCACAGACTTAGATGGCGTTTTGAGGCATCTCATCCTTCTTAGAAATATTCCCGTGACGCTGACAAGTGTCACAAGTTTTGACAAACTCGTGGGCATCCTTGTAGATCGTGGGCCAGTAGAACCCGGAATCAAACACCTTTTTGGTGATGTATTTTGGACTATGATGTCCCCCCGTGGGTCCATCATGATAAGCTTTGAGGATATCCATGGCTTCTTGGCCATGGACAAACCGCCGGATGACTTGATCCGCACATATTTTGAACAGGTAGGGATCATCCCAGAAGTAGTGATTAACATCTTTGAAGAACTTTTTCTTCTATTGGGACGTCATCCCTTTAACAATGAAGTTACCCGCATGGTAATTTGCAAAATCTGCAAACCATGGGGTAGTGGAATCACTACGAGTAGAGATCACATTGAGTGTCTCGAGGGGAAAGGTTTCATTTATTTCCTTTTTCTCGAGGACATCTTGGTGAGGGTTCTCTAGTCGGGATAAATGATCAGCCTCTAGGTTCTCAGCTCCTTTTTTATCACGGATGATGATATCAAATTCTTGTAGGAAGAGAACCCATCGGAGCAATCTTGGCTTTGCATCTTGTTTAGCAAAGAGATATTTCAGAGCCGAGTGGTCCGTATACACTATGCACTTTGTCAAGATTAGGTATGGCCAAAACTTCTCGAAAGCATACACCATGGCTAAGAGTTCTTTTTCCGCAGTGGTATAGTGAGTTTGAGCTTCAGTCATAGTTTTACTGGCGTAATGTATAGGCTGAAAATGTTTGGTTTTACGTTGCCCCAGGACTGCACCTATTGCAAAGTCACTAGCATCGCACATAAGTTCAAAGGGCAGGTCCAATTGGGGGCAACAAGAATGGGTGCCTCAGTAATCTTTTTCTTCAGAGTTTGAAAAGCTTCGATGCACTCGGGCGAGAAGATGAAAGGAGCATCTTTTTTAAGAAGATGGGTCATAGGCCGGGCTATTTTTGAAAAGTCTTGAATGAACCTACGATAAAATCCGGCATGACCCAGAAAGCTTCTAACTTCTTTGACATTAGTGGGAGGAGGAAGTTTAGCTATAACATCAACTTTGGCTCTATCAACCTCGATCCCACTTTTGGAAATCTTATGGCCGAGGATAATGCCCTCTTTGACCAAAAAATGGCTCTTCTCCCAATTTAGACATAAGTTTGTTTCTTTACAGCGTTTCAGCATGTTCTCTAAATGGTAGAGACAAGATTGGAAAGAATCCCCAATGACCGAGAAATCATCCATAAAGACCTCCATAGTTTTCCCGATCATGCACCTTTGGAACATGCCCGGAGCATTACATAAGCCGAAAGGCATACGTCTCTAGGCAAAAGTTCCGTAGGGGCACGTGAAAGTAGTCTTTTCTTGATCCTGCGGATCAATGGGAATCTGAAAGTAACCCGAAAAACCATCGAGGAAACAATATTACTCGTTTCCCACTAATCTCTCGAGCATCTGGTCCATGAAAGGTAGAGGAAAGTGGTCTTTTCAGGTGGCATCATTTAAATTACGATAGTCAATGCATACACGCCATCCCGTAACCAGTCGAGTTGGAATCAACTCGTTTTCTTCATTTGTGACAATAGTTATGCCACCCTTTTTTGGAACACAATGGATTGGGCTAACCCAAGGACTATCAGAGATGGGGTAAATCAATCCGGCATCAAGAAGTTTGAGAACCTCTTGTTTGATAACCTCATGAATTTTAGGATTAACCCATCTCTGTTGTTGAACTGCCGGTTTGAAATCATCCTCCATTAAGATTTTGTGAGTATAGAATTCAGGGTTAATACCTTTGATATCAGAGAGTTTCCAAGAAATTGCTTGCTTGTGAGACTTCAAGACCTTTATGAGAGCAGTTTTCTCTTCATCTTTTAAGTGTTTTGATATTATGACGGGTAATTTATCATCACCCTCAGGGAATGTGTATTCAAGATGAGGAGGTAAGTCCTTAAGCTCGACCTCGGGGAAATCATCAGTTTTCTCAACATTTTTGATTTCCTCTTTATGAAGTAGATGTGAAAGAACGGGAAGGGGGAGGGATCTTGATTGAGTAACTTCTCAAGGAGAAGTATATCCCTTTCCGAGTCAATCTCCTGGTTATCAATCCCCTCAGGAATTGAGTCACTTCGGAGAAAGGCCTCTATTTCCTCCAAGACGAAGTCACTTCCCTTAAACGGAGTGAGGGAAGGAGAAGAATTAGCAATTATGGGATGAGAGGAGGGAGTGGGATTGCCACTCAGAGAATCATCAACGAAACCAAGAATTTCTTGAGAGTACTCCTCGGTTGCAACATCGATGACATCGATGCGGTTAACAGATTTGGAATCATAATTTGAGGAGTATCTCGATGTTTGATCAAGGTTAAAGGTTATAGCTTCAGAACCAACACGTAACGTGATTTCCTCATCGAAAACATCGATCAAAGCACGACCCGTCCTAAGGAATCCTTGTCCAAGAATAAGAGGAACCCTTGGATCTGCATCAAAATCAACAATAACAAAGTCAGCTGGAAAATGGAACTTTTCCACCTTGACAAATACGTCCTCGGCAATACCGAGGGGACGAGATATCGAACGATCTGCAAGCTCAAGAGTCATGCAGGTGGGAGTGAGTTCTAGAAGAGAGAGTTTCTTCCATACTGAGTGAGGCATCAGGTTGATGCTAGCACAAAGATCGGCCAAGGCATAGCATTCAACCATTCCCGGGAATATACATGGAATGAGGAATTTCCCAGGATCTCCCAGCTATTCGGGAAGCTGTTTGAACAAAATTACAGAGCAGTTTTCATTGAGGGGAGTTTTTGCCATCTCGAATAGTTTTTCCTTATTGCTCAACAAGTTTTTGATTGTTGATGAAAATTTGGGCATTAAGAGGATAGCATCCGCGAAGCTGATATCAGAGTGAAGATCTTGAAAATTTTGAAAGAGTTTTTCCATTTGATGATTTGCTTTTTTGCGGAGCTTTTGATCTTGTAATCGTGATGGATATGGAATTGAAGGTTTCGGGTTGGGTTTTGGATTTTCAACAGGAATCTCGAGAGGTTCAAATACGACCCTTGTTTTTCGGATCGGGACCGGGATAACTGGAGGAGGGATGTCATTGGTACCTATGTTGTTGGTAGGAAGTACCGTATCCGTTGTAGCCTCAGTTTTACGTTCCTCTACCTGGATAGGAGAAGAGGCAGACGGAGCCGTGGGTCCTTTATAAGAAACTCGACTTATGGTTGTGATCGCCTTAACATCGCCCCTCGGGTTAGCAATCATGTTGCTCGGTAGTGTACCTGAGCCCGAGGGTCGATCATTTAAAGACTTCTTGAGTTCTGAGATCTGGCTGACCAACAATTTGTTCATTTCTTCTTGGGATTTCATAAACTGTTTCAACAACTCATCGGATGATGGTCCAGTTGGAACAACGGCTTGATTTTGGTTAGGAACATTTTGAGCTCGGTTGTTTTGAAAATTCCCTTGATTTTGATTATTATGACCATGAAAATTGTTTCCTTGTTGAAAATTACCCTGTTGGAAATTATTACACTGATTAAAATTACCATGACCTTGATTACGGTTAAAATTTCCTTGGTTTTGGTTTTGAAAAGCCTAGTTGTGACCGGAATGGAAATTCCATTGGTTTGGAAAACCTTGGTTCATTAAGTTTTGATTTTGATTAAAATTTTGATTCTGATTAAACCCGGGTGGTCCAAGGTAGTTATTGGAACGATAGCTCAAAAGGTTACGGTCCCCTTGTGGTTGGTAAGAATTACCTCCCGTATTATAGGAACCTTGAGCTGCGTACACGTTTTCATGAGCGAAGCCACCTGAGGTTGGACACTCAGTGTACGGGTGGGGACCACCACAAGTTTCACAACTTGGGTTGACAACTTTGACGTGATGATTTTGATTTGTCTGATGGATATGTAAAACAACAGTGGACAAATCAGCAAGTTTTTTAGCTAGGACAGCTATATCATTGTTTGCTGGAGTGACGGATTTACATGAGTCATTCCTATCGGTTGAGGAATCCCAGAAATTGTGACGGTCAGTCATGTTTTCAATCAAATCATAGCACTCTTCAGGGGTCCTTTTCATAAAGGTGCCCCCAGCAGCAGCATTGATGGTGTCACGGTGACGAAGTGTCAAACCATTGTAGAAGGTATCTATAATGGTGACAAGAAGCATATTGTGATTGGGACATCGATCAATTGCAAGCTTATAGCGTTCCCATGCCTCAAATAAGGACTCGTCAGGACGCTGTCTGAAGTTGCTGATATCATTTCTCAGCTTAGTTACCATGGATGGTGGGAAGTATTTTGCCAAGAATTTAGTAACCATCTCATCAAAAGTGTGGATCGAATTCTTTGGAAGACGATCGAACCAGGCAGTCGCATGATGAGTGAGAGAATAGGGGAAGAGATATAACGGTTAAAAATTTATGGAGATGCTTGTTAGCATCGTCACCCGGCAATCCGTGAAATTGACACGAACTTTGGACTTGCTGAATCATGTGATGCTTGAGACCAAAGTCCGTGGCCTCAATAGTGAGTGATGAATTAGGTCCACCACTCCCGTGCATGGTGGGCTGACACAACTCCTCCATCGTTCGGAGATCAGGAGCTGCCTCATCCTTGGGAGGGTCAGATGGGGGTGGTGGGGGCTCGTCCATTTTTATTTTGGGTTCTTCAATAACTGTACGTAACTCGGGTACGTTTTTCTGATGATTACGCCTTGATTGTGAACGAGTGCGCATGCACTAAAAACAATGTCAATTAAAACAAGACCGAGGCAAAACAACAGGGAACTTAAACCAATAATCACAGTATGACTGGCTTTTTTGAAAAAGGTACACCAATCACAAGGTTACAAAGGCAAGTTTTAATCTTTAGTTTGGGGAACTTATTAATGTTCATACCCCCAGTTGGTAGGTATTCAGCCTTGGTTTTCGACAGTGTATTTTATGTATTTACTATTAATAGAAAACAAAATGTTTTTGGCTTTTTGGGTGTGTGTGCAAAAATCTTTTGAAAATATATTTGGTATCGATTCGTTAACCGAAATCATTTTCTTTAAAATTACTCGCAGGGTGGCGGGAGAGAAGAATGGATCTCTCTTCAGTTCGCAATTTAATGTCAGAACTTCCGTTTACCACCTGTGTAGGTTGTAATTTTAAAGAAAGCGAAGTAATTTAACTTCACGATTTGTTTTGTTGTTTATAATTTTTTTGATGTTGTTAACACTTTAGGAAAAGTGTTAATGAACTTTTTCTGATATGATTTAGATTTTTACAAAAATTTACAAAGTGGTGAAATTTGTACAAGGAAGGTTTTGAAAATCACTAAACCTAAACGTTTTTTGAAACACGCAACAACCTCCCTGGCAGCGGCGCCAAAATTTGACTCCTCCCAAACCAACAGTCAAACTAAGTCAACCAAGGTCAACAAAGTCAAGCAGTAAGGGATAGGAGTGCAAGATATAAAATCCGTGGAAGTACAGGGAAATCCCCGGGTCGTTAAGTCCCAACGAGATTGAAATTGTGTTTGGAAAACGTTTTCGAGAATCAGTGATTAGGGAGAGTAACAAATATTGATTTGGAGTTAATTACACTACTGATTGATTGAGATTAAGATAATGAAACAATATTAATAATAACAGGATTACAGATATAAACAAACGTAAATCAAATTAAAAATTCAGAAACGGTTACAGACAGGAAAAAAGGTGAGATATGAACAAATTAAAACTACAGGGGGTGAAAATGAAACTTTAACAAACTTAATATTAAAAGAAAATTTAATTAAAAAGAAAATTATTTTTTTTGATTATTTTATTATTTAATATTAATTAAAAACTAATTTAAACTATTTAATAATTAATTAAAACTAATTTATATCTAATTTAAATTTAAGAAAAATACTAAAATGATTTAGAAAAATATGAAATTTTTTACAAAACTAATTAACCATTGCAGGAATTCTAAACAATTATAAAAAGTTTATAAAAATTATTTTTAAACTAATTTACTAATTATTTACTTATTTATTAATAAAAATATACTTTAACTAATTTAATTATGAAAAATACTAAATGAACAGTGAAAATTCTGAAAATATTTCTACAAGTACTTTACTAATTATAAGACCTAGGAAAATATAAAAAGCTACTATTGCTTATTAATAAGCAGAAGGAAAATTAATTTTTGGCTTTTTTAATTAAAACTAATTAAAATTAATTTAATTATTATAAATATTAAATAAACTCAGAAAATTATGAAAATTTTTCTTAAACTAATTTAATATACTAGAAACTTAATAAAAATATAAAATGGAAAATTGCTTTTTGAAAAAGCTGAGCAATAAGCCAAATGGCTTAAATAGAAGCTATCACTATTTTTATGTTTGGCCTTTTCTGGATTTTCTTTTACAAAACTATTTTTACACTAAAAACAAACAACTTTTACAAAGGGAACTTAATTGAAGCTTATTAATAAGCACTATGCAAACCAAAATGTAAAACAGAAGTCCTAATAAGCTTGAAAAGTTGGATTTTCAATGCAATAAGCTGTAAATAAGCTACAATGGAGTAAATAAGCTACACTGAACAAAATAAGCACAATGGAGTAAATAAGCTACTTTCAGTCCTCCGTGGGGTCCACTAGGGGGGTCAGGAGACCAAAATAAGGCTTGAACCTTCAAGGTGGACTGGGGGCCTTTTAAATGAGCCAATAAGCAACTCCTAAGGGTCATTTATAAGCACAATATAAGCACTTGAAAATAAGCCAAACACTGAGGTACTTAGTATGCTTGGTGAGACAGGCCAACTTGCAGCCCTTGATTCAAGGGCTCAAATAAAGGTCACAAGTACAAAATAAGCAGAGATATGCTTAGATGGCTTAATGGGGTCTCCAGGAAGCCAATAAGCCCTGGGTGGGACCTACTATTGAACAAGATATGATCTAATGAACTTTGGTGATCTACACTGCCTACTCAGTACATAGAGTGAAATAAGGCAAACTTCAAGCCCAAAATAAGCTACTCAAATGGCAACTGAGATTCAAAATAAGCCAAGACCTAAAGAGATAAGCTGAAGGGCTTTCCAAAAAGCTAAAATTCAGGTCCTAAGGTTTTCTACTGAGCTTAGGAGAAGCAATTGAAAATTAACCAAAAATCTGAGTGCCCTGGTGCAGGGTATTCACTTGCCCTGCACGTCTTTTCAATAAGCTAAACAAGCACTCTAAAAAAATTCTAAAAAATAAGCTGAGTATGGATTTTACAAGTTCAGCTGATGGAGTTTAACTTATAAAAAGTTCAGGTCTTGAAAGTGAATACAAAAATCATGAAAAATCCTTGAATTTTTGGATTTCTGACAGTACTTTGAAATTTGACTTTTTATGTTTTGATACTAGTTTGACTAAAGTGACTTTTGATCTTGATTTATGGACTGAAATGAGGTTTTTAAGCTATAATAAGACTAAAGTAAGCAAGATTACCTATTTATGCGTTGATTTGGGGGCTTTGCTAAACCTAAATCCACACAGTGAATGCCTGAGATATGATTCCAATGATTTTTGACTTTTGAGTAAATAAGGCTTGGATTTTATGGCTTACATGAACTAGTGAGATCCTATGTGAGTAATACTCACCATAAAGACCAACAAAAACACCCTGGAAATCAGTGAACTCAGCTGATCCAAAAAACCCTTTATGCAACTGATTTTTAATTCTTTGGAGTAAACAAAAACTATGGTTGATGGAAATGCGTCTGAACAACTTTTTATGGATTAATAAGCTTATATTATCACAGAAACAAAGATTATAACTTATAATAACCAATATACTACTTTATACTAATTTGGCAGTTAAACTAAAAACTTGAGCAACTATGAATATTGATTAACAATCTATTAACTTTTAGCAATATTACAACTAACACTTACTAAATAAGCACAAAGAAGCTGAGATAAGCAATAATTAAGCTATGCTACAGTAGATACTATATATTAAGGAAAATTAGAAAATATTAACTCACTTGAGACCCTAGCTGAACAAGGGCACCCAAATGGGCAGCTACAAGCTCTAGCTTGTTATAAACAAGCTAGTAAAAGTCCATCTGGCCAATCCCTTTAGACCACTTCCTGAGCTTTCCACAGTCACAATGCATAGGTACCCTGTGTTTTGTTTGGTACTGATTTTAGGTTTTTTTTGTTTTCTTTTTATATTTTAGAATACTAACTAAGATTATATGAGCTTATGAATAGCTTATGCTTACTAAATAGCTTAAAAAAAGAAGTTTGAAAATGCTTAATTGAAATTGAAAATTGCAAAAAGGTATAAACTAAAAAGGAACTTTCATTAACTTTTTAAAACATATTACAAGGTGGAAACTACTTAACTAACTTAATACTAGTACATTATTACATTACCTTAAAGGCTTACAATAAGCTCCTATATATACTAAAATGGAAAATAAAGCCTCCTTGCATCCACGAGCCTTCTCTGTCTGAATTATGAGTCCCAATGGGCTCCTTGAAGACCCTTGACCAAATCCCACCCATTGGATTGGGTTTGGGATGATCCTGACCCTTGATTGCATTTTGGCGCCAAAAGTGAGTTTGCAATTTGCTCTGATTTCTACCAATTGAGGGGGTGGCACATTAAATGCTGAGGTGAGGGGAGAGGATAGTGGATGGGGTGGTGGGATGTGACTGAGATGGTGGGGGGTGGTGGATTTGATGGTTTGCAGGTAAGTGGTGTGGGAGGGAAGGGGAGGTTCAACGCAGTTTGACCTTGCGTTTATATTAAAAGGGGAAGGGGATTGGGCTTGTGGTATTTGGGCTTAAGCAGGGTGTGGGCTGGTAAGGGTGTTGGATTGGTGTTGTGTTTGGGTTGGATTTGGATTTGGTTCTAATAGTATCAAAGGGTCCGGTTTGGTTTTGTAAATATCACAAGGACCAATGTTGTAATTTTCTGAAACTTGAGGGTTAAAAATTGGTACTGTCCCAAAGTGTACATAGGGACCAATCTTGCCAAGGATGAATAGTACAAGGACCATTTTGATATTTTCCAAATTTGAATATCCAAGGGACTAATTCTGCCAAAACTGAAACTTCAGGGACTAAATGTGTAATTTCTTCAAATCCTTCACCAGGGACTAAACTTGGCAATTTGTGAATTCCAAGGACCAATACTGACTTTTTCTTCCAAAATCCAATGCTCAGGGGCCATTTCTGTTAAATTTTAAACTTGAGGGACCATTCTTGCCAATTTTGCAAACTTTTGCTCCAGGGACTATTTTTGGCATTTGGTGATTCTGCAAGGTGTGTTTTGACGTTCTGAGCTCAAAAATGATAATTTGCTTCCCCGGCTTTGGCTTTTGATACGATTTCCAAACTCGTGCTCGTTTTTGTCCTTTATGGCCTGATTTGTGCCAATTTCTGAATTATCCGTTCCTGCACGATCACAAACACAAAGACACAATATTTTTGCCATTTATGGTTAGTTTGTGTCTGTTTTGGTCTTAAAATGGATAGAAAAAGGTGTGTGAATAAGCACACACCAGTGCTCCATATGCATCATTACGAAAATACCACAATTAATGACATTCTGTTTTGTTCCCCACTTTAGCTTCATCACTGTTGTCTTTTTTTTCACTATGTCAGATGCTCTTTTATGGTTGTGGGATTCCAGATATCTTGAAAACAGTTTTTTCTACACAAAATAGAAAATTCTTTTATCAAAGACAATTCATTATCTCATATGCTGAAGGCTTAGCTGAATAAGACCCTTCAATATAAATTTATAATCTCTAATCACTTACCAGAACATCACATTGTTTTTATATCATATATGATACTTGATTTTCTTTTGTATTTTTTATAGGTTTATCATATATGATAATTCATATCTTTTTTCAAATCATTTGTTAAATCACATGTGATACTTTTTTTTTCCATATATGTGATAGTGAAAACAAAATAATAAATCAGTACACATCATTACTTGAGCATAATTTCTAATTACTTACCAGAATGTCACATTCTTTTGAGTATTTTGATTCATAAGTCGCCCCTGAGTTGGAGTTGTCAATGATGACAGAAGTACCTTTGAGTAGATTGAAAACAACTAGATAAAAGTGTTCATGCGCAATTATTGGAAAGAATGTCTGTATAAATAGAGAAGAAAAATTAGATTCATTTTAATACAAGTAAAACTTTTTTTTGTTTTTTCATAATAAGTGAAATTATTTCTTACCAATTCCACATGATCCATTGATTTGTCTTCTGGATGGGTTTTAAACACGGTTGTCAAGTTTGCACAAAACTCTTTATACTGCTTCTCTTCATCTTCCTTTTTTGCTTGCACTATTTGTGTTGCCTGTTTTTATAAATCAACATATGTTACAGAAACAAATTTAAGATTTTAGTAATTAGTTCTATTTTTTTAGGTAACTTACAAGTATTCCCATGTGAAAATATTGTTTAATCTTTGCTCCTCTGTTGTTGCCTGCTTCTTCATAGCTTAAAATACAAGCAAAGCTGTCGATGACACTAGAGTCCACTTTTAAATTTGGTGCTAGTGTTTGCATGTTGTCTCTGAGTGTTGCTGCGCCTCATGCCCATTCTGTTTGAAACACAAATTCGCTACACAAATAGATAATGCAGAGTTAGATATATTTTTAGCAGAGTAAAATGCAAAAATCGTCCTTGTGGTTTACAAAAATTGCATGTATCCTCCCTGGTCTTCCATAAGTGCAAGCGGCCTCCCTGGTCTTCATACTTTTGGTTCGTTTTGGTCCTTGGCACTAACAACCGTTAGTCCATCTCAGTTAGTTGATACATAAATGGCCCCTGTCCCTACGCTAAATTGCATCCAACGTCCCTATTTTTTTGAAATTTTCTTTCCCAACTTTTTTTTCTCAAATTTTTTTTCCGAAATTTTTTTTCAGAATTATTTTTTTTTCTCAAATAAATTTTTTTAGATTTTTTTTCGTGAAATCATTTCTTTTTCTTAATTTTATTTTCGAAATTAATTTTTTTAGAAAAAATAATTTTTTTTTCGAACTTTTTTTTTTCCATTTCTGAAATAATTTTTTAAGAAACTCTTTTCCAAAAAAAAATTTTTAGAAATTTTTTTCCCGAAACTTTTTTTAAGAAAAATTAATATTTGATTCGAATTTTTTTCTAAAATATTTTTTTAAGAAACTTTTTTCCAAAAAAAAATTTAGAAATTTTGTTTAGAAATATTTTTCCCAGAAATTTTTAGGAAAAATTATTATTTATTCAAAAAAAATTTCTGAAATATTTTTTTAAGAAACTTTTTTCCCAAATTTTTTTTAGAAATTTTTTTCCCAAAATTTTTTTAAGAAAAATTAATTTTTATTCGAAATTTTTTTCTGAATTAATTTTTTTAGAAAAATAAATTTGAAACAAAAAATTCTAAAAAATTTAATTTCGAAAATAAAATTAAGAAAAAGAAATGATTTCACGAAAAAAAAATTTCTAAAAAAATTAATTTGAGAAAAAAAATTAATTCCGAAAAAAATTTCGGAAAAAAAATTCGAGAAAAAAAAGTTGGAAAAAGAAAATTTCAAAAAAATAGGGACGTTGGACGCAATTTAGCGTAGGGACAGGGACCATTTATGTATCAACTAACTGAGATGGACTAACGGTTGTTAGTGCTAGGGACCAAAACGAACCAAAAGTATGAAGACCAGGGAGGCCGCCTGCACTTATGGAAGACCAGGGAGGATACATGCAATTTTTGCAAACCACAAGGACGATTTCTGCATTTTACTCTTTTTAGCACAATTTCACACTTTTTATTCATTTGATTCTTTAATAATTTAAAGCAGACTTACTATGGATTTCCTTGCATGGAGAATATAGCGTTGGTTACCATCATTTCATTTGGCTGAGATGGTGTATTTATGACATTTTTCTTGTTCATATATGGTGAAACCAGATATCTTGAAGGCTTTTTTGCTCTTTTTACAAGTCGCTCTTCTTCCTCTTTAGTTTCTTCAGCAACTTGATTTCTCGTCCTTTTTGGAATCTTTTGTGTTTCAATTGCAGTTGTTTTTTCAATCTTTTGTGTTTCTGCTTTTGTCGCCGTGTCATCTTCAACTGCATCCCATTTTTCAATCATTGGTATTTTTTCTTTTGCTACCGTGTCAGTTTGAACTGCAGGTTTGCTGGTAACTGGGCTTATACCAAGACTGAAACTTGGTGGTGAAATCGATTTCATTCTTGTTGTTGTCATTTTTTGTTGTGGTGAGGTGGATTTTTTTGCTGTGGTTTTTGTCGATTTCTTTTGTGATTGATTAATCTTTTCCAAATTTTCTTTTGCTTTACTCATAAAGGTTTCATAATTATCATCCTCAGCGAAATAGGCATCTAGTTCTTCTATTCCTATCATACATGGTTGTTCTTCAAAAGAATGAACTGGACTTTCCTTTAACTTCTCAGCTGGTTTTTCTTTTTTCCTTTTCCATTTCTGTTTCCTTTTGCTTTTCGACTTCAATTTCTTTCTCGTTTTCCTTCTCAACCGGAATTTGTTTTTCCGTCTCCATTTCTGTTTCCATCTAATCCTCTTCTTCGCTATGTTCTTTTTCCTTCTCGACTGGAGTTTCTTTTTCTATCTCCGATTCCTTTTCCGACTCATCTTCAGTTTCACTCTCATCTTCTTCTACCTTTTCTTCGTCTTGCTGGACATTTGTTTCCATTTGTTCTTCTTTTTTGCTCTCACTCTCACTTCCTTCTTCTCTATCTTTTTCCTTTTCAACTGGACTTTTCTTATCACCTTCACTTTCTTCAGTTTCACTCTCACTCTCACTATCACTCCCACTTTCTGTTTCCTCTTTATCATCTTTCCCATCATTATCTTCCTTATCACCACTGCCATCGTTATCTTTCCCATCATCGCTTCCATCATCAGCTCCTCTATCATCATTGCTTCCATCATCGCTTCCATCATCACTGTCATTTTTTTCATCCTTTTTTCCTTCTCCTTCATCTAAATCAAAGTCCAAAACATTGAACATTTTCTTGTACTTCTTGCACAAATTGAACAATGTTTTGTCTCCTTTAAACTTCTGCATTCCCTCTTTGAACGTCTCAACCAACTCTTTTTTTTCGTTTGAAATGATTTCAAACTTCTCTTCTATTTTTTCAACAAACTCCTGTAAAATAAGCAAGTTGGATTATTTTTTTTAATCTATATTCAAAATCACATGTGATATTTTCTATTTAAGAAAAAAAAAACATTTGAATTATCATATATGATTTTCAAAATTAACATATATGATTTTTCATAATCATATATGATATTTGAATTATCATATATGATTTTCAAAATTATCATATATGATTTTTAATAATCATATATGATATTCTAAATCATATTTGATATTTTAGCTTGCTAAAGGCTTAGCCGCAGGCATAGCCTGCTGTTAAAGCCGAAGGCTTAGCCGTAGGCAAGTCTTCGGCTTTAGCCGAAGGCTATGCCGCAATTTATCTGACAATCAGTTTATATAAGGAATTAAAATAAGGTAAAAGTTACCTGTTTGGTTTCTAGTCTCTTCGAAGGCAATGGTTCATTGTAGACATCCGTTCCCTTGTAAAAATTCAAACCTGTTTGCTCTTCCTCCGTATCAAACTCTTCGTGATGTTCAAGTTTTCCCAAGCAATTGTCTATCATTTCCATCCCAATCCTCTTCCTTATTGCCTGCGTGTTCCAACTTCTCATTGCTGGGCGATGACGCATTACTTCAAATTTGGGGAAGTTGGTTGAGTCTAAGTATAGCATCTTTTTCATACAAAATATAAATTTGTGTTAGATTATAATAAGTGTATGTTATTGAATCACATTTGATAAATTTATAGAAACATGTAAAATAACTTACACATAAGAATGTTGCTGGCCCGTAATAGAAGTCGCCTTTAGTCACCTTATCCCAATTTTGCTTACTTATTCGTAAGCATTCCAATATGTAACCGTACTAGCCAATTTATGAAATGACATCATTTTCTTTTACATGCTTCAACACAGTTCGAAACACCTTTGCACCATTATCAACTGTTCCCATCGTACTAGCAAACAGAGTCAGAAAGTTTATTGTAAAGATGAAATCAGCATCGAATGAGCTTGTTATCTCCGTTGATATTACAGCTGGTGTGATTTTCTTTACATGAGTATACTGGCCTTCCCATTCTGCTATGAAAGGATCATCCTTCTCTTTTGGTTCTAGATCTTCCAATTTGGTTTTTCCCATAGGCACACCTAGCATATCATGTATTTTTTGCCTTGTTACCTTTATGGATCCTTTTTCCAACCTTAATTCCATGCTTGGTGGATGGAATTTCTGAACAACATGGTATAACAATGCTCCAGGGAGTTCGGTTATTGGAAAGTTGATGAATCTTTCAAAACCGATATCTTTCAAAGTTTTCTTTCTCATCTCTGTTAAGCCAACCATTGCATCAGACATGGCTTTTAGTGATGACCTAGTTAAGCAGCTTGGGTATGTCACCTTTTTGGTTGTTTTTTTTTTTTTTTTTTTTTTTTTTCCTTTTTGAGTTTTTATATTTTCTTTTTTAACATTAAAAATCCCCCGTTCCTCCTCATCTTCCTCCTCCTCTGTTTCTTCTTCAAATTTTTCCAATTTTCTCTTTCTTGTTTGTTTTTTTTTGTTCCTCTTCAGTTTCACTTTCATCAAATATCACCTGATCTTCCTCCTTCTCCTCATCACTTTCCTGATTTACTTCTTCTTCCATCGTTATCTTAGAATCTCCTCTTGTGTATCTCTTAGAAGTTGTGGCAAGTTTTGTAGCTTCTTTTGTTGTTTTCTTTCCACCCCCTCTTGAAGTGCACTTTGTTTTCTTATATATTCCCTTTACTTTTGGAGGTGTGACTGCTGGTTCTTCCTTGATTTTATATCTCTTATTTTTCTTGTTATCATCCGCTTCCTGTTCTATTTCCATCTGTTCGACATCTATTACATCTGCTGCAAAAAAAATTTAAAATGTTATCATATATGATTTAACGCAGTAAGTATTCAATACACAACATTGTCTTATACATTCTATTACTTCTGATATATAAAAGCAAAATTATGTACCTTTGGCAGCTTTTTTTCCTTGTTGATGTCTTTAAGAATGGCAATGAACTTATTACGTTATCCACATCAGCAACTCTATTTCCTTTAGCTTTATCTACATTTTTAAAACAGATATTTTTAGGATTTATGTACAGTCAGACTAATTAACATACATCATCAGTTTCTTTTGTCGAAGGCTTAGCTGCAGCGATAGCCTTCGGCTTTGCCGAAGGCTATCGCTGTAGCTAAGACAAGTGTTTGATTTCTGTATCATATATGATATAGAATACAGTCGATATTAACTGAACATATCTATAACTGAATATTTTTCTATATCATATATGATAAGGATTTCAATGCAAACAAAATTACAAATTCTGTTTCTACAACAGTAAGCTGAAGCCAAAGGCTTAGCGGCAACATATATGATGCTGCTTAGCAAAACGCTTAGCCGTATCCTACGCCTTCATCTATTCCAAAGTTGTTTACATCTAAGCCAAACACATCTTTTGCGGCTAAGCTGCATTAGACACCTTCTGCGGCTTGGCCGCAACCAATGCCTTTTGCCAAGCCGAAGGCGTCTTCTGCGGCTTAGCCACAACCGATGCCTTTGGCCAAGCCGAAGGCGTCTTTTGCGTCTTAGTCTCAGCCAATGCCTTTGGCGAAGCCGAAGGCATCTTCTACTGCTTAGCCGCATAAGTCACCTTCAATAAATTCTTCTATTGTGTCTTTTTTTATTTCAACTTCTACTGAATCTAATTATTAACTTTGAAAACCTAATTTCTAGTTTACTATTTCTTCACAAAATCACAATAACTTGCATAAATATTCAATAATCAGTGTAAATTCATAACATCTTCAATATAATCTCTATACACAGTACGCATGAATATTTCAATCATATATGATAGTAAGAGATAGTAGTTGTTTAAATCGTATGAGTGGACCTGAAATTGGTTTTTAGTAGTTTTTGTATCCTTCTTTTTAGCCGGAGACAGGTAGGGTGTCAGAACAATATGATCGTCGTCACTTTCCGCCATTTTTCCGGTTAGATCTTGTGTATCCGGTGAGGAATTAGGGCTTGGATTTTGAATGGTTATTTTGTGTGTGTTGTATGTGTTTTTAGTGTGTGTTAGGTGAGAGCGTAAATGAATTGAAATGAGATGGATGGTGTTGTTTTTTTGGTGATGTAATTTTACGAAAGTGCCCCTCCGTGTTTTTTTAAGTGGCAAATGTTTTGATCTCAGCCATTGATCAAAGTTAAATCAAGGATCCATATTTGTCCCTTGGTATGTGAGAGATGTATGGTCTTTAAAATAACTCAACTGCTATAGTATAACCCTATTAAACTAGTTTTAATCAATGTTTTGAGAATCGGGTTCGAACTCGACTCGGTCGAGTCACCGAGCATCGGGTCAACCTGTTGGACCGCCAGGTCAACCCAGTTTTCAATTTATTAGTTTTTTAATTTTTCGACCAGGGCAACTGGTTCGACCGCCGGGCTATGTAGTTATCTCGGTCAAAATTCTCGTATCGTTCAAGGTCCGAGATTTGAAATATCGGTTTTCGCGGTCAGATATCGGTTTATATATATATATATATATATATATATATACTAGCTTTCAAAGCCCGCCCGATGGGCGAGCATGTCTTATAATTTTACTTTTGATAGTGTTACTTAACGGAGATTAGTTTTTTAAGTATGGTGTTTTTTATTATTGTTAAAAATGTGTTAGTATACATTAATTATTTTTTATTAGAGTAATGGTTGGGAGACCTAAAACATGTGCCTAAATTCATGCCTAAGCCTACGTGGCATCTTTCTGATGGCTGCAGGCAGGGGACCCACTTTTCTACAAACCATTAGAATCATGTCACATATGTTTAGACATGAATTTAGGCACACCACTTAGGTCTCCAAATCATTTTCCTTTTTATTAAAGGTCACAATGATCTTGTCATAGTTTCTTTCCTCCATAGTAGCGTGTTTGGTGAATAGAGCATAGGAATATCAAAAAGAAATTAGTTATTATGATTTTTTAGTTTGTTGGTAAGTGTAGAAACATATGAATTAGAAAAAGACATGCCCTAGATCCACATTTCTATATATTATCCACAGGTTTTAATGATTTATATAGAAAACTAAGAGTTCTTGCTAAAAAATTTATAAAACCTTGCACTTAAAATTTATTCAATTAATCCACCAATACTGCAGACATTATTAAACTAAAACAAACATTTGTATCTCTTTCTACCCTCTTAATCTCTTTTGGCTTAAGTTTGGACTTCTTACCATTCAAAGACGGCACAACTTTTATAAAACTATTCATTTGTAAAATACTATCAACTCGCAACACCTTGTTTATGTTTTAATCAAATATATAAAATAGAATATACCTTGTTCCTCATCTCATAGACATAGGCTTACATGACATTCTCGATATTATACTTCATGTGCACCTGTTGTATAGGTGATCCTTGAGGAGTGACTTCTTACAACCAGAGATGATTTTCAATTGACCTCTGGTAGTAAGATATAAGGACACCGATAAAGTTCATTTACGTACGTAATTCATCTACCATCATGGATTCGTTGGAACACAACATTGAGGTAAATACAGAAAAAATGTTCTGCAAAACAAAGCATATGTAGTCACAATCAGTTAGTAGCATCATATTATTCGCTACTGACACATTTTTATTGCATTTTCTGCCGCCAACTTCCTGGTACTGGAATCTTTCACGTTCTTATTGCATTTTCTCCATTGTACCGAAGTTCACAACTGATTGTGTGGATACTCATGTATTGCAGACAACACAGAATGTGTGGATATATACTCATTGACGGCACAAAATATACTTGAATTCCAGAATGCAGCAGCAATCAAAGTATTTTGAGTTGCCGAGATGACACGTTCAGGGGCGGACCCAGGCATTAGCTTTGGGGTGGTGGTGCCCTCCATGAATCGCCGAAAAATTTCAGATTTTAGTGTAAATTTTTTTTTGGGACCTTTTTATTAAAGTGCACCCCTCCAAAAAATTAAATTGCCCCTCACCTTGAAGCCAAAAATGTAAAAACCTTAGTTTTTAGTGTAGAAAATAAAATATATGACCTTTTTATTAAAGTGCATCACGAATTTTATCAAAAAAAAAAATTTTTTTGCCCCCCGCCTGGGAAAATCCTGGGTCCGCCACTGGACACGTTATTTAAGAACGAAAAGAAATAAATGGTTATCGAATCTGAGAGAAAAAAATTTTCAAAGTGTTATCGAATCTGAGAGAAAAAAAGTTTAAAAGTGGTACACAAGAACAAAGTGTCAAAACATAGCCCGTTCGATCTTATAAACATCGTTAAAAAACTAAAGTTAACAAAAAAATAAGTTATAGGTATAACCAACACTCGAATGAATCTTTCTAGGATGTGCATACTATCTGAATTCTGAAAGAGGAACCATTCCTTCATAAGTTTACGTAAAATAAGATATAAACATATCAAATTTTTTATTGAATGCATTAAAAATGAAATTAAATTAACGTTAATGGGTCAAAAAACCCGGGTTTCTTAAACCGGGTTAACCGATTAGACCCGCCGGGTTTTGAGTAACCCGGGTCAACCCGGTTCTCGAAACCCGGCTGGGTTTCATTTTTTCAAAATTTTTTAATAAAAACCCGGTTGACCCAGTGGTCGAACCGGTTGACCCGGCGGTCGAACCGGTTGATCCGGTCAAAACAATAATAAAATAATAAATTGAAAACCAGGTTGATCCTGTGCCCAGTGACTCGACCGGGTCGATTTTGAACCCGGTTTTCAAAACGTTTCTAAAAAGAGATTATTAATTAATTAAATGAAGCCAAAAGATTTATTATACTTTTTAAATGTAGGTTAAGTTTCTGTTTTATTATACAAAAAAACATATATTTTAACTAAACTGTTTGATATGAAATATAATCACATGTAAGTTCTTATTAGGTCACACTATTATGCAAGACCAGGGAATGCCATCTGTATACAAAAAAAGAAAATGTAATAGTTGGGTTCAATTATAGTGCCTTTTAAGCGTCAAGTTGTTCTCCTTAATGACACCAAGAGTCATGCCAACTTGTACTCCCGCCACTCCACAATATAGCAACTGGTACATATATTTTGATCCAAAGTGAACAAATAGAGTACTTAGCATGATACTCAAATGAATTTACATATTCCATTGTAAAACCTAATTACAACCCATTTACATTATGGTAGAACTGTACCCGTTCTTATATTTCAGTTTCAGACCAGTTTTTTTAGCTCAGTTCCAAAACCCACCTGAAAGACTAATATTCGGTTTTATCTCTTAGTTTCAAATTCAAGTGTCCAAAGTTCTTTGTGAAACCATGGAAAGCTGATTCACCAACTCTTCTTATAGTCTTGGAAGCTCTACAAACCAAATTCCAGTCATGAAACTCCTAGTAGTAACAACGGAATGTGAATAAAAAGTCCATTTTGAAAAACATAAGTTCATTCTAGTATGTAGTACTCACCAATTTATGCTTGTCATGGATTTCTCTAAACCCAGGGTCATATTGAAAGCTTCATTTTCATGAGATATATTCAACTTGTTTATCACATGTTTACCCATAATGCATGTTTGAAGCACCATAAGACACAAATGTTAATAAAATGTGAGTAATGCTAACATTTATTTAACCAAGCTTAACTATAAAAGCAATGTACATCTGCAGTAAAACAGCCAAAATAAGATGACTTTATGTTACTTCCAAGGTGGAAAAAGGTGCAAGTCGAGCATGTTGAGTAACAGGTCAGGATATATAACTTCAATATGGGCCATCTTGGATATTTATTCCGACCCGCCTGCAGTTCTCTAATCAGCTTGATATATAAACAACAAATACGCTAAATATAGTCACTTAGTACCATCTTATTTGATTGAAAATTTTGTGAGTTCTTTTTTATTTAAACACTCCTAAAATTACCAGCTTGGTTATACCTTACAAAAAAACCACCAGCTTCAACATGGGTTTTAAAAAGAACATTTTAACACTCCCATTATATGTCTCTCCTTAAAAGTCAAAATCCAAACAATTAAATCAAAATCAAGGACTCCGATTAAAGAAATGGAAAAAGTATCCGACTCATAACGATATGATCATGAAATTCGGAAACCGCGAACTTAAACCCTTATTCATGAGTTGCACTAACAAATAAGAAATAATAATATTTTTATGTAGCAAGACTTGTCAAAAGCATTATTGGCTTCATTAGCTCAAACAGCAAAGGTTGAATCCAGCAAGTCCCACATATGATTAGTTTTCAATAAAAGGTATTCAGTAAAATGCAAAAGCCACAACAATAAAAGGCAGTCTCATGCCGTTCAAAACAAATAAAATAAAAGGTAGTCTCATAGCCTATAAGAGCTAGCATTAAGTCACAAAATTACGATGATCAAAATCATACCTAAAGCTGAAGCTTAGCAGCAGACTCATATATACTTTGTCCATGTGGCCAGTTCAGAAACAATTGCATCATTGATGGGCTAATCACAAGTTACAAAATAATGGGTAAATTAAGATAGCCACTCAACTAATGGGGTTAAATTTTATTGTGTAACTTTAAAACACAATTTAGGCTAAGTACTTTAAGAGTTTAAGTCTATAAGAAGACTCGTATGACCAATATTTGAATAAAACTACGAAATACTTAACTTGCGTCGTAATACTTTTTTTGCAATACAAATTGAAAGGAAGCCTTAAAACATCCCCTCTAACAGAGAGAAAGAAAGTTCAGCAAGGAAGACTTGTGTGCAAGGCCCTATAAATAAACGTTTGCAACTTGTGATTTACCTCAAAACATCATGTCTAAACTTGGTGATTTCTCGAATCATCTGCCAGAATTTAGGATTTAAGGCATTTTTTTTGCAAACAAACTTGATAAACCGTTTCTACTACCCCATTCACACCCATTGCCTTCATCTTAGCTTACTTAGAAATTAGAATGACATATCAGAATGCTCAATGTCAACTCCAAGTGTCTCAAACAGCTCCATCATGTTGGCATATGTAACCTGCACGTGTATAAATTTGTAAAAGTTATCTATATGAACATACCATATGTGATTGTAATGCATGGATAAAAATGATAGGGGTGGCATTACATACCCGATTAAAAGCCATGAAACCTAAGTCCAAGTCAACACGATTGTCCATGGTGACGGTCTTTGCATGACCACCAAGATAGTTTTATCTGTACCAATATTGTCTATGGTCAACAATTTTGGAATTTCCGAGTATCTACAGCCTCATATTCTTTTATAGATATATCATCCAAAACACCATTTCTGTAAGCCACCTCTAGAACAAACATGGTAGACCGTTCCTAAACGCCCTCATTTTTTGTCAAACCCTTTTCTGTTTCCTTGTTTTATACTACATCAGTTTTGCCTACAACTTGAGGCTCTCCACTCGACGATTCACCAACCAATTTTTGAGAGTCTTGCACCCCAATTTCATTTTCCACCTTTTCAGCATCTAGTGTTATATCTTCAGTTAAATGGTTCTCCATTAGGATTATTAGATCTGCACCATTCACATTGATTAAAAATCAGCCATTAAGAGCCCGCCATATCAGGTAGAATGACAATTAATAAATGAAGTGATTTCCCAGGTGCACATTGAGCATATTCTGCAGAACATTGACGGTCAATTAATGAGGGTACAAATATCAAGTCTCAAGAAATTATGAAATAAGTAGTATTTAGAGGTAATAATAAAACATGATATTAGGGGGTGTTTGGCTAAGATTATTTCAGTATTTATTAGTCGCTTATTATGTTATCAAAATACGATAAGCTTATCAATGCATTGCCTAAAAAAATGCATATTAGCTTTTTAAAGGGTTAAATGGTGATTTTTTGCAGCACACTGATCGAAAACAGAATAACTACTTATCCAGAAGCTTAGCCAAACGCACCCTTATTAGCTTATTACACCTTCAAAAGATACAAAGCTCATAAGTTCTTCATAATAAGCTTACCTAAACATCTTCAAAAAGTCATATTCCAAAGCTGCATAGAAAACAGACTTGTCAAAACACAAATTGGTAATGAAAATACAATTTACAAAAACTTAATCATTAGTACTTTACCTATATACACACTCAGAATGGTCATTTTAATCTTATTTATCATAAGGAAGTCAAAAATTTTAAAATTGTAAAATTGTCACTTTTGACCCATTCGACCCATTCTGGGCCGTAAGTTGATAGCCTCAATTATGATGTAAAACACTGCAACTTCACAAATTGCCACTTACCTCAATTAAAGATATGGTGCTCCATTATATAAGTCCACTGCACCAGAAATCTGCCAATTGGTATCTATTTACAATTCGTGATTATCAATCGAATATCTTTCTTCCTGTATCTTCTAACTGGTGGCTATGAAGGCACTTTTGTGATATGCCATTACATAATCAACACACACATTAATAAAAAAAAAAGTTTTGTTGCTTCACATATTTTTGTGGCCGAAAGTAGCAACAAAACTACTAATGCAGTTGTTCCTACTTTTAACGAATACGGTATGTTTACTTTCATATGATTCAGGTAATACCAACGGTAGAGAAACCTAGTGAAAAGAAAATAAAGTAAGAATATGTTCTTTATTCCTGGAAACTAAAAGTGTGGACTTACTTGCTTTTCAAGTGCAGTGACATATAAGGTAGCTTACACTTTATGTGGAAGTCGACTGCCATTGTTTTACTTGTAATATATTTTTGACCATGCCCGTGTTGTGTTACCAAAACACAGTAGGGAAAAAAAACCTTGTATCAATGTATTCATGTATGTTGTACATGGAACATACTTTGAAGTGGTTTTCCGTCAACAAAGCCCTTTGAAGAATCTTCCATAAGCACATTAGTAGGTACAGGATCAGCTGCAGCTATCGATGTAGCTTATGATGAGCCAGAACCTTGAGAAATGGGCAAAGGGGTAGCAGGAGAATCTGAACCTTTTGGTTTTGGTGTTCTTGCTTTATTCCTTAGACCTTGACCATTTGCACTGAAACTCATATTCCTCCAAAATAAGTAAAATAAAGATAAATCCAAAAACCCTCTAAGTCTTTTTAGCCTAACATTAGCAATAGCACAATACATACCACATAGATTAGTAAAAGAGAATTGAACCTGATTCTTTCAGCAATGTAAGGAACCGCATTCTGATATACAATGAAAAGGGCACGCCTTGATGATGATGGAGGAAGTCCATATGATCCCGCAACCTGAAAATTAAATATATCATACTAAATGGGTGTTTGGATTGGCTTAGTTTTCGGACCTATGGGCATACTTGAAATTAGAAAAGCTCATAAGCCTACTTTTTTGGCTTATCAGCTTATCAAATTGAGCTGATGAAGATTCTATATGTGATAACCTTAGCTTGATAACCACATAAGTTCAAAAGATAAGAGTATCATATCAAATGAACCCTATGAATAACCCCGTTAAACTACATATTGTCTCCAACCACTACGTTGAATACCCCTCAACCAAAGTTGTTCACCAATGGTCACAGCACCCTCACAAACACACATACCAATCAGAAGTTGTATTTGTTTGCCGCAAAAGGAAGTAGCTTAATGTATTTCAGCCAAGTTAGCAACCCCATTATCTGATAAAAGTTCATATTCATACCAGCAAAAAGCCGAGATCAGTGCTAAAATGGACCTATACAAAGAGAGAAGGGAAACAAAAGAGGACATGGCAAAAGAATTTGCAGCAAATTTATGCGTACGACATCCTCACTTTCATTCACGTTTTTCTTTAAGTAAGCTGATTTTGGCAATGATCTCGGCTTCTTATCGACCAGAATAATGACTGTTTTTGTCGACAATATGATCAGGTGAAGTATGACCTTTCATGATATTATAATCTTAGTTAACTTGAATTCATGTTCATATACTGTATTTAAAAGAAGATGAATAAACAACACAAACTACAAATTGTATTTAATTTATTAGTTGTATGTTATGACTTATGAGACAAAGCATGGTTACTATACGGATGTATTTTATAATTTTTCATTAACAATGTATATACATAAGTTGACACAACAATATGATAAAATCAAAGCATAAATTAAACAGTATATCTGAATTACCATGATATATTGAACCACCATCTTTCGATACTTATCATGCTTATAGTCGATCATCACCATCCAACTAATACGCCAATGACCTAAAACAATAAACATCAACATTCATAACAACAGTTGGTATAGCTGCAAGCATTACAAACAATAAAATTAGTTTAAGTAAGTGAATCAACAAATACAAAAGGACGATAATATTAAGGTGAATTAACCAATTCGTGAAGGAGTTTTCTTCCTGGAGAGAGTTCTGATTTATTAGGGTTTTTATTTTGTCAAAAAATATACGTCTGCTTTTTTTGAAGAGGGATGAATGTGTATTACGTGATTATGCTAATATTAGGGTTATGGAAAAAATTATCCAATGTAAATTTCCTATATAGATTTTGGCATACATAATCTTAACAAAAGAAAAGTGGTAGTTTAGTGGTTAAGCTACAACATAACATGTGGAAGTTCATGTGTTCGAATCCCAGGTAATTGTTCGATTCTTGTTGCTGCCATATTTTTTAGAAAAACGAATTTTACAAAAAAAATAATAAATAAATAAAAATAAATAATAATAATAATAATAATAATAATAATAATAATAATAATAATAATAATAATAATAATAATAATAATAATAAATGCTGACATGGCGACAATGTGATGACATGGCTGATAATGAATTACTGGGCAATGAGGTGGCGTTTACGTGGCATTATCTACGTGTAACGCCTCCTGTTATATATAATATAAAGATATATATATATATATATATATGATCGTCGTCACTTTCCGCCATTTTTCCGGTTAGATCTTGTGTATCCGGTGAGGAATTAGGGCTTGGATTTTGAATGGTTATTTTGTGTGTGTTGTATGTGTTTTTAGTGTGTGTTAGGTGAGAGCGTAAATGAATTGAAATGAGATGGATGGTGTTGTTTTTTTAGTGATGTAATTTTACGAAAGTGCCCCTCCGTGTTTTTTTTAAGTGGCAAATGTTTTGATCTCAGCCATTGATCAAAGTTAAATCAAGGATCCATATTTGTCCCTTGGTATGTGAGAGATGTATGGTCTTTAAAATAACTCAACTGCTATAGTATAACCCTATTAAACTAGTTTTAATCAATGTTTTGAGAATCAGGTTCGAAATCGACTCGGTCGAGTCACCGAGCATCGGGTCAACCTGTTGGACCGCCAGGTCAACCCAGTTTTCAATTTATTAGTTTTTTAATTTTTCGACCAGGGCAACTGGTTCGACCGCCGGGCTATGTAGTTATCTCGGTCAAAATTCTCGTATCGTTCAAGGTCCGAGATTTGAAATATCGGTTATCGCGGTCAGATATCGGTTTATATATATATATATATATATATATATATATATATATATATATATATATATATATATATAGGGGGCGTTATTGTGGTGAACAAGCTTAAAATAAATAAAATAGGTACACATGTGGACCGTTAGATCAAGTATCATAGATAAGATTAGATATTAAATAACTGAGTGGCAGAATTGTAATTAAGTGGAACACACATGGCATTTTTGTATTAATTTTATCACACTCGTATATAGATTGGTTTGACTCTCATGAATACATAAGTTTCAAAAATTTGGTACGAACAATAATTCATCCGGATATCATGCAATTCAGAATTGAAACCCTAATCCCCAAAATCACTCACTCAATCAAAAATCCCCGAATCATAGTTCTACAATTGTTCTTTAAAATCATCATCAAAAGGTGTATGTCCATTCCATAAAAACGAAAATGGTAGTTTTTCAGAACGAAGTGATTGACATTGGGAGTGAAGAACAAAAATTGTTAGGTAATTGATACATTGATCTGCTTTTTAATATCTTTTATTCAGTGAAAATAGTTTGTTAATTTTATTTGTTGGTGTTTGGTTGTCAGATCGACATCGACCAAAGGGAGATAATGAGGAGTATGTAACGATCGATCTAACTATTGATGGAGATAGTGAAGACGAACAAGCTATTTCTGAGACCGCAACTGTGTATGAGTTGGTTTATGTGTGTAACCTACTTTGTAAATTTTGTAGGTTAGTTGAATATGATTCATGTGCATCAGATAAACATTAGTTTGATATATGTTTTGAAAATAACCTGTTAGTTGATTATGTGTATTAGTTTCATGTGTTGTTTTCAATTTAGGTATATGTTGATTATTTGTATTAGTTGAAATAGACTTTTCAAATAAGGTATTCGTTGTTTATGTGTATTAGTGAAATAAATTATTGTGTATTGGTTGATTAGGATTCATGTGCATCAGCTGTGTATGTACACAAGTTGGTTATGTGTACTAGTTGATTAGGTGTATTAGTTAAAATAAACGTAGGTGTATTAGTTGATAATGATTCTTGTGCATCAGTTTCATATATGTTTTGTACGACAGTAAGCTATTTTGTGTATTAGTTGATTCTAATTCATGTGAATCAGTTTCATTCATGTGTAGTAGTTGATAAGGATTGATGTGAATCACCTGCATATATGTTGTGTACTAGTTGGTTATGTTGTTGTATAAAACATATATGAAAACAAGGATATCGTACATGTATATCCAGATCATGTGCCTTTAAATGTCTGGGTACCGAAACGTGAACGTGCTAGGTTGAAACGTGAAAGACTATTACCCGAAGTGCTAAGGTCACTTTATGTGGTTAGAGAAGTATCACTATTATATGGCATCCCAACACACGAACAAAGAGTTTTTGACTGCTTGTTCAGTGGTAGATTACCAGAAACGTAAGTCTCAATGAATCCGTTCGTGGTTTGTAGGTCAAAGAAAAGATAAAATTTGAACCTAGTGCTGATCAAAAAGTCCAATACTCTGTTTATATCCTACATGTTCTTTTTCCGTTCTTGAAGCATCTTAATGACGAGCACATAAAGGAGAAAACGATGGAGGCTAAAATTCAAGGTACTTTCCATTCTCTTCTTAGTAGCTAATCTGTATGAGTACTCTCATATATTTGATTTGATTCTGTATTGAGGATGTTTCATTCTGATGAAAAGAAGGCTTCAATTGAATGAGTTCATTGTTTCAGTACCCTTAGTGGTCATGGGCTTATTTGATTTTCTTTGTTTGATTCAAATAAATGGAAGAGATGGACTTGAATTTTGACCTTGCACTTGATTTGAGAAATGTTTGTATTCAAAATTTCAAGAAGGGTTCATGTTGCTTAATATTATGCCCACAAAGAATCATATAAAACGGTCTTTTATCTTTCTTTTATTGCCTTATGTGGATAAAATGATGATTGTGTATTTGTATTGATTTTTTTTTGGAAGAAGTATTCATAGGACTGACTGGAGTAGGAAAACTAAAAACCAAACCAACCTAAACTGGTTTGGTACTGATTGGGTCCCAAACTGGATCGTTACAGAAAACACACTATATTTATTGTTTGTAAATGGTAATTTAAAAATATGCTTGATTTAAGTACGAGACGAACAGATTTCATTATGTACCATATCAAAAATTTTTATTCAGGTCCGAATTTGGTTTATTGATACTCTCAGCTTAGACTGATTTTGCATGTTCTTGGTTTTATTTTTATCAAACTCGAGGAAAATAGTGTGAAAAACACTCTCCTGTTAGTTCTTATTGCTCAATTATATTTCTTTCCCTTAATAGTGAGCTGGAATGATATTGCCATAATGGTATGACTTTGTTTACAAAAAAAGGTGTGTTATTGCAATTGTTCAGAGTTTATACTTTATATAGTTTTCCTAAGTGTATATTCTTGCGCAGGAATTTCTTTATCAGAGGCGCAACCAAAAAGTCTATGTGTATAAGTGATGCGCGGATGTACTGGTATGTTTTTTTAAATAAATGTTGCGTCGTTAGAGTATGTTTTTAGTTTGTATTGTTTTCTTTGGTTCTGTATTATAATACATTTCTTGTTCTGTTGCATGATACATGCAGTGACTGCTGTCAAACGTCAATCTTTGACTTGCATAGAAGCTGTCCTTCTTGCAATAATGACCTTTGCCTTCAGTGTTGCAGGGAATTGCGTGATGGAAACCTTCAGGGATACAAAGAAGAAGTTATCTTTCAGTTTGAAGATCCAGGTACCGAATACTTGCATGGGGGTAAGAGCAAACGCAATGTCGTGAATGGCTATGCTAATCTCCTTCAAAGAAAAAAGAAGCAAAACTATGACTGGAACACTAAAGATAATGGAACAATTCCATGTTCTCCAAAGAGTATGGGTGGTTGTGGGAATGGAATTAGTGTTAAAGACTTAAAGCGCATAAAGCCTGGAATCTTAGTATTGGGAGTTATCTAAACCGGTACCATACCGAGTTAAGTACCGGTTTACACATATTTTACTTTTTTTTTAATCAAATTTGACCATTTTCACAAATGATTTGTCATTAATAGTGAAAGTTGTATCTGTGTCTAGAAAGGTTGCACCATGTTAATTACATTTTAAGACTTTTAAGGAATTTGTAGCAATCAGTTCACATGAAAGACATAGCAACTGTTTGCTCAAAAAAAGAAAGACATGGATACTTCACATATGAAACCTTTGTTATATATTTAGTTATTTAGTGAAAGGCAAACAATCCATAATGTATGAAATGGACCTTTAGTGTGAGGCCTACTTTTACCATCATTAAATTGCATGGGCAGACTTTAGGAGTGCTTGGATAGGCGCCTTAAATAAAAGAAAAAAATGCCTTTCGTATTTCGGTACCAAACCCGGGATTTCCCGTTCTTTTCCCGTACCGTTTTTCAATGGTACCATTTTTTTTCGGGCTTGTTTAGTAGTACCGGTACCGTACCGCATATAGTACACCGGTACTGGTACTGGTACGGGTCGGTAACGGTACGGTTCCGGTACCCATGCTCATCCCTACCGAGTAACCTTTAATTTGTGGTATGTTTTAGTAAAAAACATGGAATGTGGATATGCTATTTCTTTTATAAAAATGTGAAAGTGTTCTCCCATTGTTGATTATTGTATATCATCATGCTTCTTCTTTATAAGAAAAAGTCATATCGTCTGATTCTTTGCACCCCTTTTGTGTTGTTTATTTCCTAGTTTTTTTGTAACACTTCTTACATATATAAATCATATTTTTTATGTATGTTTATCATTTAGAAAGAGTATATACTATATATTGTGTACTAAGATCGTGATATGAAATGATGTAAATTGTGATACCATAAAATGAATACTCAACAAAACAAAAATTATGTGATGACCTTTTGTTTTGGAGCTGAAAATATCAATAGCTTCATTCATCATCCATGTAAATTTTCAAACAATACTGGTCCCTTATTGCACCATTCAAGATAAACAACCTTTTGATTTTGTTATAACTGTTCTCATCTTTTATTACGTATAATAACTAATTTGTAGGGAAGGGGACGTTTAAAGTGAGATTTTAATTGAAAGAATCAAATCATGCACAATAGTAAGATTACTAGAATACCCTTATATACATCATCTAATTAATTCATCTAATTTATTTTGATCTTGATTCATCAAGTTTGATCCAACGGCCCACAAGTGTGCCTATTTTATCTATTTTAAGCTTGTACATCACAAGAACGCAAATATATATATATATATATATATATATATATATATATATATATATATATATATATATATATATATATAAATTAAAATCAGTAAAGCTTGAACAAAAAACATAAAAGAAAACAAACAGAATTTAATTGCAATCCATGGGTTCAGCATCGGAATCAACATCCTCTAAAGCATTCAATTCTTCATCCAAGTTACCACCCACACAAAGATCTTCCTCTTCAATACTAATCTCATCATCGTCATCTCTATAGCGCTCCCTTTTACTTCTTGTACTTGGTCCGATGTTTTCATTTCCTCTCATCGCTTCTCTCACATCCGACCAAAGAAGACCATCCCTTGCATCCACAAAGTCTTGAAGCTCATTCTCCGTTGGTATTGTCCACTCATCGTTTTCCTCTACATCTCTCAACAAGATAGGGTCTAAAGACTTGTTGGTTTTTAAAGACTCAAATCACCTTCGTAGCCTAGTGTTGTATTGGATGAATACAAGGTCATTGAGCTTTTGTTGCAAAAGACGATTCCTTTTCTTCGAGTGTAAATGGTCAAATGCACTCCAATTGCGTTCACAAGGTGAAGCACTACAAGTTTGACCAAGGACCGTAATAGCAAATCTTTGAAGCAAAGGTGTATCGATCCCATAAGAACGCCACCATATATATGGTGCAAATTTTGTTCTAGTCCTTTTAGCAGAATCAGATCCAAATTGGCCCCGAGAATCAATGTACATATTCAACTCTCCCCTTAGAGTGTCATTTTCGTGTGGATCAGGAACAAGTTTGTCAATGGCAGCATAAAGACTTGTCGTAATCTTACTATTGTGTTCAAGATTTGCATTTTCTCTATGAAAAACAGCGGGGTTGAGGAAACATCCAGCTGCACATTAATAAATGAAAGTTTTACAAACAGAAGCTTCAAACCGAAAGCTGAATAACAAGCATGAACAGAACAGAAGCTAGAACACAACACAAGCAAGAACAAAACAGAAGCAAGAACATAACATAAAACAGAAAGTTTCAAATGGAAGCTTCAAACAGAAAGCAGAAATCTGAATAAGAGAGTTTCAAATTAATACCTGCATGTAAAGGATGATACAGTTGGTCGGTCCACCTTATCTGAATCATAGACAAAACTCTACTGAGTAGTCTTTCATTTGACCCACCTTTCAAAAATTTGGTTATTTGCTCTTTAGCTCTACTCATCGCATCATAGATATAACCCATGCATGGCTTCTCTTCCGTATCAACCAACCGAACCACATCCACCAAGGGAGCGAGTACTTGACAAGCTAGATAAACATTGTCCCAAAATTCTTGTTTTGCAACTATTCTCTCGACTCTCTTTCCTGCTGCCTTCTTTGCAAAGTCACTTTTGGTCCATTGTTCGGACACAAATAACACTTGCAAATGATGTCGATTCTCATACACACTCTGTAGAGTATAGAATTGAGTTGCAAACCTAGTTACACAAGACCTGTGCAACTCCTTATTCTTTGTCAACCGCCGCATCATATTCAAAATCCTTCCGTGGTTACAAATGTAAACCACGACTGCTCTTGCATCACTCAAAGCATTATTTATTTTTGGTATTTTCTCCCCTATATCTCCTATCATAAGATTCACACAATGTGCTGCACATGGTGTCCAAAACAACTTGGGATGTTGTTGTTCTAAAATCCCTCCCGCAGATTTGAAGTTTGAGCCGTTATCTGTAATAAACTATAAGAAAAAAAAATTAATTAAATAATATGGTTAAAAGTAATTAAAGCTATGAAATCATCAAGAAACTAAAAGTAGTAGTACCTGCACTATGTTTTCTTCTCCAACATCTTCAATCATTTCGTTAATCATGTTCACAATTAAATTAGCATCCTTTACATGCTCCGATGCATCAAGAAACTAAAATTAGCATCCTTTACAACCGGTTACATCTCCTTTTGTATGAGTAAGGTGTTGTTTTAACCTTGTGATCCCTCCCGACATTCTCTTGTCACAAAGAGTACACCAAATAATTCCCTTTCTTGTGGGATCTTTCCAAACACCCCATTCCCAAGCCATATCCCCACTCGTACATTTTAGACCAGTACCGGCATCCGATGAAGTATTATTAGCACTACTATTCGGATTTATGGAAGCATGCGAAGATTGACCTTCCATACTTTAACGTATCAGTAACTAACCTAGCTAATGACAACACATTAATAGAAAATCAGTAGGCTAATCACAGAATGACAGAAGTTACAAAATCATATTTCAGTAATCACAAAATCAGTAGCCATTAAGATTTCAGTAGCTAATCACAGAAGTAATCATATCACAGAATCATTAGCCATTCAAAATAAGTATTCAGTAGTAAACTAGTAATCACAAAATTAGTAGCCAACTAGCCATTCAAAAATTCAGTAAGCTAGTAACATGTAATCTATTCCATTAAGAAACCACAATTAATAAAGTCAAGAAGAAAAGAAGTTGTGTTTAATTACCAGTTAGACAAAAGGATGAAGAAAGAATGGTTAATTAAGGAAGAAGAAGTTGTATCTGTTAATTTGTATCTGTATCATGCCGCGCTCATTAATTAGGGTTTTAATTAGGTTAAAGTGGGCTATTATTAAGTGGGCTGTTATTAAATTGGGCTGCAAAAAAAACACAGGAAAAATATAACTTTCAATATCTCGCCAAAATCTCAAAAATCTAGCGAATTTCAAAATATCGTCAAAATCTCGGCAAATCTCGCCGATATTCTTGGATCCGAGATTTAGGGCCGAGATTTTGATCCGAGATTATTTTTAGGGGCGAGATCCGAGATCTCGACGAGATCTCGCCGAGATTAACAACATAGCCGCCGGGTCAACCGGTTCGGCCACCGGGTCAACCCGATTTTTTATTAAAAAATTCTAAAAATACGAAACCTAACCGGGTTTCAAGAACCGAGTTGACCCGGGTCACTCAAAACCCGACGGGTTTAACTAGTTAACCCGGTTTTAGAAACCCGGGTTTTTGAATCTTTTTTTGACCGGAACCGGTCGAACCGATTAACCCGGCCTAGTCAACCCGGGTTTCAATACACTGGTTTTAACCCGAAATATTATCATTCGCCTTGTTGAAAAGAAGGCAAATGACAAGAAACCCATAAAGTGTAAAAACATCACGCACTTTCACGTGTCAGATCATCTGATCGACTTGACTCGTGTAACATTCGTGTCACACTCTAATAATCATTAAAATTATTATTATTATTTTAAATCAGAAAACACAACTCACTGCCGGCCACTTGTTCGACGAAATGCTTGAAACAAATTTTCATTAATTCATTACCACCCCTCTTCCTCAAAGCTGAACCTGGTAAAATTTTTATGTTTTCAAAGTTTCTGTGGTACATTGTTTTTTTATACTTTTTTTTTTGCTAGAATTAGGCCTTGATATTTTTAGGGGTAATGATTATTGCTTAGTTTTAAGATTTTATACCACCCGGTTTTGAAACGGCCACGCCAACCTCCTGAAGGTGGATTTTACCCGGTTTGTGTTTAAGTCTGTTTGACGGTGGACTCAAACCTTGTGGATTAGTTGGTCAAAAGGTCTGAAACCATGGTTACCCAAAAAAACAGCTAATAAAGGGGGAAATGAGTGACTCTTTTTCCCATGACCGTCTCTAACCTTGTCCACTTTTAAAGATTGTGCACCTACTGTGAGACCTCCTATGAGGTCATTGTGCATAACCACTAGGCCATCTTGGTGAAATGTTAGTGAGAAAGCTAAGGGACCATTTCCGATATTTTCCCTAGCTACCCCCAAGACGTGTACTTAGTGAGGTTTGAACCTGAGACTTCCTGTGAAAACATGGCCATCTTGGTGGTGGTTAGTGAGAAAGCTAATGTAGTTAGTAAATACAAAATATACTTCAATTTGTTGGAAATTGTATTAACAAGGAATTATTGTGACCGGCTCGGATAATGGGATCACTAGCCGGACTGGAATTTTATATGGTTAAGTATATGGAGTAATTTGAGGGTCAATTGTAGGCTTGTGGCTAGGTTTATGGTTATAAGCTTGTGGGTTGCCTTCAGTTGAAGAGTTGAATTATTTACGTGAGAACTAATCTGTGTCTTAGATTATAGGTGGTGGAAGTACTAAATTTCACGTGGTTTTGTGCTTTTTAGATGAGTGATTACCTGAAAAACATAAATGTAGCATCAACTATTCACTCATTTGGCAATAAATTTCGAACTTGACTAAAGTTTCGAGTGCTGTATTACTTATGTGGTATGCCGGAATGCTAATGTGCTTTGTTTGACAATGTGACACATCATTGTTTTGTTGCTATGTATTACCATGGATCAACTATTGATCGTGATGAATAGTAACTTATTTGTTGTTTCAGAATATCCGAGACTTATGCTTTTTTTGAACTTCTTTTTTGCTGTCTTTTATTGTAATTTATGGCCAAATGCATATGCAGACTTTGTGATTACATAAAATATGGCTAAGTTTGACCCCAAGTTTAATATCATTTTATGACATGTGTACCTTTCAGAAGGACCCGAGACAGATTGAATCAACCGCTCGTCTGAAGAACCCTATCATAAATTAAATTGTTTGAGAAAATGGTTTTGAAGAACTCAGACGAGATGGTGATAGCGAGAGATTCAAACGAAAATGGGAATTCATCTACTGTTATGGAAGAAAATTTGAATAAGAATCAGTTGACTGATGGTAGCTCATACGGACCTTTTGTGATGCCCGTTATATCGATTCCAAAAGTGGAAGAACAAAACTCAAAGGCGTCTATGGTCTTGTCTGGAACTGCTAGAAAGGGTGAAGTGGGACCAGCCGTTGGTGCGGTTGACATTGGCATTAGCAAAAGTGCATATTTTTTTCAAGTTGCTCTACCTGGTGTCAAGAAGGATCCTGTTGTGCTATCTAACTTTTTTATATCTCGCGTTTTAAGTGTTTTGTTTGTTTGTGATTTCATTTGGGGTTAAAAGTATGGGTGACAATTCAGGTCAGAATCATGTTTGGGTTGGCAGGTTGGCATCACCCATCCCAAATACGGCACGTGTACTTAACTGTGTTGACTGTTGACAATCCAATCCTAACTCGGACACATTTAACCAAGTAATCTGGACACAAGATGACCCATCTTTCTAAACGGATTTGAAAGAGTCATAAACGGGTTACCAGGTTGAAATTTTTGAATATGTATATGATTTTAGGGAATTGATATGTACACGGATGATTTTGATCCGTGCACATAAAAATATTATGAATTCCCTTATTTGCCCTTTCCGTATAATAAATAGTTCAACCTTTCTCCTACAAAGCTTTACAATAGAAGTATAGAACCAGTTACCTTTCTTAGTTTCCGTCTTTTTTTTTTCATGGACGGTCCTACCAACTTTAATCTTGTTCAAATTGACTGCAGAGATTCATTTTGAATTCCGTTTCATGCATCTTTGGTTTCACTTATTTATTGTGTGCTTGTGAAATACCTTAAAGATATGCTAAAACGTGTGTAATAGAAAAGATCTACAATTAGTCATTATTTATGCCACATTTCCATTAAATCATCATGATCAAAATTAAAACATGTGAACTGACTCTACTTTTTTATTTTATCTCACTATTAATCAAATCATAATATCACAATTAGGAAAGATGATATTTTATACGAGTGTTAGAAAGAAGACCTAGCCAACAGCAGAAAATATGATGGTCCTTAACACGTCGTATGCTGCTTCCACTAAGCGTTTAGCTCACAGTACATCTTCTCTGATAGGTGAAGGCGTGAAGCAATATTCAGTCTAATTCCAACTTGAGACCATATCATTTAAGTTTTAAGAAATCAAAACACAAGTTTCATTAATTTACTTTAGAAGAGCAGTTCTAATTTGCAGTTTCTTCATAGATGCCATATATGTTAACTCAATTAAACCGCTAAAAAATATATTATAACAGTTATTTTAGAAAAAGGAAGATTAAACCAATTGATGGATTGAGGCGGCTTCTGTGGTCTGTGGATGTAGAGGAGATATCGGAAGTGAAAGAAAACAGGGGCATAAATAGTAATGTGATAAGAGGGATTTAAATGTAAAAGGGCATTATAGTCCATGCACTTAAAAGATCTGTGTATGAATAAAAATCACCCGTGTACATATCATTTGCCATGATTTTATTATATTTTTTAAACGCGTAGACGGGTGAGGAACACTGGAACGGCATTGTCAGGTCAACCTGAACATATATGACTCGATATTGAATGGGTTGACCGGGTTACCGTTATACCACCGAGCCGTTTATCTAAACAGTTTTAAAAGGGTTCTAAACGGGTTTACGGTTGAAACTGTAAAATATATATATTATTTGTTTTTTTATCTCAAAAACGGGTTGGCGGTTTGGGAACGTATTGGTCAGGTCAACATGAAGTCCTGAACATGACTCATTTATTGAATGGGTTAGTGAGGTTGAACATTGTACAACCCGAACCCTTTTAAACCCAACCCTAACCTAGTGTCTTCGTGTTGGGAATCTTCACTCGTATATAGAAATAAGTAAAATTTTATTTTGCAGGTCAGTTTAGCTGCAAGATCGAACAGAATGGGATAGTTCATGTGCGAGGTGAAACATCAACAGGTGGAAAAACCGTTACAAGACATTCTCGAGTTTTTGAAATGAAATTTCAACAGCAATCGCCACCTGGACGGTTCACTCTCTCATTCAGTCTTCCAGGATCGGTTGATCCAAGGCTGTTCTATCCTAACTTTAGATCAGATGGTATATTTGAAGCCATTGTCATGAAATCAGAGTAATTACTTGTGCCAAAGTTACATGCGTTCATCTATAAGGTTTACCGTCTCTTTTTCCCCTTTATAATTGAGTGCTTGTATTGTATAGGGATGAAGATGCTGTTGAGTAGTAAGTAGTTAGTGGTTTAGATGTGTTTGTTTGCTGTTTGAGACGATGATTGTAGTCGTAGTTAATGTTACAAGTCATCCTGATTAGGAAGATTTTGGCTTGTGGTTGTTAGTCTCCTTATTCGGTTTACTATGATTTTGGTACACTGTTGTTGGTTTTCTTGTTGTCGTTCTTCCTTCCGCAAGTGTCTGGCTCTGGAAGGTATGCTCTCGGTTTCTGTCTTTTGGTGACTGGAGGTTTTTCTAGTCAATGGACTTGTTTCTAATCGAGTTATCACTATGTCAATCCCTTGGAATTCCTGTAGCAGAAGTGTGAAATGTTGCAATTCAACATAGTTACATTTTGAAGTCATCATTAATGTTTCGATTCACGTTAATACCAAGTGACTTGATCATAATCTAAATCTTTTTTGTTTTTTTGTCATGAAATAATATTTAACTGCAACGAGAACAAATTCATATTGTCAAGAATTTGACCATAAACAATGAACCATAAGTCCATTAACAATGACAACTAACTTAGAAAATATTGTTAGTATCAACATCACGTAGCATATGATAAGGATATATTTAATCACTACGAAACTCCTTAGCAATTTCCATCGACATATTTAAAGTATTTAGGTCAATTTTCAGTTTTTACCAATTTAACTTATGACGTTGGATATCTTGGTGGCTTCTGTTTCTTATAAATTGTTGTGTTCGAATCAAGAAAAATAACTCGAAAATGGCATTGAAAGTTTTATCTGCGCTTGATGTTGCGAGGACACAATATTACCACTTTAAAGCGATCATAATCGCAGGTATGGGTTTATTTACTGATAGTTACGATTTATTTTGTATCCCTCCAATCATGAGAATGATCGGAAGGATATATTACCCTGAGATACATCGAGAAGTGGACCAGAAAAGATGGTTCGAGGTCCCCACCCTCATTGCATCCTCGATGATTGGGGTTGCATTAATGGGGACTGTGATTGGTCAACTAGTTTTTGGTCGGCTCGGTGACCGTGTTGGACGTCGTCATGTGTACGGTGTTTCGCTCATGATGATGGTTGTGGGATCAGTTGGATGCGGATTGTCGCTCTCGATATTGATGTCAATGGTGTTTGTGAGTCTTGGGTTTTTTCGGTTTGTACTTGGGATTGGGATTGGAGGGGATTACCCTTTATCGGCAACAATTATGTCCGAGTTTGCCAATAAGAGGACTCGTGGAGCGTTTATAGCAGGCGTGTTTTCCATGCAAGGTTTCGGGATATTGTTGAGTTCGCTTGTTACTATGATTGTTTGCTCTATTTTTAAAGCATGTGCACACGGCCTAAAATCACCGAAGGATCTCCTAACTTCGGAGAACATCGCTCCGGTCCCACCCGAGGCAGATGTGGCGTGGCGGCTTATTCTCATGATTGGTGCAATTCCGGCATCTATGACTTGTTATTGGCGGATGAAAATGCCTGAAACTGCCCGGTATAACCACATCTCGTTTAGTTTAGTTTTCGTAGGCTCGTAGATACTACTTATTGGTCACTAACAACATATTATAACTTTCTTAGAAATTATTTTACGATGCTTTTGGGTCTTATGTCCAAAATCATTACGAAAAGCTTAGTGTTTACCCTTTTTACCATTTAATTCAACAAATTGCATATGTTGGTAAAAATGGTTATCTAATTATTAAACAAGCATACACAAAATTTCATTTACTCATGCAAACTAGTACTTTTGAGCTTTTAAAAAACGTAATAAGTTATAAGTATATAGTAGCAGTCCCAAGCTACTCCTAATGGTGTTTCAAAACTTATTTTTTGTGCAACTTCTTAATCATTTCAGTCATAAAAATGAGATTTCCTAACGAGTGATCTGTTGTCTTTCTTTGAATACTACTTTCAAGATTCACAGCTTTGGTGGAGAAAAATACATTACAAGCAGCAAATGACATGGAAAAAGTGATGAATGTATCCTTAAGTACAATCCGTGAAGATGTTGAAATGATGGACATGCCCAACACTCGTGCAGCTTTCTCGAACACGTACCCTTTCTTCTCTCGAGAATTTTTCCGTAGGCACGGTCGTGATCTCGCTGCTGCATCAATGAATTGGTTTCTCATTGATATTGTCTTCTATAGTCTCAATTTATTCCAATATCACGCATTTAAAGGCAAAATGACTCCAAAAAGCCACATGCACATTTATGATGATGCATGGCAGGTAGCAAAATTCCAAGCACTTGTTGCAGTTTGTGCAACGATCCCGGGATATTTCGTGACAGTTTACATGATTGATTATGTTGGGAGAGTAAAAATCCAAGCAGCCGGGTTCTTTTTCATGGCTGTTGGTCTGTTTACCATTGCGAAAGTTAACACAGGCGGGTGGGGATCCGATCCAGGTACTGGTTTTATCATACTGTATGGACTTACCTTCTTTTTTTGTAATTTCGGGCCGAATACAACTACTTTTATAGTCCCGGCAGAGCTTTTCCCTGCAAGGTTTCGTGCAACTTGTCATGGGATTTCGGGTGCATTTGGAAAAGTAGGAGCAATAGTTGGAACGGTTGGATTTTTGTGGGTTTCTCGTGATAGTCCAAACGGGCAAGAAGTATCGGACGTGTTGATGGCGATGGGTGGCGTTTGCGTGTTGGGGTTTTTCGTGACGTACTTTTTTACTCGAGAGACAATGGGCAGGTCATTGGAAGAGAATGAGAATGTTGATGAGTTTACAGGTGTTTGTTTCGTCAGATTTTGGCCCAACAAGGTTTGGGCGAAAAGAACACAAACAAACACATGTGAATGATCCTTTACTATCTATATATCAGATGTAAGAAAATATCCCATTTTATTTGTGTCAAACTATCCTTGTAAATTAGTCTGAACCAAGTAACCAACTCAGACTATGGTTATATGAAAGTTTATGCTATTAGCTAGCAGCATGTATTGCATTTATTGAAATTTAAGGAAGACGGGTGCAGTGTTTTAGTTATGTCATACACATTCTTGTATTACCAAAATTGAAAACAAAGACGCATAGCAGTTACATGAGTTGTTCAGATGTGTTATTGGTATGCAAAATTTTACCTACTTGGCTGTTTGCATAAAAATTCAGAGTAAGGGTGTGTTTGTTTCATTTAGATGTTTTGGGTCTGAATCTGACTACCACATCTTACTAGTAAGATGTGGTTATCAAGTCTGAATCTGAATGAAATAATGTTGTTTGTTTTTTTATAATTGTCTGAATGATTTTAATTTTATATTTTTTTAAGTATATATCAAACCATAGCAATACAGTAGTGTAAATATAAGTTATATTCACTAAACAATTAAAATCATTCTCATAAGTTAATGTATAGCATAGAAAAAAAAAAAAAAAAAACTATCACAGGAAATATAAACATAAGTTATATTCATTAAAACGTGTAAAACCAACCCAAAATACAATGGTTAGTTATATTTGGCCCACTCCAATAGTTATACAAACTCAACCCATAAGAATAACATAAACCTAGATAGTACAAAAGACTCTCTATCCTTTGTATCCACACAAAACATCCGCTGTCACATATGATACTCTTTCTCCTTTATCTTTCCTAACACAAACTCAACTTGTATTTTCTTGTTTCTCCCACTAGGAACAAAACTAAACAAAATGGTTGGCTTTCTCTACTCTGAATTTCAAATCCACATCCATCACTTAAAAGAATTTTGTGGTTCTTCCACTACCCAACAAGAACTCACGAGAGGCAGTAAGATATATGTTGAAGGGTTTGGAGGGTTTGAATGATGTGGGTGGTCGTTCAGAGGCAGTAAGACATGATCCACGACTCTTACCGAGTAAGATGAATATGGTCTGACCGCGTCTGACTCACCAGAAAAAAACAAACAACCTTTTGTCTGACCGCGTCTGACTAGTAAGATGTCAGAGGCGGTTCAAACCTTTTTTTGTAAAAACAAACACACCCTAATTCTCTGGTGTGGCACTTTGTTCTCGAGCTAAGTCAGCCTAACTCTGAACCATCCTAAAATATATGCATAAAACTCTGAACCATCTGTGGAAAACTAGAAGGGGGGGTTGAATAGTTTTACGTCTCTTTAAATTTATAAACACAAGTTTGTTTTAAAAACTTCGATTCTAGTTTATGTGAACTCAATACTTGCACTATATGAACAATTGTATGGTAACTAACTAACAAAGCTAATATAGTAAAGGTAAATAAATAAGTAATGAGAAGAGTTAGAAAGATCAAACCACAACACAAGGATTTATAGTGGTTCGGCTACAAGGACACCTTCCTTGTTCCTACTCCACTCCCCGAGTCACCTACTCGAGAGTTTTCTTCACTATGTCAACGAACTCCCTTTTGGCGGAGAAAACCTTACACACCAATTTACACACCACAATAACTTCACAACTTGATCACTACTTCTACACAACTTCTTCACACCAATATACTACACACCAATCTTCTTCACACCTATCTTCTACACACCAATCTTCTACTTCACACCAATCTTCACAACTAACCTACTTCACTACTAATCAACTTCTACTTCCTACACAACTTCTATATCTTCTAAACAATATATAACAAGTACAACACAATATTCACAAATGAATGTATATATACACTATGCACAACTACTCTTCAACACTTCTTGGACTTGGTTGTAGAAAGAGTGTTCTTCTTTTGCACTTTAGATGAGAATGGATGATGAGGGATTGAATCACTTGAAACAAGGATTAATATACAAATGATCAAAGGGTTTTAGAGGATGTTTAGAGAGTTATAGATCTGAAAATTTCGTGCAAAAGGTGGTTGAAAATTCCAGAATTAAGGTGGTATTTATAGGAGAAGAATTCTGACATTTTCTGACAGGGGAGCCTGGCCGGTCCCCTTAAATCGTGGCTGGCCCCCTTAAAATTAAGGGGGCCGCCCAACTGTAACGGCCAGAAAACTTGTCTTTTACTGGGGAAAGTTTATTTGGTGAAAAACTAACTGATTTTAGTTAAATATTTGAAATCATATATTTAGTATGATTAAAACATTTTTCTTTATTACCAAAAGTGTTTTTCAAAAATATATAATATGTTTATATATTTAAATAAACTTTGTATTAGTTAATTAAATATCCCTTTGATCATAAAATGTATTAAGCACTTGTTTATCCATACCTTAAGTGATTAAGTTGGATATAGTGATATAAACTAGCTTAATACTTGTTTACGTAGTAATCTTACGATTGACGAGTTTGCATTTTGTGATCGTCAAAATATAGAGATATCGAAAAATATAAATAACGTTTTCATACATTATTTATGTCAACAATCTCCCCCTTTTTGATGATTACAAAATTTAAACTCATTAATCGAAAATTAGTACATATTCGAGTATTATTGTGAGTTTATATCACTTCTCCCTCTTTTTGTTAGCATCAAAAAGGTTATCCCGGGTGAATGGAAGCTCCCCCTTGAAGTATACTCCCCCTCGTTATGAGGCTAAAAGGAATCGAGATATGGATATCTTGCAAAAATATTTAGTGGCAAGCAACATATATATGTATATAGCATGCAAAAGTGTAAACTAAACATAACCATATCATAAATCAAGTGAAAGAAATCATCAAGCATTACATCAACAAATGAGATAAGTAATGCAACTAACAAAAGCCTTTAAAGGCTTACAATCATCATTGAAATAATAAACCAAAGCTCAAATATGAAAGTCCTCTCTAGAGCTTGCCATCCAAAATGGTTTAACATAATTTTATTTGTGAGACACCAAGCATGTTTAATTGGGAGGAATGGATGGTGAACATGGAGATGGTGATGGAGGAGGAGTGTTTGTTGATGGTGGTGGAGGAGTTGAGTTTGTTGTTGGTGGTGGATGCAACAAGTTTTCAATGTGAGAAAACATGTATTGCATTTCATCTCTTAGTCCGAACACAATTGTTCGGTTGTGAATGCAACAAAGGCAATTGTCACCATGAGCTTCAAGTAAGCTCCATGGGACGGGGTTATAGGTTGGTGGATTGATAGGGGCTGATGAGAAGTGTGCATCAAGAGGTGTTAATGGTGATAGTGAGAGAGTTAATGCAAGGGTTGTGTTTTCATTGGTAGATTGTGATGGTTGAACTATTGGTGGAGGAGATAAGTGGGTGTTAATGTAGTCATTAATGGATGAAGTGGATGGTATGGAGGAAGTAGAGTTTCTATTTGTTGAAGGTGTTTTGGAGGGTGCATTTGGTGCACTAGGAGATGAACATTGAGGTGGTGGAGATGGAGTGGTGTTGTCTTCATTTGTAAGATCAATGAAGAGTTGTTTGGGTGGAATGATGACAAGTTTTTGTTTCTTGGCATTGTTTGAATAGGTGGTTCTTGGTGATGACATGATGATGTTTGATGAATGTTTGAGGATGATGGAATGTGAATTAAACATGCATGGGGATTATATAGTGGGAAAACATGTTTAGAAGTGGAATTAATTTGAAATTGTAATGTGATATTGCAAAATCAGTTTGGTTTTTAAGGGAAATGGTAGCTGGGACTAGCAAAAGGGATCACATGATGCAAAAGAAAGCAGTGTAAAACCTGTTTCAGATGGCCGGTCCCCTTAATTTTAAGGGGGCCGCCCATCTGACGACCCAGAAACCAAAATTTTTCAAAAAATTTCTGGAAAAATGTTGTGTTCTGTTTTGTATTTGCAGCAAGCACCATTTGGACATTTCACATTTGTTTTGGTCTATTATAAGCATACATGATATATATATATATATATATATATATATATATATATATATATATATATATATATATATATATATATATATATAGATAAGCTAATCATGCAAATATGTATATAGACTAAGAGTTAAAGCATGCATTCATAAGCATAAATAAAACATAAATAAGCAAGTTAACAACCTAATCGAGTGCACAAAACAATTATCCAAGAAAATAACAAGTACTTCCGAATATACTTCGGACAAATAGCACACAAGACATAAAAATTAAATATTGTTCAACAAGCATAATCCAAGCATATCATTTCTTTTTCTTCCCGAAGATACCCTTCAAAGTCTTCCCGATCGATTTGAAACCACCTCTAACTTCTTCATGTAAGCTCTTTTGTCTTCTAAGCATTTCGGTAGTTCGTTCATGAAGCACTTCTTCGTTTTGATCACTAGGAGATGGGGTAGAATAGTCGGGATAGTCAAGATTCTCTAAATTGTCAACGAACTCAGAGAACGAAGGGGTATTAGCATCATGGATGTCTTCATCCTCATTGTCATCGTCTTGTCTTGAAGATGATCCATGAAAGCTATGACGACGAGATTTACCCTTGTCACTTCGAGTTCGTCGAGCTTGTTTTAGAGCGAGAGGACGTAAAGTGGGGTAGATGGACTCATAGATACTATTGTCAAGATCGGGGTAGTACTCGATAACATGACGATAGAGACGAGTGAGGAACATTCCATATGGAAGAATGGCTTTGGGAGTTTTTCTAGCACACTCAATCCATTTGATAAAGAAGTAGGCCAAATTGTACGGCTTTTCGACAGCTATACAATACAACATGTGAGCAAGGCACGCCGGGAGATGGTCCCGGTGACCTCCAGTACCAAACGCATTCTCACGAATGAGTTCTTCCCAACGCTTCATGTGGGGGCTTAATTCCTTGAGGAGAAGTTGGTATGGAGAGATTTGAACATTTTTGGATTTTATTTTTCGGCTTGTGGTGGCACGTTCCACACCAAGGATTTGACGAATTTCGTCGGGATGAGGAATTTCGTCGAAATAGGGACCGAAGGTTGGTCGATAGCGATTAAGAGATTCGAGGTCCCACTCGTTTGTGAAAACGGCTTGACCTCTAAATGGAATTTGGAGGATATGACCAAATTGTTCGAGAGTTAGAGTGATAAATTCATTTTGAATCATGAAAGAGATGGTGATGAAACCAAGATCATTGGCTTGGACGGTGACTTGGCTATAGAAATCCATTATGAAGCGAGGAATGATAGGTTCATTAATTTCATAAAGACAATTGAAGTTGATGCTTGTAAACACGCGATTTATGTAGTCGGATTGAGGAAAAGCAAGATCTACTACACGTCCTTCATGAACATTTCTATCTTCAATTTGACGATATATAAGTCCAATGGAAGGAGATGTAGTAGGGAGTTGGGAAACTTTAGGAATGTAGTTTTTAGTGTGAGAAAGATCTTCGGTAGTTGCTTTTGGCATTTTCACCTAAACACATCAACGATACAAAAAGACCAAAATAAATATAAAGAAAGATAAAAGTATATGTATATTGTTAAGGCTTATGTTGGAACGTAAACATACTTCGTTACTAATCCTAAGAAGTAGATTACCATGTTCCTTAATATTGTTTTTAACTCGTTCTAGATATACTTTACGATGTTTAATAAGTAGTTATGGACAAATCCAAACGCCCTTTTAAACATCTTAATATATCATGAAATTTACTAGATTTACATTAGATTGTAAAACTAGCTATTTCTTGCGAGTTTCTTATGCATGTGATTTGTTTTTGAAAAAGATGGTTTGTATTTTTACTTAAAAATGTCATTTTTAGTAATAAACCAAACGCTTCCTTAACTAGTGACTTATACCACTAGTATGTCAATATATATATGAATTATATATCTTGACAAGTCCGATTAGTAATTTTTAGGTTTATAATTATAACAAAGTTTTATAAAAATTATAATGACTAGGTTTCGATATTATTTGGACATAATCCAAACACCCCTATATTGTGAACCAATGCAATTTTTCTTGGTCGAAAAATGTAATTTCAAGTTTTACAAGTTACAAAAGTATAATGTGATTAGTTTTAACACGTTTTCAAATCATTATTCAACAATGAGTTTACTAAAAATTTTGAAAAGGAGTGTATGAAGTTTTTCAAAAATTTTCGACATGATAGTTTATAATTACTAGTTTCTAGTGTTGATTAATCATTCTAATCCTAGGGGAAGCATTTGGTTATGGAGTTTTAAGACTTAATTCGAAAGAAATTGTGAAATTGACGAATTTTATAAAACATGCATAATCATGAGTATGACCAAATAAGATGAAATTAGATTAAATGTGTTATGAAAAACTTACAATACGTAATGGTGATTGTGTTAGATGAATTTGCCCTTTGCGAATTAACCCGAATTATGTGATTTGGAAGTGATTTGAGATGTTTTTGGGTTTTGGTTTTCGTCACAGCAGAAGCAGGGGAAGGGGAGTATGAAAAATTGGAGTGTTTGGCAAAAGGAACAAAGGGAAAAACGGGTTGGATCAATCAGATGGCCGGCCCCCTTAAACATTAAGGGGGCCGCCCTTCATTTGGCTGCCGGTCCCCTTAAACATTAAGGGGGCCGCCCTCCAGAATTTGATTTTTCAAGTTTTGGTTTCTGGAACAAACAAGAAAATATTTGTATATATATATATATATATATATATATATATATATATATATATATATATATATATATATATATATATATATATATATATTAGATTTATATTTAATCAAACATACGTTGGAGAGTGTACGCACGAAGGGAATTACTTGACACTTTTACTTGACATATTGTCAATAAACTTTTCTTGATCATTTCGGATGAAATATATCAAGTTGTCAAGTGAACGAGAAAGTTGTGGAAGGTTCATAAGTATATATATATATATACATATTTATATAGTAATGGTTTATAAGTCGAGAATATAGGAGGGAGACGTATGCAACGGAAGCCGGGAGTTTGTTTCATCCATAGATTTTTCGACTCATCTCTCTTCATCAGCATGAGTGTCGTCAAAGAAATTGATAAGGCAAATGGGGAAAAGAAAAGGTTCGTAAACGAACAATTTCTAGTTCTAGAAAATCAACAAATGAGTTTTCCAGGTTATAAGATCCTAGATATATCTAAGTGTATATATATGTATATATATATTTATTTAGATATAGTATAAGTAGATAAGTATATAAAAAAATAGAGGGAATAATGAACCAATTAAAATCACATAAAAACTAGATACTAAACTAAGCATGCATTTGTTGACAAGGAAATAAAAGGAAATGTGTACCTTACGTCTTCAATGCATTAAACTTCAAAATCTTCAAGAGATAGTCCGAACAAGAGGTGATATCAAAGAATTCCATGTTTGAATGGCCAGAATTTTTACGTTGGTCCCCATTGTCTCATTTGACCAAAGTTATTTGTCCCGAACATGTTTTGTATTTGATTTGGGTGCATATATGGTGGAAACATTCCCCATGGATTGAAGTTCCACATTTGTTGATTATTGTTAAAGTTTCGTCTATTTTGGTTTACTCTTGGTTGAGGTGTTTTAGGTCTAGGATAAGAATTATTCGGTTTCCTAGGTGGTGGAGTTTTAGATCTTGTTTTAGTTTTAGATGATTCTACTTCGGTTTTTAAAGATGGTTTATAAAATGGTTTTATTTCTTCATTACTAGCTAGAGGTATTTTCTTATCATTTATGAGTATATACTTAGGATTAGATTTTGAAGGTTTTAGTTCCTTGAGTTATCTTTCAAATTTAACATTTTTAACTTCACTTGTTGAGACTTCGTTTGAGTTAAAACCTAGACCGGTTTTGTCTCCGAATATTCTTTGAATACTTATAATTTTACTAAGTGAGTTACTACTATTTTCAAATTTATCAAGTTTACAAATTTCTTCCTTAAGTTTGTTGTTTTCACTTCTAAGTTCTTGACATGATTTACATTCTTCAAAAGTTTCTTTGCCTTTTTCAAGTTGATGTATTTTAATTTTTAGTTCAAGTACTTCATTTTCTAATTGGTTGTTTATGTATTTTAGTGATTTGTTTTTAGCCATTACTTGTTGTCCTAGTTTGCATAATCTATTGTATTCACTATCTAAATCTTTTTCATCTAATGATAGATTTTCATCACTAAAATATTCGGTTTCGGAACGTACCTCACTTGACGTTTTAGCCATGAGACACTTTTCTTCCTTTGTTGTTTCTTTCTCATCTTCATCGCTATCACTCCATGCACCTCCAACAAACGCTCTTTGATTTTGATCTCTTGTCATCATTGGACATTTTCCAACAAGGTGATTCGGATCACCACACTTGAAACATTTTCTCTCATTCTTGCTATACTTGTCATCATTATTCTTTTGAGATGTTCTCCTTTCATCGTGTGGTTGTCTAACGAATCTTCCTCGCCTTTTGAAGAATTTCTTGAAATCTCTTACGGCCATGGCATACTCTTCGTCTTCGCTTTCGGAAGATGAGCTATCTTCGTTGTTGGATTCCTTTCTAGCTTTCAAGGCGATTGACTTACTTTGCTCTCGTTTCCCTTTAACCATTTCGGAGTCCTTCTTTATTATTGCTTCGTAGACTTTTAAATTACCAATTAATTCATCAAGTTGTAGCGTTGACAAATTCTTTGATTCTTCAATAGCCGTCACTTTAGCTCGCCATTTTGGGTGAAGAGCTCTAAGAAACTTCCTAACAAAATTCTTACTAGAGAAATTCTCATCAAGTGCTTTTAAACTTGTGATTATAGTGTTAAATCTAGCAAAAGCATTATCAATTGATTCCTCTTCCGGAATCGTGAATTGCTCATATTGTTGAACAAGTAGATCTATTTTGTTATCTTTGACTTGATTATTACCTTGGTGGGTTATTAATAAAGAGTTCCAAATTTCTTTTGCGGTTTCACACATAAAGATCCTTTCGTACTCTTTACGTGGTAGCGCATTGTAAATAACCATTTTTGCTTCATTATTTTTAGCAAGTTTTCTTTTTAAATCATCATTTTGTTTTTCAAAAGGTACGATTTCATCTTTCTTAGTTTCGGGGTTATTTTGAATAGGTAAAAAATCACCATTGGTAATAACATGCTAAAGATCTAGATCTTTTGATTTCACATAAGTTTCGAATCGATTTTTCCAATATAAAAATCCATCACTTTCAAATAGTGGTGGTCTTTGCATAGATTGCCCTTCTAAATATTTTTCAGAATCCATAGATCGTTACAAGTTTTAAAATACAATATATTTTAAAGATCTTGCAAGACGTGGCTCCTGATACCAATTGTGGAAAACTAGAAGGGGGGGGGGGGTTGAATAGTTTTACGTCCTTTTAAAATTTATAAAAACAAGTTTGTTTTAAAAACTTCGATTCTAGTTTATGTGATCTCAATACTTGCACTACATGAACAATTATATAGTAACTAATTAACTAAGCTAATAAAGTATAGGTAAATAAGTAAGTAATGAAAAGAGTTGGAGAGATCAAACCACAACACAAGAATTTATAGTAGTTCGGCTACAAGGTCACCTTCGTTGTTCCTACTCCACTCCCCGAGTCACCTACTCGAGCGTTTTCTTCACTATGTCAACAAACTCCCTTTTGGCGGAGAAAACCTTACACACCAATTTACACACCACAATAACTTCACAACTTGATCACTACTTCTACACAACTTCTTCACACCAATATACTACACACCAATCTTCTTCACACCTATCTTCTACACACCAATCTTCTACTTCACACCAATCTTCGACTTCACACCAATCTTCACAACTAACCTACTTCACTACTAATCAACTTCTACTTCCTACACAACTTCTATATCTTCTAAACAATATATAACAAGCACAACACAATATTCACAAATGAATGTATATATACACTATGCACAACTACTCTTCAACACTTCTTGGACTTGGTTGTAGAAAGAGTGTTCTTCTTTTGCACTTTGGATGAGAATGGATGATGAGGGATTGAATCACTTGAAACAAGGATTAATATACAAATGATCAAAGGGTTTTAGAGGATGTTTAGAGAGTTATAGATCTGAAAATTTCGTATAAAAGGTGGTTGAAAATTCCAGAATTAAGGTGGTATTTATAGGAGAAGAATTCTGACATTTTCTGACAGGGGAGCCTGGCCGGTCCCCTTAAATCGTGGCCGGCCCCCTTAAAATTAAGGGGACCGCCCCTTATAATTAAGGGGGCCGCCCAACTGTAACGGCCAGAAAACTTGTCTTTTAGTGGGAAAAGTTTATTTGGTGAAAAACTAACTGATTTTGGTTAAATATTTGAAATCATATATTTAGTATGATTAAAACATTTTTCTTTATTACCAAAAGTGTTTTTCAAAAATATATAATATGTTTATATATTTAAATAAACTTTGTATTAGTTAATTAAATATTCGTTTGATCATAAAATGTATTAAGCACTTGTTTATCCATACCTTAAGTGATTAAGTTGGATATATTGATATAAACTAGCTTGATACTTGTTTATGTAGTAATCTTATGATTGACGAGTTTGCATTTTGTGATCGTCAAAATATAGAGATATCGAAAAATATAAATAACGTTTTCATACATTATTTATGTCAACACCATCCTAAAATATATGCATAATGAAACGCATATTAATGATAAATTAAATCAAACCAAACCATTGTTGAATTTATAGCTAATTTGTTAGTTAATGAAACCACCTAATAATATGATGTAGAAAACGCATGTATCAACATGAACCCAACTTAAGTAATGTTGTGATAAAATCAAGAGAAAACACTAATATTGTGAAAGACATGATCAAATGAGGTAGATTTGATGTTTTTCTTGTTAAAACGAAATTTTTTTTATGGTTTCACATGTAAAACTATATTTATCAATAACGTATTACAACCCAATCTCTTAATAAAATATTATTTTTTATTCCTCCACCTACATAACCAATACTTACAACAAATCTACTCCGTATATATATATATATATATATATATATATATATATATATATATATATATATATATATATATATATATATATATATATATATATATATTTACCATTTATTAACAACCCAGCATAACAAAATATTTATCAAAACAATAAATAGTACAAATAAAAAAGGGAAAAAAACAAAAAAGGGATAGCTACTAAAATAGTGCCATTTGGCAAATGTTGGGTTGGCAATCTAGTTTGCCATACGACCAGATTATGAGATAAATTGTTTACAAATAATAAAAAACTATTATCTTGACATGTAGTTTGTTTAGGTTGGGTTGACAATTCTTCCGATAAACATAGTTTAAGCTTAAATGTGAGACAACCTCATTAAAATACTCCATTTGGAAAATGTTGGGTTGTCAATCTAGTTTGCCATATGACCAGATTGTGAGATAGATTGTTACAAATAATAAAAAACAATTATCTTGACATATAGTTTTTAGGTTGGGTTGACAATTCTTTTGATAAAAATAGTTTAAGTCTATATATATATATATATATATATATATATATATATATATATATATATATAGAATCTAGTTCAAATAAGATCAATCTTAAAGTTGTAAAATTAAGATCCAACTAAAATTTGACAAGTGACATTCTTGTTAAAGTAAAATTAAATTTTTTATTGAGTACAACTAAAATTTTTAAAGTTTCGATGTTTTTCTTTTTTAAATTGACGAAACTAAGGTGATACACTTTGATTCGACATGTAATGTATCAGGTTAAGGTGATACACTTTGATTCGACATGTAAATTTATAGTTGTGTATCACTAATCCAAACTCATGTATCAGTTGGTTATTAGTTGTTAAAATGTTAATTCATATTAATATTTTATTTTTTGTATATTATTGCTAATATGGGTATTTATAAAATGGTTTTAGTGGTTGTTTATACTAGATCTTATTTTTACAACTTTAAGCTTGATCTCAAATATATATATATATATATATATATATATATATATATATATATATATATATATATATATATATATATATATATATATATATATATATATATATATATATATATATATATATATATATATATGACTCCTCCCAAACCAACCTCTCAGGTCAACCAGGAATGGTCAACAGGTCAAGGAGTAAGGGAGCGATCAATTTATGATCCGGTGTAAGCACAGTGTTTTCCCGGGTCGTTATGTCCCGACGAGGCTGAAATTGTATTTTGGGAAACGTTTGTGTGATTCAGTGATTGGGAACGTAACAGATAATGATTTGGATTTGATTACACTACTAGAAATGATTAAATTAAGCTAAGTAAACAGTATTAACAATTACAGAAAACATATATGTATAAATGTAAACTGAATTTAAAACAAATACGATTGCGTGCCGAGAAAAAGGTGAGTTTTAAGCAGAAATAAACTAGGGGGGTGAAAATGACTTTTTTACAAACTTAATATTAAAAGAAAATTTTAATAAAAATTATTTTTTCATTATTTTATTATTTAATATTAATTAAAAACTATTTAATAATTATTTAAAACTAATTTAAACTAATTTAAATTAAGAAAATACTTAAATGACTTAGAAAATTATGAATTTTTTCTAAAACTAATTAACTATTACAGGAATCCTAAAAAATTATAAAAAGTTTATAAAATATATAAAAAAAGCTAATTTAATAATTAATTATATAATTAATAATTAAAATCTAATTAAACTAATTTAATTATGAAAAATACTAAATAAACAGTAAAAATTATGAAACTTTTTCTAAAAATACCTTATTAATTATAAAACCTAGGAAAAATATAAAAAGATACTATTGCTTATAAATAAGTATTTTTGGCCTTTTTTTTATTAAAACTAATTAAACTTAAATTAATTATTATAATACTAGATATACTTAGAAAATTATGAAATTTTTTCCAAAACTATTTTAATATATTAGAAACTTAAGAAAAATATAAAATTGAGAATTGCATTGTGAAAAAGCTGAAAAAATAAGCCAAATGGCTTAAATAGAAGCTATTACTTATTTTTATGTTTGGCTTTTCTTGGATTTTCTTTTACAAAACTATTTTGCTACTGAGATTAAACAAATTTTATGAAGAGAAATTTTTTGAAGCTTAAAAATAAGCAGAATGCAAGCTATTTAGCTTAACAAAAGGTCTAATAAGCTTTAAATATGGAATTTTGATGAAATAAGCCACTAATAAGCTATAAAGGATAAATTAAGCTATAAACACTTGAAATACACACAAATTAAGCTAAAACCATAGAATAAGCACTCTGAATGAGCAGTGATACACAAATAAGCACTATCCTAAAATACACAGGCCAATAGGGCTATTTGCAGCCCTCTGTGGGGCCCACAAGGGGACTCAGGGGTCCAATCTGAAACTTGATCTAATAAGATGGGCAGAAGGGCATTCCAATAAGCTAGGGTTCAAGGGCTGGGGCCCAAAATAAGCTCTAGGTGGTCTTATGAACTTGGCTTAGTCAACTGAGTGTCTTAGTGACTTGGTTTGGTCAGGGTGAATAGAAGGCAACAATAAGCTAAGGGCAAGGGCTCAAGGAGCCAAAATAAGCCCTTGAACAATGAACTAGCTTATTAAACTTTCTAAAAATCCAATGGTTGAAGGCTGGGGTCCACAATCAAGCTCAGAGTGAGTTTATGAAATTGGTCTGTTGGGACTAACTCCCTGATGCAGGGCATAAGCTTGCCCTGCAGGCTCAAGTACGTACTCAAATAAGCCACTAAAATAATTCCTAAAAATAATCTGAAATGAGGATTTACTAGTTCAACTGGTAAACTAAAACTTCCAAAAAGCTCAAGGCTTATTTTTGAAAACTAAAATCATGAAAAATCTTGCAAATTTTGGAATTTCTGTGAACTATGCAATTTGACTTTTAATGATTTGAACTTATTTTGACTTTAGTGAGATTTGAACTTACTTTATTGACTTATTATGATACGTTAGGCTAATACAAGACTAATTTAAACTAAAACAACTACTTGTGAGCTAAAATGAGTAATTATGGACCCTAATAGCTTAACATTTAACTGAAATGAGATAGCAAATGAGATTTTGACTTTTTTGAACTATGACCTCTGGATTTAAGACTTATTTGACCTAATGAGACCTAATGCATCATATATAGGCCAAGAACAACAGCTGAAACAGGCTAACTCTCAGATAAACCAGCAAAGCCAAACACCCCTTTGATTTTCTAAGAAAATGATGAATTGGGACCATGAACTTGCAACATAATCACATACAATGACATATTAAACTAAAATGAGCAGATAATCACAAGAACTAACAACAATTCCCTAATATTACTAAGATGCCAATTTTATTAGTGAAACTGATAACCTAAGCAACAAAGAAATCCAAGAACAAACAGGCAATATTAAGTCATATTATCACTCAAGAACTCAGCTACAGTAGATTGCTAAAATTGAGTAATCACTTACAAAAGCCTTCCAGCTTATAAACTGAGAACCAAGAACCTTAGAACACACCTATAGGCTTCCTACGAAACCACTAACCCACTGCCATCCAGTATTCACAATGCTCCATGCATTGTCTTCATTGTTTCTTGATTTTTTATTTTTACACTATTTTTTTTGAGTTTCTTGAGTATAACTAGCTTAAAGGCTTAAGAAGCTTATAAAAGCTTTTCAATATGTTATATGAGCTTATTAACTAACTAAACTACAACTTTTGATAACATTAGCATTAAAATGACATTTTTAACTAAAAATGGTAACTTTTACATTTATAAGAGAAACTTCAAATTAAACTGAAAGAAAGATTATTTATTGCTAGAAATACTGAGTACAAGCATTAGAACTAGAGATTATACTGAAAATGAAAGGTTTTAACTAATTCGACATAAAAATAAGCTACATAAACTACATACAATCTTCTTTCCTTCTTCTTCCTTTTATAAGTGAGCTTTAGGGCTTGTGGAGGTCTTTTGAGCAAATCCCATCAATAAAACTAGCTATTAGATCATTCAAACTCATCCTAGCCGTTTAATTTGTTTTGGCGGGAAACATAGTCGGCCAAATTGCTCTGTGCAAATGCAACTGGGGGAGGGGGGCATTAAATGTGGTTGTCTTGTTAGGTAGATAGTGGGTTGGGGCGGTGGAAGTGATGGTGATGGTAGGGGGTGGATGTGATGTGTTGCAGTTGCAAGTTGGGGACGAAGGAGGGAAAAGGGTAAGGGGTTTGACCTTTTGACCCTGGTGGGTTTTATTAATAAAAAGGGAAAATGGGCCTGGTGTGTTGGGCTTGCGTTTGGATTGGATCAGGGAGTTATAAGGGTGAGGGTGTTGTGTTTGGATTTGGATTATTTTGGGCTTAGAGTAATAATAGGTCCGTTTGGTTGTAGTATTAATACAAGGACCAACTTTGTCATTTTCTGAAAATTGAGGGGTGAAAGTTGGTATTTTTCCAAATTATTTCAAGGGACCTAACTTGCCAAGCTTCAAACATGTAAAGACCAAATTTGAATATTTCCCAAAATCACACATCCAGGGACTATTTCTGCCATTTTTGGAAACTTGAGGGACTGAAAATGTGACTCCTTCAAATATTTAATCCAAGGATGAATTTTTTCTACTTTGTGATTTTCCAAGGTCCTTTGTTGTTTAATTTCCAAATTTGAACTTCCAGGGACTAAATCTGCCAAATCTTTAAAGTTCAGGGACTAAACTTGTAATTTCTTCAAACTTTTCATCTAGGGACCAGACTTGACAACTTGTGAATTCCCAAGGACTTTTGTTGACTTTTCATCCAAATCCAATGCTCAGGGGCCATTTCTGTCAATTTCCAAACTTGAGGGACCATTTCTGCCAATTTTGCAAACTTTTGCTCCAAGGATTATTTTTGGCATTTTGTGATTCCACAAGGTGTGTTATGACAATCTGAGCTTAAAAGTGGTAATTTGCTTTCCCGGCTCTGGCTTTTGACACGTTTTCCAAACTCGTGCTCGTTTTTATCCTTTTTGGCCTGATTTTTGCTAATTCTGAAATATTCGTTCCTGCAGGATCACAAACACAAAAACACAATATCTTTGACAATTATGGTTAGTTTGTGTCTGTTTTGGTCTTAATATTGCTAGAAAAAGATGTGTGAATAAGCACACACTAAATCCCCCCAGACTAAGGTATTGTCGTGTCCTCACGCAATGGTATCATTTCACGCCCCACAAGATAAATAATTTTCATAACTCTTTCTACTATCATTGAAGAAGTAGAAAAATGTTCGAAAGAGAGTACAAAATCATTTATTCCTGGGAACGCTCCGTTTTTCAGCTTTATTTCCTACACTACTATTTACGTACTTTTACACTTGTTATGTGACGAGATGTTTGACTTTCATCATTTTTCAATAACGTTTAGGGTCAAAGAGTAGGAAACACAACTCAGAGAAAAGTGTCCATACGGATAGAATTCATCGTCCCCGATTTTTCACGAGTTCTCATGCTAAGCGTAAAAATGAAACCATAGCCAAAAACGTCATTAAGATGCTAACACTACCCATAAATGCTACTTGTAAATACCTGCTCCCAAGTCTCATTGTATCTAGACTTTTTTAAGGAAATGATTGCTCATTTTCGTTCCAATAAGTTTAAAGTCTGATAGATTTAGGCGGATTTAAAAATCGTTTAAATTTTAACTCAAAAGGCTCACACATTCACACCACATTTATTATATTTTTCACTTTTTCACTTTTCATCATTTTTTTTCATTGTTTTTCATTTTTTTTTCTTTTCATTTTTTTTCTTTTTACTTGGATTTATATATATAACTTGTACCTCAAACATACGGAGCTTCACGGTGAATCTCCCAGACCTAAGCGCCTTTTAGAACAAAGGATGCAAGGATCCGCTTGTCGAACAGCTGTTATTTTTGGTACTTATGACTTATTACTTTGCCTCAAGTATACGGAGCTTCACGGTGAATCTCCCAAACCTAAGCGCCTTTCATAACAAAGGGTGCAAGGATCCGCTTGTCGAACCGCAACTATTTTTGGCATTTATTACATATTGATGGTGTTATTTATGAACCTCATGTGGCATACAACAAAACGGGGAGTTCCAAGACCTAAACGCCTTTTAGAATAAAGGATCCAAGGCCCATTTAATGCTTATACCATCACGTAAAGTGATCGAAAATTTAGACAACTTTTGAAAATGCGTAATTCTAATTATTTTATCTTTGGGTTTTCAATCTTGCGGGAGCAAGGACTACAAGTAACCGTTATGAGCTCTAAAGAAATCCAACTATTCCGCGTTTTGCATCTAATCACACTAATGACTTTTCTATCAATCCTCATTCTCCGCAAAATTAAAATCTCAGGTAATGAGATCCGCGGATGCTTAGCCTAAAAAGTTAAGGGAACAAGCTAGGGCTCAACACGCCCGGTCAAGTCAAAATTTCTATTCCTACTCTACCCAGCGGAAAGTCATACAAAGTGTCAAAACTTATTATATTTTTGCAGAAAATTTTCAAAATTTTTCAATTTTTTGGTAATTTTTTTCATTTTTTTGGATTTTTCGAGAAAAACGGAGTTGCATAAGTAAACGGCACATGAAAGGTGCAAGTCAAATCAAAGATACCCCCAGACTAAAGTTAAACATTGTCCTCAATGTTTCAAAGGTGAGGGTCATCCTACTTTGTATCTAAGGCCGTTTATTAATTATGCCAAAAGATAACGTTAGTTAAGGATATCAGATTTCTTGAACAATGAAGTACGAGATTTGAGTGAAGTAGGGACAAAAATACGAGCACGAGAGCCTTCATGCTTCGGGAACAATTACCTGTACAAACACAACAAAAACCACAAACAAAAGATGCAGAAGAGATTGCCCCCTTCTCGTTATTTTATTAGAAAGAAGAGAGAAGTCAGAAACATGGGTAAAAACCCATGTGCTTGCTAATGTTTTTGTTCACCGAGTCACTAGCTTGACTCGATCCCCGAATTCATTGGTTCATGGGGAAAGTTTGGAGATCTGGGACAACCATGGGTGGTATGTCCCCTCCAAAGTAGTGCTTCAACCGATGACCATTCACTTTAAAGTTGGGACTGTCGGGTTGAGATAACTCAACGGTTCCATATGAAAATACTTTGGTGACAGTGAAAGGTCTAGACCAACGGGTTTTAAGTTTTCCTAAGAAAATCTTTAATCTTGAGTTAAAGAGAAGGACTCGATCACCAACGTTAAAAACGCGGTTCTTAATCTTTGAGTCGTGGATCTTCTTAGTATTTTCTTTGTAGATCAAAGAATTCTCGTAAGCCTGATCACGAAGTTCGTTTAATTCATTTAGCTAAACCTTGCGGTGATCACCCACTATCTTAAGGTCGAAGTTGGCATGTTTTAATGCCCAGTAGGCTTTGTGTTCTAGCTCAATCGGTAGATGACACGCCTTCCCGTATACCAGCTTTTATGGAATACACCTGATGGGTGTTTTGTAAGCTGTTCAGAAGGCCCGGAGAGCATCATCTAGTTTGTCCGACCAAGAGGTACGGTTTTCACCTAACGTCCTCTCTAAAATCCGTTTTGTACCCCGATTGGAAACCTCCACTTGCCCACTTGTTTGGAGGTGATACGCGGTGGAAAGACGGTGAGTGACACCGTACTTCTGCATTACCCTTGAAAATTGATCATTGCAAAAGTGCGTACAACGATCACTAATGATGGCACGTGGAGTTCCGAACCTAGCAAAAAGAGATTTCAAGAATTTCACAACAACTCGGGCGTAATTAGTGGGTAAAGCCTTTGCTTCAACCCATTTGGACAAATAATTGACGGCCACGAGTATATACTTATTCCCTCGTGAAAATGGGAATGGACCCATAAAATCAATGCCCCAGATGTCAAAGATTTCACAGACTCGGATGGCATTTTGAGGCATCTCATCCTTCTTAGAAATATTCCCGTGACGTTGACAAGCATTACAGGTTTTGACAAACACATGAGCATCCTTATAAATCGTGGGCTAATAGAACTCGGAATCAAACACCTTTTTGGCGGTGTAGTTTGGGCTATGATGTCCCCCTGTGGGTCCATCATGACAAGCTTTGAGAATATCCATGGCTTCTTGGCCATGGACACACCGCCGGATGACTTGATCCGCACAAATTTTAAACAGATAGGGGTCGTCCCAGAAGTAGTGGTTTACATCTTTGAAAAAATTTTTCTTCTGTTGGGACGACATCCCTTTAACAATGAAGTTACCCGGAGGGTAGTTTGCAAAGTCTGCAAACCATGGGGTAGTAGAATCACCACGAGAAGAGATCACATTGAGTGTCTCGAGAGGAAATGTTTCATTAATTTCCCGTTTCTCGAGCACATCTTGGAGAGGGTTCTCTAATCTGGATAAGTGACCAGTCGCTAAGTTCTTAGCTCCTTTATTTTTTTTTTATCACGGATGATGATATCAAATTCTTGTAGGAGGAGAACCCATCAGAGCAATCTCGGCTTTGCATCTTGTTTGGCAAAGAGATATTTCAGAGCTGAGTGATCCGTATACACTATACAGATTGAATCAACCGCTCGTCTGAAGAACCCTATCATAAATTAAATTGTTTGAGAAAATGGTTTTGAAGAACTCAGACGAGATGGTGATAGCGAGAGATTCAAACGAAAATGGGAATTCATCTACTGTTATGGAAGAAAATTTGAATAAGAATCAGTTGACTGATGGTAGCTCATACGGACCTTTTGTGATGCCCGTTATATCGATTCCAAAAGTGGAAGAACAAAACTCAAAGGCGTCTATGGTCTTGTCTGGAACTGCTAGAAAGGGTGAAGTGGGACCAGCCGTTGGTGCGGTTGACATTGGCATTAGCAAAAGTGCATATTTTTTTCAAGTTGCTCTACCTGGTGTCAAGAAGGATCCTGTTGTGCTATCTAACTTTTTTATATCTCGCGTTTTAAGTGTTTTGTTTGTTTGTGATTTCATTTGGGGTTAAAAGTATGGGTGACAATTCAGGTCAGAATCATGTTTGGGTTGGCAGGTTGGCATCACCCATCCCAAATACGGCACGTGTACTTAACTGTGTTGACTGTTGACAATCCAATCCTAACTCGGACACATTTAACCAAGTAATCTGGACACAAGATGACCCATCTTTCTAAACGGATTTGAAAGAGTCATAAACGGGTTACCAGGTTGAAATTTTTGAATATGTATATGATTTTAGGGAATTGATATGTACACGGATGATTTTGATCCGTGCACATAAAAATATTATGAATTCCCTTATTTGCCCTTTCCGTATAATAAATAGTTCAACCTTTCTCCTACAAAGCTTTACAATAGAAGTATAGAACCAGTTACCTTTCTTAGTTTCCGTCTTTTTTTTTTCATGGACGGTCCTACCAACTTTAATCTTGTTCAAATTGACTGCAGAGATTCATTTTGAATTCCGTTTCATGCATCTTTGGTTTCACTTATTTATTGTGTGCTTGTGAAATACCTTAAAGATATGCTAAAACGTGTGTAATAGAAAAGATCTACAATTAGTCATTATTTATGCCACATTTCCATTAAATCATCATGATCAAAATTAAAACATGTGAACTGACTCTACTTTTTTATTTTATCTCACTATTAATCAAATCATAATATCACAATTAGGAAAGATGATATTTTATACGAGTGTTAGAAAGAAGACCTAGCCAACAGCAGAAAATATGATGGTCCTTAACACGTCGTATGCTGCTTCCACTAAGCGTTTAGCTCACAGTACATCTTCTCTGATAGGTGAAGGCGTGAAGCAATATTCAGTCTAATTCCAACTTGAGACCATATCATTTAAGTTTTAAGAAATCAAAACACAAGTTTCATTAATTTACTTTAGAAGAGCAGTTCTAATTTGCAGTTTCTTCATAGATGCCATATATGTTAACTCAATTAAACCGCTAAAAAATATATTATAACAGTTATTTTAGAAAAAGGAAGATTAAACCAATTGATGGATTGAGGCGGCTTCTGTGGTCTGTGGATGTAGAGGAGATATCGGAAGTGAAAGAAAACAGGGGCATAAATAGTAATGTGATAAGAGGGATTTAAATGTAAAAGGGCATTATAGTCCATGCACTTAAAAGATCTGTGTATGAATAAAAAGCACCCGTGTACATATCATTTGCCATGATTTTATTATATTTTTTAAACGCGTAGACGGGTGAGGAACACTGGAACGGCATTGTCAGGTCAACCTGAACATATATGACTCGATATTGAATGGGTTGACCGGGTTACCGTTATACCACCGAGCCGTTTATCTAAACAGTTTTAAAAGGGTTCTAAACGGGTTTACGGTTGAAACTGTAAAATATATATATTATTTGTTTTTTTATCTCAAAAACGGGTTGGCGGTTTGGGAACGTATTGGTCAGGTCAACATGAAGTCCTGAACATGACTCATTTATTGAATGGGTTAGTGAGGTTGAACATTGTACAACCCGAACCCTTTTAAACCCAACCCTAACCTAGTGTCTTCGTGTTGGGAATCTTCACTCGTATATAGAAATAAGTAAAATTTTATTTTGCAGGTCAGTTTAGCTGCAAGATCGAACAGAATGGGATAGTTCATGTGCGAGGTGAAACATCAACAGGTGGAAAAACCGTTACAAGACATTCTCGAGTTTTTGAAATGAAATTTCAACAGCAATCGCCACCTGGACGGTTCACTCTCTCATTCAGTCTTCCAGGATCGGTTGATCCAAGGCTGTTCTATCCTAACTTTAGATTAGATGGTATATTTGAAGCCATTGTCATGAAATCAGAGTAATTACTTGTGCCAAAGTTACATGCGTTCATCTATAAGGTTTACCGTCTCTTTTTCCCCTTTATAATTGAGTGCTTGTATTGTATAGGGATGAAGATGCTGTTGAGTAGTAAGTAGTTAGTGGTTTAGATGTGTTTGTTTGCTGTTTGAGACGATGATTGTAGTCGTAGTTAATGTTACAAGTCATCCTGATTAGGAAGATTTTGGCTTGTGGTTGTTAGTCTCCTTATTCGGTTTACTATGATTTTGGTACACTGTTGTTGGTTTTCTTGTTGTCGTTCTTCCTTCCGCAAGTGTCTGGCTCTGGAAGGTATGCTCTCGGTTTCTGTCTTTTGGTGACTGGAGGTTTTTCTAGTCAATGGACTTGTTTCTAATCGAGTTATCACTATGTCAATCCCTTGGAATTCCTGTAGCAGAAGTGTGAAATGTTGCAATTCAACATAGTTACATTTTGAAGTCATCATTAATGTTTCGATTCACGTTAATACCAAGTGACTTGATCATAATCTAAATCTTTTTTGTTTTTTTGTCATGAAATAATATTTAACTGCAACGAGAACAAATTCATATTGTCAAGAATTTGACCATAAACAATGAACCATAAGTCCATTAACAATGACAACTAACTTAGAAAATATTGTTAGTATCAACATCACGTAGCATATGATAAGGATATATTTAATCACTACGAAACTCCTTAGCAATTTCCATCGACATATTTAAAGTATTTAGGTCAATTTTCAGTTTTTACCAATTTAACTTATGACGTTGGATATCTTGGTGGCTTCTGTTTCTTATAAATTGTTGTGTTCGAATCAAGAAAAATAACTCGAAAATGGCATTGAAAGTTTTATCTGCGCTTGATGTTGCGAGGACACAATATTACCACTTTAAAGCGATCATAATCGCAGGTATGGGTTTATTTACTGATAGTTACGATTTATTTTGTATCCCTCCAATCATGAGAATGATCGGAAGGATATATTACCCTGAGATACATCGAGAAGTGGACCAGAAAAGATGGTTCGAGGTCCCCACCCTCATTGCATCCTCGATGATTGGGGTTGCATTAATGGGGACTGTGATTGGTCAACTAGTTTTTGGTCGGCTCGGTGACCGTGTTGGACGTCGTCATGTGTACGGTGTTTCGCTCATGATGATGGTTGTGGGATCAGTTGGATGCGGATTGTCGCTCTCGATATTGATGTCAATGGTGTTTGTGAGTCTTGGGTTTTTTCGGTTTGTACTTGGGATTGGGATTGGAGGGGTTTACCCTTTATCGGCAACAATTATGTCCGAGTTTGCCAATAAGAGGACTCGTGGAGCGTTTATAGCAGGCGTGTTTTCCATGCAAGGTTTCGGGATATTGTTGAGTTCGCTTGTTACTATGATTGTTTGCTCTATTTTTAAAGCATGTGCACACGGCCTAAAATCACCGAAGGATCTCCTAACTTCGGAGAACATCGCTCCGGTCCCACCCGAGGCAGATGTGGCGTGGCGGCTTATTCTCATGATTGGTGCAATTCCGGCATCTATGACTTGTTATTGGCGGATGAAAATGCCTGAAACTGCCCGGTATAACCACATCTCGTTTAGTTTAGTTTTCGTAGGCTCGTAGATACTACTTATTGGTCACTAACAACATATTATAACTTTCTTAGAAATTATTTTACGATGCTTTTGGGTCTTATGTCCAAAATCATTACGAAAAGCTTAGTGTTTACCCTTTTTACCATTTAATTCAACAAATTGCATATGTTGGTAAAAATGGTTATCTAATTATTAAACAAGCATACACAAAATTTCATTTACTCATGCAAACTAGTACTTTTGAGCTTTTAAAAAACGTAATAAGTTATAAGTATATAGTAGCAGTCCCAAGCTACTCCTAATGGTGTTTCAAAACTTATTTTTTGTGCAACTTCTTAATCATTTCAGTCATAAAAATGAGATTTCCTAACGAGTGATCTGTTGTCTTTCTTTGAATACTACTTTCAAGATTCACAGCTTTGGTGGAGAAAAATACATTACAAGCAGCAAATGACATGGAAAAAGTGATGAATGTATCCTTAAGTACAATCCGTGAAGATGTTGAAATGATGGACATGCCCAACACTCGTGCAGCTTTCTCGAACACGTACCCTTTCTTCTCTCGAGAATTTTTCCGTAGGCATGGTCGTGATCTCGCTGCTGCATCAATGAATTGGTTTCTCATCGATATTGTCTTCTATAGTCTCAATTTATTCCAATATCACGCATTTAAAGGCAAAATGACTCCAAAAAGCCACATGCACATTTATGATGATGCATGGCAGGTAGCAAAATTCCAAGCACTTGTTGCAGTTTGTGCAACGATCCCGGGATATTTCGTGACAGTTTACATGATTGATTATGTTGGGAGAGTAAAAATCCAAGCAGCCGGGTTCTTTTTCATGGCTGTTGGTCTGTTTACCATTGCGAAAGTTAACACAGGCGGGTGGGGATCCGATCCAGGTACTGGTTTTATCATACTGTATGGACTTACCTTCTTTTTTTGTAATTTCGGGCCGAATACAACTACTTTTATAGTCCCGGCAGAGCTTTTCCCTGCAAGGTTTCGTGCAACCTGTCATGGGATTTCGGGTGCATTTGGAAAAGTAGGAGCAATAGTTGGAACGGTTGGATTTTTGTGGGTTTCTCGTGATAGTCCAAACGGGCAAGAAGTATCGGACGTGTTGATGGCGATGGGTGGCGTTTGCGTGTTGGGGTTTTTCGTGACGTACTTTTTTACTCGAGAGACAATGGGCAGGTCATTGGAAGAGAATGAGAATGTTGATGAGTTTACAGGTGTTTGTTTCGTCAGATTTTGGCCCAACAAGGTTTGGGCGAAAAGAACACAAACAAACACATGTGAATGATCCTTTACTATCTATATATCAGATGTAAGAAAATATCCCATTTTATTTGTGTCAAACTATCCTTGTAAATTAGTCTGAACCAAGTAACCAACTCAGACTATGGTTATATGAAAGTTTATGCTATTAGCTAGCAGCATGTATTGCATTTATTGAAATTTAAGGAAGACGGGTGCAGTGTTTTAGTTATGTCATACACATTCTTGTATTACCAAAATTGAAAACAAAGACGCATAGCAGTTACATGAGTTGTTCAGATGTGTTATTGGTATGCAAAATTTTACCTACTTGGCTGTTTGCATAAAAATTCAGAGTAAGGGTGTGTTTGTTTCATTTAGATGTTTTGGGTCTGAATCTGACTACCACATCTTACTAGTAAGATGTGGTTATCAAGTCTGAATCTGAATGAAATAATGTTGTTTGTTTTTTTATAATTGTCTGAATGATTTTAATTTTATATTTTTTTAAGTATATATCAAACCATAGCAATACAGTAGTGTAAATATAAGTTATATTCACTAAACAATTAAAATCATTCTCATAAGTTAATGTATAGCATAGAAAAAAAAAAAAAAACTATCACAGGAAATATAAACATAAGTTATATTCATTAAAACGTGTAAAACCAACCCAAAATACAATGGTTAGTTATATTTGGCCCACTCCAATAGTTATACAAACTCAACCCATAAGAATAACATAAACCTAGATAGTACAAAAGACTCTCTATCCTTTGTATCCACACAAAACATCCGCTGTCACATATGATACTCTTTCTCCTTTATCTTTCCTAACACAAACTCAACTTGTATTTTCTTGTTTCTCCCACTAGGAACAAAACTAAACAAAATGGTTGGCTTTCTCTACTCTGAATTTCAAATCCACATCCATCACTTAAAAGAATTTTGTGGTTCTTCCACTACCCAACAAGAACTCACGAGAGGCAGTAAGATATATGTTGAAGGGTTTGGAGGGTTTGAATGATGTGGGTGGTCGTTCAGAGGCAGTAAGACATGATCCACGACTCTTACCGAGTAAGATGAATATGGTCTGACCGCGTCTGACTCACCAGAAAAAAACAAACAACCTTTTGTCTGACCGCGTCTGACTAGTAAGATGTCAGAGGCGGTTCAAACCTTTTTTTGTAAAAACAAACACACCCTAATTCTCTGGTGTGGCACTTTGTTCTCGAGCTAAGTCAGCCTAACTCTGAACCATCCTAAAATATATGCATAAAACTCTGAACCATCTGTGGAAAACTAGAAGGGGGGGTTGAATAGTTTTACGTCTCTTTAAATTTATAAACACAAGTTTGTTTTAAAAACTTCGATTCTAGTTTATGTGAACTCAATACTTGCACTATATGAACAATTGTATGGTAACTAACTAACAAAGCTAATATAGTAAAGGTAAATAAATAAGTAATGAGAAGAGTTAGAAAGATCAAACCACAACACAAGGATTTATAGTGGTTCGGCTACAAGGACACCTTCCTTGTTCCTACTCCACTCCCCGAGTCACCTACTCGAGAGTTTTCTTCACTATGTCAACAAACTCCCTTTTAGCGGAGAAAACCTTACACACCAATTTACACACCACAATAACTTCACAACTTGATCACTACTTCTACACAACTTCTTCACACCAATATACTACACACCAATCTTCTTCACACCTATCTTCTACACACCAATCTTCTACTTCACACCAATCTTCACAACTAACCTACTTCACTACTAATCAACTTCTACTTCCTACACAACTTCTATATCTTCTAAACAATATATAACAAGTACAACACAATATTCACAAAGGAATGTATATATACACTATGCACAACTACTCTTCAACACTTCTTGGACTTGGTTGTAGAAAGAGTGTTCTTCTTTTGCACTTTAGATGAGAATGGATGATGAGGGATTGAATCACTTGAAACAAGGATTAATATACAAATGATCAAAGGGTTTTAAAGGATGTTTAGAGAGTTATAGATCTGAAAATTTCGTGCAAAAGGTGGTTGAAAATTCCAGAATTAAGGTGGTATTTATAGGAGAAGAATTCTGACATTTTCTGACAGGGGAGCCTGGCCGGTCCCCTTAAATCGTGGCTGGCCCCCTTAAAATTAAGGGGGCCGCCCAACTGTAACGGCCAGAAAACTTGTCTTTTAGTGGGGAAAGTTTATTTGGTGAAAAACTAACTGATTTTGGTTAAATATTTGAAATCATATATTTAGTATGATTAAAACATTTTTCTTTATTACCAAAAGTGTTTTTCAAAAATATATAATATGTTTATATATTTAAATAAACTTTGTATTAGTTAATTAAATATCCCTTTGATCATAAAATGTATTAAGCACTTGTTTATCCATACCTTAAGTGATTAAGTTGGATATAGTGATATATACTAGCTTAATACTTGTTTACGTAGTAATCTTACGATTGACGAGTTTGCATTTTGTGATCGTCAAAATATAGAGATATCGAAAAATATAAATAACGTTTTCATACATTATTTATGTCAACAATCTCCCCCTTTTTGATGATTACAAAATTTAAACTCATTAATCGAAAATTAGTACATATTCGAGTATTATTGTGAGTTTATATCACTTCTCCCTCTTTTTGTTAGCATCAAAAAGGTTATCCCGGGTGAATGGAAGCTCCCCCTTGAAGTATACTCCCCCTCGTTATGAGGCTAAAAGGAATCGAGATATGGATATCTTGCAAAAATATTTAGTGGCAAGCAACATATATATGTATATAGCATGCAAAAGTGTAAACTAAACATAACCATATCATAAATCAAGTGAAAGAAATCATCAAGCATTACATCAACAAATGAGATAAGTAATGCAACTAACAAAAGCCTTTAAAGGCTTACAATCATCATTGAAATAATAAACCAAAGCTCAAATATGAAAGTCCTCTCTAGAGCTTGCCATCCAAAATGGTTTAACATAATTTTATTTGTGAGACACCAAGCATGTTTAATTGGGAGGAATGGATGGTGAACATGGAGATGGTGATGGAGGAGGAGTGTTTGTTGATGGTGGTGGAGGAGTTGAGTTTGTTGTTGGTGGTGGATGCAAAAAGTTTTCAATGTGAGAAAACATGTATTGCATTTCATCTCTTAGTCCGAACACAATTGTTCGGTTGTGAATGCAACAAAGGCAAGTGTCACCATGAGCTTCAAGTAAGCTCCATGGGACGGGGTTATAGGTTGGTGGATTGATAGGGGCTGATGAGAAGTGTGCATCAAGAGGTGTTAATGGTGATAGTGAGAGAGTTAATGCAAGGGTTGTGTTTTCATTGGTAGATTGTGATGGTTGAACTATTGGTAGAGGAGATAAGTGGGTGTTAATGTAGTCATTAATGGATGAAGTGGATGGTATGGAGGAAGTAGAGTTTCCATTTGTTGAAGGTGTTTTGGAGGGTGCATTTGGTGCACTAGGAGATGAACATTGAGGTGGTGGAGATGGAGTGGTGTTGTCTTCATTTGTAAGATCAATGAAGAGTTGTTTGGGTGGAATGATGACAAGTTTTTGTTTCTTGGCATTGTTTGAATAGGTGGTTCTTGGTGATGACATGATGATGTTTGATGAATGTTTGAGGATGATGGAATGTGAATTAAACATGCATGGGGATTATATAGTGGGAAAACATGTTTAGAAGTGGAATTAATTTGAAATTGTAATGTGATATTGCAAAATCAGTTTGGTTTTTAAGGGAAATGGTAGCTGGGACTAGCAAAAGGGATCACATGATGCAAAAGAAAGCAGTGTAAAACCTGTTTCAGATGGCCGGTCCCCTTAATTTTAAGGGGGCCGCCCATCTGACGACCCAGAAACCAAAATTTTTCAAAAAATTTCTGGAAAAATGTTGTGTTCTGTTTTGTATTTGCAGCAAGCACCATTTGGACATTTCACATTTGTTTTGGTCTATTATAAGCATACATGATATATATATATATATATATATATATATATAGATAAGCTAATCATGCAAATATGTATATAGACTAAGAGTTAAAGCATGCATTCATAAGCATAAATAAAACATAAATAAGCAAGTTAACAACCTAATCGAGTGCACAAAACAATTATCCAAGAAAATAACAAGTACTTCCGAATATACTTCGGACAAATAGCACACAAGACAGAAAAATTAAATATTGTTCAACAAGCATAATCCAAGCATATCATTTCTTTTTCTTCCCGAAGATACCCTTCAAAGTCTTCCCGATCGATTTGAAACCACCTCTAACTTCTTCATGTAAGCTCTTTTGTCTTCTAAGCATTTCGGTAGTTCGTTCATGAAGCACTTCTTCATTTTGATCACTAGGAGATGGGGTAGAATAGTCGGGATAGTCAAGATTCTCTAAATTGTCAACGAACTCAGAGAACGAAGGGGTATTAGCATCATGGATGTCTTCATCCTCATTGTCATCGTCTTGTCTTGAAGATGATCCATGAAAGCTATGACGACGAGATTTACCCTTGTCACTTCGAGTTCGTCGAGCTTGTTTTAGAGCGAGAGGACGTAAAGTGGGGTAGATGGACTCATAGATACTATTGTCAAGATCGGGGTAGTACTCGATAACATGACGATAGAGACGAGTGAGGAACATTCCATATGGAAGAATGGCTTTGGGAGTTTTTCTAGCACACTCAATCCGTTTGATAAAGAAGTAGGCCAAATTGTACGGGTTTTCGACAGCTATACAATACAACATGTGAGCAAGGCACGCCGGGAGATGGTCCCGGTGACCTCCAGTACCAAACGCATTCTCACGAATGAGTTCTTCCCAACGCTTCATGTGGGGGCTTAATTCCTTGAGGAGAAGTTGGTATGGAGAGATTTGAACATTTTTGGATTTTATTTTTCGGCTTGTGGTGGCACGTTCCACACCAAGGATTTGACGAATTTCGTCGGGATGAGGAATTTCGTCGAAATAGGGACCGAAGGTTGGTCGATAGCGATTAAGAGATTCAAGGTCCCACTCGTTTGTGAAAACGGCTTGACCTCTAAATGGAATTTGGAGGATATGACCAAATTGTTCGAGAGTTAGAGTGATAAATTCATTTTGAATCATGAAAGAGATGGTGATGAAACCAAGATCATTGGCTTGGACGGTGACTTGGCTATAGAAATCCATTATGAAGCGAGGAATGATAGGTTCATTAATTTCATAAAGACAATTGAAGTTGATGCATGTAAACACGCGATTTATGTAGTCGGATTGAGGAAAAGCAAGATCTACTACACGTCCTTCATGAACATTTCTATCTTCAATTTGACGATATATAAGTCCAATGGAAGGAGATGTAGTAGGGAGTTGGGAAACTTTAGGAATGTAGTTTTTAGTGTGAGAAAGATCTTCGGTAGTTACTTTTGGCATTTTCACCTAAACACATCAACGATACAAAAAGACCAAAATAAATATAAAGAAAGATAAAAGTATATGTATATTGTTAAGGCTTATGTTGGAACGTAAACATACTTCGTTACTAATCCTAAGAAGTAGATTACCATGTTCCTTAATATTGTTTTTAACTCGTTCTAGATATACTTTACGATGTTTAATAAGTAGTTATGGACAAATCCAAACGCCCTTTTAAACATCTTAATATATCATGAAATTTACTAGATTTACATTAGATTGTAAAACTAGCTATTTCTTGCGAGTTTCTTATGCATGTGATTTGTTTTTGAAAAAGATGGTTTGTATTTTTACTTAAAAATGTCATTTTTAGTAATAAACCAAACGCTTCCTTAACTAGTGACTTATACCACTAGTATGTCAATATATATATGAATTATATATCTTGACAAGTCCGATTAGTAATTTTTAGGTTTATAATTATAACAAAGTTTTATAAAAATTATAATGACTAGGTTTCGATATTATTTGGACATAATCCAAACACCCCTATATTGTGAACCAATGCAATTTTTCTTGGTCGAAAAATGTAATTTCAAGTTTTACAAGTTACAAAAGTATAATGTGATTAGTTTTAACACGTTTTCAAATCATTATTCAACAATGAGTTTACTAAAAATTTTGAAAAGGAGTGTATGAAGTTTTTCAAAAAATTTCGACATGATAGTTTATAATTACTAGTTTCTAGTGTTGATTAATCATTCTAATCCTAGGGGAAGCATTTGGTTATGGAGTTTTAAGACTTAATTCGAAAGAAATTGTGAAATTGACGAATTTTATAAAACATGCATAATCATGAGTATGACCAAATAAGATGAAATTAGATTAAATGTGTTATGAAAAACTTACAATACGTAATGGTGATTGTGTTAGATGAATTTGCCCTTTGCGAATTAACCCGAATTATGTGATTTGGAAGTGATTTGAGATGTTTTTGGGTTTTGGTTTTCGTCACAGCAGAAGCAGGGGAAGGGGAGTATGAAAAATTGGAGTGTTTGGCAAAAGGAACAAAGGGAAAAACGGGTTGGATCAATCAGATGGCCGGCCCCCTTAAACATTAAGGGGGCCGCCCTTCATTTGGCTGCCGGTCCCCTTAAACATTAAGGGGGCCGCCCTCCAGAATTTGATTTTTCAAGTTTTGGTTTCTGGAACAAACAAGAAAATATTTGTATATGTATATATATATATATATATATATATATATATATATATATATATATATATATATATATATATTAGATTTATATTTAATCAAACATACGTTGGAGAGTGTACGCACGAAGGGAATTACTTGACACTTTTACTTGACATATTGTCAATAAACTTTTCTTGATCATTTCGGATGAAATATATCAAGTTGTCAAGTGAACGAGAAAGTTGTGGAAGGTTCATAAGTATATATATATATATATACATATTTATATAGTAATGGTTTATAGGTCGAGAATATAGGAGGGAGACGTATGCAACGGAAGCCGGGAGTTTGTTTCATCCATAGATTTTTCGACTCATCTCTCTTCATCAGCATGAGTGTCGTCAAAGAAATTGATAAGGCAAATGGGGAAAAGAAAAGGTTCGTAAACGAACAATTTCTAGTTCTAGAAAATCAACAAATGAGTTTTCCAGGTTATAAGATCCTAGATATATCTAAGTGTATATATATGTATATATATATTTATTTAGATATAGTATAAGTAGATAAGTATATAAAAAAATAGAGGGAATAATGAACCAATTAAAATCACATAAAAACTAGATACTAAACTAAGCATGCATTTGTTGACAAGGAAATAAAAGGAAATGTGTACCTTACGTCTTCAATGCATTAAACTTCAAAATCTTCAAGAGATAGTCCGAACAAGAGGTGATATCAAAGAATTCCATGTTTGAATGGCCAGAATTTTTACGTTGGTCCCCATTGTCTCATTTGACCAAAGTTATTTGTCCCGAACATGTTTTGTATTTGATTTGGGTGCATATATGGTGGAAACATTCCCCATGGATTGAAGTTCCACATTTGTTGATTATTGTTAAAGTTTCGTCTATTTTGGTTTACTCTTGGTTGAGGTGTTTTAGGTCTAGGATAAGAATTATTCGGTTTCCTAGGTGGTGGAGTTTTAGATCTTGTTTTAGTTTTAGATGATTCTACTTCGGTTTTTAAAGATGGTTTATAAAATGGTTTTATTTCTTCATTACTAGCTAGAGGTATTTTCTTATCATTTATGAGTATATACTTAGGATTAGATTTTGAAGGTTTTAGTTCCTTGAGTTATCTTTCAAATTTAACATTTTTAACTTCACTTGTTGAGACTTCGTTTGAGTTAAAACCTAGACCGGTTTTGTCTCCGGATATTCTTTGAATACTTATAATTTTACTAAGTGAGTTACTACTATTTTCAAATTTATCAAGTTTACAAATTTCTTCCTTAAGTTTGTTGTTTTCACTTCTAAGTTCTTGACATGATTTACATTCTTCAAAAGTTTCTTTGCCTTTTTCAAGTTGATGTATTTTAATTTTTAGTTCAAGTACTTCATTTTCTAATTGGTTGTTTATGTATTTTAGTGATTTGTTTTTAGCCATTACTTGTTGTCCTAGTTTGCATAATCTATTGTATTCACTATCTAAATCTTTTTCATCTAATGATAGATTTTCATCACTAAAATATTCAGTTTCGGAACGTACCTCACTTGACGTTTTAGCCATGAGACACTTTTCTTCCTTTGTTGTTTCTTTCTCATCTTCATCGCTATCACTCCATGCACCTCCAACAAACGCTCTTTGATTTTGATCTCTTGTCATCATTGGACATTTTCCAACAAGGTGATTCGGATCACCACACTTGAAACATTTTCTCTCATTCTTGCTATATTTGTCATCATTATTCTTTTGAGATGTTCTCCTTTCATCGTGTGGTTGTCTAACGAATCTTCCTCGCCTTTTGAAGAATTTCTTGAAATCTCTTACGGCCATGGCATACTCTTCGTCTTCGCTTTCGGAAGATGAGCTATCTTCGTTGTTGGATTCCTTTCTAGCTTTCAAGGCGATTGACTTACTTTGCTCTCGTTTCCCTTTAACCATTTCGGAGTCCTTCTTTATTATTGCTTCGTAGACTTTTAAATTACCAATTAATTCATCAAGTTGTAGCGTTGACAAATTCTTTGATTCTTCAATAGCCGTCACTTTAGCTCGCCATTTTGGGTGAAGAGCTCTAAGAAACTTCCTAACAAAATTCTTACTAGAGAAATTCTCATCAAGTGCTTTTAAACTTGTGATTATAGTGTTAAATCTAGCAAAAGCATTATCAATTGATTCCTCTTCCGGAATCGTGAATTGCTCATATTGTTGAACAAGTAGTTCTATTTTGTTATCTTTGACTTGATTATTACCTTGGTGGGTTATTAATAAAGAGTTCCAAATTTCTTTTGCGGTTTCACACATAAAGATCCTTTCGTACTCTTTACGTGGTAGCGCATTGTAAATAACCATTTTTGCTTCATTATTTTTAGCAAGTTTTCTTTTTAAATCATCATTTTGTTTTTCAAAAGGTACGATTTCATCTTTCTTAGTTTCGGGGTTATTTTGAATAGGTAAAAAATCACCATTGGTAATAACATGCTAAAGATCTAGATCTTTTGATTTCACATAAGTTTCGAATCGATTTTTCCAATATAAAAATCCATCACTTTCAAATAGTGGTGGTCTTTGCATAGATTGCCCTTCTAAATATTTTTCAGAATCCATAGATCGTTACAAGTTTTAAAATACAATATATTTTAAAGATCTTGCAAGACGTGGCTCCTGATACCAATTGTGGAAAACTAGAAGGGGGGGTTGAATAGTTTTACGTCCTTTTAAAATTTATAAAAACAAGTTTGTTTTAAAAACTTCGATTCTAGTTTATGTGATCTCAATACTTGCACTACATGAACAATTATATAGTAACTAATTAACTAAGCTAATAAAGTATAGGTAAATAAGTAAGTAATGAAAAGAGTTGGAGAGATCAAACCACAACACAAGAATTTATAGTAGTTCGGCTACAAGGTCACCTTCGTTGTTCCTACTCCACTCCCCGAGTCACCTACTCGAGCGTTTTCTTCACTATGTCAACAAACTCCCTTTTGGCGGAGAAAACCTTACACACCAATTTACACACCACAATAACTTCACAACTTGATCACTACTTCTACACAACTTCTTCACACCAATATACTACACACCAATCTTCTTCACACCTATCTTCTACACACCAATCTTCTACTTCACACCAATCTTCGACTTCACACCAATCTTCACAACTAACCTACTTCACTACTAATCAACTTCTACTTCCTACACAACTTCTATATCTTCTAAACAATATATAACAAGCACAACACAATATTCACAAATGAATGTATATATACACTATGCACAACTACTCTTCAACACTTCTTGGACTTGGTTGTAGAAAGAGTGTTCTTCTTTTGCACTTTGGATGAGAATGGATGATGAGGGATTGAATCACTTGAAACAAGGATTAATATACAAATGATCAAAGGGTTTTAGAGGATGTTTAGAGAGTTATAGATCTGAAAATTTCGTATAAAAGGTGGTTGAAAATTCCAGAATTAAGGTGGTATTTATAGGAGAAGAATTCTGACATTTATCCATACCTTAAGTGATTAAGTTGGATATATTGATATAAACTAGCTTGATACTTGTTTATGTAGTAATCTTATGATTGACGAGTTTGCATTTTGTGATCGTCAAAATATAGAGATATCGAAAAATATAAATAACGTTTTCATACATTATTTATGTCAACACCATCCTAAAATATATGCATAATGAAACGCATATTAATGATAAATTAAATCAAACCAAACCATTGTTGAATCTATAGCTAATTTGTTAGTTAATGAAACCACCTAATAATATGATGTAGAAAACGCATGTATCAACATGAACCCAACTTAAGTAATGTTGTGATAAAATCAAGAGAAAACACTAATATTGTGAAAGACATGATCAAATGAGGTAGATTTGATATTTTTCTTGTTAAAACGAAATTTTTTTTATGGTTTCACATGTAAAACTATATTTATCAATAACGTATTACAACCCAATCTCTTAATAAAATATTATTTTTTATTCCTCCACCTACATAACCAATACTTACAACAAATCTACTCCGTATATATATATATATATATATATATATATATATATATATATATATATATATATATATATATATATATATATATATATATATATATATTTACCATTTATTAACAACCCAGCATAACAAAATATTTATCAAAACAATAAATAGTACAAATAAAAAAGGGAAAAAAACTAAAAAGGGATAGCTACTAAAATAGTGCCATTTGGCAAATGTTGGGTTGGCAATCTAGTTTGCCATACGACCAGATTATGAGATAAATTGTTTACAAATAATAAAAAACTATTATCTTGACATGTAGTTTGTTTAGGTTGGGTTGACAATTCTTCCGATAAACATAGTTTAAGCTTAAATGTGAGACAACCTCATTAAAATACTCCATTTGGCAAATGTTGGGTTGTCAATCTAGTTTGCCATATGACCAGATTGTGAGATAGATTGTTACAAATAATAAAAAACAATTATCTTGACATATAGTTTTTAGGTTGGGTTAACAATTCTTTTGATAAAAATAGTTTAAGTCTATATATATATATATATATATATATATATATATATATATATATATATATATATATATATATATATATATATATATATATATATATAGAATCTAGTTCAAATAAGATCAATCTTAAAGTTGTAAAATTAAGATCCAACTAAAATTTGACAAGTGACATTCTTGTTAAAGTAAAATTAAATTTTTTATTGAGTACAACTAAAATTTTTAAAGTTTCGATGTTTTTCTTTTTTAAATTGACGAAACTAAGGTGATACACTTTGATTCGACATGTAATGTATCAGGTTAAGGTGATACACTTTGATTCGACATGTAAATTTATAGTTGTGTATCACTAATCCAAACTCATGTATCAGTTGGTTATTAGTTGTTAAAATGTTAATTCATATTAATACTTTATTTTTTGTATATTATTGCTAATATGGGTATTTATAAAATGGTTTTAGTGGTTGTTTATACTAGATCTTATTTTTACAACTTTAAGCTTGATCTCAAATATATATATATATATATATATATATATATATATATATATATATATATATATATATATATATATATATATATATATATATGACTCCTCCCAAACCAACCTCTCAGGTCAACCAGGAATGGTCAACAGGTCAAGGAGTAAGGGAGCGATCAATTTATGATCCGGTGTAAGCACAGTGTTTTCCCGGGTCGTTATGTCCCGACGAGGCTGAAATTGTATTTTGGGAAACGTTTGTGTGATTCAGTGATTGGGAACGTAACAGATAATGATTTGGATTTGATTACACTACTAGAAATGATTAAATTAAGCTAAGTAAACAGTATTAACAATTACAGAAAACATATATGTATAAATGTAAACTGAATTTAAAACAAATACGATTGCGTGCCGAGAAAAAGGTGAGTTTTAAGCAGAAATAAACTAGGGGGGTGAAAATGACTTTTTTACAAACTTAATATTAAAAGAAAATTTTAATAAAAATTATTTTTTCATTATTTTATTATTTAATATTAATTAAAAACTATTTAATAATTATTTAAAACTAATTTAAATTAAGAAAATACTTAAATGACTTAGAAAATTATGAATTTTTTCTAAAACTAATTAACTATTACAGGAATCCTAAAAAATTATAAAAAGTTTATAAAATATATAAAAAAAGCTAATTTAATAATTAATTATATAATTAATAATTAAAATCTAATTAAACTAATTTAATTATGAAAAATACTAAATAAACAGTAAAAATTATGAAACTTTTTCTAAAAATACCTTATTAATTATAAAACCTAGGAAAAATATAAAAAGATACTATTGCTTATAAATAAGTATTTTTGGCCTTTTTTTTATTAAAACTAATTAAACTTAAATTAATTATTATAATACTAGATATACTTAGAAAATTATGAAATTTTTTCCAAAACTATTTTAATATATTAGAAACTTAAGAAAAATATAAAATTGAGAATTGCATTGTGAAAAAGCTGAAAAAATAAGCCAAATGGCTTAAATAGAAGCTATTACTTATTTTTATGTTTGGCTTTTCTTGGATTTTCTTTTACAAAACTATTTTGCTACTGAGATTAAACAAATTTTATGAAGAGAAATTTTTTGAAGCTTAAAAATAAGCAGAATGCAAGCTATTTAGCTTAACAAAAGGTCTAATAAGCTTTAAATATGGAATTTTGATGAAATAAGCCACTAATAAGCTATAAAGGATAAATTAAGCTATAAACACTTGAAATACACACAAATTAAGCTAAAACCATAGAATAAGCACTCTGAATGAGCAGTGATACACAAATAAGCACTATCCTAAAATACACAGGCCAATAGGGCTATTTACAGCCCTCTGTGGGGCCCACAAGGGGACTCAGGGGTCCAATCTGAAACTTGATCTAATAAGATGGGCAGAAGGGCATTCCAATAAGCTAGGGTTCAAGGGCTGGGGCCCAAAATAAGCTCTAGGTGGTCTTATGAACTTGGCTTAGTCAACTGAGTGTCTTAGTGACTTGGTTTGGTCAGGGTGAATAGAAGGCAACAATAAGCTAAGGGCAAGGGCTCAAGGAGCCAAAATAAGCCCTTGAACAATGAACTAGCTTATTAAACTTTCTAAAAATCCAATGGTTGAAGGCTGGGGTCCACAATCAAGCTCAGAGTGAGTTTATGAAATTGGTCTGTTGGGACTAACTCCCTGATGCAGGGCATAAGCTTGCCCTGCAGGCTCAAGTACGTACTCAAATAAGCCACTAAAATAATTCCTAAAAATAATCTGAAATGAGGATTTACTAGTTCAACTGGTAAACTAAAACTTCCAAAAAGCTCAAGGCTTATTTTTGAAAACTAAAATCATGAAAAATCTTGCAAATTTTGGAATTTCTGTGAACTATGCAATTTGACTTTTAATGATTTGAACTTATTTTGACTTTAGTGAGATTTGAACTTACTTTATTGACTTATTATGATACGTTAGGCTAATACAAGACTAATTTAAACTAAAACAACTACTTGTGAGCTAAAATGAGTAATTATGGACCCTAATAGCTTAACATTTAACTGAAATGAGATAGCAAATGAGATTTTGACTTTTTTGAACTATGACCTCTGGATTTAAGACTTATTTGACCTAATGAGACCTAATGCATCATATATAGGCCAAGAACAACAGCTGAAACAGGCTAACTCTCAGATAAACCAGCAAAGCCAAACACCCCTTTGATTTTCTAAGAAAATGATGAATTGGGACCATGAACTTGCAACATAATCACATACAATGACATATTAAACTGAAATGAGCAGATAATCACAAGAACTAACAACAATTCCCTAATATTACTAAGATGCCAATTTTATTAGTGAAACTGATAACCTAAGCAACAAAGAAATCCAAGAACAAACAGGCAATATTAAGTCATATTATCACTCAAGAACTCAGCTACAGTAGATTGCTAAAATTGAGTAATCACTTACAAAAGCCTTCCAGCTTATAAACTGAGAACCAAGAACCTTAGAACACACCTATAGGCTTCCTACGAAGCCACTAACCCACTGCCATCCAGTATTCACAATGCTCCATGCATTGTCTTCATTGTTTCTTGATTTTTTATTTTTACACTATTTTTTTTGAGTTTCTTGAGTATAACTAGCTTAAAGGCTTAAGAAGCTTATAAAAGCTTTTCAATATGTTATATGAGCTTATTAACTAACTAAACTACAACTTTTGATAACATTAGCATTAAAATGACATTTTTAACTAAAAATGGTAACTTTTACATTTATAAGAGAAACTTCAAATTAAACTGAAAGAAAGATTATTTATTGCTAGAAATACTGAGTACAAGCATTAGAACTAGAGATTATACTGAAAATGAAAGGTTTTAACTAATTCGACATAAAAATAAGCTACATAAACTACATACAATCTTCTTTCCTTCTTCTTCCTTTTATAAGTGAGCTTTAGGGCTTGTGGAGGTCTTTTGAGCAAATCCCATCAATAAAACTAGCTATTGGATCATTCAAACTCATCCTAGCCGTTTAATTTGTTTTGGCGGGAAACATAGTCGGCCAAATTGCTCTGTGTAAATGCAACTGGGGGAGGGGGGCATTAAACGTGGTTGTCTTGTTAGGTAGATAGTGGGTTGGGGCGGTGGAAGTGATGGTGATGGTAGGGGGTGGATGTGATGTGTTGCAGTTGCAAGTTGGGGACGAAGGAGGGAAAAGGGTAAGGGGTTTGACCTTTTGACCCTGGTGGGTTTTATTAATAAAAAGGGAAAATGGGCCTGGTGTGTTGGGCTTGCGTTTGGATTGGATCAGGGAGTTATAAGGGTGAGGGTGTTGTGTTTGGATTTGGATTATTTTGGGCTTAGAGTAATAATAGGTCCGTTTGGTTGTAGTATTAATACAAGGACCAACTTTGTCATTTTCTGAAAATTGAGGGGTGAAAGTTGGTATTTTTCCAAAGTATTTCAAGGGACCTAACTTGCCAAGCTTCAAACATGTAAAGACCAAATTTGAATATTTCCCAAAATCACACATCCAGGGACTATTTCTGCCATTTTTGGAAACTTGAGGGACTGAAAATGTGACTCCTTCAAATATTTAATCCAAGGATGAATTTTTGCTACTTTGTGATTTTCCAAGGTCCTTTGTTGTAACACCCCAACCCGACATGGGTCCGGAGCGCTACAGTATGGTGACATATCAAAGCATACAAAGCATACAACGCAAGCGGAAGACTTTAAAACAAAAGATTTCAAGGGAAAAATCTAAAAGTACAAAAGAAATACTAAAACTATAAAAGAAAAGAAAATGCAAACTAAACAAAAATCTAATCAAATCAAAGTCCAAAACTAGTCCAGATGTAATGGGCTTCTAGTCCATGGGGTAGTCCACTAAAGCTCCTATGCTCTCTCTTCACCCAAACCCAGCTTCCAACCTAAAACCTGCCGCAGGAAAGGAAATGCGGCTGAGCTTAAAAAGCCCAGTGAACAGATATATAACAAAGCAAACGAATGAATGAAATGTATATAAGTATAAGAAAAGAAATCATAAGCTCCTGCTGAAACAAATATCATCTGTCAAATGCATAAGAGATCAACGATAACTGAACAAATATCATAAGTCAAATGAATAATGAGTACGAAGAGTCAAGTGATAATATGAATCATATAGTAACCAGAATCAAAGAGCACGCATCAACAAAGGCTTGTCTAACGAGATACTCGAATAGACATACGAAACATAAGAAAGCCACGAGCCGACCTAACGAGATACTCGAATAGGTCTCAAATCACATAATCACATATCCGTCAATTCATAGGGTGTACATAGAGTAGCTAGCTCCAATGTACCAGACGTGAAAGGGGTACAAGGCACGTACAGCCAGTCACCAAACCAAATCGTATCATATCAGAACAAATCCTAGGATGCATCCATACGCCCCCCACAAACAAATCATATACAAAGTGGCCAAGAGATCTCATATCATATCATAATCAGACGGGGACGCCGGGGACTAATCACACCGCCCCAGATAGTGTCATGCCATTGGTGCCTCAATGACACGCCCATGGTACCTCCATGAGTAGACTAAAAACTCGGGCATCAGAACAGAACATATCAGAACAACAAGTAAGGCTATCCATAAACAAAGCAATCATAGCATATCAATCAGAATATATCAACAGAATCTCATATCAGTGAGATAGTAATCAGATCATCATAACAGAATGGATAGCAAACAGAATTCAATCAAAGGATAATATCAACCGAATCATATCAAAAGGGATCATAGCAAAGGCTTATATTAACTGAATCATACCATAGAAAATGAAGCAAAGTCAAAGGATCGAAAGTCATGAGATCGGAACCCTTAATGAAATAGGGTAGAATATCTGTACCTTAAACCGTCAACGAAACCATATCATAACATAGAAAGTCACTCCTTCTTCAGCGGATCTACACGAATTAATAATCGGTTTATTATTTATCACTTATTATAAATCAGATTACTCGTTTTAGTCGGCTTTCCATTTTTAGTAACTTGTCATATTTAGTAAGTTCCTATATTTAATAACTTTACCAAATTAGCACTTTAATACTTTAAGCTTATTATTGATGATAAAATAATATTTAAGGTTTAAAATGACCAAAATAATAAGTTAGGGTTAAGTACGACAATTTAGTAAAATTTTGGGCCAGAATATAAATTATCAGAAATTAAATATTAAAATGTCAAATAAAATTATTCTAAGGTTTATACTATAGTTTTATATCAAAATAAAAATTTAGACACTGTCGTTTCAGAATTTATTTAAACACACTCTCGACATTAATTTAGACCGCAACGACCAAAAATATAATAAACGCTCACGCGCCTACCCACACGACTCATATGTCTTAAAGAAAATATATACGACACATGATGCACACCATATGTCTAAACAAGTTCAAAATCTTCTACATGACACCATGCATGCATGCACATGCAAAACCAAAAACCAAATCTTTTAACCCCGATATAACCCATCTCTCGACCGTCAAAACAAACCCGAAAATCCTTTTGTTAACCCATGTTTGTGAGATCAAAAACAACACATGATCGACCCATAATGCGAACTAAGACCACAACCTTTTGATTAAAAAAATATCATACAAGAAATGCAAATTACATCTCCTTCCTGTGTCGTTAATATACATGCATGCCTAGACTTATGTTAAAAATCATTTGACGTCACTACATGCGTTAGTATATATATGCATGCATAAATTTATCATCAACTAGATGTGGTTTCATATATATATTATATATATATGCATAGTATAAAAATATTGTGTAACTTTCAAATACTTTAAAATACATTTATAAATAGTTTTATAGTTCAAGGACTAGGAACATAAATTTATAAATAATGGACTATGGATCAAGGTCGTCTTCCTCGTTTCACTAGTACCCAAGCTGTCCCGACCCTTCTTTCGACGTCAAAATTAAGTTCATACGAATGTGTGCCTTTTAACATATTATTACTATATCACTGGGTAAAACATGGTCATCAATATTATAAATTATAAATACTAACGATCATTTAGTAATAACATACATGCAAGTTTTGGTTGATTTACATATTCAGTTTTCATCATTATGTGTGTCGAAAGTGGCCATAATTTTATGAAGGGTTTTAATCTTGATCAGGAAATAGGCAACACAAGTCGAAACAACAAACAAGGAAATGATTGAAAATAATTAATAGGGAAAAGAGGATACCCTCGGGGCGCGCTATCAGAAAGAAAAACAACGACGAGGGTTGTACCCCACGTCCACACCATCACACCGAGACCACAAGCCAAACAAACCCTCGACCAGAACTGAATGTACCCACGTCCAAACTTCCTCTCCGAGCCACGATCACATCCCTTTCTATCACTTCTTTTATTTGATCAGAAAAGTGGCAAAGAAGGCACCAGTCGCCGGTTTTTGTTATTGTGTTTAGAGTTTGCAGAAGTTTTGCTTACTTATGAGGATTTTGTATTAAATGGGAAAAATGGTATGAATGTTCGGTTATATAAATAAAACCGTGTAGGGGAATTTCAAAATAAGAGAATTCGGTCAAGATTTTTGGGATAAAAAAGGAAAGTGTATATATTACTTTGGTGATTGATTTGAAATAGTATATTAAGGTGATTAGGTGATTAATTAGTGATTGAAGTGAATAGCCGAAAATCTTGGGAAGAATTGAGGTGATTGGTCCGAATTATATGAGGCGGTGATTATCAAATTCAGAATTTCCGTAACTCAATTTCAAAGTGAGTGTGTACAATTTATTAGTCCCAATAGGCCCTATGTAACATATTTACGTGATAATTTATTTATTAAAACATAGGTTGAGCCATTTCCTTATTAAGTTAGTTTAGGCTCCAAATTTTCCAAAATAATTCAAATCTTAACATATAGTTTTTGAATGACATATTATTAATCCCATACTTAGGCTAAAATCCAAAATGACGAAAAATTTATGGTTCACAAATTAACTAATTAAATACGGTGTAGGTTAAAATCAGAATGAAATGTTTTAGATTATACAACGTTTCTTCAAAAGTTAAATTTGAGGGGTATTTTGGGTACTTGAGATGTTCAAAATTTTCGGGTCTTACAATTCTTCCCCTCTAAAAAGAAAATTTCGTCCGCGAAATTGAAGTCACTGAACTTATACGGAGTCGTAGCAAATCACAAAATATCACCACAATTATCCTCATGCTCGGGGAGGTTCTTTCAAAAATCTTCACAATGACATAATTTCTCATGACTCGATCCCAGAAGAACATAATCATAACAAATCATATCTAATCAAAGGCGAAGTAATATGTGTAGCAGATGACAGATGACAGATGACAGGTGACAGGAGAAAAAAAATTCTACAACGAGCTATACAAAGCACATAAACCTACAAAACAAACATAGCGGTAGAACTAAACAATAACCTCCATCAACTCCTAACGAATTCTTGAACGAACGAAGGAAGTTGCTAAAGTCGAAGGAATATGAATCGAATCATCAACATACCAAGAGTCTCATAAGAAGATGGGTAACAAATTCATACTGATGTTCCAAATTACGAATCAGAGTATCAAAACGTATCAGAAGGCATAACGGAATAGGTAGCCTAATCGTACGAATAAGAATGAATCCAATATCTAAAGAATCGTGAACCAAAACTTCCTCAAATGCCAAGACGTCTAACTCTTCTATACCTCTTCTGCAAGAGTGAACCAAAAATTCGATTTTCTGTCACGATCACTGCAGGTGCACCATGTAGCTTGAATAATTTCTTGTAGATAGAAATCTCTGCTGATCTTCTAAGCAAACCGTGCTAGTCAATGCTCCACTGCAACTCTACTCGTGTTGTCCTTCCTTCTATGCTTGGAAATCACCGATGTAGTCACCACCGTCTTCATACCATCCCGTTCAGCTGCTGCTTCAAGACTCTATACATATTAGTACAACTAAGATGAATAGAGTTGATAAGACCATTCACTTCAAACTGCTTCATTCCATCGTAGAAATTCAACACTGAAAACGAAGATGATTCTCGTGTTTCTCTTTTGTCTCTGAACACACTAACATGTCATACTATGACAATTTGTCCAAGTATTCATGAAAGGCACGATTTATCAAATCCATAAGAATAGTCGGAAAGGTAACCAATACAATTGGCATTACACACACAAATACGAAAGGAAATACTAAGAGTGTATCGAACCTTTCACAAAATAAGACACGATTCAGCTTCCAACAATAAATACCATCATCGTTCTCCTCCACGAATAAAACAAAAACACACAAGGATACACAACGAACGTTTCAAACAAATCAAATAACTCTCGAGGCGAGTTTCATCAGAGAAGTATCTTCACAGCAGTGGGGAAATCAACGCACGAGTTTAGAACAAGGTGGTTATAAAAGATTATCAGGTTAAGAATCATGGTGTAGAATATGAACTTCACAAAACGTCAAAGGTGACAGACATAAAGTGACGGTCGTCATCATCATAATACTCAGGTGACAAATCAAAATCCAGAATAACATCAAATCGAACATTTCCAATGTAAATAGATTAGCATAACAAGATCGTCTCCAAATATCTCCAGAACGCATCGATCGAATTGAATATACACGATGAAAAGTAACAAAACATTCATAGGGGTAGAATAGGCAAGGTCAAAATCAACAATGAAGAAAGAATTAAAAGTAAGGAGAAATCATAGAATGTGCCGAACATGTAGGATTCATACATACACGAATCTCCGAACGAGCAGAAGGCATCTAAACGAATGTCAAACGAATCAAGAATCGAAGTTCAAAAGGATAACTCTAGAGAAAGGACCTATAAGGCACACTACGAAGTCTAAAGGCATCCCAAACGCATGTCAAGAATCCTGATAAATCTTCTAAGTCTCCGAAACGAATGATCTAATAAGAGCTTAACGAAAAGCAAAGGCTTAAATCAGAGTAAAGCGGAAACAAGAAAACCAACGTCTGATCATATATCTACCCAATCCTCACCGGTCAAACTAAGCTCTTAAGGGGAGAAACTTAAGGCAAAACCTTCCAAAGTTATTCCTAAAGCTTCTAAGGTGCAAACCTAAGGGTCCAAAACTCACAGGCCATAACTTAGGTACTACAAGTCGCAGCCTGAGCTCTGATACCATAATTGTAACACCCCAACCCGACATGGGTCCGGAGCGCTACAGTATGGTGACATATCAAAGCATACAAAGCATACAACGCAAGCGGAAGACTTTAAAACAAAAGATTTCAAGGGAAAAATCTAAAAGTACAAAAGAAATACTAAAACTATAAAAGAAAAGAAAATGCAAACTAAACAAAAATCTAATCAAATCAAAGTCCAAAACTAGTCCAGATGTAATGGGCTTCTAGTCCATGGGGTAGTCCACTAAAGCTCCTATGCTCTCTCTTCACCCAAACCCAGCTTCCAACCTAAAACCTGCCGCAGGAAAGGAAATGCGGCTGAGCTTAAAAAGCCCAGTGAACAGATATATAACAAAGCAAACGAATGAATGAAATGTATATAAGTATAAGAAAAGAAATCATAAGCTCCTGCTGAAACAAATATCATCTGTCAAATGCATAAGAGATCAACGATAACTGAACAAATATCATAAGTCAAATGAATAATGAGTACGAAGAGTCAAGTGATAATATGAATCATATAGTAACCAGAATCAAAGAGCACGTATCAACAAAGGCTTGTCTAACGAGATACTCGAATAGACATACGAAACATAAGAAAGCCACGAGCCGACCTAACGAGATACTCGAATAGGTCTCAAATCACATAATCACATATCCGTCAATTCATAGGGTGTACATAGAGTAGCTAGCTCCAATGTACCAGACGTGAAAGGGGTACAAGGCACGTACAGCCAGTCACCAAACCAAATCGTATCATATCAGAACAAATCCTAGGATGCATCCATACGCCCCCACAAACAAATCATATACAAAGTGGCCAAGAGATCTCATATCATATCATAATCAGACGGGGACGCCGGGGACTAATCACACCGCCCCAGATAGTGTCATGCCATTGGTGCCTCAATGACACGCCCATGGTACCTCCATGAGTAGACTAAAAACTCGGGCATCAGAACAGAACATATCAGAACAACAAGTAAGGCTATCCATAAACAAAGCAATCATAGCATATCAATCAGAATATATCAACAGAATCTCATATCAGTGAGATAGTAATCAGATCATCATAACAGAATGGATAGCAAACAGAATTCAATCAAAGGATAATATCAACCAAATCATATCAAAAGGGATCATAGCAAAGGCTTATATTAACTGAATCATACCATAGAAAATGAAGCAAAGTCAAAGGATCGAAAGTCATGAGATCGAAACCCTTAATGAAATAGGGTAGAATATCTGTACCTTAAACCGTCAACGAAACCATATCATAACATAGAAAGTCACTCCTTCTTCAGCGGATCTACACGAATTAATAATCAGTTTATTATTTATCACTTATTATAAATCAGATTACTCGTTTTAGTCGGCTTTCCATTTTTAGTAACTTGTCATATTTAGTAAGTTCCCATATTTAATAACTTTACCAAATTAGCACTTTAATACTTTAAGGTTATTATTGATGATAAAATAATATTTAAGGTTTAAAATGACCAAAATAATAAGTTAGGATTAAGTACGACAATTTAGTAAAATTTTGGGCCAGAATATAAATTATCAGAAATTAAATATTAAAATGTCAAATAAAATTATTCTAAGGTTTATACTATAGTTTTATATCAAAATAAAAATTTAGACACTGTCGTTTCAGAATTTATTTAAACACACTCTCGACATTAATTTAGACCGCAACGACCAAAAATATAATAAACGCTCACGCGCCTACCCACACGACTCATATGTCTTAAAGAAAATATATACGACACATGATGCACACCATATGTCTAAACAAGTTCAAAATCTTCTACATGACACCATGCATGCATGCACATGCAAAACCAAAAACCAAATCTTTTAACCCCGATATAACCCATCTCTCGACCGTCAAAACAAACCCGAAAATCCTTTTGTTAACCCATGTTTGTGAGATCAAAAACAACACATGATCGACCCATAATGCGAACTAAGACCACAACCTTTTGATTAAAAAAATATCATACAAGAAATGCAAATTACATCTCCTTCCTGTGTCTCGTTAATATACATGCATGCCTAGACTTATGTTAAAAATCATTTGACGTCACTACATGCGTTAGTATATATATGCATGCATAAATTTATCATCAACTAGATGTGGTTTCATATATATATTATATATATATGCATAGTATAAAAATATTGTGTAACTTTCAAATACTTTAAAATACATTTATAAATAGCTTTATAGTTCAAGGACCAGGAACATAAATTTATAAATAATGGACTATGGATCAAGGTCGTCTTCCTCGTTTCACTAGTACCCAAGCCGTCCCGACCCTTCTTTCGACGTCAAAATTAAGTTCATACGAATGTGTGCCTTTTAACATATTATTACTATATCACTGGGTAAAACATGGTCACCAATATTATAAATTATAAATACTAACGATCATTTAGTAATAACATACATGCAAGTTTTGGTTGATTTCCATATTCAGTTTTCATCATTATGTGTGTCGAAAGTGGCCATAATTTTATGAAGGGTTTTAATCTTGATCAGGAAATAGGCAACACAAGTCGAAACAACAAACAAGGAAATGATTGAAAATAATTAATAGGGAAAAGAGGATACCCTCGGGGCGCGCTATCAGAAAGAAAAACAACGACGAGGGTTGTACCCCACGTCCACACCATCACACCGAGACCACAAGCCAAACAAACCCTCGATCAGAACTGAATGTACCCACGTCCAAACTTCCTCTCCGAGCCACGATCACATCCCTTTCTATCACTTCTTTTATTTGATCAGAAAAGTGGCAAAGAAGGCACCAGTCGCCGGTTTTTGTTATTGTGTTTAGAGTTTGCAGAAGTTTTGCTTACTTATGAGGATTTTGTATTAAATGGGAAAAATGGTATGAATGTTCGGTTATATAAATAAAACCGTGTAGGGGAATTTCAAAATAAGAGAATTCGGTCAAGATTTTTGGGATAAAAAAGGAAAGTGTATATATTACTTTGGTGATTGATTTGAAATAGTATATTAAGGTGATTAGGTGATTAATTAGTGATTGAAGTGAATAGCCGAAAATCTTGGGAAGAATTGAGGTGATTGGTCCGAATTATATGAGGCGGTGATTATCAAATTCAGAATTTTCGTAACTCAATTTCAAAGTGAGTGTGTACAATTTATTAGTCCCAATAGGCCCTATGTAACATATTTACGTGATAATTTATTTATTAAAACATAGGTTGAGCCATTTCCTTATTAAGTTAGTTTAGGCTCCAAATTTTCCAAAATAATTCAAATCTTAACATATAGTTTTTGAATGACATATTATTAATCCCATACTTAGGCTAAAATCCAAAATGACGAAAAATTTATGGTTCACAAATTAACTAATTAAATACGGTGTAGGTTAAAATCAGAATGAAATGTTTTAGATTATACAACGTTTCTTCAAAAGTTAAATTTGAGGGGTATTTTGGGTACTTGAGATGTTCAAAATTTTCGGGTCTTACATTTGTTGTTTAATTTCCAAATTTGAACTTCCAGGGACTAAATCTGCCAAATCTTCAAAGTTCTGGGACTAAACTTGTAATTTCTTCAAACTTTTCATCTAGGGACCAGACTTGACAACTTGTGAATTCCCAAGGACTTTTGTTGACTTTTCATCCAAATCCAATGCTCAGGGGCCATTTCTGTCAATTTCCAAACTTGAGGGACCATTTCTGCCAATTTTGCAAACTTTTGCTCCAAGGATTATTTTTGGCATTTTGTGATTCCACAAGGTGTGTTATGACAATCTGAGCTCAAAAGTGGTAATTTGCTTTCCCGGCTCTGGCTTTTGACACGTTTTCCAAACTCGTGCTCGTTTTTATCCTTTTTGGCCTGATTTTTGCTAATTCTGAAATATTCGTTCCTGCAGGATCACAAACACAAAAACACAATATCTTTGACAATTATGGTTAGTTTGTGTCTGTTTTGGTCTTAATATTGCTAGAAAAAGATGTGTGAATAAGCACATACTAAATCCCCCCAGACTAAGGTATTGTCGTGTCCTCACGCAATGGTATCATTTCACGCCCCACAAGATAAATAATTTTCATAACTCTTTCTACTATCATTGAAGAAGTAGAAAAATGTTCGAAAGAGAGTACAAAATCATTTATTCCTGGGAACGCTCCGTTTTTCAGCTTTATTTCCTACACTACTATTTACGTACTTTTTACACTTGTTATGTGACGAGATGTTTGACTTTCATCATTTTTCAATAACGTTTAGGGTCAAAGAGTAGGAAACACAACTCAGAGAAAAGTGTCCATACGGATAGAATTCATCGTCCCCGATTTTTCACGAGTTCTCATGCTAAGCGTAAAAACGAAACCATAGCCAAAAACGTCATTAAGATGCTAACACTACCCATAAATGCTACTTGTAAATACCTGCTCCCAAGTCTCATTGTATCTAGACTTTTTTTAAGGAAATGATTGCTCATTTTTGTTCCAATAAGTTTAAAGTCTGATAGATTTAGGCGGATTTAAAAATCATTTAAATTTTAACTCAAAAGGCTCACACATTCACACCACATTTATTATATTTTTCACTTTTTCACTTTTCATCATTTTTTTTCATTTTTTCATTGTTTTTCATTTTTTTTTCTTTTCTTTTTTTTTTTCTTTTTACTTGGATTTATATATATAACTTGTACCTCAAACATACGGAGCTTCACGGTGAATCTCCCAGACCTAAGCGCCTTTTAGAACAAAGGATGCAAGTATCCGCTTGTCGAACAGCTGTTATTTTTGGTACTTATGACTTATTACTTTGCCTCTAGTATACGGAGCTTCACGGTGAATCTCCCAAACCTAAGCGCCTTTCATAACAAAGGGTGCAAGGATCCGCTTGTCGAACCACAACTATTTTTGGCATTTATTACATATTGATGGTGTTATTTATGAACCTCATGTGGCATACAACAAAACGGGGAGTTCCAAGACCTAAACGCCTTTTAGAATAAAGGATCCAAGGCCCATTTAATGCTTATACCATCACGTAAAGTGATCGAAAATTTAGACAACTTTTGAAAATGCGTAATTCTAATTATTTTATCTTTGGGTTTTCAATCTTGCGGGAGCAAGGACTACAAGTAACCGTTATGAGCTCTAAAGAAATCCAACTATTCCGCGTTTTGCATCTAATCACACTAATGACTTTTCTATCAATCCTCGTTCTCCGCAAAATTAAAATCTCAGGAAATGAGATCCGCGGATGCTTAGCCTAAAAAGTTAAGGGAACAAGCTAGGGCTCAACACGCCCGGTCAAGTCAAAATTTCTATTCCTACTCTACCTAGCGGAAAGTCATACAAAGTGTCAAAACTTATTATATTTTTGCAGAAAATTTTCAAAATTTTTCAATTTTTTGGTAATTTTTTTCATTTTTTTGGATTTTTCGAGAAAAATGGAGTTGCATAAGTAAACGGCACATGAAAGGTGCAAGTCAAATCGAAGATACCCCCAGACTAAAGTTAAACATTGTCCTCAATGTTTCAAAGGTGAGGGTCATCCTACTTTGTATCTAAGGCCGTTTATTAATTATGCCAAAAGATAACGTTAGTTAAGGATATCAGATTTCTTGAACAATGAAGTACGAGATTTGAGTGAAGTAGGGACAAAAATATGAGCACGAGAGCCTTCATGCTTCGGGAACAATTACCTGTACAAACACAACAAAAACCACAAACAAAAGATGCAGAAGAGATTGCCCCCTTCTCGTTATTTTATTAGAAAGAAGAGAGAAGTCAGAAACATGGGTGAAAACCCATGTGCTTGCTAATGTTTTTGTTCACCGAGTCACTAGCTTGACTCGATCCCCGAATTCATTGGTTCATGGGGAAAGTTTGGAGATCTGGGACAACCATGGGTGGTATGTCCCCTCCAAAGTAGTGCTTCAACCGATGACCATTCACTTTAAAGTTGGGACTGTCGGGTTGAGATAACTCAACGGTTCCATATGAAAATACTTTGGTGACAGTGAAAGGTCTAGACCAACGGGTTTTAAGTTTTCCTGAGAAAATCTTTAATCTTGAGTTAAAGAGAAGGACTCGATCACCAACGTTAAAAACGCGGTTCTTAATCTTTGAGTCGTGGATCTTCTTAGTATTTTCTTTGTAGATCAAAGAATTCTCGTAAGCCTGATCACGAAGTTCGTTTAATTCATTTAGCTAAACCTTGCGGTGATCACCCACTATCTTAAGGTCGAAGTTGGCATGTTTTAATGCCCAGTAGGCTTTGTGTTCTAGCTCAATCGGTAGATGACACGCCTTCCCGTATACCAGCTTTTATGGAATACACCTGATGGGTGTTTTGTAAGCTGTTCAGAAGGCCCGGAGAGCATCATCTAGTTTGTCCGACCAAGAGGTACGGTTTTCACCTAACGTCCTCTCTAAAATCCGTTTTGTACCCCGATTGGAAACCTCCACTTGCCCACTTGTTTGGAGGTGATACGCGGTGGAAAGACGGTGAGTGACACCGTACTTCTGCATTACCCTTGAAAATTGATCATTGCAAAAGTGCGTACAACGATCACTAATGATGGCACGTGGAGTTCCGAACCTAGCAAAAAGAGATTTCAAGAATTTCACAACAACTCGGGCGTAATTAGTGGGTAAAGCCTTTGCTTCAACCCATTTGGACAAATAATTGACGGCCACGAGTATATACTTATTCCCTCGTGAAAATGGGAATGGACCCATAAAATCAATGCCCCAGATGTCAAAGATTTCACAGACTCGGATGGCATTTTGAGGCATCTCATCCTTCTTAGAAATATTCCCGTGACGTTGACAAGCGTTACAGGTTTTGACAAACACATGAGCATCCTTATAAATCGTGGGCTAATAGAACTCGGAATCAAACACCTTTTTGGCGGTGTAGTTTGGGCTATGATGTCCCCCTGTGGGTCCATCATGACAAGCTTTGAGAATATCCATGGCTTCTTGGCCATGGACACACCGCCGGATGACTTGATCCGCACAAATTTTAAACAGATAGGGGTCGTCCCAGAAGTAGTGGTTTACATCTTTGAAAAACTTTTTCTTCTGTTGGGACGACATCCCTTTAACAATGAAGTTACCCGGAGGGTAGTTTGCAAAGTCTGCAAACCATGGGGTAGTAGAATCACCACGAGAAGAGATCACATTGAGTGTCTCAAGAGGAAATGTTTCATTAATTTCCCGTTTCTCGAGCACATCTTGGAGAGGGTTCTCTAATCTGGATAAGTGACCAGTCGCTAAGTTCTTAGCTCCTTTATTTTTTTTATCACGGATGATGATATCAAATTCTTGTAGGAGGAGAACCCATCAGAGCAATCTCGGCTTTGCATCTTGTTTGGCAAAGAGATATTTCAGAGCTGAGTGATCCGTATACACTATACACTTGGTCAGGATTAAGTATGACCGAAACTTCTCAAAAGCATACACCACGGCTAATAGTTCTTTTTCCGTAGTGGTATAGTGAATTTGAGCTCCAGTCATAGTTTTACTGGCATAATGTATAGGCTGAAAGTGTTTCGTTTTTCGTTGCCCCAGGACCGCACCTATAGCAAAGTCACTAGCATCGCACATGAGTTCAAAGGGCAGGTCTCAATCGGGGGCAACAAGGATGGGTTCTTCAGTAAGCTTTTTCTTGAGAGTTTGAAAAGCTTCGATGCGCTCTGGAGAGAAGATGAAAGGAGCATCTTTTTCAAGAAGATGGGTCATAGGCCGGACTATTTTGGAGACATAAGTTTGTTTCTTTACAACGTTTCAACATGTTTTCTAAATGCGAGAGACATGATTGGAAAGAATCCCCAATGACCGAGAAATCATCCATAAAGACCTCCATAGTTTTCCCAATCATGTCATGGAATATGGCCGTCATACACCTTTGGAACGTGCCTGGAGCATTACATAAGCCGAAAGGCATACGTCTATAGGCAAAAGTTCTGTAGGGGCATGTGAAGGCAGTTTTTTCTTGTTCCTGCGGATCAATGGGAATCTGAAAGTAACCCGAGAAACCGTCGAGGAAACATTAGTACTCATTCCCTGCTAATCTCTCGAGCATTTGGTCCATGAAGGGTAGAGGAAAGTGGTCTTTACGGGTGGCATCATTTAACTTTCTATAGTCAATGCACACACGCCACCTTGCAACCAATCGAGTTGGAATCAACTCATTTTCATCATTTGTGACAACAGTAATGCCACCCTTTTTTGGAACACAGTGAATGGGACTAACCCAAGTACTATCAGAGACAGGGTAAATCAATCCGACATTAAGAAGTTTAAGAACCTCTTGTTTGATAACCTCATGAATTTTGGGATTAACCCGTCTCTGTTGTTGAACTGCTGGTTTGAAATCATCCTCCATTAAGATTTTATGAGTGCAGAATTCAGGGTTAATACCCTTGATATCGGAGAGTTTCCACGCAATTGCTTGCTTGCGGGATTTCAAAACCTTTATGAGAGCAATTTTCTCCTCATCTTTTAAGTATTTAGCAATTATGACGGGCAATTTATCATCACCCTCCAGAAATGAATATTCAAGATGAGGAGGCAAGTCCTTAAGCTCGACCTCAGGAAATTCATCAGTTTTTTCAACATATTTGATTTCCTCTTTATTAAGTTTCTATGGAAGAATAGGAGGAGGAGAGGAATCTTCATTTAAGATCTTCTCGAGGAGAAGGATATGATATGTGGGATTGCGCCCTCGCAACAGGTTGTACCTCTCAAGGGATCTTGAGAAGCTTGCAACCCCCACCAGGCAGTGTACCTGATCGTTGTAGTATAGTATAGTGACAAGTACCGTGGGATTGATCGTTCAACTCAGGAATAGTGTCGCTAGGATTAGAAAGCCTACTAAACTAGGTCTAGAGGTGAGGGATGATTCTTTTTGTATTTTTATAGTTTTTGGAAAGCAAGTAAAATCTCGGGTTTTGAAGGGGTGGGCGGAATTAGGTGCTAGTCAACTAACCCAATTAACTACAAATGCAATCAAAATAAAATAAAAGAAATGAAAATTAAACTAATGAACTAATGTGGTGGAAACAATAATGAGAAAAGTTGTCTTTACTTAGATTTTATGACTCCCTAGATATCTTTTACCGGTTGATTAGCCTGTTACAATTGCATGGATGACGGGTTATATTCCTTAATACTAGTCGTAGGGCCGTGTACAATATTCCCTAACTCTATAAGATCCTACTTCACTCCTATGTCGAGCCGACTAAAAGCTCCTAACATGGGATCATTAGAATTCACTTATGCATTAAATACAACCAAAAATCGTAGTACACCTCCGATCATGTTTCTTAAGACGTTCAAGAAAGTTACCAATGGAAGTCTGCCAGTTTTCTTAAGCCTAACATCGAATACAATCATCCATAACAATTATAAACAAACAATCAACCAATAATCAACATCTAGGTTTCACTACATCTAAGCAAACACAATAAAAACCTAGCCTAATATGTTAAAAGAAAGAGAAGCATAAGATAGAATCAAACAATAATAGACATATTGAATGATTATTGGAGAACTTATCTTTATTAAAACATGGAAGAAAGAAGGGTTTGAAACCCTTTCAATATGCAGGAAATTCAACCTAGGTTTTGTGTTGGAACCAAAGTTTTACTATTTTATCAAGTCTCGGTCATTTGTAATAATAGGTTGCTTTAGTTATTTATTACTTACACTAATGTAATGTCTCAAGTTTACTAGGCTTAAGTTTAATGATCCATGGGCCTTAAAGCCCACACGATTTGGAGAAAGGAAGGAGAGGGAGTGTTGCCCTAGCTCCTTCCCTATATATAGTATGCTTAGGTCTATGTAATACTGGGTTGGTTATTTGAAAACATTAAGGAAACTCTTGCATTTCATTTTCTCAAATTTCTCATAATCATCCCACTCTCATTCTCATCTCATTTCTTACATAATCATACTTGTGTTTACAAAATGGTGACCTAACAAGTGGTATCATTCGCTAGAGGAAGGTGTAGTTCTTGTTTTCATTGATTTGTTCTTTCTCAAATTCGTTTTTTTTTGTTATATATCGTGTTTTTTTGTGAAATTTTAAAACTTTTGCTTTGTTTCTTGGTTTTTCTCACATCTTTGCTTACAAACTTGTGTTTAACATCAAAACAAACCATAAAGTTCTAAACTTTTACAACAAAAATCGATTTCTTAATACTTGTACCTTTATCGAGATCTTTTCAAGTATAAAATTTTTCATAAAGTTTTCTACTTTCCTTAAGATTTACACATTTTATACACAAAAGTACAAGTATCTTGAAAGAAAAACGAATTTAAGGATTGCTTTCTTTGAAAAACAATATCTACATATTATCGAGATCTTCATCAAGTACACTCCTTCGTCTTTGTTTGCGTGGACTCGGTATTTTCTTTCTTGTATAAGAAAGTTAAGTACTTCGACTTTTGGGAAAGTTTTCGAAATTGTATAATTTTGAAAACTAAGTTGCGCAATTTCTCGAAATTTATCGAGAAAATTTGCTCAGTATCGAAATCTATTTTTTCGATAAACTTGCTTTTTTATAGAAATCTTCTTTCTCGATAATTTTGCCAAAGTTTCTCGATAATCTTTCACCAAGCTTCTCGATAATTTTTTTTTGCCACGGTTCTCGATAATATCAACATTTTCTCGAAAATCTGCCAAATTTTTTCGAAAACATATTATCGAAGTTGTGCTAAGTTTCTCGATAATTGGTTTATTCTACACTTTCCACAAGATCCATTTCTATACAAGTGTTCGAAGATGTCTCAGCCACCGAATCATTACTTTCCTCATGTTCAACAACAAACATCTCAGCAACAACAACCTCAGCAGTATCAACAACAACATTACCTTCCGCACACAATGAATCAACAACCTCCTAAATACAATCCACAACAACAATACCTTATGATGCAACAACAGCTCATTCCTCAACAACTACCATATCAAGTTGTAACAAACTGAAATTTTCCATACTAATTTTAAATAATAAATGTCAATTTATTATTACCTAACTATTTATCTAAGCATACATGAGCTTACAAAACTATTTTGGATGCAAACCCGCACATTGTAGCTTACAGTAACTCACCTCACTGACCATTTTATTAGAAGTATGTGATTTATTGCATTTCCTGACTATTAGTGAATATTAACGAGAGGTTATCTCACACCAAACACCACGCGCGTACCGACACAAATCCTAGTAAAGGCATGAACTCAATACGGGTTATCCAGAAATAATAAAATTTATTACGATTATAGAAACGCCCTCGTTAATAATGTTTTAGCACTCACGCTAACCTCGAAAATGCAAATTATATAAGAGCTCAACGAAACACGGGGTACGCTTAAACCCCCGCGAGTGTTACAAAACCCAAAACATTTACACAACTTACTTCACATTATTTTACATATACTTTCACCTAAATTTAAATTCCAAATATACATTTGTTTTATTAATATACACAATTAAATAAAGGAAAGTTAAATATACAATTTAAATAAAAGTTATAAACACAAATAAATAAATAAATGGTCCCTCTTATTTTTTTCTTTTGTTCGAACAACCTACTGCCCACCCACATGGGTTTCTTGTTTTGTAGCATGCAAATTAGTACCATAGTGATATCACTTGTTTTGGAGGGCCTTGAAAGTTAACCAACTTTGTTTTGTATAGCCATTATCTCACGTTACAACATTTGAAATAGAGGATACCATCACATGGGCATGTGTACTATATTGTGTTTTATCTAAATTTGTCTCCATATAACACACCACCCACATGATCTCCATATCATTCCAAGAAATGAAACACACAATTTCTCTTCACCAAAAAACTACTCAAAACAATCTCGTTTGGTGTTTTGCTCCAAGATAGATCTAGTTGGTTTGCTCTTGGGTTATTTGGTATTCATTTTGGTGATTTTGGGTTGACAATCTTGGTGTTCTTGGCTTTTTTCTCTACTGGTCGAATCATGCACTAAAACATTGTAAGAACTCTCTTAATCTTTAAATCTCTTGTTTTCGAGTTTAGTTGATACTAGACATGTTTTGATTTGATAATAAATAACTATACTTAAGGCTTAAAAACTAAAAACATGTTCCTTGATTTATCTTGCACTCGACATACATATAATATGGTGAAAGAGTTTGTGTTTTGAACTTGTGTGGTGATACTTAAATTTTTTTTTAAACACTAGTAAGCATGTTAAAAATAAACTAGAGCTTATATACAAGCAAATCGAGACACATAAAATTTTGTGAGCTTATTTGAACATTCTTGGCTAAATATGAACCTAAGAAAGACTAGATCTATAAACTTAAGTGTTGGCTCAACCAAAGAAAAGTACGTATTTGATTAACCTTGCTTTGTTTCTTTTAGTTTTACACTCAAATGTTTTCTTAGACCATTTAGTAAACTTAATAAAATATGGGTTAGATTTTTATAGAATTGACCTTGTACTCGGGCCCTTTGGTTCAAAACAATAGAGTATTTTGTTTGCTCACTTTTGTCAAAAGCAAGTTTCAAAAACAAGGTGGTTAAAAATTATAAGCTTGAATCGGAATTAAATTTGGTTCGCTCACTGAATGCCAAGAAGATTCACTTCAAACCTATACTAACTGTTATATATAAACTAAGAAAATCAATGATAAGAAGTCTATTAAATACTAAACGTTTCGATAAGCATACATAAAATTGGTTTTGGTCCAGTGGTTAGACGCATGTCTTCTATCCAGGTGGTACAGAGTTCAAGTCCATGGTTGGCACTTTTTCAGTTAAAATTTTGATTAGTTGCTTATCTATTATTATTATTATTATTATTATTATTTTAACTAAAGTAATACAAAATATACATAAATGGTTAAGTTATGATATCATTGACGTGATTAAGAGTAATATTGCAACATTTGATAAATATTGGAAAACTGATATTTACGAACTGGTCATGCCTAATTTTCGTCAACTTTCTATGCTTAGATTATTTTCCATCATAACCCGACTAAAAGACGAAGAATGAAATATTATATTTTCCAATAAATTTTTTTATTTCGTTAACTTAAACCTATAAATATACTATTAGTTAACGACATCTTAATATTTAGACAACATCTATTTTTTTTACGATACCTTACTTATGATTACTTTTCGTACATAGTATTTTGGTTACATTCGAACCAGTGACTTACTTGTCATCTATACTTTTATACTTATATATTTATATACTTTCCATGAGCCAATACTTGCAAATACTTAAGAAACTGTTTTAAACTTAAACGCTGCCACACAAGCAACAAAAACACAAACACTCTAAAACTTTTGAACTTCATCGAGTCTCAAACTTGAAACTGTAAACTAAACTTGCCATACTAATCTAGGTCGCGTGTCGGTGACGCACACTATCACTACTTGACTTTTACTATCAGACTGCTAATTGATGAGGTGAGTTCATGACCCATACTTTTACTTGTTTTATAACTGTTTTGGGGGAGAATACATGCTCGTTTTTACTAAACTCGATGCTTATTTTATTTGAATGCGAAATTGTTTACTTAAATACTACTGTTTTGCTGAATACTTGATTGATTATTCAATGCACCTATCTGTATATTGGTTGCATATTTGATTATTTTCTAACATACACAAGTGTTTTATAATCATGCAACACACTTTATGAACTATTGCTTTTATGCAACATACTTTATGAACTATTGCTTTTATGCAACACACTTTTATGAACTATTGCTTTTATGCTACACACTTTATGAACTATTGCTTATATGCAAAACACTTTACAAATCATTGCTGTTACGCAAACACTTCTATTGAACGACAATTGCTTTTATGCAAACACTTTTATGGACCACACTGAAACTTATGCTTTATTTACACTATTACGCTGATTAGCCTAAGACACTGAATCCCACAATGCCCAAACTCATGAACCGTCAATTCCTGCTGGGAAGCGCGAATGCTATAAATAGATCTATTGGGGTTGACACCCTCGTTCGGTTTGGCCGGATAGGCAAACGCGAGCGTATAACATGTCGAAACACGAGTGTCACGGGATAGACACTTGCAAGGGCTTTATTTAACATGCTTCTAGAGCATGCACACTGTCAAGCTTCAGTTGCATGAACTTAGTGCTAGCGTAATAGACTATTTTACTATGTGACATTATATTCGTTGTAATGATCACACACTCTACTCATGGTCCACAATTCTAATTTTACTGTAAAGTAAACACTATTTTCATGACATTGTGAGCGACACAATGGTCACAAAACTCTTTATTGAACTAATACTACTGTTTTATTATAAACCTATGAACTCACCAACCTTGTGTTGACACTTTTTAGCATGTATTTTCAGGTTAAGGCGATAGCTAACTATTGAAGACTTTGGCATGGCATGGCATGGTCATAGACAACTCTGATATATATTTTGGACCACTTAAACTCTTATATGGGCCTGTATTTCTACACTATTTTTGAGCGATGTAAATTAAATATTTTTGATAATGAAAGTTATTCTAAATGGTTGAGATAAAAACCGTTCTTTGTACTTGTGTTATGATACCGATTGAGTAGCACCCCAGTAACATGTATGCTTCCGCTGGACCTGATTTTGGGGGTGTTACACAAGTGCCACAACAAACCACTCAGTTTTCCTCCAAACAACCTCACTGGTTTGACAGAATGTGTGAAGTTATTACAACTCAACAATCCCGACATGAGGCAGGATCACTTGAAACACCTCCAATGCTTACACCTGGTAATTATGTGCAATGGTCAAGTCGATTCCTACGATTTCTTGAACTCAAGAAACCTCATGGGCCATTCTTGAAACAAGTGATACTTGAAGGACCATTTGAGTGGCCAACACGATTTGAAGCTGGTGATCCAAATGCAGATCCTCCACGTCCTCCTGGTGATAGACCCCTTCCAGAAACTGCACTCACTGAAGAACAGAAACTACATCGTGAAGCTGATCAGTATGCAATGGCTTATATACTTCAAGGTATACCCAATCCGATCTATCGCAGTGTCGATGCTCAGAAAACGGCCAAAGCAATGTGGGAACACGTTCATCTCCTCATGGAAGGCACTCAATTGAACAAAGATGACATGGAATCCAAGCTTTACATGGAATACACTGACATCACAATTGAACCTGGAGAGTCACTTGAATCTTACTATCATCGTTTCACAAATGTGGTTAATGATCTGGAACGTCACAAAATCACTGTACCAAGGATCGCTGTGAACTCCAAATTTGTGGGTAGTCTTGGCCCTGATTGGCATAAATATGTGACATTTGTTCGTCAAACGAAGAATCTTCATGATGCTCCATATGGGTTGTTGTATGATTTTCTGAAACACCATGAACCTGAAGTGGAAAAAGATCGAGCTCTACGAGGAGGATACACACCAACAACAACACCAAATTCATTGGCTCTCGTAGCTCAATCTCCCTATGCTCCACCACCAATGTCTAATCATGCATATGTTCAAGAGCAGAACTACTTCAGTTATCCACAATCTTCCACCTCGAACCAAATGGTCCCTTATGATTCATCTCCACAAGATTCTTCTACTCTACTTGTTTCATCAAACAACAATGATGCTGTGTACTACTCCAACTCCAATGATGATGACGATGATGACTTTAATACGTTGAATCAGGGACTTGCTCTTATTGCTCGTGCATTCAGCAAATTCTCCAACAAAACAAACAACCGTCAACGTTCATCTTCAAACACAAGAAATCAAGCTGTTGTTAATGATGGAAGAGTGGAAATTCAGAATCGTAGCTATGGTCGATCTGGTTCAGGAAGCTCTTCTGGAAACTATGGGAATGGTCAGAGGTTTAGTAACAATACCGGGTTCAGAAACAACTCAGCATCTCCTCAACAAAGGTCTGATTCAGTTGCTACAAGGAACTCCAGCTCAGGGAATGTAGTTTGGTGTTACAATTGCAATGAACAAGGTCATATAGCTACAGCATGTCCCAAACCGAGAACTCGGGGTAGTAAGTTTCACAAGCAGGCATTACTCATGGCTCTTCAAGATGAAAAGGATGGACATTTCCCTGAACAAGACAACAACTTCATGGCAAATGTACACAATGATGATGACATGGAAGATCTGGAAGCTAATGCAGCTGTGATGCTTATGGCCAACATGCAGGAATTTAAGCTCAATGATTCAGGTCCAGTGTATGACACTGACGGCTTGTCTCAGGTACATGACCTTAATGCATGCTTTATTAATGAAATAGTCTCACCTTCTGCTTCTGAATCAGATACGGCGCAAGTTGTTCCATCTATATCATCTTCATCCTCTAAAAAAGATGAACAAATAAGCACAGTTGTCATATTTGATGATGACACAGTTGTTTCATTTGATGATCCAATTGAGAATGATGAACATGATAATTTAGAACAACATGAACCATCATTTGATCCAGACCCTGACCTCATATTGTTATCTAAACAACTGGATGCTCAACAATTGCAAATACTCAAATGCAACGAGAAAAACAAAGTTTTAAAAGAACAAAATGCATCATTTGCAAGAGACATTGAGTGTTATAAAATTCAGCTTTCAAATCAAGATGAAAAGATTAAACACACTAAAAGTTTTGAAAAAGCTTTTCAAGATTCTTACAACAAAGAACAAGATCTTCAACGCAAAATACAAGATTTAATTGAGTCACACGGAAAGTTGATTTCGAAACTTGAAAGTGAGAAGGGTGAATTGAAAAAACAGGTTGAATGTCTTCAAACTGAACTTTCAAAAACAGAAACAAAATTGTCAAGTTGTCAAAAAGATTTTCATGAACATAAAATACGGAAAAGGAAGTACATAGACAACTTACTCGGTGATATTGTTGATCTTGAAAAACAACTCAAAGAATTTCGTCACATTGTTTACAAACACGGGAACTCTGTCACAACAATTCAGAAATTTACTTTAAAACCGAAACCCAATTGCGGTTATGCACTTGGTGATTACAATTCAATGTTTCTACACACGGCATTCAAAGAAATTCCAAAGATTTACAGTATGGATTATTTTCTTGATAATACGGTTGTGCGTGCTGTTGTTTTTGATACTGAGGAGGAAGAAGAACTTGAAGACGAGAGTCGATCTAAAATGAGTCAAGTTCAATATTGGACACCATATGACTATTCAAAAGCTCCTCCACTTTCAAAATCTTTTGTCACTCAAAAGGAATTACCTGAGAAATCATGGTTTATCGAAGAGTCATATGTTTCATCTCACAATGCGGCTCCTGTCCCACCTGTAGCACAAATAAATGGTCCTTTACCATCATCCGGTGAACTTACACGTTTACCAAAATGTCGTGTCTTAAATTATTTTAAAACCTTTATGGAAGACATTGATATTTTGGAGGAAACAATTGAACGCAATTCAGAAATAAAAATTGAAACTTTTCAATCCGCTTACGAGCGAGAAAAGAGAGATATTTTTCAAAAACAAATGAAACCAATTGTTCAACACCTTCGTCTATGTGCTACACGTTGGGATCAGGAACTTCAAAAGGAGGTCAAAAATATGATAAACGTTTTTGATACTGCTGAAAATGAGATTTTGGTCCAAAAGCTACAAACTAAAGTTTTCAAAAATGATGCCGATCGACTCTTGGAACAAGTTCTCTGTGCTGATATTTTGTCTGTTATCATGAATGATCTTTATAATTCTGGTACTTCTTTGCTTAAGCATGATCATTGTGTTGATAATATCTTGTTGAATGAGGAAATTGAGACACTTAAACTGGAAAATGAAAAGTTGAGAATTAAAAATGATGATGTGACAAAACAATTTTCAAAAGAAATTTGTCAACTCAATCAACGGCTTGAATGGTGTCAAGCTAAAAGTCTTGAAAGGGAATTGAAGTTTCAAAGTCAAAATGTTTCAAACTCTTGTCAGATTTGCAAAAACAACGAGTCTTTAAAAGGTCGATGTTTCAAATACGAGAAAGAAATTGCGGATTTAAAAATTGAAAACGCCGAATGGCAACAAAACCGCGACGACATCAAATATTGCAATGGTTTACTTGAGTCTGAAATTCAGGACAAAAATCACATCATCATTGATTTGAAAGAGAAAGTTAAGCTACTTCAAAAAGGAAAAATGGTTGACACCACGGTGATAGCACCAGGAATGTATCAAATAAACAAAACTGATAAAGGAAACGTTGTTCAAAACACTAATGTTGATACCTCCACTTCTACAGGACTAGTCTCCACTTCTAGCGTTAGCAGACCCAAGCGAAAAAGTAAAAAGAAGAATAGGATCTTGCAACGTAAGAGAGGACACCTAGAAGCTCAGGAAGTAGAAGACCAACTTAGGACTTTGAATAAAACTCATGTTGCATCCGATTTAGATTCTAATCTGGCAAATTGTAATCAAAATCTAAATGTAACGAATGATGAACCTTTGAATGTTTTGAATATTAATGCATCTTGTGTATTTTGTCGTAAAAGCGTATCATCTGGTGATCATACAAAATGTTTAGCTAATTCTCTTCTCAATCGTCATAAGAAACGTAGGACACGCATTCCTTTTAGGCCCACTAATGCCTCTAAGTCTAACTTAGGAAAGCCGTCTTCTACGGTTCCTAATGATGTCCCAGTTACCCCCATAGGTGCCGAGAACAAATCTAGGACTGAGCCAACTACTAGTGCATTTAACATTAAGAAAGCAAAAACTAGTTGGAACTGGCAACGTTGGTTACAATACAAACCAGATTTTAAATGGATTCCTAAATTGTTAATTACATGTGTTACTAACCAACAGGAACCCGCATTGTCTTTGGGTTCCACCCTTACTTCTGTTCCACCCGTGTCTTCTTCTGGTGATGCAGGTGGTACAGATTGTTCTCTGGATTGTTGATAGCGGATGCACCCGACATATGACAGGCAATCTCAAACTGCTACACAACTTTGTCTCAAAGTTTATAGGAACTGTCAGATTCGGGAATGATCATTACGCTCTTATAATGGGATATGGTGACTACATCAGCGGTAACATTGAAATTAGTCGTGTTTACTATGTGGAAGGCCTTGGACACAACCTTTTCTCTGTTGGTCAATTCTGTGATGGGGATCTAGAAGTTGCATTTCGTGAGAAAACTTGCTTTGTTCGCGACCTACAAGGAAACGATCTAATGTCTGGCTCACGCGGCTCCAATCTTTATACAATATCAATGTCAGATATGATTGCAACATCACCGATATGTCTTCTCTCCAAAGCAGAGTCAACTAAATCTTGGTTATGGCACAAACGTCTTTCTCACTTGAATTTCAGAACCATGACTGACCTTGCTCGTTATAAACTTGTCGATGGATTTCCAAGATTCCGTTTCACCAAAGATCACTTATGTCCAGCCTGTGAACAAGGAAAAAGTACTCGTGCTCATTTTCCGACTAAACCTGAGCAAAGTACGAATCATGTTTTACAACTGCTTCATATGGATTTGTGTGGACCGATGCGTGTTCAAAGTATCAACGGTAAAAGGTACATACTTGTAATTGTGGATGACTTCTCGAGATGGACTTGGGTTTATTTTCTACGAAGTAAAGATCAAGCTCCTTCGATGATCATCACCTTTCTCACCAAAATTCAAGTTCAGCTTCGAAACACGGTACGAATCGTCAGAACTGACAATGGTACTGAATTCAAGAATCAGACACTTCGGTCTTACTATGAGAAAGTGGGAATTGCACATCAAACGTCTATACCTAGAAGCCCAGAACAGAATGGTGTGGTTGAAAGACGCAACAGGACGTTAGTGGAAGCTGCTAGAACTATGTTGATTAATGCTCAATTACCAGATTACTTATGGGCAGAAGCTGTTTCAACCGCATGTTATACTCAAAACCGTTGCATGATCACAACACGTCATCGCAAAACACCATATCAAATTGTTCACAAAAGAAAACCGAACATCGATTACTTTCATGTATTTGGAGCACTTTGCTATCCGAAAAATGATCGTGATGATTTAGGAAAACTCAAAGCTAAGGCTGACATCGGAGTGTTCGTTGGATATTGTGAAAATTCCAAAGGTTTTCGGATATGGAATCGTCGTACAAAAGAAATTCAAGAAACCATTCACGCTAATTTCGATGAACTCACCCAGATGGCTTCTGAGCAACATGGCTTAGGACCCGAATTTAACCGTCTCAACTCTCCGGCATCTTCAGCTGAACCTTTACCACTTAACCGCAAAGAATTAGAAACCTTGTTTGCTCCACTATTTGATGACACGATTGAATATCGTCCTACTGAGGTCTCACCAAATTCCGCTGCTCAACCTGATCACATTCCAGTACCAGACTCACCTCAACAAACTTCAACAAGTGTTGAGAGAGACGGTCCTTCAATTGTATCATCTACAGCAGAACAAACTGGTTCTACTCCCTGCCATCCAGCTGAAGATCCAACACCACAATCAGTTCCACAACCCGCAGAACATGATCCTGATGCGTTCATTAATCCGTTTGCACCAGCTACTACTGTTCCTGATATAGCTGAGTCGTCAACACGCAACTTGGATCCTGCCAACATGCGAGATACATATCAACTACACCCGTCAACACACAAATGGACTCGTGACCATCCACTAGTCCATATTATTGGCCATCCAGATGCACCAGTCATGACAAGACAACGACTTCACACCGATGGTGAAACTTGCATCTACGCACTCACAGTTTGTCATGAAGAACCCAAGAACATTAAAGATGCAATGACTTATGACAACTGGATTGAATCTATGCAAGAGGAATTTCAGCAATTCATAAGATTAGAAGTCTGGGAATTAGTTGAAAGACCTGACGGAGTCTTTGTCATCGGGTTAAAATGGATCTGGAAGAATAAACTTGATGCAGAAGGAACAGTCATCCGCAACAAATCACGTCTGGTAGCGAAAGGATACTCTCAACTTGAAGATGGATGTGAAAACAGCATTTCTGAATGGAGAACTCCGTGAAGAAGTTTATGTCAGTCAACCTGAAGGCTTCGTTGATCCTGAGCGTCCTAATCATGTCTACCGACTCAAAAAGGCTCTCTACGGACTCAAGCAAGCCCCACGGGCGTGGTATGACAAACTGTCTACTTTCTTATTGGCCAATAAATTTTTTAAAGGATCAGTGGATCCCACACTATTTACAAAAACCTACGGGGAGGACTTACTTGTTGTTCAAATATATGTCGATGATATCATTTTTGCCTCAACAAAACGAAGTTATTCTAATGATTTTGCTAAATTAATGAAAGATAATTTTGAAATGTCCATGATGGGTGAACTTACGTTCTTTTTAGGATTACAAGTTCATCAATCACCCCGTGGAATTTTTGTACATCAGTCCAAATATGCTCTTGAAATATTAAAGAAACATGGAATGATGACTTGTGATACTTATAATACACCAATGGGTTACACCACAAAACTAGATGCTGATTTACATGGGACTCCCGTTGACCCTACCAAATACCGAAGTATGATTGGGTCCCTCATGTATCTCACAGCTAGTAGACCTGATATAGTTTTTGCTGTCTTCATGTGCTCACGTTATCAGTCAAGACCAACTGAAAAACACCTCAATGAGGTCAAAAGAATCCTTCGATACATAAAGGGAACCATTAACTTGGGGATCTGGTATCCGAAGGATTCTGGTTTTGAACTAATTGCTTTTTCAGACGCTGATCATGCAGGATGTTTAGACACACGCAAAAGCACATCTGGTGGATTACAGTTTCTTGGAGACAAACTTGTGTCATGGCAATCTAAGAAGCAGGACTGCACGTCTTTATCATCTACAGAATCTGAATACGTAGCCATGTCGGCTTGTTGTGCTCAAGTCATCTGGATGAGATCACAACTTAAAGACTATGGCTACCTATTCAACAAGATTCCTATCTACTGTGATTCAAAGAGTGCAATTGCTATCTCCTGCAACACTGTGCATCATTGCAAATCCAAACACATCGATCTCCGTTATCATTTCATCAAAGAGCATGTGGAAAGGGGTACAGTTGAACTTTATTTCGTTGGAACTGAATACCAATTGGCGGACTTACTTACCAAATCCTTGGCACCATCCAGGTTTGCTAGTCTAGTTCACCAGATTGGTATGAGATGTTTGACACCAGAGGATCTGGAAAAGTTTTTAAAATACCACTGATTGTCAAACATCACTACTATCTCTGTATAATATTTGTCTTTCTTTCTTTACTATAAACTAATCAAAAAAAAAAAAAAAAAAAAAAAAAAAAAATGCAAGTATATCGCTTCCATTCAACACCTTGTTCTTACTTTACAAGTGTTGAGGGGGAGTCACGCGTAAATTTCTTTCACCAATTTTTAAAAATAGGTATACTTGCATATTTCTCATTAACTTTCGGTTCGGTGTGTGTGCGAATGGTTCATTTCACAACACCTTGTCTCATATGGTTTAAATCTTCATTAGTTACCTTTACTAATGCACATCTCAATATCTTTAGACTTGCTAGGTACTTTAGGGTTCCAGTTTAAGTACTTATAGTTAAGGGACCAAAACTGTCAAAGTCTTTAAGGTTATAAAAACTTTAAGTACACTAATTTGTTTGTTTTAAAGTCCAAGGACTAAAAGGGACAAAATTCAAAGTTTCAAAATAATATAAACAAACAAACCGTACAAACAAACCATCACAATTTCTAAAACCCCTAAAACCCTCTCTTTAACCTACGGTCCATAATCATACAAGCATACCACGACCTTGATCTTTGAATTGTAAGTTCCCATGGATTCACTAGGATATATCTTACATAGGATCTTGGCTAATTTGAATTTCAACGGTTAGATCTCTCGATTTAGTGATGTCGAGAACTAGGGCTAGGACTTCGAAAATTGTTGTTTACATGTCATGGTGGTTAATTCTTGATGAGGTTTTATCACTTTACTTGTTTCTAATGATTCCTCATCAGTTAACCTCATTTTAACATGTTTGAGTGGTTCTCGATTTCCAAAAGATTGGGTCGAAGTGGGTTGTTAAGATTCTGTGATTATTTGGTTAATGTTAGTGGTGGGATTTGCTTATTAGGTCCCTTAGGTGCCTTATCAATCTTGCTTGGTTGTCTCCTACTACTCCTACATGTTTCTCGATAAAACGTGATTGCCTCGTTTGAAAAATTATCGAGAAATACGAGTCTCTTGTATTTGAATATATGTGACAGGCCAATCTCTGTGGTAACATGATTTGTGATGCATACAAAGGTGTAATCTCATGCGAAATCGATTATGTTCTTGTATAAGAATGTTTTTCGAGAAATCTGTGTAATATCGAAATCTTTCTAAAATTATCGAGAAACTCAAGTTCTCGATAAAATTGGTTTCTCGATATAAGAAAGTTTCTCGATATTCTGAGGAATTTTTTCGAGAAATCACTTTCTCGATAAATTTTTCATTTTATCGAAATCTTTCTGAGAACTCCATTTTTTCGAAATCTTCAATTTCTCGATAATGCTTTTCGATAAATGTTAATTTTTCTCGATAAAGTTCTTTCTCGATAAAATTTTTTTTCGATAATGATTTTTCGATAAATATTAATGTTTTCTCGATAAAGTTTCTCAATAATGTTTCACAAGATGACACTTTCTCGATAATGTGTCATTTATCGAAATCATTCAATATATTAAACTTTCTCGATAACACCAGTTTCTCGATAAGCTGTTAACAGAATTGATTTTTCCCGATAATATCAAGTTTTTTTGAAAAATAAGAAATCTCGATAAAAGGTCCATGATGCATTTTTTTTCGAAATATTGTTTGGTATTATATCAATGTTACCTTGGTGTGATTCATTAAGTGTTGTGTAATGTGATGTTGTTGTGAATTGTGCATGTCTTGTTGTGTTTATTTGTCATATGCATTATCTGACTCATAACTAAATGACACATTTGTGCTTAATTGTTTCAAGTAGATATCTACATCCAATATCTAAACTGTGCTAACTCCTAACACATTTAGATGTTTTATTTATGGTGTTACTTTTCAGAAAAACATGGCTGAACACACTGAGAACGTCGCAGAACAACCTCTTCCATTACTCACCTTGGATGACATCACTCCCGAGAACTACAATGTCACAATTGGCAACAACAATCCCAGAGTCGATTTCAATAAGTTGAATATCACAGAGAAATCATGCAAGATTGTGAAAGATATCCTACTGGCACATCCATGCAAACCACTTCTCACCTGCTCTACTTCAGTTCCACTGTTCTATCTTCATCAGTTCTGGCTTACTGCTCAGACCAACTTGGATAATGAGTCTTTCACTGTTACCTTAGATAGCCAAGATTACTCTGTAGATCATGACGTTCTTCGAATAGCTCTTCTCATGCCACAAACTGACAACGAATTTGCTCCGATACTACCTGACCTGGAACTTCTCGACTTCTTCATTGAATTAGGATATGAGGTTGATGATGATGAACCTCTAATCAAGCTTTCCAAATTCAATGTCAAGTATATACCTCAGCCTTGGAGAACATTCTGTTTGTTGGTTGTTAGATCTATATCTGGAAGGAAAAGTGGTCATGAACATCCAAGGCTCGAACACCTGCAAACATTCTGGGGAATGGTGACTCTGACACCAATTGACTTTGCAGTTCCTATCATGAATGATATCATCTACAGTATTCAGACCGACCGTGTGAAGACTATGATACCATTCACCAGATTCACCAAGCTTATCATTGAACATCTCTGCAAAAGTTCTCCAGAATTCATCAAGAGGATGGCTGATCCGAATGAGCCGAAGCACCTCGTCGAGGACGACTTCCCCACATTATTCATCAAATCAACCACTTCCGCTACCAAGAACAAAGGTATGAGGATTCCCGAATACCTTCTGAATGACAACATTAAGAATATGGCAAACTTCAAGCTGTATGATCTGGCTTACAAAGGGGAACTGGAAGAAGCAACTACAAAGACTCGTAGCAAAGGAAGTGTAAAGTCTGGGAGTACCACGAGCACCACTGGATCACCGCATACAAGATCTAAGTCTGCTTCAATGGCAAAACCCAAGACTACTACCACACCTAAACCTACATCCAAACCTAAACCTGCTTCCAAACCAAAGAAGAAGGCAACTCCTGAGTACTTTATTCGGGATGAACCTACTCCTCCACCTTCTGACACCGAGTCTGAGTTCGATACAATCAATGACAACTTGGATCATAGAATTAGAAGTGTTACAAAGAAAATGTTGTCTACTACACCCTTCACGCTTCACACCGCAAAATCTTCTACTGTGGCTCCAACCGTCCAAGAATTGTCTCTCAACGACATGCTTGTCAAAATCTTCGACAACCTTGCCACCAAAACCACACAGACAGCTGAAGAAAAAGGCCTGTATGATGCTATGGTAGCTTATATGTCAACTGAGTCATGCAAAGATGCTGCTGGATCCCGAAAGAGGACAAGAAAAGATGACGATCCTGACCCAAACTCCAAAGGCAAGAAACCTAAGTCTGGAACAGGTCCCTCATCCTCTCTACAACCACAGAAGGACTCCACTCCTCCTGGAACTCAACAACAACCCTCTGCTACTGGTGAAGGTCAAACCGAAGATGAAGAAATGTTCATGGAACAAACTGATGACTTCCAAGATCAACTTGACACCGATTACCGTGCTCCACCTACTCATGATTCTCATGCTGGTCCATCATCACCGTCCAAAGCCAAAGACAAAGATGCTACATCCAAGTCTAAGAAATCAAAGAAGAAAACACGTCATTCATGGCTCGACAATGATGACAATCCTCAGAATGATTGGCTTACAGAAATGGTCCAAGCTCAACCTCCTCTGGAAGAAGAAGAACCTCTTCCTGGTAACACTCTTCAGTTCACCCAGGTAATTATGAAGGATCTTCACATCAACAAACTCACAAAGGCGGAGCTTAGGAGAATCAATAGGGATGCACAAGAATTCCTCAAGAAAAGATCTGGAAACAAAGTCGAATACGAATATCACATGCAGAATATAGCTAGTGCAATGTCTGCCGACTTTGACTGGTTAAATCCTGAAGTGAATATTGATCTAAGTTCCAAGAATCATGAAAAACCTTACTTCACCAACTGGACCAAACCATTACCGTTGAAAGGATTTCCTGACAAACCAAAGATACCTTACAGCTTCTTCTTCAACAAAGATCTTCGTAACATCCAGCTCACTCAAGAGATATCCAAGAAGAAATATGCTTCCTCACTCACAATCTCAGTACCAGCCGCTAGATACGAAATACCAGCCATTGAAGAAACCACCCGTATTTTCAGCAACTCCATCGTTGCTTACGACAGAGATGCTCTACACGGAATTCAACATTGGCCTGATCGTCGTCGTCTCGGTTATACAAGCAGATTAGGAGAGACATCATTGGAAAATGTGAAGCAGAAATCAAAGATCATCGCTATCTTGGAGATTCAGCAGTCGAAACGGTTTAACTACTTATTCATGCGTGAAATTGTTGTTAAACGACAAGATGAAAAGAAGTACAAGTTCTCCGAAGCAGACTTTCCCAACCTTTATCTCAATGACATAGAAGATATGTATCTTGAAAAGGTTCAGAGTAGAATGCGCGGATTCGATAGAGACGTTCAGTACAACTTCATGGCATCGCTACTTCTTTACATCCGACGACTGATTGTTCAAGAAAGAGTGGAAGATCTTCAGCTTGGAGTGGAAAGTTACCAACAAAAGATCAATTTGACAAAGCCACAGTTCTACTTTGATGGTCTCTATGACACACCACAGTTTACTCTCATCCAAGAACCGTTTGGTTTCACTTACATCAACAGCAAAAAGCTACAAAGCTTCATGAGGTTCGATGAGGTACATAAATTCTGTGATGTTACACTCAAGTTTGTTCGTGATGGGCTTGTCAAAAGGTTGAATGATGATCGACGTAAGATAGCTAAGGGGGAACAACCTAGATGGAAATCCAGCTCCAGAAGACAAGTTCGTAACTTTGTCTTAAAGATTGAAGAACGGTTATTTCGACGGGAACAGATCAGACGACTGGAAAGCTACATTGGTGCCAGACCATCGTTTCCTGTCAGAAACTTCGAAAGACCTGAACCTCAGTTCACTAACTTCAATGCTCCACTTCCAGACGAAGAATAACTTGGTACATTTGATCATATTTTTTTCAATATCAATTGTTTCATTGATTGAATCATTTTTTCTATTATGGTTTGTGCACACATAACAGTGTACAACCCGTGCTTGTAAATAAAGGACCCTGACGTACGCTTCAGTGCCTCAATCCTAAACATAAGGAGCGAAGGCTTCTTACTTTTGAGTAGAATTAATCAAACATTTATGATTTTTTCATAATTCTGCTCAAAAGGACAAGTATTTCACCTCAATAAGACCTAATCACTTGTTGAGGGGGAGCACTTGTCAAAACAAAATACTTTGCTCAAAATCAAAAGTTCTTGATGTATCTCCCCATAAGACTCAAAAGGCATATTTTAATCTAAAAAATTTGTCAAAAACACCATCTTATATGCTATTTTTGAGGGGGAGAAAATGTAAAGGTGATTAAAACATACGAAGTCAAAGCGTTTAGTTGTATCATGTGCGAGCTAGACTCAGTATTAACCCAGGAATTGACGAGATAATACAAGTTAGTAACATCGAAAGGACTTATCCTCGACGGGTAATAACATCAAGTTAGTTACTTGAGCTAGTTGTCACCTAAAAGCTGACAATGCATCTCTTTAACTAACCACGTAAGCGTGTCTCGAAAAGGATATGTCTTAGTAGAAAAGTACCGTCTCGAGAAACTTTCTGTGAACTTGATCAGGCCGGGTAATAATTTCAAGCTAGTCTAACTAGTGATGTAAGCGTGTCTCGAATCGGTCGTGTTCACAGAAAGTGGATCAATTCAAAAGTGTTTGCTCCTCCCGCATGTGCAAATTTATTAAATACTTATGAGCACATGTGCAGGGGGAGCCCTTCAAAAGTGTACATAAAACTCTCAAAGTGTTAACCAAAATATTTGATTATCACAAACACTTTGAGAGATTTTCAATCAAAGGTTTCTTGGCTATTGTCGGAGTTATAAGGTGATTAAGATAGGAATATCCGTCCTATGATCCGCCAGAGCCGGAGGGATCTACCCAAGGACATCTCCCATAGTTAGAATTAGAAGTCCTTAGGTATGATACGAAAAAAGGAGAAATGAATGAAAGGGAAAGAAGGAGTTGAAGAATTAAAAAGAAAAGTAAAGTAAAGGGTGAAAAGAAATAGCCCTCCAGATGATTCAACCTTAGGGCAGACACCGGGTTCAATACGTATGCTACTGGTTGTTGCTAAGGCGACGCCGGTATTGAAGATTAAGTCGTCATGGACCCAGTGACGCAATGCACTAAACCTTCTTAACCACTCAAGTTCTCTTAAAAGGACTTGTTTCATTCTCACAGGGGAACCCGCGTAACCTATCGACCCATCTCTTAGAGACGGTTGATATTGAAGAAGGACATCCCCAGTCTCCGCATAGGAAACCTAGGTGTGCACTTATAGAGTCTAGAGCCATGAGATACATCAAAGATCTCTTAGGAACACTTAGTATTTCTCCAACTGGTGTTCTACATCAATGGGCATCAGTTGAAAACTATCGAGTCCTTCGCAGATCTTAGCAATCTGCCGAGAACGTTTATGAGAGAATTACGTAAGTATTTCTCAATGATTGAACGGAAACTCCTGTCAGGGTCAACATCAAACAGCCTTGACAGGTCACTTCGGTAACTCCTCGTGAGTTACGCTTAGTGTTTGCGGTGGTTCCATTACGGTCTACAGTCGTGGAGTGATCCCCAGCGACTCACCCAGTCATTGAGCTACCTAGTAGGTCTCGTAAGCTCCTTCGGGAGTATCTGATATGGGAACGGCCTGGATAAGGATTAGAAGGAGTCTTCACACTATGCTGTTGACGAGCTCTAACTCCTTATCTGTAAGTACCGGTTGTTTTATTGCTAACTGTTTACTCGCAGGTACATCACTTCCATGATGGTAGATTCCAACATGCTCATACATACATCTTGAAGTCAAAGAAAGCTCCCCCAAAGATCAAAGCAACACAAAGTTCAAAGAAAGATTCTACGCCAAAAAGAAGAATCTACAAAGTATAAAGACAAAGATCTCAAAGTATGAAAAGGAACTTCTTGTACGTGAAAGTCTAAGTCCAAAGATGTATGAGTATGTTGGAATGGCGGACAACCACCACAGACGCAGGAGTGATGAATGGCAGATTACTTCATAACATTATCACTACAACATCATCAAAGAACAAAGTCAAAGAGCAAAGTACATCCATCATTATTCTAATCATTTCTGAAGACGTCTAAAGCTATGAAAGTCAAAGATTAAGACGAAGACGTCAAGCAACCTTGATGACCGACCCTTAGGGGGAGATTGTTGGAACCAAAGTTTTACTATTTTATCAAGTCTCGGTCATTTGTAATAATAGGTTGCTTTAGTTATTTATTACTTACACTAATGTAATGTCTCAAGTTTACTAGGCTTAAGTTTAATGATCCATGGGCCTTAAAGCCCACACGATTTGGAGAAAGGAAGGAGAGGGAGTGTTGCCCTAGCTCCTTCCCTATATATAGTATGCTTAGGTCTATGTAATACTGGGTTGGTTATTTGAAAACATTAAGGAAACTCTTGCATTTCATTTTCTCAAATTTCTCATAATCATCCCACTCTCATTCTCATCTCATTTCTTACATAATCATACTTGTGTTTACAAAATGGTGACCTAACATTTTGTGTTTAGTATTCCACAATTTGTTCCACACTTTACAATGAAAAATTGGAAAAATATATAGAGACATAGCATCCTGACGGCATCATGTATTAGCCTCTGACATCATCAACTCGCCGCCAAGTTGAAATTCCTATTGCCTAGATCTAGTCTTGATGCCGTCATGTGTAAATCTACTCTGGGCCATCACTTGTATTTGGACCCTGAAGGCCTTGGTGACGCCGTTAGGCCATTAACACTGAAAATGTTCTGGGCCGTCACTTTATAAGTTCCACATCCACCTCTTTTGTCACTCTTGACGCCTTCATGTGTTAAAGCTTGACGTCATCAGGTACTGTTCCCAGCAAGGAATTTGAGACTTTGCCGTTTTCTTCACTTTTATGCTCCAAAAACATCCGAAACGCTTCCTTTTCCAGATTTCTCCTCAAACGTACCTAAAATGACAAAAGGAACGATTTAGGGCAATAATTGATCAAATAATCACGAATTCGGGCTTAAACGACCCCTTAAAAGTGGTACACTTTTCGCCTCATCAAATACCCTTACACTTGAGATTTTCTTGTCCTCAAGCAAAGGCGCTTTTATTCTAATCAAAATACAAGTTAGGGGTCATTTAACACTAATATAAAAGTAATTACAACAAATAATCGTTCCACTAAAAACCAAAAACAAGCACGGAGGTCATACACTAGCACCTCACAAATAGTGTTTAGATAGTCAAATCTCTCGGGTGTAATAAAGTATATATCACAATAAGGAAATGGAAAACATCTCTCACTACCTGTCATAGCAAATAGATTACCATAGGCTTGGGAAGGGATCAAACCTCCACCACTTGGCGTAAGCACCTAAGATAAACTATCAAAGAGGTCTTTTAAAGGGTTCTAACATTAGGTGTAGGGATATGGAAAACACGGTTTTGTTGGATAAAGGCAATATTTACCGGTGGCGAGTTAATCATCTTGGTTAATTACATGTACAATATGCCGTTGATAAGCCAAGACTCGACTCGACTTAAGCTAATAAATCAAAAATAACAAAAACATAAAACAAAAATAGAATGAAACGGGATGGTAGTCCGCATGTTTTTCTCTTTTTCTTTTTCTATTTTTTTTTCGATTTTTTTTTCCTTTTTTTTCCTTTTTTTTTGCATACACTTTTACCCTACCATCCAAAATAATACATCATAGGGGATTTACATCCCCCTTACACTTGAATTTTTGCATACTTTACAATAAACTACTCTAATGACTCGAATCAAGATAATCAAAACACTTGAAGTACTTTTTAAGATTAACGCACATATGGGGGTAATATATGATGTTCTTCCCCATTACTCCAAAACACTAGTACTTTACCCATGAGTCACAATCATCCTAAAACAATATGTACAAGATATGACTCGACTTAGCAACCATGTAATCAATTAGATAATTAACTAAGGGTTTAAATATGTGATGAGACGAAAAATGATCCACTTTTAGGGGGTCATTTAAGCCCGGAATTGACTTTATTTGATCAAATATTGCCCTAAATCGTTCCTTTTGTGATTTTAGGTACTTTGGGAGTGAAATCTGGAAAAGGAAGCAATTCGGACGTTTTTGGAGCATAAAAGTGAAGAAAACGCCAAAGTCTTAATTTTCCATGATGTGAACAGTAGGTGACGGCGTCAAGAGTAACTCCCTGACGGCGTCAAGAGCAAAATTCCATGACGACCCAGTACAGATTTGACGGCGTCACGAAGTAGGGCGTCAAGAGTTAAAGTCATGACGGCCTGGAAATGATTATCACATGACGGCGTCAAATGTAGATCAAGGCAGTCCGAGAAGAGTTTTGGCGGCGAGGTGACGGCGTCACAAGTTTAGTCTTGACGCCGTCAGACCCCTTTTCCTATATATAGTTTTCTAATTTTCACATTAAAAAGAAGAGAAGTTTTGGAGAAACCCTAAGTACGAACTTGGTGCGAATTTTACAGGTTTTTCAAGGGTTCCAAGCCCTTGATACCTTTCATGTGTAATTGAGATAAGTGTTCTTTTAATTCAATCAATATGTCTATGTGTTGGTTGTCTATATCTTGTTCTTGTCTTAATTCCATCATGCTAGGCTAGATCTATCTTGTGTTTGCTTGGATCTAATGAAACCTAGATGTTAATTATGTGTTGATTACTTGTTTATACTTGTCTTGGATGAATGATTTATATGTTAGGCTTTAGAAAACTGGTAGATCTCCAATTGGTAACATGCTTGAACGTCTTAAGAAACATGAACCGACGCGCACTAGGTCTTTATTGGTTGTATTTAATGCATGAGCCACTGTTTATAATCCCTATGGTTGTGCTGGGCATGGTATAGGAGGAGATAAGAGCTCATAGAATTGGGGAGTTAAGTGTGCCACCCCATGAATGGTATTAAGGAATACGATCCGTCATCATGCAATTATAACAAGTAATTAACGTGTAAAAGATGTCTAGGGAGTAGTGAAATCTAAGTAAACACATTTTCTCCACTTATTGCTCACAACTTTAGTATAATTTCATTTATTTTCATTTCTAGTATTTTATTTTGATTGCATCTTTAGTATTGGATTAGTTGATTAGCAACTAATTCCGCCCAAATCCTTCAAACCCGAGATTTTTACTTGCTTTTCATAAAATATAAAAACATAAAAAGAATCATCCTTCACCTTTAGACCTAGTTAGATTAATTTCAATCCTAACGACACTATTCCTAGCTGAACGATCAATCCCCCGGTACTTGTCACTATACTATACTACAACGATCAGGTACACTGCCTGGTGGGGGTTGTAAGCTTCTCAAGATCCCTTGAGAGGTAAAGCCTGGTGCGATTCCCACGTATCAAGTTTTTGGCGGCGCAGCCCGGGGAATAGTTATTGTCTAGGTTAGAATTTCTTTTTATTAGGTTTACTTGCTAGATTCCTTTCTAGTAAGATTTTATTTTTATTTTTAGGTTCTCTTTAGTCTATCTTATTTCTTTGTGCCTTTGTTCGTAACCATCCGACATCATGGACAACGGGAACATCTTTGAACCCGTCATCCCACCACAACAAAACCCACCACTTGAACCTCTTAGGCCCCGAACCTTAGGAGAGTATTCCCGACCTAGCCACCAAGGCTACCGAAACACCATTGAGCTCACCGGAGCCAATGTGACCCCCTTGCGATCCAACACCATCCGGTTGGTGCAAAGCGGATGTGCATTCCATGGACTTCGTTCTGAAGATCCAAACCAACATCTTAAGGACTTCCTCAAAATCGTAGACTCCATAGACCTAGATGTTGTAACTAGAGAGACAACCCGATTACGCCTATTCCAATTCTCTCTACGGGATCAAGCTAGTCAATGGCTTGAGCGTTTACCCGCGGGATCCATCACTACATGGGATGATCTCACCACTCGTTTCCTTGCTCAATTTTTCCCACCGGGGAGAACTACTAAGCTTAGAAATGACATCTTGATGTTCCAACAATGTCAAAATGAATCTCTTTATGAAGCATGGACTCGTTTCAAGGACTTACTCCAAAAAGTCCCTCATCATGGCATAGATCTTTGGCTCCAAGTCCAAATTTTTTATGACCATATCGATCTCTCCACGAGGCGAGCCATTTACCAATCAGCCGGTGGTAAGCTACGTGATCTAAGTGCGGAACAATCATGGGAACTCATAAAAGATCTTGCTCTCTATGACAACGAAAGTTGGAATGATCCCCGTGACTTGAACAAAACGGTCAAGGCAATATCTTTCCCTTCGAACAATTCTAGCACTCCCGACCGTAGGATCATGGAACTTGAAGACCAAGTCAAGTTTCTCATGAAATCTTACGAAGCTCCTAAGCCTTCAAGCCAAGTGAACAAAATCACTTCTTCATGCGAATTATGTAGTGACCCCCACGACACTCGTGATTGTGTGGAACTCCCCGGAACAGCTTTTGCGGACTACGCATCCACGCGTACCGACGAAGCGGGAGATAAGTGGTACACTTTCAAGCCTGAGCCGAACACTTACGGTGATTCATACAACCCCTCGTGGAAAAATCACCCAAACCTTAGGTGGAAAGAAAATCAACCCAATTCTTCCAATCCGCCTAATCGTTACCAACCAAATGGTCCACCATCCAACCGTACTTTCAACAACAATCCTTCTAACAACTATGGTAATACCAACAATCTTGAAGGATTGATGTCAAAGTTTATGGCATCTCAAGAGGCTCGCATAGCTAGGTTTGAAACCGAATTCAACCAACAACAAACGGAGATGACCAACAAGATTGACAACTTGTTGAAAGCCCTCAACAACCAAGCGTTAGTCACACCTAGGAAGGACACTAGGGACACCAATAATGGAATCCAAATTAAGGATCCTTCATCATCTAAACATGTCCATTTTGTCAATGTTGTCACCATTAAGCCAATAGATAAGGAGATAGAAGAGAGTGACAAGGATGAAGTTAGAGTAGAAGCCGAGACTAAGGATGAGAATAGGGAAGTTGAGGTTAATAGGAGAGAGGAATTAGAGGAGGTAGAGCCTATAGAAAAATACTTTGATAAGTTGCCCACCAAGGAAGAACGGGAATACCATAAGGATTTATTCGATAGTCCCGAGAGACCATATATCCTTGGCACCCCCCTTATCAAAATGGGAGACCCCTCTAACATCAGCATACCATGCAATATCGGGCACATGCATATATGGAAAGCCTACATCGACCCTAGATCCCCCGTGAACATCATGACTAGGACTTATTACAATTGGGTGATGAAGAAGCAACTTGATTTTAGGATGATGCCTAATAAGAATCTGATAAGTAATTTTGCAGGAAGAGTGAAGGGATTGCATGTGATTATAGGGAATCTCACCTATGAGATTGATTTTATGATAGTTGAGGACACTCGTACAGTGATAGATGCTTGCCTAAGCCAAATAATATTTGGAAAACCATTTGTTGAGGCCACTAGGATGAGTTACGATCCGACTTTAGGGATAGTTAGATTCAAGGAAGAGAATGATGAGGTTGCTTATCAAATGCCCTACAAGATTGAGCAATACCGCCTTCTCTCTAATTTCGAAAAGGAACACAAGCAAGCAGTTTATTATAGGAATGAGGAGGATAGACGTAGAGGAGTAGAGTATGTAAAGAACAGAATGCTTGGTTTCTACAAAGAATGCTTGCAACTAGGTCCGGAATACAAAACTGGTTTAGAAGACGACCTAGAGAGTGAAACCAATGATGAGGTCACGTAGTAACCCATGACCTTGAGTCTAGCTACAAGACTCGTAAATAAAGAAAAGCGCTTCTTGGGAGGCAACCCATGTTTTGTGTGATTTTGTTTGTTTGTTTGTTATTTGCTTCCGTATGCATGCTTAATTTTTATTGTTGGTAGATCATGTTTCTAAACTAAATAGTGGAAATACTTTACTTTGTTGTTTTGGCCTAGTCTTAACTCCACCTAAAAGTATTTTTGCAAAAGATAAGTGTAAGGGGAAACCCCAAATATGTTTTCAAGAAACAAACCGATCATGATTCTCCACAATATTAAATGAACATGTATATTCGTATTTGTTAGAGTCAAATGCTTTTATTGAGTCATAATGAAGTTTTGCAGGATTTTCCAGGAAGTAGGACCAAGTTTTTCCAGAAATTTTCCGGAAACTTAACATAAGAATTTCTGCAGGTCACTTCTGACGGCGTCAAGAGTTTACTCTTGACGGCGTCAAGTGTAAAAATCTGGAAATTTTACCAGTTTTGTTTTTCTAACGGAGTCTTATGGTTTTTGAGAATTATTAAGTTTTATAATCTCCAGGAGATCTGCAAACTTCATTCCACAAGCATTATATCTTATCTTGTTTTCTAGGATTTAGTAACTTATATAGGATGCCTCCGATTTTACGCGAGGTTGTCTTGTCTATTTTATCAGGTTTTACAGGTTATGCATGACAAGAAGATGATTTATATTCTGGAAGGGAAGCTTTGATTGTTCATTTTCTTGGAGGAAGATTTAACCTGGCCACCTCATTATCCATACCGAGCGAATCATGGGAGTATTTGATTTCATTCTCTTTACTTTTTCACTTTTACATTCTTTACTTGAACATTGGGGACAATGTTCATCTTAAGTGTAAGGGGAGGGTAAAAAGATGATACCTTACATATGCACTTTCGCTTGAGTTTGTTTTGTTTGATGGTAGATGTGTAATAAAACTACGAGAAATACTTGTTAGTGTAATTTTAGAGCCAAATTTAAAATTTTTTACAACATTTAGGAGTGAAACTTTAGCCATAGCAAGCGTCTCATGGATAGGAGATTGTATGACTAGCACATAACCGTACTTTCAGAAAAATTTTCCACCCAAATATGTGAGGTTCGCCTTTAGATTTGATAGGAAAAGCATTCACTATTAGTGCTTATGAGTGTACCGGTAGTATTTAGATTCTAGAACTTACGTTAGTGATGCATCCCGAGACCGCTAGTGAGACTACATTCGTGTAGTAGGATTTACTACATGATAAGAGGCATTAGGATTACCCTTGTGTTAAAACCATATCATAATTACTTGACCATTTAAGTCATATTACTTGGCTAGTTAAGTCAACTAATTTTTCCCACACCCTTAGCGTTGTACTCATTTTTAGTACACGAAACCCCTAGTACACCCCTCCGAGCCTATCTTTTCGTTTCTAACTTTAAGCATCTTACTTAAAGGAAGAATTTGTTACACCCCACTTAAATGTACAACCAAATCGCCTTAGCCTTCCGTGTATGCGCTCATTTTTAGTGCATTATTGTTATTTGTTAAACCCTAAGTTAACTATCTAATTGATTACATGGTTGCTAAGTCGAGTCATATCCTTGTACATATTGTTTTGGGACGATTGAGACTCATGGGTAAAGTACTTATTTTATGGAGTAATGGGGAAGAACATCATTTATTACCCCCATATGTGCGTTAATCTTAAAAGTGCTCCAAGTGTTTTGATTTTCCTAATTCGAGTCACTAGATTAGTTTATTGTAAAGTATGTAAAAATTCAAGTGTAAGGGGAATATTCATCCCCTATGATGTATTATTTTGGATGGTAGGGTAAGAGTGTATGAAAAAAAAAAAATCGAAAAATCAAGAAAAAGAAAAAAAAAAAAAAGAAAAAGGAAAAGAAAAAAAACATACGGACTACCATCCCGTTTCATTCTATGTTCATTTTATGTTTTTGTTATTTTTCATTTATTAGCTTAAGTCGAGTCTAGTCTTGGCTTAGCAACGCAATATTGTACATGTAATTGACCAAGATTGTTAACTCGCCACCAGTAAATCTTCCTTTATCCAACAAAACCGTGTATTTCATATCCCTACACCTAACGTTACAACCCTTTAAAAGACCTCTTTGATAGTTTATCCTAGGTGCTTACGCCATGTGGTGGAGGTTTGATCCTTTCCCAAGCCTATGGTAATCTATTTTGCTATGACAGGTATTGAGAGATATCTTCCGTTTCCATATTGTAATTTACACTTTATTACACCCGAGAGATGTGAGTATCTAAACACTATTTGTGAGGTGCTAGTGTATGACCTCCATGCTTGTCTATTGGTCTTTAGTGGAACGATTATTTGTTGTAATTACTTTTATATTAGTGTTAAATGACCCCTAACTTGTCTTTTGAGTAGAATAAAAGCGCATTTGCTTGAGGACAAGCAAATCTCAAGTGCAAGGGTATATGATGAGACAAAAAATGATCCACTTTTAGGGGGTCATTTAAGCCCGGAATTGACTTTATTTGATCAAATATTGCCCTAAATCGTTCCTTTTGTGATTTTAGGTACTTTGGGAGTGAAATCTGGAAAAGGAAACAATTCGGACGTTTTTGGAGCATAAAAGTGAAGAAAACGCCAAAGTCTTAATTTTCCATGCTGGGAACAGTAGGTGACGGCGTCAAGAGTAACTCCCTGACGGCGTCAAGAGCAAAATTCCATGACGACCCAGTACAGATTTGACGGCGTCACGAAGTAGGGCGTCAAGAGTTAAAGTCATGACGGCCTGGAAATGATTATCACATGACGGCGTCAAATGTAGATCAAGGCAGTCCGAGAAGAGTTTTGGCGGCGAGGTGACGACGTCACAAGTTTAGTCTTGACGCCGTCAGACCCCTTTTCCTATATATAGTTTTCTAATTTTCACATTAAAAAGAAGAGAAGTTTTGGAGAAACCCTAAGTACGAACTTGGTACGAATTTTACAAGTTTTTCAAGGGTTCCAAGCCCTTGATACTTTTCATGTGTAATTGAGATAAGTGTTCTTTTAATTCAATCAATATGTCTATGTGTTGGTTGTCTATATCTTGTTCTTGTCTTAATTCCATCATGCTAGGCTAGATCTATCTTGTGTTTGCTTGGATCTAATGAAACCTAGATGTTAATTATGTGTTGATTACTTGTTTAAACTTGTCTTGGATGAATGATTTATATGTTAGGCTTAAGAAAACTGGCAGATCTCCAATTGGTAACATGCTTGAACGTCTTAAGAAACATGAACCGACGCGCACTAGGTCTTTATTGGTTGTATTTAATGCATGAGCCACTGTTTATAATCCCTATGGTTGTGCTGGGCATGGTATAGGAGGAGATAAGAGCTCATAGAATTGGGGAGTTAAGTGTGCCACCCCTTGAATGGTATTAAGGAATACGATCCGTCATCCATGCAATTATAACAAGTAATTAACGTGTAAAAGATGTCTAGGGAGTAGTGAAATCTAAGTAAACACATTTTCTCCACTTATTGCTCACAACTTTAGTATAATTTCGTTTATTTTCATTTCTAGTATTTTATTTTGATTGCATCTTTAGTATTGGGTTAGTTGATTAGCAACTAATTCCGCCCAAATCCTTCAAACCCGAGATTTTTACTTGCTTTTCATAAAATATAAAAACATAAAAAGAATCATCCTTCACCTTTAGACCTAGTTAGATTAATTTCAATCCTAATGACACTATTCCTAGCTGAACGATCAATCCCCCGGTACTTGTCACTATACTATACTACAACGATCAGGTACACTGCCTGGTGGGGGTTGTAAGCTTCTCAAGATCCCTTGAGAGGTAAAGCCTGGTGCGATTCCCACGTATCAATATGTAACAATAATGCACTAAAGATGAGTGCATACACGGAAGGCTAAGGCGATTTGGTTGCACATTTGGGGTGGATTGTTAACAAATTCTTCCTTTAAGTAAAATGATTAAAGTTAGAAACGAAAAGATAGGCTCGGAAGGGTGTACTAGGGGTATCGTGTACTAAAAATGAGTACAACGCAAAGGTGTGGGAGAATTAATTGACTTTACTAGTCAATGTAATTGACTTAAATGGTCAAGTAATTATGATACGGTTTTAACACAAGGGTGATCCTAATGCCTCTTATCATGTAGTAAATCCTACTACACGAATGTAGTCTCACTAGCGATCTCGGGATGCATTACTAACACAAGTTCTAGAATCTAAATGCTACCGGTACCCTCATAAGCACAAATAATAAATGCTTTTCCTATCAAATCTAAAGGCGAACCTCACATATTTGGATGGAAATTTTTTTTAACTGGTACGGTTTTGTGCTAGTCATACAACTCCTATCTATGAGACGCTTGTTAAGGCTAAAGTTTCACTCCTAAATGTTGTAAAAAAATTTAAATTTGGCGCTAAAATTACACTAACAAGTATTTCTCTTAGGTTTATTACACACCTACTATCAAACAAACAAACTCAAGTGCAATAGTATCTTATAAGGTATCATCATTTACCCTACCCTTACACTTAGGATGAACATTGTCCCCAATGTTCAATTAAAGGATGTAAAAGTAAAAACAGGTAAAAGAATGAAAACAAATACTCCCCTGATTCGTTCGATGTGGATAGTGTGTCAACAAGGTTAGATCTTCCTCCAAGAAAATGAACGTTGAAAGCTTCCCTCCAGAAATATAAATCATCTTCTTGTCATATATAACCTGTTAAACTTGAGAAAACAATCAAGGCAAACCTCGCGTAAAATCAGCGACAATATATATATACTAACAAATCCTAGAAAGCAATTTAAGATCTAATGCTTGTGGAATGAATGCTTATAGATTTCCTGGAGTTTATAAAACTAAAGAATTAACAAAAACTTTAAGACTCCGGTATAAACAAAACTCACAAAATTTTTCAAAATTTTGGTACCTGACGCCGTCAGGTTGTAACTCCTGACGTCGTCAGAATGTTCCTGTAAAAATCTTATGTTAAGTTTCCGGAAAATTTCTGGAAAAACTCATGCCTTATTTCCTGGAAAATCCTGCAAAACATCATTATGACTCGATACAGGCATTTGACTCAAACAAATACTAATATACGTGCTCATTTAATGTTGTGGCGAATCATGATCATTTTCGTTCTTATAAACAAACGAGACATGCAGAACCCGTGCTTCGCACGGGCTAAGAATCTAATTGTTAATCGTGTATTCTTTCTGTATATTGGCGAGTGTATACTTAATTATTGTTTGGTATGTTGTATGAAATGTTTTGTTGGATCGTATTGATTTATGTTGATTATGTGATTCGGGAGGTCGGGTTTGGTGGAAGAAGATGAAAGCCATAGTTAGAGAGAGAGAGAGAGTAGAGAGAGAAGTGATTACTAGGTGTTTTATTGAAATAAGAAAGATGAAAGGTTACACACACTAGTCTCACCCCTCCATGGAAGTATCGAGGGGGTATTAATAGGTCAACAAACACACAACTTTACAATAATGACGCTTCTAGTCCATGTGTTTGTGCCTTTCAAGATAGCTAATGTAATCCCGTAAATGTCGTTCCATTTACGTGTTAGGATTATAAACTTTGATCCTAACAATCTTCCCCCAATGGGGCGACATAAGGGATTACTTACAACATTTCCTACAAGTACAAATAAGAATAAAGAAAGGTCTTCATAAGCTCTTCAAATGCTGAGGATGACTATAGTTGACGCTCTTTGTCTTCATCTTGCACCTCGGCTTGAAAAACTTTATCTTCACTTGTAGGCAAATGATGTAATATGCATGAAATGGATTAAATTCCCCCCAATTCATGCTGCATGTCTTTAGCGGCTTCTTCGTACACTTCTTTTTGGCAAAGTTTCTGAATCAGCTTCCCCCCAAACTGACAACCGTCTTCAGCAGATTCGAAACTTTGATGTAGTCCCCATGTTTTCTAACTTTGGAAGTTTTCAGTACGCAACGGAATTTGTAGATGACACCGTAAACCATACTAAGCAAATCTGACAAACACTTAATCATAGTTATACTCAATGCGGAAGTTCCGTTCGAGGGTAACATGCAAGAAATCAGCAAGATCTTCTCACATATGCAGGCTACTTCACACTTCACAACCCGCGAGAGTTGAAACGATTACACCAAAATCACAAAATTGAACCACTGATTATCTCTGCGGACGTCTCTCCGATAGTAATAAAATTGTAAGCTCGATCACTTGAGTCTATTATGCGTCCCTGATGTGCACATTTCTTCCCCCTAATTGCAGATCCTCGTGGAAAATGAGTGTTTTCGCAAAGAAGTCAAGAAAAGTCAAAGAAGCAAAACAACACCCACTCTCTCTTCCCCCACGATGTCTTCGCGGAATCGGAAGCATACACACTATGTTTACTATGGAAACGGAGGCAGCGTAACCCCATATGTCTAACTAACCGATTATGTGTGAAGTATCATAAATAGCCCGTGAGAATCAACTGCTAATAAACATCTCTACTCTTTTATACTCCTCTCAGCTAACTCTTTACCGACCCCATTATCATTCTGACGGCTTTTTGTAGTGACTACTAATGGAGAAAATTCAATATGATGAACTTGAGACTGAAGTAAAATAACCCGAACTTGTGACTTAAACTTGCACTATTGTCTGACTAAGAACCAATACTGAGAATTTCAATAATGGTAGGAAATCATATACCCATCCAACCTTCCTTAAATGTATATGAACGTCTCTTGAATCATCCACATCTTTAGGTGACACTTGAGCACTACAACGTAACTCCTTTAAAGTGATAGCTATACACTGTGAGCACAACAACGTAACTCCTTACATCAGGTATAACCAGACAACTCAAGTCTTGGTCATTTGTACAGATAAAAGCTCGAACAAGGATCTTGAAGAATTATTCATCCAACCAACCCCGATATCTTCAGATACTAAGTACACGTGCCCGTGAATTCCCACTTCAACCTCAAATAAGTAATAATGAATTAACGCCGTAGTCACATCTTGCGGTTAAATGCTCAAAACTAGCCTTTTGACGGTTAAAATGAACTTTGATAATGGTTTCCCGATCTTGTCAAAAAAGTATCTCCCCATGAAAATTTGTCATAACCAAAATACCACTCTTGTTCGCCAAATATTATACAAAAATTTAACCCAATGTATTACAAAATACATTTGAATAAACAAAGTTCAGCACATGAAAACTTTGATAAAAATATCGGCCCAAACTTAATCAAAAACCAACACCATTCAATACTTGTAAAAATTCGGCCCAAGATGATATTACATGACCAATCCAATACAAAATATCAGTCCATTGTATCTATTTAGTATTCTCGGCCCAACAAAAAAATCATACCCGATCCAAACCAATTCAGTAATAAACTTGAAAAATCCCTAAATCACTCATTTTGCTAAACAAGTCCGCCCCCATCTTTATCCTAAATAATATTCCTCTCACCATACTTCTCTCATCCCACTCAAATCTGCCTTATCTGTAGATAATCTCATCTTTATCATCATAATATCAATTCGTCAACATCAAAAATTGAATCCCAAACAGATCGAGCATCTTAAACCATATAACCGTACCCTCTTGTGTAATCAAATATCTGCTCAAATCAAATCAAGACATCCTTTTCGAAGGCTTCAAGATCATTAAGTGGTCTCGGGTAGGTGTAAAAGGTTGTTGATAGCGTTTTCTGTTTGTTGTTTTTTATATGAACGAACGAGGGAAAAAGAAATAACCTAATTGTTATTTTCTTTATCCCTTTTTGATTTGGATATTGAATAGAAGCTATGCTTCAATAAAGATCAATGATGAGCATGGTTTTCTCGTCTATGAATAATTAATGGTTCTGAAAATCTCATAAGAGATACGAGAGAAAAACAAATCTGAGATCCTTAATTGTTTTTGTAAATATTCGCGTAAGAGTTGTTTTGTTATGTGAGGAGTCAGATATGGGATTAGGATGATGTCGGATTTGTTGTTGGATTGGATTGGGGTTCTGTTGTTGACCTATATTGATGAAGTTGTTGGTGTTCGGTGACACAGTTTATATGACAAGGTTGTGGTCAAAGTCTTCATTACATTTCTTTTTCGGTCACTTATCGAAAAGTCATGAGACATTAAGAAGCTTTCAAAACTTTTCGAAAGATTTGAGAGATAAACTTTTCGAAGCTTTTCTATCATTGTAAATTTTTGAAAGTTTTGATGTTCAACTTTTCGAAACTTTTTTTTTTTAAATTTTGAAGCATTAAGAAATTTTTGAAACTTTCAAAATTTTCGAAAGTTTTATCTTTGCGAAGCTTATCACACTTTCGAAATTCTTATACAAGAATTTCGAAACTTAAGGGTTTTGTGTTCTCGGTAACAGGAGTGTTCTCGGAAACAAGTACATCGAGAATTTCTTATACAAGAAATTCCGATCATTTTTCTGGCGATTTTCCGACTATTTTTCCGGCCATCATCTTTTTACCAGTTTCTGACCACTGTTACCGACCTTCTCATTGACCACAACAAATCTTCACGGTTGGTACAAAAAAAAAACAGCTACCAACAAGAGTAGTTTACATGAAACTAGTATCTTGGACAAAGAGGACACAAGACATAGTTTTTGTAATACCGGATATAAAAGTTGAGGACTATTTTGGACCATTTGATTCAAGCAAATTCTGTGATAAAACTGTTAACCACAATAGATCTAAAAAAAATTTGGTACGGATATGAAATGGTAAATCAGTTTCAAAAACAGTGATACGAATTAAAAAAAAAATACACTTTTGACAAGGATAACATCACAAATCAACAAAAACTAATAACCCCGCTCTGATGCCACTTGTTGGATCGTATTGATTTATGTTGATTATGTGATTCGGGAGGTCGGGTTTGGTGGAAGAAGATGAAAGCCATAGTTAGAGAGAGAGAGTAAAAGAGAAGTGATTACTAGGTGTTTTATTGAAATAAGAAAGATGAAAGGTTACACACACTAGTCTCACCCCTCCATGGAAGTATGGAGGGGGTATTAGTAGGTCAACAAACACACAACTTTACAATAATGACACTTCTAGTCCATGTGTTTGTGCCTTTCAAGATAGCTAATGTAATCCCGTAAATGTCATTCCATTTACGTGTTAGGATTATAAACTTTGATCCTAACATGTTTTAACTTTCTTGTAAAAAAATTTAAAAGTGTTTGATGTTGTTTCGGTTTTGTGGTGTTGTATTTTATATATGGGCTTTTGGTTATTAAGTTGTGATGGTTTTATTTCTTTTGGCCTATTACTTATTTGCATGATAAAAAAAATGGCTTTGTTTCTTTTGGTCTATTACTTAGCCCTACAATACTTGTCCATTAGATGGTTTTTTTTATGGTAATATAAACCACACAGGGTCTATCTAATTGGTCGTAGTTTAATATGCGTTAAATATTTTCTTTATTAAGTTTGTATGTTAAAGTTTGTGTAATAATGTATATATAATAATGCCACATAAACTGTATAAAAATTGTTACAAACCTTTTTAGCTTCATCTCATTTTATTGTACAACCAATTTTATTGAAAATTAACATTGAAATCTAGCTAATATTGATAAATTTTATCAATAAATTCAATTCTAAATAGCTAACTAAATGAATATTAATTAACACACTATTAATAATTCTTAAAACCTTTGTACTCCACTATCATGTCTTAAACTTATATATATATTTTTTTAATTTACAAATGGGTTTGAGTAAAAATTATGTACTTTTTCTTTTATATTCATTATTCAAGTTGCATGCTTACATAAACTAATCATACTAAAAAGTATAATTTAACTATTTAAATGTTACTTTACATACATGCTCGTGCACATTTTCTTTAATCAATTCGCACATGTGAGCTACATCAATAGAAAACACACATAAATTACTTGTATATAAAAATGCATTAACATAATACATATATCTATATATATTGCGTTAGGTTAAATCATCAATTATTCTTGCAACCTTTTTAACTTCATCTCAATCAATAACCGACTTTTAATTATATACTAATTACTAAATATCATGTGATAAATTCCGGCAAGCCTTGTACTTCCATCTCAATGTTGTATATACTTCACATTAAACGCACCGGTTTTTTTTGGATGAAAGTTTGAACTTTTGGTTATGTTTAAAACTCAACTTTTTTATTTGATATTATAATTTACAAACGGATTTAATTCAAAATTATGTATTTTTTCCTTTCTATTCATTACTCAATGTGATATTTTTAATATGTTGTATTTTGCTATTATGACAAACTCATTTAATGGGCGTAAATATTGGTCTCTCACTAATTATTCTACATATAAAAAAGAAAATAGTTTGTGATGCGCAGTTTCTCACTAATGATTCAATTGCACACGATAAATTCATTCTAATATTTCTCAAAGAGCATTCGAAAGCAACTACTTACATAAACTAATCACGCTAAAAAGTATCATTTAACCATTTAAATGTTGCTTTACATACACGCTCGTGCACATTTTCTTGAATCAATTCGCACATGTGAGCTACATCAATAGAAAACGCACATAAATTACTTGTATATGAAAATGCGTTAACATAATACATAATATATATATATATATATATATATATATATATATATATATATATATATATATATATATATATATATATATATATATATATATATATATATCAATGTTGCAAAAATCATGAATCGGTAGTCGGGCGGTCGACCACCATGCAGCGATTAATCGGCCAAGGCGGGATTAATCGATGATTACTCGGATTGGCATTTCCTGCATGTTTTGGGTATTTCTGGAGAGCAAACTAAATATCTTAACTGATTCCAAGCCTACTATATTTCCAAACCTCAATAAAAGGGTCCAATTCTGATTATGAGGCCCATTGTGCGTTATAAGTGAAATAAACGATCCCCAAATTAAGTAGAATGCCTAAATTTTTATTTTTTAAATCTGACCGATTTGACCGATTCGGCCGATTTTTGGCCGATTCTGCCGATTTTTGGCCGATTCAACTGATTTTTGACCGATTCAGCCGATTTTTGACCCAATTTTTGCCTAGGCCGATTTTTTCACCTACTTTCAAAAATCAACAAGGTCTATGACCGATTAACGATTAATCGGCGATTAATCGGCCGATTTTTGCAACATTGATATATATATATATATATATATATATATATATATATATATATATATATATATATATATATATATGCTTATCTATAAAAATCACCTAAATATGTAAAAAAACAAAGAAAATAGTTGATATCCTAATCTTTGGTTCCATTTATCTGAGCATGCATGATCTGGTGTGATTTTCATGGTACCTGCGTATGATAACTAAATTTAGAAAAAAAAAAAACCAAGTTAATTACTGTTGGGATATGAAGATCTAAGTACTGCTGGAAAAGTCAAAGTACTGCTATGTCAAAGTACTGCTTAATAGTCAATGTGCTGATCAAGGTCAAAGTACTGCTACTTATTGAAGATTATTCAAAGTACTTCGAAGAACAAGGACTTAAGTGCAATATTGATTAAAGGATTATTATGTAATATTGTATGAATATTCTAGAATTAGTTAGGGATAATTACTTGTCGTTCAAGTAGATAATGTAAACCGACTTAAGGTTATCTATAAAATGAGCCTTATGATGGTATTAGAGGTAGGAAGTCATACAAAGTTTTCTAAGAGTCTTAGAGTTTTACAAAAACGATTTTAGAGAAGTTAGAGATTGTTAGTAGACCTGTATTTAGAGAAGCAGATTTAAGAGTTGTTTTAATATAAACAAAGTTCTTCTTAGCTTTGTGTTAGTTGATTCCGCATACTTTACAAAGTAATATATGTGTTTCAATATTAACTGTTTTGAGTCATTCAAGATTGTTAAAACCTTACAAGATACAAAGTAGTTTGGTCAGAGTATATCGATCCAACAAGTGGTATCAAAGCTTGTGTTGGAAACTCTGATTAAGAAGAAAACCTTTTAAACCGATTCTACTACAAACCCTTAAAGATGTCAACAGATGTTACACCTGCTCCATCCATCACTGCTGTCAGAATTCCTATTGTCAAGAAGGGAGAATATGATTTATGGGCCATGAAGATGAGGCAGTACATTGCCATCATAGACCATGCACTATGGGATGTGACCGTCAATGGTAATATGATAATTGATGAACCATTAGAGATCCCAGGACAACCAACACCACCTAAGCCAACCTTGCCAGCTGCTACCAAAAGAAATCAAGACAAGGCTCTCAACATACTGCTCTCTGCCATTCCTGATGGTCACTCATTGAAGTTTCATGATGCCAAGGAGGCAAAACAACTATGGGCTGCTATTAAAACAAGATTTGGAGGTAATGATGCTTCCAAGAAGATGCACAGGAACCTGTTGAAGTAGCAGTTTGAAACTTTCACTGTTGGAGAAAGAGAAAGTCTTGACTCTGCTTATGATAGATATCAAAATCTACTCAGTATGCTAGAGTTATATGGAGCTGAGGCAACAGTTGAAGATGTTAATTTGAAGTTCTTGAGGAGCTTGCCTTCTTCATGGCATGTAGTTGCTACAATGATTAGAGGACAACCTGGTTTGGACACTACGGACTTTGATGATCTTTACAACAATCTAAAGGTGTATGAGCATGAGATGAAGGGTAATAAAGGTTCTAGTTCTCACAACATTGCTTTTGTCTCTTCTGAAAACAGAAGTTGTACTTCCACTAAGAGTACTGCTTATCCTGTCCAAAGTACTGTTGCAGAAACAAAGAATCCATGTACAACTTTGATCAGTACCACTTCATCACCATCACATACTCCCAACTCAGATGATGTTTTATGCTCATTCTTTGCCCAACAAGCTACTCTACCTGTTACTTATCAAGAAGATCTCTTGCAAATTGATGATGATGCTATGGAAGAAATTGACATAAGATGGCAGGTTGCCATGATTGCTGCAAGGATCAAGAAGTTTATGAACAAGACAGGGAGAGGTATTGATTTCAAGGCTAAGCAGGGTATAGCATTTGACAAGTCCAAGATTGAATGCTTTAATTGTCAAAGGTCTTGTCACTTTGCAAGGGAATGCAAGTTTGCAAAGTATCATGCAAACAGGATGATAGAACAACCTAAACCCAAGGTTGAAAGAAAAGAAGTCCCTATTGCTGAGGCAAAGTCACAAGCTTTGGTTGCTCAAGAAGACTTGTCAGAAGTTTATTAGAGTAAAGAATTTGATGATGAACCAGTAACCTATTCTATGGTTGCATTGGAAGAGGTTGATTGGAGCACAACTTTTGATGAGGAACCAGGATATGAAGCTTTGGAGTCAAGAGATGGTCTAGGAAGCTTTGATTGGAGCATGGAAAGTGAAGAAGAACCTGTTCAGCTTGCTATCATGGCTACTTCACCAAGTTCATCCACTATCTCTGAGGTATGTTCCAAATGTAGTAACTCTTATCAAAAGATGCTTAAAGAATATGAAACTGAAAGAGATAACTATAGAAGGGCTAGGTCTGAGATAGCTGGTTACCAACTGACTTTAGAATCCATGGAAGCTAAGATAATCACTCATGAGAATAATGAAGTAGCTTGGGGTGAAAAATATGAGCAACAAGGTTATCAATTAAAGCTAAGTGAGTGGAAGTTAGGATGTAAAGTTTCTGAATTAGAAAAGGTCACTAAAGAAAGAGATAAGTTGCTAGAAAAACTTGCTGTTTGGAAAGAATCAGGTCTGTCACATGTTAGTTTTGTTGAAAAACAGAGAACAACAAACATTAAAACTGGCCTAGGTTATGATAATAATTCAGAAGTACTTTCATCTAGGAACCAAGAATTAAATCTTTTTCAGGAGACCTCAACTAGTGATGAAGAATTCATAAGTTTAGAAGGAAACACATCTAGTGATGAGGAATCACCTTGTTCAACACCTCCCGAGTTTAAGAAAAACAAAGGATATAATGAAGTTCCTCCACCCCCAGGTAGTTTTCAACCACCTAGGACAGATGTTTCTTGTTATGGTGTAGACAACCTAGAGTTTAGGAAAAAGCTTAAAGGTCAATCTAATCCTGAGTCTTTAGGAGAATCTGTTGAGACACCTAGGGATAATAATAAGGTTTCTGAATGTGAAAAAGATTTTTCAAAACAAGCAGTACTTCCAAAAACTTCTCAAAGTACTGCTGATCATTCAGCAGTACCTACAAGAAACTCATTTCAAAATACTGCTTATCATAGAAAACCTTTTGGGAATTGATTTGGGATAATGGGTCCAAAGTTATGCTTTGTATGTTATAGTCCTCATCATTTGATCAAGGACTGTGATTATCATTCAGAATACTTGAGCAAATACCTAAAGACCACATATGCAAACCATAAGCACAAAGAGAATAAACCAAGGGAGAATAAACCAATTTGGAATTACACAAATAGGGTTAACCATAGTAATTTCTCAAAAGACTATAGGTACCCTCATCAGAAAAGACCATTCTTTAAACCCACAGTACCTTCACAAAGTACTGGTCAAGCAGTACTTCCTCAAAGTACTATTAGGAAGTTTCCCAACCAAGGTACTGCTAGCAAAGACTCAAGTGTAAGACCTAGGAGATTCAATTATTACAAATCTAGAAGGCCTTACAACCCAAGAAAAGCTGCTAGAACACAGAACCCAACACCAAAAGTTACAACTAAGTGGGTTAAGAAAGAAAGTACTGCTTAGGATAACAAAGTACTTTAAAAAAATAAGGGTGAAAAAGGGAGTGTTGATAACAATTCAACACAGGTTTTGGAAGAAAAAACAGTAGTTCTTGATAGTATTTTCAATAACAGTGGTGATTACATACTCAAAGAATTTAAGTATGTTACTCCACAAGGGGAACACAAGTCAGTAATGGCTTGGGTTCCTAAAAGAAACTAACCCTTTTCATTTTTATGCAGGGTAACCCAGCAGAGGAGCTTAAAGATCATTTTATTGTGGATAGTGGTTGCTCTGGAAGCATGACAGGAGAAAAGGAGCTCTTGTCAGATTTTAAGGCTTATTTTGGTGGAAGAGTTGCATTTGGGAATGATCTTGATGGAGGGAGAATCACTGGCAAAGGAACCATTAAGGCATGATCTATTGATTTTGAGAATGTCAGATATGTGAAGGAGCTTAAATTCAACCTTTTTTCAGTCTCTCAGATCTGTGACAAGAAGTAACCTGTGTTGTTTCTTGACACATAATGTCTTATTCTCTCCCCTGGGTTTAGATTAGAAGATGAAAACTTGGTGATGTTGAGAGCACCAAGAACCATTGATGTGTATAGCATAGACTTGAAGAACATCAATTCTGCTGAAAGAGCAACATGCTTGATTGCAAGGGCAACAATGGAGGAAGCACATCAATGGCACAGAAGACTAGGGCATGTGAATTTCAAAAACATCAATAAGCTGGTCAAAGGAAATTTAGTTAGAGGTTTACCTTCTAAAACATTCAAGCTTGATCATTCATGTCTGGCTTGCAAGAAGTGTAAAGAATACAAGGCTTCATGTAAAAAGGTTGAAGTAAGAACTATTAGGGAGCCTTTGGAGTTGCTGCATATGGATCTGTTTGGACCTGTTTCAGTTGTTAGCTTAAACAAGAAGAAGTACTGTTTGGTTATAACAGATGATTGTAGCAGATTTAGCTGGGTCCTTTTCTTGGGATTCAAAGATGAAACTTTTGATGCTATTCATGATCTATTAATAGCACTTGAAAATCAGTTAAGACTCAAAGTTAGAGGAATTAGATGTGATAATGGGACTGAATTCAAGAATCAGCTTATGGATGAATTTTGTGCTAAGAAAGGGATTAAAAGAGAATTCAGTATTACTAGAAATCCTCAGCAAAATGGAGTTGCAGAAAGGAAGAACAAAACTTTGATAGAAGCAGCAAGGACAATGTTTGCAGACTCCCAATTACCTGTTCCATTTTGGGCTGGAGCTGTAAGTGCTTCTTGTTATGTGCTGAATAGAGTATCAGTGACAAAACCTCAAATGAAGACACCTTATGAGTTACTCATGGGAAAGAAGCCAAACATTAAGTTTATGAAACCTTTTGGATGTCCTCTGACTATCCTGAACATTGCTGATAATTTGGGAAAATTGATGGTAAATCAGATGAAGGATACTTATTGGGTTATTGTACCAGTAGCAAAGGATTCAGAGTGTACAACAGGGCTACCAAAAAGGTTCAAGAATGTCTTCATTTTGAATTTCTAGATGAACAAGAAAATCAAAAAGGTAAGGGTCCTGATTGGATGTTTGATCTTGATTTAGTGTCCTCATCCATGAACTATGTACCTGTCAGAGAAGAAAATCAAGTTGTTCTTAATGAAGAAGAGTTACAATACATTGTTCATGGAGTTAACATAAGATCTGAAGATGATTCTTATGAAGCACCCAATGATGAGAAGAAAAGTACTGCTGCACCTCAAGGTACTATTGATCCACAAAGTACTGTTCCACCAAAGACCACAGTATCTGATGAAGACCAAGCTATCCAAGATGAACTTAATAGGATGCTTCTTCAAGAAAAAAATTGCAAATCCTATGAAGATGATCAAAGGAGAGCCTATGAAGCAGAAAAGAAGAAGGCTAAAGGCACTGACAGTACTTTGCCCCAAAGTACTGCTGATCCATTTGAAAGTACTTCTCGTGTTTTAGATACTTCAAATTGGAAGAATGATGATGATTTAATTGATCCAACCATGCCTGCCTTAGAAGATACTGATGATGAATTGGAACAAGAAGGCATTTTCGCAGATTCTAATGAAGACCCTGACATCACAAATTTGGAAGATAATCTTGAAGTACCACCAACTCCTACTCTAAGAATTCACAAAGATCATCCTGTCAGTAAGATAATTGGACCTTCTGATTCAAGAGGGCTTACAAGAACTAAAGCTAAGAATATGTCTCAACAACATACTTCTTTACTTAGTTTTATTTACAAGCAGAACAGGGTGAATCACAAGGATCAGGAATTGTGTTTATTTGCTTGCATTCTGTCTCAAGAAGAACCTAAGACAATAAAACAAGCATTAGCCAAGGAGAGTTGGGTTGAAGCTATGCAAGAAGAACTCTTACAGTTTAAACTTCAAGAAGTATGGGTATTATGTGATTTACCTGATGGTAAGTGACTGATTGGAACAAAATGGGTCTTCAGAGTTAAAAGAGATGAAAGAGGGAATGTAATCAAGAATAAAGCAAGGTTAGTAGCTCAAGGATATAGACAAGAAGAAGGAGTAGACTCTGATGAAGTATTTGCTCTTGTAGCAAGGATTGAAGCCATAAGGCTATTTTTGGCTTTTTCATCTTATATGAGATTTCCTGTATATCAAATGGATGTTAAAAGTGCTTTTCTATATGGCACTATCACAGAGGAAGTTTATATTAAACAACCTCCTGGTTTTGAAGATCCTGCACATCCAAACAAAGTCTACAAGGTTATCAAGGCTCTGTATGGCCTTCATCAAGCCCCTAGAGCATGGTATGAAAGACTCTGGTTACAGGAGAGGTGCTATTGACAAGACTTTGTTTATCAAAAGAGATAAGAAGGATATCATGCTTGTCCAAGTTTATGTAGATGATATTATTTTTGGTGCTACTAAGCAATCTATGGTGAAGGAATTTGAAGATCTTAGGCAAAAAGAATTTCAGATGAGTTCAATGGGAGAATTAATATTCTTCTTAGGACTTCAAGTGCAACAATCAAGCAGTGGAATTTTTATAAGTCAAGCTAAGTATGTTTCAGACATTCTTAAGAGATTCAACTTCACAACTGTCAAGCCAGCATCCACACCAGTTGATGCTAACAAGCCTTTGGAAAAGATGAAGATGGAGAAGATGTTGATGTAAAATTATACAGGTCTATGATTGGATGTCTAATGTACTTAACTGCATCTAGGCCTGACATTACTTTTGCTATTTGTTTATGTGCAAGACATCAAGTTCATCCCAAGGTATCACATTTGAATGCTGTCAAAAGGATCTTTAGGTACCTTAGGTAACAACCTAAGCTAGGATTGTGGTATCCTAGGGAGTCCCCTTTTCATCTACAAGCTTCTTCAGACAGCGATTATGCTGGTGACAACTATGACAGAAGATCAACAACTGGAGGGTGTCAGTATCTTGGAAGTAGATTAGTCTCATGGTAATGCTAAAAGCAAACAATTGCAGCAACATCTTCCACAGAAGCAGAATATGTAGCTGCTGCAAGTTGTTGTGCACAAGTACTTTGGTTGCAAAATCAGCTTTTGGATTATGGATTCAACTTCAAGAATACTCCTATCAATATTGATAATGAGAGTACAATTTGTATTTTGAAGAATCCAGTTTATCACTCCAAAACAAAGCACATTCAAATTCGACATCATTTTATCAGATATTGCTATGAGCATAGGCTTATCAATGTGGTTAAAGTCCATACAGATGATAATGTAGCAGATCTACTCACAAAGGGCTTTGATGTTTCAAGATTTACCTTTTTAGTTGTGAGTATTAGTTTGATTAATAATTAAGCTATTTTTTAGGGGAGGCATTAGTAGTTAGTCATTAATTAAGGGGAGGCTACATGTATCATTCAAAAGAAAAGTTCTTTATTCATTATTTCCAAAGAGGGTTACATTAATAAGTTCAGGAGATACAGACAACCCTGATTAAGACACAACCAGGACACACAGAGAACTACCACAAACACCCTACACCACACCTACCTACCCAACCCAACACACCCCTACTCCATTGGCCTTTTTCCTTTTCCCTGATAGCTTTGCTTTCCCTTTTGAGCAGTCTTTCTTTTGTCATCAAAAGAAGCTTGCTTTCTTAGGTAAGCTAGGCCAAGTACTTGCTTGGGAGGTCTCTCTTTTCTTGGAGCAGGCCACTTCATGTTCTTTATGGCTGATTCAAGAGCCTGTGTCAAGGCATGTGGAAGTTCATTTGCCAAAGAAGAACCAGGAGCAGGGACATACACCTTTTTTTTAGGTTTTGGGTTGGTACAACTTGCTGCATCAGTGATGGTAGAGGTTGATACATCAGGAGGAAAGTAGCCACTCCATCCTGCATCATCATCAAAGTTAGAGTCAGAGTAATAGATGATCTCTGAATCAGTGGAGCCATAAGAATCATATAAGATGTAGACTAAAGGGAAGTGACTCATGTTGATTAGGGTTTTTGTGAGAGGATTACAAGTATTGATGAGGAGATGTGTTGGTGAAAAGTTACTTTTATAGGCAAGAATATTATAAGGAATATTAATGATGCTCATTCAATTCTACTTGCCTTGGTAGCTTTGGGAATTAATATGGAAAGGTATTAATTATCTCGGTTTGACTTTCACCAGATATTTTGGTCAAACAGTCAACGCTAAAGATATTTTGATGGGAAAGTACTCTGCCCAACGTACTGCTTTGTTTTACTAATGAAAGTACTGCTCCATGTTTAATTGAAAGTACTGCTTGGTGTTATGAAGGGTAAGCTGACGTGTCAGGATACTGTTCCAACGGTCAAAAATGCGGTTAACAAACTTTCAAAAGATATGGGGAAGATAACTTCCAAAAATAATGGTAAATTAATTAATTCACCATGATTCTTTGTATATTATCCTCCTATATATTTTTCATATTTATATACCCGTAATTCATTCATCAATTCCACCAAGTTCATCCACGATTATCATTCTTTTCTCAAATCATACTCGTAATGGCAAACCGACCAACCATCACCAAACACAACATGATTGCAAATCTCGAGAAAACACAAAAGAACATTGATTTTCATGGAATAATTGATTTTCTCACCGGCACCACCATCAATTACTCACTTTTAGTAAACCCAAAGATTATTGGTCCTTTGATACAAGAGTTTTGGGCTACGGCTAGGGTTGAGATAGAAGATGGAAAGGATGTTATTCATGCTACAGTTGTTGGAAGAGCCATACGTATTACTGAAGCAAGAATCAGGGAGGGTTTTTTGTTTGATGATGAGGGAGGCTCTATTTTATTTGCTAAACAGGAGGTTTGGGATGCATTGAGAGATATTGGGTATGAAGGTCCTTTGAACAAGATTACTTTTCAGAAAGCAATGGTAAGTCCTTATTGGAAATATCTTATTCATGTTTTGCTTCATTGTTTAAGTCCCAAAAGTACTTCTTGGGATCAATTTGGACATGCCATAGCTTCTGCTTTAGTTGGCCTAGTTACCAATCAGCCATTTAACTTTTCTTATTTGATCCTTGATGGTATGATTGCACATATTAAGGCTGGATCACCTTTCTTGATGTATCCTAGATTTGTTCAACTTTTCTTAGAGAATCCACTTGATGGGATACCAAAACCTCAGGATTATATACCTACTATTAGGATGCCACCTAAGGTGTTCACCTTTATGTCTCACAAGGGAGTTAACTTTTCTGGTAACAATACACCTCTTAATGCTTATATGTTAGAGGTAGCACAGGCTGTTAGGGATGATGTTGCTGAAGCTAGTGGTTCTGCTAATTCTGAAAATGCTGACCAATCTGATCATTCTGAGCATTCTGCATCAGTACATACACCTACACCACCTATTGCTTCACCACAGCCTGATGATTTAAGTGAAAGAATTCCCTCAGTATCTGTTTCTAAGGAACAACCTATTTATGCTGAAGGTACTTCTCCACAAAGTACTTCTCTGCAAGGTACTGCTTCAGAGCATACTCAAGAACCTTCTCCCAATGATTATACTTCCACAGGTGGGTTTCAAATACCTGGAGGAGATGAGGGAATTGAGGGTCCTTTGGATAATTATGCTTTGACTAGGGAATTATGGAGAATGAAGAGAGTCATGGATAATCAGACTGCAGAGATTAAAAGGTTGAGAAATAAGTTCAGAAGGTTGAAGAGGTTTGTGTGGCCACTTGTGAAGAATTTTAGACTTTATGTGAAAGAAAAGAAACAATCTCAAAAGAAAAAGTCTAAATCAGCCAAGAAATCTTCTAAGTCCAAGAGGAGTCACAAGAAGTCATCATCTTTCAAATTGGGGAGGAATCAAGATGATAATTTGAATGAAGATGATGATGGAGTTCAATATTCAGAAGATGCTCATCTTTGGCATTATCCAGAAGTACCTTTGAACTTTGTGCCTGAGAAAAAGATTGATGAGGAAGAGAATATTGTTCAAGAAGAGGTTGATAAGCAAGAAGCTGGAGAACAAGTTGAAAATATACAAAGTACTCACATTCAAAGTACTGATGTTCAAAGTACTGTTGATGAAAGTACTGGTATGCAAGGTACTGATGTGCAAGGTACTGCTGCAATGGATATTGATGGAATTGGAACTTCTACAGCTGGACCTTCTACAAAGACTTTTGAAGATGAAGCTGGTCCTTCTAATACTATCCAGGAAGAAGAAGTAAAAGAGCATACAACAAGTAATGATGAGACTATAGCTCAGATAATGTTCAATTTGGATAGACCTTCAGGTATACATATTTCTGAGCCTGCACAACAAGTCTCTGAGTCTTCTTCTGAATCTGAAGATTTAGATCCTAAAGACAGAGGAAAGGGGATCATGAAGGTGACTAAGAAGAAAAAGAAGAAGTTTACTCTTGCACAGCTAAGGGACATAGAGATAGCAAAGAATGAAGAAATTGCTAGACAACAACAAGCTGTGTATGATGCAGAGTATTTGGAAGAGATAAGGCAGCCAGTTGCTGTTACAAGAAGGCCTATGACTATTGCTCAAGAAAGAAACTGGATGATTAGTTTCTTGAAAAGAAAAGGATTCAAGAATTTACAAAAGCTAAGATATCCAGAAGTGAAAGCTCTATGGGATGAAGTACAATAGTCTATTAAGAAAGAGTTGGAAAGTTTTGTGCCCATGGATGTTGATAAGGGAAAGAAGTTAGAAGATATAAGGAAGGAACAAGCTGAGAAAAGAAAGTTAAAAAGGAAGAAAGCTATTTAAGATGATCAATTGTCAAAGAAGCTTAAAATGATACATGAAGATACAATTGATGAACTGAAGAATCATTTCAGAGTTATGGATTTTGAGAACAAGAAGACAGAAGACTCTGGAAAGAAGTCAAAGATTATCTCATTCTCTGTGGTTGAATCAACTAAAGGAAACTATCTTATGTTCAACAGAGAAGATGAAAGCTTCACAGTGTTTAATATGCTATGGGATGTTCTGCACATAATTGACAAAGAAAATCTATACAACTTATACTTACAAGTGCAGACATACTATGAGAATATTGAAGCAACAGGAGTGGGATTAATTTTACTTGGAGATTTGATAACCATCTGGGAAACAGAAGAAACAAGTAATGATACTCTGTGTAATGATCAAGAAAACTGGGAGATAACAAGATGGAGATTCTTTTAGTCATCAAGAGTTCATTCACTTGAGATGGAAGATGGTACCATGATTCACATGTTAGCTGAAAGAAGATATCCTCTGAGAAGAGAACTTATGATCAGGATGTTGGATCATGGAATGGAGCTTGAAGATGAAACTGAAGTAGCTTTTATGGTGATTAAGCTATTTATCAGGTGGACTAAATCAGAAGAATAATATTGCACAAGTACTGGTATGATTTGTTTTGAATAATAAGTATTTTTCTCAAAGTACTGCAAGACAAACAGTACTTTACCAAAGTACTGCTTGCTGCATAAAACCAGTAAAAGTCCTTTGTAAAATAAAATAAAAGTTTTTGAAGCTTAAGATGATAAAAACAAAAGGATTTGAAGAATGAAACATGGTGTTAGTACTTGTACTACACAGCAAATGCTAATCAACTCACCATGTTTAACAGACAAGAAAGAGTTTGACTCATCATGAGGGTACGGCTCTGATGTGATAATCAAATCCGTTTTTAGTTGACAATTTACTAAAAATTGTATGGTATTCAACTCACCATATCTGTAAAAGTGAAGAGTTGACTAGCCCACAAGAAAATGGCTTATGGTAAAGGCTGTGGAAAGTCCATTTATGGTAATTAGATCACCATGGTTGAATTCAAAGAACTAACTAGTCCAAAAGCAAACAGCTATTGGTAAAGACTACTCAAATCCGTTGATAGCTGCTGATTTGCTAAAAATCATATGGTTATCAATGTACCATGGTTGTTCTAACTTAAACATTGGCTACAACAGAGTTAATGGCTTTGGTGAAGAGACATCAAAATCCATTAAAAGTTCAATGATTCACCTCTCACAGAAGGTTACACATCTGGAAGTGATGAGAATAGTATGAAGCTTTAAAAGATTTGATGTACACTTTGTCAAAATGTTGCTGAGTTGCTGAGAAGATGATGATCAAGAGCACTTTGACATACAAGATTGAAAAGAGATAAATAAACAATATTCCTGAATGGTAAAGATATTGAAGATCAAAGAAAGCAAAGAAACTTGAAATCAAGCAAGTGGAGTTCAAGTTAGGGGAGGATTGTTGGAATATGAAGATCTAAGTACTGCTGGAAAAGTCAAAGTACTGCTCAATAGTTAATGTGCTGATCAAGGTCAAAGTACATCTACTTATTGAAGATTATTCAAAGTACTTCGAAGAACAAGGACTTAAGTGCAATATTGATTAAAGGATTGTTATGTAATATTGTATGAATATTCTAGAATTAGTTAGGGATAATTACTTGTCATTCAAGTAGATAATGTAAACCGACTTAAGGTTATCTATAAAAGGAGCCTTATGATGGTATTAGAGGTAGGAAGTCATACAAAGTTTTCTAAGAGTCTTAGAGTTTTAGAAAAACAATTTTAGAGAAGTTAGGGATTGTTAGTAAACCTGTATTTAGAGAAGCAGGTTTAAGAGTTGTTTTAATATAAACAAAGTTCTTCTTAGCTTTGTGTTAGTAGATTCCGCATACTTTACAAAGTAATATCAGTGTTTCAATATTAACTGTTTTGAGTCATTCAAGATTGTTAAAACCTTACAAGCTACAAAGTAGTTTGGTCAGAGTATATCGATATAACAATTACAAATATCTAAAAGATGTGTGAATCATCTCCAAAATATTGCAAAAGAGAATTTATATACCGCTACCAACAATCAAAGATCTAAAAGATGTGTGAATCATCTTTAAATGTACATACTAAATGTGATTTTGGCCAGTTTATATAGGCATGAAATTAGGTTAAATCATTAATTATTCTTGTAACCTTTCGCAACCCTTGCACTTCATCTAACCGACTTTTAATTCTCTACTAAATGTCATGTAATCAATTCGGGCAACCCTTGCACTTCATCTCCTTTCATGATTGTATAATTATTATGAGGCTGCATTGAATTCCGAGCATTAGCTCTATTGTACCCTATGAAACTACTAAACGACTCCGACTTGTTTCTAACTCTAAAAACTCTATCATCATAACTCCACATTAAATTTAGGGACTGAATCTTAGAGTATTATAGATTTGGGTCTCCCTTATAGTTAGCTTTTGCAAAATACCTTTATACGTAATTAAGACGAAGTTAAAAACAAAATAAAGCATTTTCAAAATTGAGTTTGAAACATGATCTACCAACAATAAAAATAAAACATGCATACGGAAACAAATAAAATCAAACAAACAAAAACACACAAAACATGGTTTGCCTCCCAAGAAGCGCTTTTCTTTATTTACGAGTCTTGTAGCTAGACTCAAGGTCATGGGCAATTACATGACCTCGTCATTGGTCACATTCTCTAGGTCATCTTCAATCTCGGGGTCGCTTTGATAGTGCAGGTATTTTGGGTCTTCAAACTCAAAGACATCTTCCCGATACTTGGATCCAAGCTTACTAACATACTTAAAGAACCCACATGATAAATCAAAGGTGTTTTTACATCCTCTCCGAACATCATCATCACATAAAACAAGTTGAGACCCTAGCTTATTAAGTCCGTCACAATCAATACCTTCAAAATCTTTCATCTTATATGGCATTTGGTATGACACCCTCCTAATTCCGTCTGTGAAAGTCATGATTCCGTTCCGGTCGTCAACCATTAAGTTAGTGATTTCACAAAAGGGTGCTCCAAAAACAACTTGTGATAACCTTGGATCGATATAATCCTCAATGTTGCCTATGATCGTAAAATCCGTTGTGAATGTCATATTTCCTATGAATACTTGAACTTCATGATCTCTACCAACAACATTTTCTCCTTTATAAATCATCCTCCATCTGCAAATATTGTTCTAATGGAACAAGGACATAAAATTCTTAGGTAAGAACACGTCAATGTAGACATTATCGAAATACTTGTGACCAATCATACAAGGGATTTTGAGGTTATTCGGATCATGCCACTTTATCCTTTTCGATCTTCCATCCTGTCATCCATATGCATTACAATTCAGTGACGGAAGGTACTCATATACTTCCTCATTACCTTTTCGGAAAATCACTTTCCTGATGCCATTGGTGAATAGTGCACTACCATCATTCTCATCAAGGATCACTCCCGTCTCATTAACAAATGGTTTCCCGAGGATGAGGTTGGTTAATGTTGGATTAGTGACTGAGTATATGTCATCGGTCATGGTGAGATCAATGTTATAGATGAATCCTCCAATCGTAACTGATAACCTTTTCATTATCCTGGTGTTATCGAGTCCTTTACACGTGATTTGTTCAGGGAAGGCTTCGTTGTAAAGGGAGAGGGGGATTACATTTATAGGGAGGTTAGAATCTATGTAAGTATCAGTTATGAGCTTCTTCCTAGTGGTGCAAGAAATCTTAAAAACTTCAGAGTCACTTTCCTTAATCCTATCACTACACTTTATAGTAATATCTACCATGTTTTCCTCGAGTTTCTCTATAATAGATTCACCCAAATCACTAGATTTTTTGTGTGCCCTTTTTGATTTTGTGTGTGATGGAGTCCTCAGATAAGTCAGCAAGGCTCTTGGCCACTTCATGGTCTTTCTCTAGGGTCTCACCCTTAACTCCGTGACCCTCATTCCCAGTTGGTGGTTGGCTCTGGTCGGGTGTAGGAGCAAGTATTGTGGTGATGGTATTTACAAAGTAGATTGGTCCTGAGAGGTTAACATGGTCCCTAACTTCCTTCACCTTTGGTGACAGATGTTTAAAGAGTTTACTAGGTCTTTTTATTTTCACAGGAGAGGTTGGCTGATTCATGATCGTGACAGATTTGACTTCTTCAGCCTGAATCGATTTATTAAGAGCGTGCTCTTTAATAGCGGTTAACAGATTACAAATCTTGTTATTCATATCGGCTTGCTGTTTTCTAGATCAGGTCTCGAGCGTGGAAAGCTGTAATTCTTGAGAGAGAATGAACTTTCGCAAGGCATCTTTGTTAGCCTTGCTCTTTTATAAAGATAACGTCACATACGTGAATTGGACTAGATTAGTAACAAGTAGTACCCGCAGGGACTACTATTGTACAATAGGCAAAATAATGTTGTAATGAGCCTATAAATACCCCTCATGACTCTCTGTGAGGGGTGTGAGAAATTGTGTAACTGTTCTTTCATTATTAATATATTCTATTTTCTTCACCCTCTCTCTACTTCATCTCTCTAGAACCAAACATTGATATCATCTTTAATCATCAACCTCGACCTCCCGAATCACATAAAAATCATTACTTTCGGTCCTACAATTGGCATCAGAGCTATGGTGTTTTGTTTTGATGAATTTTTTTGGTTCGTACTATTTTTTAGGCTGTTTTACCAATATTTTCGGATCTGAAAATTTTTTCTTATCATTATTGGTAACAGTTTTTAATAGTTTTTATGTATCCAATGTGGTCAAAAAGTCATATACTTTCACTTAAATGTTTCATTAATCTGTTTCATGTGGTCCTTTTGGTGATATCAGATTATTGTGACTTTTATTTTCATGACTTATTTTGTACCAATATCATGAATATATGGTCAAACTTGGTCAATATTAATATTTCTGGTCTTCAAAATGGGTCTGTATGCTGCTCGGAATTTTTTGGACGGAAATCAGGTCGGAAAAGGACGCTGGACATGGTCAAATGGTCAAAATCATCAATTTACGCTCAAGTTTATGCTCAAAACCCTCTTTTTATGCTTAACTTCAGTTTTTGTACGCATAACTTGGACAAGTTATGCGTAAGGTTCATGTTTGGCAAAAAACCCTTGTCTTACGCGTAAGATTTATGCAAAAGACATGGGTTACACAAAAGTTACGTTTACGCGTAAGGCCTTTACGCAAAAGATAGTTTACGCAAAAGATTTCTAACAGCTCTACGCTTAAGGTTATGCATAAACGAGTCCAAACCGAAAAAAAGGAAGAGATGAAGCAGACGTTGACCAAAACCACAAAACAAATACCAACTCAAGAAAATGGTATACAAAAATCACAGCCATGAACATCTAACCTAATATCATCAACAACCAACATTAAATTAACTTACTCTAACCCCACAGCCAATAACTCCGAATCTGTCATCACTCAAACGAGAAACGAAAATAATCAAAAACATCTCAGATCTGTTCAATTATTTCTCTAATCTTTAAAAGAGTTTTTGTTGAACCGCTATTCATCATCGATGTTTCGTTCTAAAATTAAAACGACAGAACCTACCTTAGACCAAACGTTTGATCTTAAAGCTGATTATGATGAAAGATTTGATCATTGCTACGTTTGTGTTTGAGTTTGTTGTTCGGATAATGGCTGTAACGAGACAAAGGCTGATGATATTATATGAATTTTTGTATGATGGGATAACAAAGATGAGATGATATTGAGTGTTGATCGATTGATTGTAAAGAATATGAGATTTGAGTTGGGAAATTTTTCTACTACGTTTGGTGAGAGACGTTAGGTGAAGGGGACGGATATAATGAGGATGTTTGTTTTAGGTTTAGTGATAATGGAGCGTGTGTCTAGGGTCATAAGTATTATACTTTGATTTGGATCGGGTTTGTTCACCAGAATTTTGGATGTTGGGCTTTTCGAATTAAACGGGCCGTGTGAGGACTTAAATGGATTTTTGGGATGAATTCATCAAACGGTTTATGGACTGGGCTTACGACTTGGATTATCAAAATCTAATATATAATTTTCTTTTTATATAAATCTTTGATAATACTTTGTAAAAGAGTGGTATTTTGGTAAGAAAATTTCACGGGGGTACATTATTCATGGCTAGAATTGTCTCGTTTAAAAAAAATGACTACGGGGTTTTTGTATGGTATTATTGATTTGACTTTGAAGTAGCATTTCAAAAAGTGTACTTATTTATCTCAAAGTCTAGGGGTGGTTGGATGCACGACTTTTGAAGATAACTTGTCTGAGCAAATTAAAAAATTCAGTCTTGACAATCTAATTATTACTGATGTAAGGAGTTATGATATGTGCCTTTTTGCACATATCTTTTCGTCCAATTTTTGATTCAAAACGTTCAAAAACACTTCAAAATGGTCAAATAACATCACAAATATCCTTGGAGTATGTTTTTATGTGTTTCAGGTACAAAGGATTGAAAACAGACGAAAAACGAGCAAAATATGAAGAGTTGTCAAAATCAGTCCCTGAACTTTCACAAATTGACAAAATTGGTCCCTGGTAAAATAATTTTGAAAGAAAAGTGAACCCGAGTCCTTTGAAAGTCAAAAGTTATCAAATATGGTCCTTGGGTGAAAACTTTGGAAAATTTACGAGATTGGTCTCTCAAGTTTCATAAAATGGCAGAAAATACCCCTAGAGGTGTTTAATGGAAAATTAGCATGTTTGGTCCTTATACTATTCATCTTGGTAACTATGGCCCCTTTTGATAACTTAGGAAGAATTACATTACAGGCCCCTCAAATTTGTAGCTTTTACAAGTGTGGTCCTTGTGGTCTTTAACTAATAAATCAAACGGATCCTTGTATTGTTTTCATCCATAATCCAAACCCAAATATACAAACCAACCCCACACACCCCAAGCCCATTCCCTTAAAGCCCCAAAAAAAAAAACACCCCGTTTAATATTAACCCTACCTCAGTCAACCTCGACACACCCCTGCTACACTCAACCTCTCCTCAAAAGCTTCCCTTTTCTCCATCTCCAAGAAAGGAGTCACATGTATCTACTCTTTTGGGCGCCAAAACAAGAAATCAAAGGCTGTGATGCATCTATAAGAATTCAACGGTTGAGATCAAATTAAATGGAACCAAGGGCTGGGATTGACTCTGAGAGAAGCACAAGGCAGAAGCATCAAAGTAAAAAACCCTAACTTGAAGTAGTATAAAGTGATAACATGTTGTAAGCCATGGGAGGCAGTTTTTTAATCATTAGTTATTAGGTTTTAGTAGTCATGAATTAGTTTTTTTTCAGTCAGTCAATTAGGTCTTAGTTTTTAATTTAAGTCTTTAATGTTTTTCTTATGATCCCCTGTACTCAGTTTTCAAGTTAATGCAAATTCAAGTTCCTTTCAACAAGTGCTTATTAGCTTATTAATTGCAGCTCATTATTAATTTGTTATTGCTTATTCATTGTTTTCAACTTGCATCTATTAGGTTTGTCACAAAAATCAGTTTATTAGAGCTTAAAAACCTAGGCAGCCAATCATATAGGAGTGTTTGGCATAAGAAACTTTGGTTGCCTAAAACAGGTTTTTGTCCATTTTTTACTTTCAATCAGCTTTTGTTCTTAACTACGGGTAGTTTTATACTAGGTTCTTGCATTTCATTTAAGTGTTAGTAGTTTTGAGGATGTTGTACAAACTTTCATTTACATGCTTACTGTTTCATTTGCTCACCCTGGTCCATTGTTGATTCAGTCTAGCTTTACATAAGTTACATTTAGCATTTGAGTATGAGCTTGCAATTACTTGGTATTACAATCTTTAGTTGTGATAACTTAAATTTCATTTTCAAGTGCATAAGGATATTTGTCTGAGGCCTGCAATTTAACCATTTGACCCATCAGACCTTCAGCAGCCTCCCACCCCACTGCCACTTTGGCATTTATTTTTAATTCCTTTATTTTTCACTCTATTGCTCTAAAAATTGGTCCCCAAGTAGTTTGCTAGCTTGTCTATTTGATGGTAAGTTTGTTTCATTTTTTGTAATTTTTCTCTGTCCTATGCAAGCCTGCAAAGTCATCCCCATAGGCCTATTTTACCCATTTCGTGTTGCCCCTTAGTTTAGTCTTGATTAGTGCTTTTTAGGTTCTTGTTAATTGCTTATTTCCTGTCCTATTTAGCTTATTAGGATTTCCTTTAATTCTTTTTGCATGCTTCCCATTAGTCAACTTTAAATAAGCTTAGTAACAGCTTATTAGGCCTGAAATTTGGCCTGTTGAACCAGTACCTGCCATGCACCCAACCTTTTGCCCACTGACCCATTTTCTAAGTTCAATGTTTTGCACCTCCGTTGGGTTTAAAACTTGAAATTGGGAGTTTTGGGTAGCCAGTGGTACTGTTTAGTTGATATTACTCACTGCTTGCCCTAGTTGGCTCATTTAATTGCTTAATTTTTGCCTCCAACGTTCCCCACTTTGGCCCTTTTCTGCTGTTATGCTTCAGCAGGGGGCTAAGCTTATCTGAGTTTTTTTAGGTTGCTGTGGTGTAGTAGTAGCTTGTACCTCCTTAAGATTAGCTTTTGGCCTTTTTATTTTTTAGATCATCAGTGAGCCTTATTTCCTTTTAGCTTTTAGTAGTTATATGTTAACTTGTTCTTTTCAGTTCACTGAGCTCATCTCACAAGCCCCTAGCTTGTTCCCTGGTTAAGCTTAAACTGAGTTTGTGGGCTTTTTGGAAAGCCAATAGTCCAGTCTATTTGGTTCCAGGCTTGTTTTGTTTTTTTAGCTTATTTGACAGGCTTAAATCAAGCCTGTAAGTCCCCTTGTGGGCTGTTTGGATTGATATTGTTTTGCACCAGTGTGTAGGTGAGCTTGTTTGGTTTCTGTCCTAAGCTTGTTCTTATGCTTGTGATCAGCTCAGTGATTGTTGTGAGGTTGTTGATGTTTGATTATGTTCCCTTGTTTTAGCTTGTATCTTAGTTGGTCAACCTTTAGCTTGTCCAAAAGTTCTAAGCTCTAAACTCTTAACTGTTGGTTTTTACAATCTTGAACAAGCTTATTAAAGCTTTTCAACTAAAAGTCCTTCACAAAAATTGTTCATATTTGTTGTTCAAATCAGATTGCAAAAAGAAAAGAAAAAAATAGTTGAAAAAAAAAGGGGTTTATGGGAATCGAACCTGGGCCATCTCACTCACAGACACAACACAACCACACCTACACCAACTGCCCTTGGGTCTTTCGTCATTATATCCTTGCACACTTAGTTATTTAAATAGCATTTAGATAATTTAGCTTATTTAACTTATTTAGCTAAGAAACTGCTTATTAATAAGCACTTTAGGGTTTTCTTAATTTTCTTAGCTTACTGTTAGTGTAAAGTAATTTTATAAAAATTTTCATATTTTTCCAAACTAGTTTAGTATTTTTAATAATTAATGTTAGTTTAATTAGTAATTAATTAATAATAAATAATATAAAAGTCTAAAAAATAATTTTCTTTTTCTCAAAATTTTCCTTTATCATTAGGATCGTAAAATTATGATTTTCGTGTCCGTAGAGTTAACGTAGCTTAAAATTCACTTTTTATTTTGCGCGTTGACGTTATTTTTAACGTAAACGCGCGTTTTTTATTTTAAATACGTTCTAGGGTAACTTGGTCTTACGTTTTAGTTAAGCTAGTTTATTTAACTTGTTTTCACTTGTATTTCCTTAGCGTAATCATTCAAACCCCTATTACCCCTTTCCTGTTCAGAATCACCCGATCACAAATCCGTTTTAATACTATCCACACCTCGTCGGGACATAACGACCCGGGAAAACACTATACTATCCGGAAGCATTGGTCTAGGGTACTTGACTATATTTACCATATCTATGGTTGACTTTAGTTGACTGCTTTAGCAACAAATCAAATGGCGCCGCTACCGGAGAGGTTGTGCGCGTATTCTAAGCGGTTTGAAGATTGGTGATCTTTGGATATTCACTCTTTGTATATTATCCATCTTTGTTCATATTTTTTCATAAAAACCCAAAAATATTCTTCTTTACCCTCTATTCGTTCGATTCTACCTTCTTATACCCCTCTCATGTATAATTCTTATGGCGTCTCTCGGCTACACGTGTTTTGACTGTAAAAGCCCGATTGAGAATGGCTATCGTTGTTTCCGGTGTATTTGTGAGAAGTTTGGAAATAATTGTAGTAACAGATTTTATACTACGTGCAATTTGTTCGTAAATCCAAATTCTCTCAATGATTCACCAAATTCTTCCAACTACCCTTCGCAGCCCGAGATACGTGCTATTAATGACAAACCATCAAGAATTGATCCTAACCTTTCACGATGTATGATTAAAAGTTTGTCAAGCAAACGTACAGAGCTTAGGGCAGTGACTAAAAAGAACGACTTGCCTAATCTTCACGTTTATCAAGAACAAAAACCAGAGACCATAACGGAAGTGGTGGAAATTCCTAGCTCTCAAAGCACACCACTTGTCCCACCTCCAGATTTTATTCCTTGTGTCGGTAGTGGTGAGCCGCTTTTCGGTTTGCCATGTCGTTGGTGTACATGTGAACAATGTGGTAATGATATTCGGGAAGGAAGTTGTTTGTTTTGTGGTTAGAGGAATTCGTTCGTTTATGAACTAAATCCCAATTCTTCGCAAAATTTTTCTAACTATCCTCCTCAAACGTCTTCGTTCGCTCAACATAATTGCTTCTATTATGGAGATCCTTTAAGAGATGACTCACTTTATGGACGGTGTTTTTGCAAGGGATGTGGATTTAGTCATGGAATTTGTATGTGTTACGCTTCTATAGCTGAACCTACATTCACCGCCGATTATAATTCGAACTTTTCCAATTATCCTCAAAACAATTTCAATCATCCTCCTCAAAAGTCTTATAAGCAAGCACCGTATTTCAATGACACATCGTTCCAAAATACACCAATTTTTTAAAATTGTGGGGGTCCTCATTACAATTATCAATATCAACCGTGGAGTCAAAATTACTATGAACCTAATCCTTGTTCTAGTGTTGATACTTCCGGTTTTGACGATTCCACAACCCCCCAATTTCCACTCATTCCAAATTCTCGTGAGAAAACTATGGCAGAACTACTTGCTGAAGAACGAGATTATGGTAAAAGCATGGAAGAATTAATGGCTGAGCAACGAGCAGCTAAAATACGTGCCAATCTTCGCGATGCTGCTCTATTTGATGACGATGATGACAGTGATGATGATGAAGATAACGTTGTTATTCAAAAAGATTCATCGAGTACATTAGTTGAAATCCCACCAATCCAAAAATCGCAGGGAGAAAATAATACTAAGGAATTACTAGCAGAAGAACGAATGAAACTTGTACAATCCATGAATGCTAGTCCTTCTCAACTCCCTGAGTCTGTTGTTATCACACCCGAAGTTCCCACTCACTCTCTGATCATGGGGGACGAGCATTTTAGCACTGTTCCTGAAAAGGAATCGGATGAATTCATAAAGTCTAGTGCTGAGAACCTTGTCCCAATCCCAAGAGAGTCACAGGGAATTCTCGATCATATATGTGATATCCCTCCTCCTCTTTTCTTCCCGAATGATGATGTTGAGATGTTCCCCGATTCTAATGATTACGATTCGTTATCTTGTGGAGATATCAGTTATATGGAAGAATTACCTTCTGAGCTAGTTAGCTTAGAAGAAGAGAATGATGAGATTGACACTGAAATCCAAGATGAAGCTCTTCGGGCTACATTATTGAATATCAGTCTCCTTATTTCTAAAATCGAGGCTTTCAATGAAGAACCCATTTCACCTCCTATCCCCATTAAGGATAGTTACATTCTTTCCGATGATTCTATACCGGAATTTGAAGCCTTCAGTTTTGATCATATGGGAGAGAAGATTAGTGGCAATACCACTTCTCATTCTCATAATTCTCTCCCCGAATATGATTCATTCACCTTTGATGAGTTCTCCTGTGAACTCACTCATATCATGACTCCTCCGGAGTGTGATTACTTGGATGACAAGAAAAACCATGATCGGGGGGAAAAAGTCTCAATCATGAGAGTTTGTATTCCTATGACAAAATTTTCCACTCTCCCTCCTGATATGTTATCCAAACCAAAGAGCTTAACCGATAAAATCCAAACTCAGGAAACTGAGCCTGATCTTGAGGAAGAAGATCTGATCATGATTGTTGTCATGATTTTCTTTCTCTTCTTCACCTACCTGGTGACTTCCTCTCTTCTTCACTCCTTCGGGAATGAAGACACTATCTTTGACCCCGACATTTTCATTTACCATTATCTTGAGCCAGGGTTTATATATCTCATCGGTGTGGAACTTTCACGTGCTTCAAATGTGTATCCAAACATCTTGAATGAAAGTCCGATGGAGATTGTCTCTTCCACATCTTGCTTCCCCAAGAACCAATGAATTCGGGGTCGAGTCAAGCTAGCGACTCGGTAAACAAAAATAGTAGCATGCATATGGGGTTTTCACCCTATGTGTGGGGGAGTTAGCCATGCTATTGTGACCATGTATATAAGTTTCAAAATGAAAAAAAAAATGAATAAAGTGAAAAATGGTCTTTCCACATTTAGCTTGTAATGTTGCCTTTTTACGTTCAAAGAGTCGGCATAATAGCCGGGACTTTGAATATTGAGGACAATATTCAATTCTAAGTGTGGGGGGGGGGGATTCTAGCGAATTGGATTACATTTTACCTTCTAGTACCCCCGCTTTTGGCCAAAAATTTTAAAAAAATTTCACTTAAGTTTCAAAATTTGTATGGTTATTAGTCCACCATGTCTAATCCACAAAAGGACTGGCTAATCCAGGAGCAAACGGCTCTTGGTAAAGATATATCAAATCTGTTTATGGCTTATAATTTGCCGAAAATTGTATGGTATCCAACTCACCATATCTTTGATAAGTGAAGAATTGGCTAGCCCACAAGGTTATGGCTTGTGGTAAAGGCAGTGGAAAACCATAATTGGTAATCAACTCACCAATATGATGACGATATTCCATCAAAGAGTTGGCTAGTCCAGAAGTAAACGGCTTCTGGTAAAGACAAATCAAATCTGTTTAAAGCTGATGGTTTGCTCAAAATAATATGGTTATCAGTGTACCATAGTTCTTACTTGAACTGAAACATTTGGCAACTCCAGAAGTAATCGCTTTTGGTAAAGAGATTCAAATCCATTAAATTTTCACAAAAAAAAAAATTGCTAGGGACTAGCAATGGCTTAGTGTGGGGGATTTGATATATGCCTTTTTGCACATATCTTTTCATCCAATTTTCGAGTCAAATCGATCAAAAACATTTCAAAATAGTCAAATAACATTACAAATATCCTTGGAGTATGTTGTTGTGTGTTTCAGGTACAAAGGATTGAAAACAGTCCCTGAACTTTCACAAATTGACAAAATTGGTCCCTGAACTTTCACAAATTGACAAAATTGGTCCCTGGTACAATAATTTTGAAAGAAAAGTCAAACCGAGTCCTTTGAAAGTCAAAAGTTATCACATATGGTCCTTGGGTGAAAACTTTGGAAAATTTACAAGATTGGTCCCTCAAGTTTCATAAAATGGCAGAAAATACCCCTGGAGGTGTTTAATGGAAAATTAGCATGTTTGGTCCTTATGCTATTCATCTTGGCAACTTTGGCCCCTTTTGATAACTTGGGAAGAATTACATCACAGGCCCCTCAAATTTGTAGCTTTTACAAGTATGGTCCTTGTGGTGTTTAACTAATAAATCAAACGGACCCTTGTATTGTTTTCATCCATAATCCAAACCCAAATTTACAAACCAACCCCACACACCCCAAGCCCATTCCCTTAAAGCCCAAAAAAACACCCCGTTTAATATTAACCCTAACTCAGTCAACCTGGTCAAACCAACATCCCTCTTTCTCCTTCATCCCTCCTTTACCCACTGAGTTTAACCATCACCCTCGACACACCCCCTGCTACACTCAACCTCTCCTCAAAAGCTTCCCTTTTCTCCATCTCCAAGAAATGAGTCACATGTATCCACTCTTTTGGGCGCCAAAACAAGAAATCAAAGGCTGTGATGCAGCTATAAGAATTCAACGGCTGAGATCAAATTAAATGGAACCAAGGGCTGGGATTGACTCTTAGAGAAGCACAAGGCAGAAGCATCAAATTAAAAACCCTAGCTTGAAGTAGTATAAAGTGATGACATGTTGTAAGCCATGGGAGGCAGTTTTTTAGTCATTAGTTATTAGGTTTTAGTACTCATGAATTAGTTTTTTTTCAGTCAGTCAATTAGGTCTTAGTTTTTAATTTAAGTCTTTAATTTTTTTCTTATGATCCCCTGTACTCAGTTTTCAAGTTAATGCAAGTTCAAGTTCCTTTTAACAAGTGCTTATTAGCTTATTAATTGCAGCTCATTATTAATTTGTTATTGCTTATTCATTGTTTTCAACTTGCATCTATTAGGTTTGTCACAAAAATCAGTTTATTAGAGCTTAAAAACCTAGGCAGCCAATCATATAGGAGTGTTTGGCATAAGAAACTTTGGTTGCCCAAAACAGGTTTTTGTCCATTTTTTACTTTCAATCAGCTTTTGTTCTTAACTATGGGTAGTTTTATACTTAGTTCTTGCATTTCATTTAAGTGTTAGTAGTTTTGAGGATGTTGTACAAACCTTCATTTGCATGCTTACTGTTTCATTTGCTCACCCTGGTCCATTGTTGATTCAATCCAGCTTTACATAAGTTACATTTAGCATTTGAGTATGAGCTTGCAATTACTTGGTATTACAATCTTTAGTTGTGATAACTTAAATTTCATTTTCAAGTGCATAAGGATGTTTGTCTAAGGCCTACAATTTAACCATTTGACCCATCAGACCTTCAGCAGCCTCCCACCCAACAGCCACTTTGGCTTTTTTTTTTTAATTCCTTTATTTTTCACTCTATTGCTCTAAAAATTGGTCCCCAAGTAGTTTTCTAGCTTGTGTATTTGATGGTAAGTTTGTTTCATTTTTTGTAATTTTTCTCTGTCCTATGCAAGCCTGCAAAGTCACCCCCATAGGCCTATTTTACCCATTTCCTGCTACCCCTTGGTTTAGTCTTTTTTAGTGATTTTTAGGTTCTTGTTAATTGCTTATTTCCTGTCCTATTTAGCTTATTAGGATTTCCTTTAATTCTTTTTGCATGCTTCCCATTAGTCGCCTTGAAATAAGCTTAGTAACAGCTTATTAGGCCTGAAATTTGGCCTGTTGAACCAGTACCTGCCATGCACCCCAACCTTTTGCCCACTGACCTGTTTTCTATGTTCAATGATTTGCTCCTCTGTTGGGTTTAAAACTTGAAATTGGGAGTTTTGGGTAGCCAGTTGTACTGTTTAGTTGAAATTACTCACTGCTTGCCCTAGTTGGCTCATTTAATTGCTTAATTTTTGCCTCCAACATTCCCCACTTTGGCCCTTTTCTGCTGTTATGCTTCAGCAGGGGGCTGAGCTTATCTGAGTTTTTTTAGGTTGCTGTGGTGTAGTAGTAGCTTATACCTCCTTAAGATTAGCTTTTGGCCTTTTTATTTTTTAGATCATCAGTGAGCCTTATTTCCTTTTAGCTTTTAGTTGTTATATGTTAACTTATTCTTTTTAGTTTACTGAGCTCATCTCACAAGCCCCTAGCTTGTTCCCTGGTCAAGCTTAAACTGAGTTTGTGGGCCTTTTGGAAAGCCAATAGTCCTGTCTATTTGGTTCCAGGCTTGTTTTGTTTTTTTTAGCTTATTTGACAGGCTTAAATCAAGCCTGTAAGTCCCCTTGTGGGCTGTTTGGATTGATATTGTTTTGCACCAGTGTGTAGGTGAGCTTGTTTGGTTTCTATCCTAAGCTTGTTCTTATGCTTGTGATCAGCTCAGTGATTGTTGTGAGGTTGTTGGTGTTTGATTATGTTCCCTTGTTTTAGCTTGTATCTTAGTTGGTCAACCTTTAGCTTGTCCAAAAGTTCTAAGCTCTAAACTCTTAACTGTTGGTTTTTACAATCTTGAACAAGCTTATTAAAGCTTTTAAACTAAAAGTCCTTCACAAAAATTGTTCATATTTGTTGTTCAAATCAGATTGCAAAAAGAAAAAAAAAAATAGTTGCAAAAAAATGGGGGTTTATGGGAATCGAACCTGGGCCATCTCACTCACAGACACAACACAACCACACCTACACCAACTGCCCTTGGGTCTTTCTTCATTATATCCTTGCACACTTAGTTATTTAAATAGCATTTAGATAATTTAGCTTATTTAACTTATTTAGCTAAGAAACTGCTTATTAATAAGCACTTTAAGGTTTTCTTATTTTTCTTAGCTTACTGTTAGTGTAAAGTAATTTTATAAAAATTTTCATATTTTTCCAAATTAGTTTGGTATTTTTAATAATTAATGTTAGTTTAATTAGTAATTAATTAATAATAAATAATATAAAAGTCTAAAAAATAATTTTCTTTTTCTCAAAATTTTCCTTTATCATTAGGATCGTAAAAATATAATTTTCGTGTCCGTAGGGTTAACGTAGCTTAAAATTCACTTTTTATTTTGCGCGTTGACGTTATTTTTAACGTAAACGCGCATTTTTTAATTTTAAATACATTCTAGGGTAACTTGGTCTTACGTTTTAGTTAAGCTAGTTTATATAACTTGTTTTCACTTGTATTTCCTTAGCGTAATAATTCAAACCCCTATTACCCCTTTCCTGTTCAGAATCACCCGATCACAAATCCGTTTTAATACCATCCACACCTCGTCGGGACATAACGACCCGGGAAAATACTATACTATCTGGAAGCATTGGTCTAGGGTATTTGACTATATTGACCATACCTATGGTTGACTTTAGTTGACTACTTTAGCACCAAATCAAGTTACGTTGTAGTGCTCACAGTATAGCTATCACTTAAAGGAGTTACGTTGTAGTACTCAGTGTCACACGAAGTAGTGGATTGTTCAAGTGACGAATATTTCGTGCAACCTCATACTTAAATGAGTTACATTGTAGTGCTCAGTATAGGTATTAAGTCACATCTATCGTACAAGCATTAAGTCACAAGATGAGATGATTACTTCTTTTTCAAGCTGGTCATATCGGGCTGTCTCCATATGTGGTCATTACTAGTAGCCGGTGAATTCAAAGGAGGTTCGATTACAGGTTGATTTGAGAGAAAAGTATTGAGAGTATTTTTGCGACATATACTCACAGAATGTGCTACAAAAAGCTTTTATGGCTTCTAAATTGCATTAGAAGTGTAAAGTATAGGTAATTGTATGGCATGTACACAAGATTATGATGATTCCGATAACTCGCAACCATCAGAAGGGAGAAGAACATGCCAAAAGAAGTAGTGTTTCGTCTTCAGTACGTTGGTTGATAGAGGGAACTGTGCTTAATACCAGAGAAGTACAATGAGGTACCAAGTATGTGTACATCATAGCTTATTACCAACCTTCTATGCAATGTTATGTAAGTTATATTGTCATGATGCTCCCAGAACGACAACCATGTGCCTACACTTTTGAATCTACTTTATCCGCTGCGTGATGAAAAGAGAGTTTTCGGTTCAGGAGGGAGCAGGAAAAAGAATAAAGGCTCACTAGTTAGGAGGGAGTAATAACCTAAATAGATCATTACAGTTGAAGTTCAGAGCTACAAAGACCTTTGCCGTCAGTGTCAAAGATCATACGCCGAGATCGTCGGAAGAGAGAACTTCATGTCTGCCTCAGTATCTAGACTACAGAGACTCAGCGCTTCAACAACGTCAACATAGTTTACTATTGTTGTAATTTGCATTGTTTATGTATTTATAGGTCTCATTGTAACCATTCACGTGTGACGATATCTTGGAGGGAGATTGTTAGCCTCACTTTTTTATAAAGATAACGTCACACATGTGAATTGGACTAGATTAGTAACAAGTAGTACCCGCAGGGACTACTATTGTAAACTAGGCAAAGTAATGTTGTAATGAGCCTATAAATACTCCTCATGACTCTCCATGAGGGGTGTGAAAAATTGTGTAACCTTCATTTAGTCTTTAATAAAAAACCTTTTCTTCACCCTCTCTCTACTCTTTCTCTCTCTAAACCAAACATGGATTTCATCTATAATCATCAACCTCGACCTCCCGAATCAAATAAAAATCGTGAAGCAGTGGATTGTTCAAGCGGCGAATATTTCGTGCAACCTCATACTTAAAGGAGTTACTTTGTAGTGTTCAGTATAGGTATTAAGTCACATCTATCGTACAAGCATTAAGTCACAAGATGGGATAATTACTTCTTTTTCAAGCTGGTCATATCAGGCTGTCTCCATATGTGGTCATTACTAGTAGCCGGTGAATTCAAAGGAGGTTCGATTACAGGTTGATTTGAGAGAAAAGTATTGAGAGTATATTTTTGCGACATATACTCACAGATTATGCTTCAACGAGCTGTTATGGCTTCTAAATTGCATCAAGTACAAGGTGATTATACGGCATGTACACTACATTATGATGATTCTGATACCTCGCAACCATCAGGAGGGAGAAGAACATGCCAAAATAAGTAGTGTTTCATCTTCAGCTATTGGTTTGACCAAGAGAATTATGATTAACATCGTGAATGGAGAAGTAGTGTGTGTACGTCAAGGCTTATTACCAACTTGGATGCAATGTTATGTGAGTTCTGTTGATATGTTGCTCCCCGAACGACAACCATGTGCCTATACTTTTGAATCTACTTTATCCGCTGTGTGATGAAAAGAGAGTTGTCAGTTCAGGAGGGAGCAGGAAAAAGAATAAAGGCTCACTGGTTAGGAGGGAGTAATAACCTAACTAGACCATTACAGTTGAAGTTTAGAGCTACAAAGACCTTTTCCGTCAGTGTCAAAGATCAATCGCCGAGATCGTCGGAAGAGAGAACTTCAAGTCTGCCTCAGTATCTAGACTATAGAGACTCTGCACTTCAACAACGTCAACATAGTTTACTATTGTTGTAATTTACATTGTTTATGTATTTATAGGTCTCATTGTAACCATTCACGTGTGACGATATCTTGGAGGGAGATTGTTAGCCTCGCTCTTTTATAAAGATAACGTCACATACGTGAATTGGACTAGATTAGTAACAAGTAGTACCCGTAGGGACTACTATTGTACAATAGGCAAAGTAACGTTGTAATGAGCCTATAAATACCCCTCATGACTCTCCATGAGGGGTGTGAGAAATTGTGTAATTGTTCTTTCATTATTAATATATTCCATTTTATTCACCCTCTCTCTACTTTATCTCTCTAGAACCAAACATGGATATCATCTTTAATCATCAACCTCGTCCTCCCGAATCACATAAAAATCATTACTTTTCGATCCTACAATCTTCATAGCTTTGCTTAGGAGTGTTCTGTGGTGGAAAATGTTCGAACCATGCGAGTGGAAGAGAATCATCAAAGGATACGCTCCGAGTTTGGTATCTTCTGAAATTTGGCTTATCCTTTCATGCATCATAGGCCTCGCCAAAGTTTCGAGGACCTCGATTAGTGGTGAGCTCTCTATCCTCTATTTTATCAGTACGTGACGATATGAATTCCATAAAAGCATACTTTGGAAGTTCCATGCAATTATGAGTTTCATGAGGACCATTACACAATTTGCACGAAGAAGTGATTTTGTTCACTTGGCTTGAAGGCTTAAGAGCTTCGTAGGATTTCATGAGTAACTTGACTTGGTCCTCAAGTTCCATGATCCTATGGTCGGGAGTGCTAGAATTGTTCGAAGGTAAAGATATTGCCTTGACCGTTTTGTTCAAATCACGGGGATCATTCTAACTTTCGTTGTCATAGAGAGCAAGATTTTCTATGAGTTCCCATGATTCTTCCGCACTTAGATCACGTAGCTTGCCACCGGCCGATTAGTCAATGATTTGCCTTGTGGAGAGATCGATATGGTCATAGAAGATTTGGACTTGCAGCCAAAGATCTATGCCATGATGAGGGACTTTTTGGAGTAAGTCCTTGAAACGAGTCCATGCTTCATATAGAGTTTCACCTTGACTTTGTTAGAACATCAAGATATCATTTCTAAGCTTGGTAGTTCTCCCCGGTGGGAAAAATTGAGCAAGGAAACGAGAAGTGAGATCATCCCAAGAGGTGATGGATTCCATGGGTAGACGTCAAGCCATTGACTAGCTTGGTCACGTAGAGAGAATTGGAATAGACATAATCGGGTCGACTCTCTAGTTGCAACATCAAGGTCTATGGAATCTACCATTTTTAGGAAATCCTTAAGATGTTGATTAGGATCTTCGGAACGAAGTCCATGGAATGTACATCCACTTTGCACCAATCGGATGGTGTCAGATCGGAAGGGGGACACATTGGCTCCTTGAGTGAGCTCAATGGTGTTTCGATAGCCTTGGTGGCTAGGACGGGAATATTCTCCTAAAGTTCGGGGTCTAGGAGGTTGGTTTGCTAGTGGTGGGTTTTGTGGGTGGTTTTGTTGTGGTGGGTTGATGGGATCAAAGAGATTACCTCCTTCCATGATGTCGGATGGTAATGGTTACGAACAAAGGAACGAAGAACTAAGATAGACTAAAGAAAACCTAAAAATAAAAATAAAAATCTTACTAGAAAGGAATCTAGCAAGTAGACCTAATAAAAAGAAATTCTAACCTAGACAATAACTATTCCCCGGGCTGCGGCGCCAAAAACTTGATACGTGGGATTGCGCCCTCGCAACAGGTTTTACTTCTCAAGGGATCTTGAGAAGCTTGCAACCCCCACCAGGCAGTGTACCTGATCGTTGTAGTATAGTATAGTGACAAGTACCGGGGGATTGATCGTTCAACTTAGGAATAGTGTCGCTAGGATTAGAAAGCCTACTAAACTAGGTCTAGAGGTGAGGGATGATTCTTTTTGTATTTTTATATTTTTTGGAAAGCAAGTAAAATCTCGAGTTTTGAAGGAGTGGGCGGAATTAGTTGCTAGTCAACTAACCCATTTAACTATAAATGCAATAAAAATAAAATAAAATAAATGAAAATTAAACTAATGTACTAATGTGGTAGAAACAATAATGAGAAAAGTTATGTTTACTTAGATTTCATTACTCCCTAGATATCTTTTATCGATTGATTAGCTTGTTACAATTGCATAGATGACGGGTTATATTCCTTAATACTAGTCGTAGGGCCGTGTACAATATTCCCTAACTCTATAAGATCCTACTTCACTCCTATGTCGAGCCGACTAAAAGCTCCTAACATGGGATCATTAGAATTCACTTATGCATTAAATACAACCAAAAATCGTAGTACACCTCCGATCATGTTTCTTAAGACGTTCAAGCAAGTTACCAATGGAAGTCTGCCAGTTTTCTTAATCCTAACATCGAATACAATCGTCCATAACAATTATAAACAAATAATCAACCAATAATCAACATCTAGGTTTCACTACATATAAGCAAACACAATAAAAACCTGGCCTAACATGTTAAAAGAAAGAAAAGCATAAGATAGAATCAAACAATACATAGACATATTGAATGATTATTGGAGAACCTATCTTTATTAAAACATGGAAAAAGAAGGGTTTGAAACCCTTTCAATATGCAGGAAATTCGACCTAGGATTTGTGTTTAGTATTCCACAATTTGTTCCACACCTTGCAATGAAAAATTGGAAAAATATATATAGACATAGCATCCTGACGGCGTCATGTATTAGCCTCTGACGCTGTCAACTCGCCGCCAAGTTGAAATTCGTATTGCCTTGATCCAGTCTTGACGCCTCATGTGTAAATCTACTATGGGCCGTCACTTATATTTGGACCTTGACGGCCTTGGTGACGCCGTCAGGCCATTAACACTGAAAATGTTCTGGGCCGTCATGTTATAAGTTCCACATCCACCTCTTTTGTCACTCTTGACGCCGTCATGTGTTAAAGCTTGACGTCGTCAGGTACTATTCCCAGCAAGGAATTTGAGACTTTGCCGTTTTCTTCACTTTTATGCTCCAAAAACGTCCAGAACGCTTCCTTTTCTAGATTTCTCCTCAAAAGTACCTAAAATGACAAAAGGAACGATTTAGGGCAATAATTGATCAAATAATCACTAATTCGGGCTTAAATGACCCCTTAAAAGCGGTACACTTTTCGCCTCATCAGGATATCCCTTTCCGGGTCAATCTCTTGGTTATCAATCCCCTCGGGAATTGAATCACTTTTGAGAAAGGCCTCTATTTCCTCTAAGACGAAGTCACTTCCCTAAAACGGAGTGATGGAAGGAGAAGAATTGGCAATTTTAGGTTGAGAGGAGGGAGTGGGATTGCCACTCAGAGAATCATCGGCAAAACCAAGAATTTCTTGATGGTACTCCTCTGTAGCAACATTGATGACATCGATTCGGTTGACCGACTTAGAATCATAATTTGAGGAGTACCTCGAAGTTTGATCAAGGTGGAAAGTTATTGCTTCAGTACCAACACGTAATGTGTTTTCCTCATCGAATACATCGATCAAAGCACGACCCGTCCTTAGGAATCCTCTTCCAAGAGTGAGAGGAACGCTTTGATCCGCATCAAAATCAACAATCACGAAGTCTGCCGAAAAATGGAACTTTCCCACTTTTACAAATACGTCCTCGGCAATACCGAGGGGACGAGATATTGAACGGTCTGCAAGCTTAACATGCAGGTGGGAGTGAGTTCTAGGAGAGAGAGTTTCTTCCATACTAAATGAGGCATCAAGTTGATGCTAGTACCAAGATCTGCCAAGGTGTAGCATTTAACCATTCTCGGGAATATGCATGGAATGAGAAATTTCCCAGGATCTCCCAGCTTTTCGGGAAGTTGTTTCAACAGAACTACAGAGCATTTTTCATTGAGAGGAGTTTTTGCCATCTCGAACAGTTTTTCCTAATTGCTCAATAGGTTTTTGATTGTTGATGCAAATTTGGGCATCAAAAAGATAGCATCCACGAAGCTGATATCAAAGTGTAAGTCTTGAAAAAATTGGAAAATTTTTTCCATCTGATGATTTGCTTTTTTGCGCAGCTTTTGGTCTTGTAAGCGTGAAGGATATGGGATTGAAGGTTTAGGGTTTGGTTTCGGATTTTCAACAGGATTCTCGGGAGTTTCAAATACAACCCTTGTTTTGGGTGTCGGGACCGGGATAGCTGGAGGAGGGACGTCAGTGGTACCTTCGTTGTTAGTAGGAAGTATCATGTCCGTTATATCCTCAGTTTCACGTTCCTCTACCTAGATAGGAGAAGAGGTAGACGGAGTCGTGGGTCCTTTATAAGAAACTCCACTTCTGGTTGTGATCGCCTTTACATCACCCCTCGGGTTAGCGATCATGTTGCTCGGTAGTGTACCTGAGCCCGAGGGTCGATCATTTAAAGACTTCTTAAGTTCAGAAATCTGGTTGACCAACAATTTGTTCATTTCTTCTTGGGATTTCATAAACTGTTTCAATAACTCATTAGATGATGGTCCAGTCGGAACAATTGCTTGAGTTTGGGTAGGAAAATTTTGAGCACGGTTGTTGAAAATTTCCTTGATGTTGATTGTTATGACCCTGAAAATTGTTTCCTTGTTGAAAATTACCTTGTTGGAAATTATTACCCTGATTAAAATTACCATGACCTTGATTACGGTTAAAATTTCCTTGGTTTTGACTTTGGAAAACCTGGTTTTGACAAGAATTGAAATTCCCTTGGTTATGGAAACCTTGGTTCATTCGATTTTGGTTCTGATTCTGATTAAAATTGTGGTTCCGGTTTTGGGCATTTTGATTCTGAGATTGATTGAAACCTGGTGGTCCAATGTAGTTATTGGAACGATAGCTCAAAAGATTACGGTCCCCTTATGGTTGGTAAGAATTACCCACGTGTTGTAGGAACCTTGAGCTGCGTACACGTTTTCATGAGTGAACCCGCCGGAGGCTGGGCACTCAGTGTACGGGTGTGGACCACCACAAGTTTCACGACTTGGGTTGACAACTTTGACATGATGATTTTGATTTGACTGATGGATACGTAAAACTGCAGTAGACAAATCATCAATCTTTTTATCAAGGACAGCTATATCATTGCTTGCAAGAGTGACGGATTTACATGAGTCATTCCTCTCAGCTGAGGAATCCCAAAAATTGTGATGGGCAGCCATGTTTTCGATTAAATCGTAGCACTCTTCAGGAGTCCTTTTCATAAAGGTGCCCCCAGCAGTAGCATTGATGGTGTCACGATGATGAAGTGTCAAACCATTGTAGAAGGTATCTATAATGGTGAAAAGAAGCATACTGTGATTGGGACATCGATCAATAGCAAGCTTATAGTGTTCCCATGTCTCAAATAAGGAATCGTCTGGAAGCTGTCTGAAGTTGCTGATATCATTTCTCAGTTTTTTTTACCATGGATGGTGGAAAGTATTTTGCCAAAAATTTGGTAACCATTTCATCAAAAGTGTGGATCGAATTCTTTGGAAGACGATCGAACCAGGTAGTTGCATGATGAGTGAGAGAGTATGGGAAAAGATACAAACGAAGGCCGTCTTCGGTGGCGCCATTTTGTTTCATGCTCTGGGTGACGGTTAAAAATTTGTCGAGATGCTTGTTAGCATCGTCACCCGGTAATCCGTGGAACTATCACGAATTTTAGACTTGCTGGATTATGTGGTGCTTGAGTATAAAGTCCGTGACTCCAATAGTGATTGGTGCAATAGGTCTACCTCTCCCGTGCGTGGTAGGTTGACACAACTACTCCATCGTTCATAGATCGAGAGCTGTTTCATCCTTGGGAGGGTCAGGTGGGGGTGGTGAGGGCCCGTCGTCCATTTTTATTTTTGGTTCTTCAATAACTGTACGTAACTCGGGTATGTTTCTTTGACGATTATGCTTTGTTTGTGAACGAGTGCGCATGCACTAAAAACAAAATCAAGTAAAACATGACCAAGGCAAAACAACAGAGAACTTAAACCAATAATCATAGTATGAATGGCTTCTATGAAAAAGGTGCATCAATTCACAAGGATACAAAGGAAAGTTTTAATCTTTAGTTTGGGAACTTATTAATGGTCATACCCCTAGTTAGGTAGTATTCTGTCGAATGTTTCTCGATAATGTCTTTTATGTAATTATTAACAGAATAACAAAATGTTTTTGGCTTTTTGTGGGTGTGTGTGAAAAAACTTTTGCAAAATTACTTTTGGGATCGATTCGTTAACCGAAATCATTTCCTTTAAGATTACTCATAGGGTGGCGGAAGAGAAGAATGGATCTCTTTTCAGTTCACAATTTAATGTCAGAACTTGCCTTTACCACCTGTATAGGTTGTAATCTTAAAGAATACGAAATAATTTAACTTCACGATTTGTTTTGTTGTTTATGATTTTTTTTGGTGTTGTTAACACTTTAGGAAAAGTGTTATTGACTTTTTCTGATATGATTTTGATTTTTACAAAAATTTACAAAGTGGTGAAATTTGTACAAGGAGGGTTTTGAAAATCACTAAACTGCTAAATTTTTTTGAAAACACGCAACAACCTCCCCATCAGCGGTGCCAAAATTTGAATCCTCCCAAACCAACCTCTCAGGTCAACCAGGAATGGTCAATAGGTCAAGGAGTAAGGGAGAGAGCGATCAATTTATGATCCGGTGTAAGCACAGTGTTTTCCCGGGTCGTTATATCCCGATGAGGCTGAAATTGTATTTTGGGAAACGTTTGAGTGATTCAGTGATTGGGAAAGTAACAGATAATGATTTGGATTTGATTACACTACTGGAAATGATTAAATTAAGCTAAGTAAATAGTATTAACAATTACAGGAAACAAATATGTATAAACGTAAACTAAATTTAAAACAAATACGATTGCGTGGAGAGAAAAAGGTGAGTTTTAAGCAGAGATAAACTAAAGGGGGTGAAAATGACTTTTTTACAAACTTAATATTAAAAGAAAATTGTTATAAAAAGAAAATTATTTTTTTGATTATTTTAGTATTTAATATTTATTAAAAACTATTTAATAATTATTTAAAACTAATTTAAACTAATTTAAATTAAGAAAAATAATTAAATGACTTAGAAAATTATGAATTTTTTTATAAAACTAATTAACCATTACAGGAATCCTAAAAAATTATAAAAAGTTTATAAAAATTATAAAAAAAGCTAATTTAATAATTAATAACTTAACTAATAATTAAAATCTATTTAAACTAATTTAATTATGAAAAATACTAAATGAACAGTAAAAATTATGAAAATTCTTCTAAAAATACCTTATTAATTATAAAACGTAGGAAAAATATAAAAAGATACTATTGCTTAAAAATAAGCAGAAAAGAAATTTATTTTTGGCCTTTTTTATTAAAACTAATTAAACTTAAATTAATTATTATAAATACTAGACATAGTTAGAAAATTATGAAAATTTTTCCAAAATTATTTTAATATATTAGAAACTTAATAAAAATATAAAATTGAGAATTGCTCTTTGAAAAAGTTGAAAAATAAGCCAAATGACTTAAATAGAAGCTATCACTTATTTTTATGTTTGGCTTTTCTTGGATTTTCTTTTACAAAACTGTTTTGCTACTGAGAATAAGCAACTTTTATGAAGCTTAAAAATAAGCAGAGTGCATGCTATTTAGCTTAACAGAAGGTCTAATAAGCTTTAAAAATGGAATTTTGATGAAATAAGCTACTAATAAGCTACAAAGGATAAATTGAGCTAGAACCACTTGAAATATACACAAATTAAGCTAAAATCATAGAATAAGCACTCTGAATTAGCAGTGATACACAAATAAGCACTATCCTAAAATACACAGGCCAAAGGGCCAAAAGGGCTATTTGCAACCCTCTGTGGGGCCCACAGGGGGACTCAGGGGTCCAATCTGAAACTTGATCTAATAAGATGGGCAGAAGGGCTTTCCAATAAGCCAGGGTTCAAGGGCTAGGGACCACAAATAAGCTCTAGGTGGTCTTATGAACTTGGCTTAGTCAACTGAGTGTCACAGTGACTTGGTTTGGTCAGGGTGAATAGAAGGCAACAATAAGCTAAGGGCAAGGGCACAGGGAGCCAAAATAAGCCATGGAACAATGAACTAGCTTAATAAACTTTCTAAAAAGGCAATGGTTGAAGGCTGGGGTCCACAATCAAGCTCAGAGTGAGCTTATGAAATTGGTCTGTTGGGACTAACTCCCTGATGCAGGGCATAACCTTGCCTAGCAGGCTCAAGTAAGTACACAAATAAGCCACTAAAATAATTCCTAGAAATAATCTGAAATGAGGATTTACTAGTTCAGCTGGTAAACTAAAACTTCCAAAAAGCTCAAGTCTTATTTTTGAAAACTAAAATCATGATAAATCTTGCAAATTTTGGAATTTCTGTGAACTATGCAATTTGACTTTTAATGATTTGAACTTATTTTGACTTTATTGAGATTTGAACTTACTTTATTGACTGATTTTGATATGTTAGGCTAATACAAGACTAATTTAAGCTAAAACAACTACTTGTGAGCTAAAATGAGTAATTATGGACCCTAATAGCTTAACAGTGAACTGAAATGAGATAGCAAATGAGATTTTGACTTTTTTGAACTATGACCTCTGGATTTAAGACTTATTTTACCTAATGAGACCTAATGCAACATATGTAGGCCAAGAACAACAGCTGAAATAGGCTAACTCTCAGATAAACCAGCAAAGCCTTTAAGAGAGTGATTTTTGATTTTTTAAGCAAATGATGAATTGGGACCATGAACTTGCAACATAATCACATACAATGACATATTAAACTAAAATGATCAGATAATCACAAGAACTAACAACAATTCCCTAAGATTACTAAGTTGCCAATTTTATTAGTGAAACTGATAACCTAAGCAACAAAGAAATCCAAGAACAAACAGGCAATATTAAGTCATAGTATCACTCAAGAACACCGAATAAGCACTAAAATCACACTGATAAGCAATAATAGACTCAGCTACAGTAGATTGCTAAAAATGAGTAATCACTTACAAAATCCTTCCAGCTTATAAACTGAGAACCAAGAACCTTAGAACACACCTATAGGCTTCCCACAAAGCCACTAACCCACTGCCATCCACTATTCACAGTGCTCCATGCATTGTCTTTATTGTTTCTTGATTTTATTTTTTTTATTTTTACACTATTTTTTTTAGTTTCTTGAGTACAACTGGTTGAAAGGCTTAAGAAACTTATAAAAGCTTTTCAATATGTTATATGAGCTTATTAACTAACTAAACAACAACTTTTGATAACATTAGAATTAAAATGACATTTTTAACTAAAAATGGTAACTTTTGCATTTATAAGAGAAACTTCCAATTAAACTGAAAGAAAGATTATTTATTGCTAGAAATACTAAGTACAAGCTTTAGATCTAGAGATTGCACTGAAAATGAAAGGTTTTAACTAATTCGATATAAAAATAAGCTACATAAAATACACACATTCTTTTTTCCTTCTTCTTCCTCTTATAAGTGAGCTTTAGGGCTTGTGGAGGTCTTTTGAGTAAATCCCATAAATAAAACTAGCCATTGGATCATTCAAACTCATCCTAACTGTTTAATTTGTTTTGGCGGGAAAAATAGTTGGCCAAATTCCTCTGTGTACATAAAACTAGGGGATGGCATTAAATGTGGTTGTCTTGTTAGGTAGATAGTGGGTTGGGGCGGTGGAAGTGATGGTGAAGGTGGGGTGGGGGGTGGATGTGATGTGTTGCAATTACAAATTGGGGACGAAGGAGGGAAAAGGGTCAGGGGTTTAACCGTTTGACCCTGGTGGGTTTTATTAATAAAAAGGGAAAATAGGCATGGTGTGTTGGGCTTGCGTTTGGACTTGATCAGGGAGTTGATATGGGGGAATCGCACTAGGCTTTACCTCTCGAGGGATCTCAAGAAGCTTACAACCCCCAACAGGCATTGTACCTGATCGTTGTAGTATTGTATAGTGACAAGTACCGGGGGATTGATCGTTCAACTCAGGAATAGTGTCGCTAGGATTAGAAAGCCTAAAAACTATGTCTAGAGATGAGAGATGATTCTTTTTGTATTTTTTTATATTTTATGAGAGCAATTAAAATATCGGGTTTTTGGAGAGTGGGCGGAATTAGTTGCTAATCAACTAACCCAATAACTAAGATGCAATCAAAATAAAATAACACAAATGAAAATAAATCTAATTACTAATTTGGTGTGAACAATAATAGGGAGGGTTGTGTTTACTTAGGTTTCATTACTCCCTAGATATCTTTTACAGGTTGATAGTTTGTTACAATTGCATGGATGACGGGTCGTATTCCTTAATACCAGTCGTAGGGCCGTGTACAATATTCCCTAACTCTATAGGATCCTACTTCACTCCTATGTCGAGCCGTTAGAAGCTCTTAACATGGGATCATTAGAATTCTCCTACGCATTAAATACAACCAAAAATCATAGTACACCTCTGATCATGTTTCTTAAGACGTTCAAGCATGTCACCAATGGAAGTCTGCCAGTTTTCTTAAGCCTAATATCGAATTCAATCATCCGTAACAACTATAAACAAACAATCAACCCGTAATTAACATCTAAGTTTCACTACATCTAAGCAAACACACAAGAGATCTAGCCAAGCATGTTAAATTCAAGACAAGCGTAAGATATATTCAAACAACAAATAGACATATTGAATGAATTGAAAGAGTACTTATCTCAATTGAACATGAAAGGTTTCAGTTGAGGCAACATGATCAAGATCTCTCTATGTTTTAATGATGACAAATAAACCATCGAAACACATAAAATAACAATAGTTAGCTCAAAATCGCCGGAGCCAATGTCTGCTCCTGGCGCGCTGCCCGCGCGTCAACGCGCGGGTGACGCGCCAGGAGTCTGTATGGTTCCGGGCGAATTTTGAAAGTCGGCTTTCCCCTTACCCGAAAAATGTGGATCTTTTAAAACATGTATGAATATGTTATGTGCTTAATTGAGAACACTCAAAACGAGTTTTGAGACTTGAAAGATCCTACTTTTAAAACACCCATTTACGGGAAAATGCCAACTCATGTTTTCTAACTATCGCCTCTAGCCAAGGCTTTTCTAAACATAGGGAGCTTGTATATTTCACATAACATCGTGTTGAAGCATTCATATGCTCATATCCCGTGCTTACGTCCTCTCTAATTACGTAACGAGTTTACTCCCTTATTGGTCAAACTAAGTCAAAGTTTACTTTGCGTAAACGCATCCTTTCCTACTTGGGTTATGCTTTACATCAAGGCAAAGCACTTAACTTGTTTGAACCAAGGTATTAGTTGAGAACGTCGAGTCGTGGAAAGTCACGAGATATGAAACTATGGATTCTCGACGTTGTGTTACTTGAACTTATAAGTAACCTATGATTTTCTCAACTTATAATCTTAATTGTCTAAACCTTTTCTTCTTAATGACAATTAGATTATGCCTTAATCCTGTCTTAATCCCATTTATGCATAAGACAAAACCAATCATATCCAATCATATCCAAATCAAATATTCTCTTACATGATCTCTTACACAATCTCTTACACTCTTACATATTCCCTTACACACTACATCCTAACCATCCATTCCCTTACAACACATCCCAACCCTTCATTTTCAACACATGCCAATTGTTGGAAACCCTAATATGGCTCCTCTCATCCTAGCCATTGATTTCAAATTACAACAAATCAAAACCATCCATTCAACCTCTCATCTTCATATCATCACATGGGTTTCATCCTAGCCATTGAATTCAAATCGAACACATCTCAACCATCCATCCAATCCCTCTTCCCTATACCACCACATGTGATTGATCTTAGCCATTGAATTCAAACCAAAACAATCCTAACCATTGATCCAACCTTTGCCCCCAAGCAAAAGAGGCTCCCCTTGATCTCCACCATCCAATTCAAATGAAACCATCTCAACCCTTCATTTCTCCTTTCCCCCAAGCAAAGCATATTCCTTGGAATATGCTCTTCAACCCTAACCTAGGCATGTGTGATCCTAGCCATCCATTCCAAATGAGATCATCTCATCCATCCATATTCCCTACATGCAAAATTATTTGAAAACCAAGAGAGGCTCCCTTTTTTATCCTAGCCATCCAATTCAAACCATTTCATCTCAACCCTCCATCACATTCTTCCCCCCCCCCAAGCATTGGAATATTCCTTGGAATATTCTTTCTCTCTTTTCTATGCCATATGAGGAGATACACTTCTACCCCTTCCAAATTACCCAATCTACACTTTAAACCCTTGGTAATTTGGTTTCTCTTTAAGCACTTCACAAATGATTTCCAAATTGGCTATTTGAGTTGGTAAACCTTAGAATGATTAATGTTAAGGTTTAGTGTGAAGTACAATTGGGGGTTTAGCAAGGATAGGTATTTATAAGATCCAAACACCCAACACTTGGGAAAAAGTTACAGACGCCTGGCGCGCTGCCCGCGCGTTGACGCGCCGGCCTCAGTAAAATTTCCCAAGTTTGGGTTCTTGGCCTATAAATACCACCCTTACCTATTGTATTCCTCACCTCTTGCCATTATTCTTTCTCTCTAGATTCTTTCTCTCTAAACACTCTCAAATCTCTCTATCTCTCTATCTCTAATCTTGTGTTCTTGATTTTCATACTAACATCTTTGAAAGAACACATATCTCTGCAAGAGAAGAATCACAAGAACCTAATCCACTCTTGTGATTGTGTCGAGGGTCTTATTATCTTTACCCTTTCTACTACAATTTAGTCTCTAGGTTAGGTTAGGAACTTGATTACACAAACATTTATTCTTTCACTTGTTTGTAAGGGAAGTCTTGTGTCTTGGTGACCAAGCCTAGATCATTGGGGATCTAGTTGGGGTTTGATACTTCCGGGTTGAAGTCTTGGTAGTGATCTTTGTGATCCTTAGGTAAAGTCGAATTGTGAGATTCTTTTGGGTGGTTTCCGAGGGCGGAATACCGTTGGTGAGTAACTCCTTCTTTGAGTGCATCGATATTGGTGAATATCGGTGGAGGGAATTGTAACGGTTTATAGTCCACCGAAAGGATTATACTAGTAAATAGTATCGGAGTCGCGGATTTGCAACTGGACGTACGGATGGTATAAACCCCCCCATCCCGAACCAGTATATATCGTGGTATCTTTTACTTGCTTTATATACTTTGGTTATGTTAGTGGTTGTTGGATTATTATACAACCTGTGGAAAACTAGAAGGGGGGTTGAATAGTTTTCCCTTCTTTTTCATTTTATAAAAACTTTGTTTCAAAATGTTGATTCAAATTTATTCAATTGTTTGTTTGGAAAACTTCAATTAGAGTTTAGTATGAAAACAACATATAATCAATATGATCAATTATATATGTAAGCTTTTGGAAAAGCTTAGTTTTATGAATGAAGCTTTGGTCGATCTTTAAGTGAATACGTTTTCCTTTTAAAATCTTAAAACGTTTTGTATCAAATTATCTATCAAGTTAAACTTAATATGAGAAGTGTGAATAATAATCTATTTGACCATATCATGCAATTATACACACAATCACAATATTAACTACTATGTTCAACACAATCAATCATCACAACTATATAAGCAACAACTAAGACATGTAGGCAAGCATAGAAGTAAAGCGATAAATGCAAGAACAAATGATAAGAGATAAGAGAAAGGAAATGCAAACCGGACACGATGATTTATAGTGGTTCGGCTACAAGGACACCTTCCTTGTTCCTACTCCACTCCCCGAGTCACCTACTCGAGAGTTTTCTTCACTACTCAACAAGCTCCCTTTTGGCGGAGAAAACCGTACACAACTTTTGCTTACACCATTTAATGACACTAAGCTAAATGTCGAGTTCTAATAGTAGCTAGAACCAATCTCACAACACAACTTCGATCACTACACAACTTCTACACAACTTCACGACTTCACGACTTTATCACAACTTCTTCTAAACTTCTTCACGGCTTCACAACTTCTTCACGTCTTCACGACTTCACAACTTCATCACAACTTCTTCTAAACTCCACTACTTAATCACACACCTACATCTTCACAACTACATGTCTTCTCCACACTACTACTTCCTTCCACTACTTCTTACTCACTCATTAAATCACTACTAAGTAAGATCATCTTGATCTACTTATTACATATACATAACTCACAACTTCACATAAGCACTAACTAGATCCTAATACATCTTTGGCTTTATGACAGGGAGGATTCTTCTCTTGCACTTTGAGTGATGAGAAATTAGATCACTTGAAACAAAGATTAATAATCTTATGATCAAAGGGTTTTAGAAGGATGTTTAGAGAGAGTTGGATCTGAAAATTTTTGTGCAAAAGGTGAGAAAAATTCCAGGTTTGAGGTGGTATTTATAGGGAAAAATTTCTGACCAAATCTGACAGGGGAGCGTGGCCGGTCCCCTTAATTGTGTGCCGGTCCCCTTAAAATTAAGGGGGCCGCCCTACTGAAACGGCCATATTTTCTGTCTTTTAGTGGGGAAAGTTTATTTGGTGAAAAACTAACTAATTTTGGTTAGAAGTTTGAAATCATATATTTAGTATGATTAAAACATTTTTCTTAATTACCAAAAGTGTTTTTCAAAAATATATAATATGTTTATATAATTAAATAAACTTTGTATTAGTTAATTAAATACCCCTTTGATCATGAGATCTATTAAACACTTGTTTATCCATACCTTAAGTGATTGTTGAAGCATACTTGAGACGTTGAGATGTCGAGGCTTGTTGGCGTAAGAATGCATAGAAGAATTGTGATCACAAGTAACTTAAGCACTTTACGTTATATGTTGTAACTTACATCTTTGTCATCATCAAAACATGAAGAGGATGTTTAGATTAAATATCGTAATATTCATGCCAACACAACCACTTGGTGCTATCTTTGGCTTAAAGTTTTTAAACATTTAAAAAGCCAAAGAGACCGTATTCACCCCCCCCCCCTCTACGGTTCTACAGTTTCAAAGGGTAAAAACCCTTGAAAAAACTGTAATATTCAGACTAGGGTTTCTCTCCAAAGTTACACCCTAATTGTTCCTCTCTAATGAATGAAAACTGCAAAACTATATATAGATTTTACAGGGTGACGGCGTCAAGAAGGAAATTCTGACGCCGTCAACTCACCGCCCATAATGAGATCGGATTGCCTAGATCCAGTTATGACGCCGTCATGTGCACTTCTAATCTGGGCCGTCACTTGTATTTGGACCATGACGGCCTATGGTGACGCCGTCATATCCATAGTGTAAATCTCTTCTGGTTCGTCACGGACTTTATCCACTTCCACATCTTGTATTACTCTTGACGCCGTCATTAAGGAGCATGTGACGCCGTCAGGTACTGTTCCCAGCAAGGAAAATTAAGACTTTGCCGTTTTCTTCACTATTATGCTCCAAAAACGTCCAAAATGCTTCCTTTTCCAGAATTCACTCCAAAAGTACCTAAAATGACAAAAGGAACGATTTAGGGCAATATTTGATCAAATAAATTCGAATCCGGGTTTAAATGACCCCCTAAAAACGGTTCATTTTTTGCCTCATCAAATACCCTTACACTTGAGATTTGCTTGTCCTCAAGCAAATGCGCTTTTATTCTAATCAAAATACAAGTTAAGGGTCATTTAACACTAATATAAAAGTAATTACAACAAATAATCGTTCCACTAAAGACCAAAGACAAGCACGGAGGTCATACACTAGCACCTCACAAATAGTGTTTAGATACTCACATCTCTCGGGTGTAATAAAGTATATATTACAATATGGAAATGGAAAACATCTCTCACTACCTGTCATACCAAAATAGATTACCATAGGCTTAGGAAAGGATCAAACCTCCACCACATGGCGTAAGCACCTAGGATAAACTATCAATGAGGTCTTTTAAAGGGTTATAACATTAGGTGTAGGGATATGGAATACACGGTTTTGTTGGATAAAGGCAATCTTTACTGGTGGCAAGTGAATCATCTTGGTCAATTACATATACAATATGGCGTTGCTAAGCCAAGACTAGACTCGACTTAAGCTAATGAATGAAAAATAACAAAAACATAAAATAAACATAGAATGAAATGGGATGGTAGTCCGTATGTTTTTTCCCTTTTTTTTCTATTTTTTTTTCTTTTTCTTTTTTCTTCCCCATTCTATGACATAAGTACTTTACCCATGAGTCCCAATCGTCCCAAAACAATATGTACAAGGATATGACTCGACTTAGCAACGATGTAATCAATTAGATAATTAACTAAGGGTTTAAACATATAACAATAATGCACTAAAGATGAGTGCATACACGGAAGGCTAAGGCGATTTGGGTGTACATTTAAGTGGGTTGTAACAAATTCTTCCTTTAAGTAAGATGCTTAAAGTTAGAAACGAAAAGATAGGCTCGGAGGGGTGTACTAGGGGTTTCGTGCACTAAAAATGAGTACAACACTAAGGTGTGGGAAAAATTAGTTGACTTTACTAGCCAAGTAATATGACTTAAATGGTCAAGTAATTATGATACGGGTTTAACACAAGGGTAATCCTAATGCCTCTTATCATGTAGTAAATCCTACCATACGAATGTAGTCTCACTAGCGGTCTCAGGATGCATCACTAACGCAGGTTCTAGAATTTAAATGCTACCGGTACACTCATAAGCACTAATAGTAAATGCTTTTCCTATCAAATCTAAAGGTGAACCTCTCATATTTAGGTGGAAAATTTTTCTGAATAGTACGGTTTTGTGCTAGTCATACGACTCCTATCCATGAGACGCTTGCTAAGACTAAAGTTTCACTCTTAAATGTTGTAAAAAATTTTAAATTTGGCGCTAAAATTACACTAACAAGTATTTCTCTTAGTTTTATTACACACCTACCATCAAACAAACAAACTCAAGTGCAACCGTATCCTATAAGGTATCATCATTTACCCTCCCCTTACACTTAGGATGAACATTGTCCCCAATGTTCAATTAAAGAATGTAAAAGTGAAATAGGTAAAAGAATGAAATCAAATACTTCCCTGATTCATTCGGTGTGGATAGTGTGGTAACAAGATTAGATCTTCCTCCAAGAAAATGAACAATCAAAGCTTCCCTTCTAGAAATATAAATCATCTTCTTGTCATATGTAACCTGTTAAACCTGAGAAAACAAACAAGGCAACCTCGCGTAAAATCGGTGGCAATCTATATATACTAACAAGTCCTAGAAAACAATGTAAGATATAATGCTTGAGGAATGAATGTTTGGAGATTTCCTGGAGTTTATAAAACTAAAGAATTAACAAAAACTTCAAGACTCCGTTAGAAAAACAAAACTAGCAAAATTTCCAGAATTTTACACATGACGCCGTCAGGAGTTAACTCCTGACGCCATCAGAAGTGACCTGCAGAAATCTTTACATTAAGTTTCTGGAAAATTTCTTGAAAAACTTATGTCCTACTTCCTGGAAAGTCCTGCAAACCATCATTATGACTCGATACAAGCATTTGACTCTAACAAATACTAATACACATGTCCATTTAATATTGTGGAGAATCATGATCAATTTCGTTCTTAAAAACAAATTTGTGGTTTCCCCTTACATCTTTTGCGAAATACCGTTGTATGAAGTTAAGACGAAGCCAAACGACAAAATAAAGCATTTTCACAATTTAGTTTTGAAACATGATCTACCAACAATAAAAATAAAGCATGCATACGGAAACAAATAACAATCAAACAAATAAAAATCAAACAAAACATGGGTTGCCTCCCAAGAAGCGCTTTTCTTTATTTACGAGTCTTGTAGCTAGACTTAAGGTCATGGGCTATTACGTGACCTCATCGTTGGTCTCTTTCTCTAGGTCATCTCCAACATTAGTTTTGTATTCCGGACCTAGTTGCAAGCATTCTTTGTAGAAACCAAGTATTCTATTCATAACATATTCTACTCCTCTATGTCTATCCTCATCATTCCTATAGTAAACCGCTTGTTTGTTTTCCTTTTCTATGTTTGATAGGAGGCGGTATTATTAAATCTTATAGGGCATTTGGTAAGCAATCTCATCATTCTCTTCCTTGAATCTAACTATCCCTAGGGTCGGGTCATAACTCATCTTAGAGGCCTCAACAAACGGTTTTCCGAACACTACTTGACTTAGGCAATCATCTATCACCGGACGAGTATCCTCCACTATCACAAAGTCGGTAACATAAGTGAAGTTTCCTACAAATACATGCTATCCTTTCACTCTTCCAACAAAGTTACTTATCAAATTCTTGCTGGGCATTATCCTATAACTAAGTTGCTTCTTCATTACCCAATTATAATAAGTCCTAGTCATGATGTTTATAGGAGACCTAGGATCGATATAAGCTTTCCATACATGCATATGCCCAATGTTGCATGGTATGTTGATGTTAGAGGGATCACCTACTTTAATAAGGGGTGAACCAAGGATATATGGTGTCTCGGGATCATCGAATAAATCCTTTTGATATTCTCGTTCTTCCTTGGTGGGCAACTTATCAAAGTACTCTTCTACATTTTCTACTTCCTCTAACTTTTCTCCCTTATTAACCTCAACTTCCTTAATTTCATCCCTAGTCTCGGTTTCTACTCCAACTTCCTCCTTGTCACTTTTTCTATATCTTTATCTTTTGGCTTAATAGTGACAACATTGATAAAGTGGACGTGTTTGGAGGACGAGGGGTCCTTAATTTGGGTTCCGCTATTGGCGTCCCTAGTGTCCTTTCTAGGTGTAGTTAGCGCTTGGTTGTTGAGGGCTTTCAATAAGTTGTCAATCTTATTGTTCATCTCCGTTTGTTGTTGATTGAATTCGGTTTCAAACTTAGATATGCGAGCTTCTTGAGATGCCATAAACTTGGACATCAACCCTTCAAGATTGTTGGTACTACCATAGTTATTAGAAGGATTGTTGTTGAAAGTATGGTTGGAGAGTGGACCGTTTGGTTGGTAATGATTAGGCGGATTGGAAGAATTGTTTTGGTTTTGTTTCCACATAAGGTTCGGGTGATTTTTTCACGAAGGGTTGTAGGAATCATCGTAAGGGTTTGGCTTGTGTTTGAAAGTGTACCACTTGTCTCGCGCTTCGTCGATACGCGAGGATGCGTAATCCGTAAAAGTTGTTTCGGGGAGTTCCACGTAATCACGAGTGTCATGGGGACCACTACATAATTCGTGATGAGGCGAAAAATGAACCACTTTTAGGGGGTCATTTAAGCCCGGAATTGAATATATTTGATCAAATATTGCCCTAAATCATTCCTTTTGTGATTTTAGGTACTTTGGGAGTGAAATCTGGAAAAGGAAGCAATTCGGACATTTTTGGAGCATAAAAGTGAAGAAAATGCCAATGACTTAATTTTCCTTGCTGGGAACAGTGTATGACAGCGTCAAGAAGAAAAGCATGATGGCGTCAAGAGTAAAAGTGGTGACGACCCAGTACAAACATGAAGGCGTCACAACAAGAGCGTCAAGAGTTAATTTTATGACGGCCTGCATAAGGTGTACACATGACGGCGTCAGACCCAGATCTAGGCAGTTCGAGGAACTATTTGGCGGTGAGATGACGGCGTCAGACATTTGTTCTTGACGCCGTCACCTTCTAAAATCTATATATAGTTTTCTAATTTTCATTCATTAAAAAGGAACTTGTGTGGAGAAACCCTAGGGCCGAACTTTGTGAACCCTAGCTCGTATTTTACAGTAAATTCAAGGGTTTTCACCCCTTGAATCCTTTCATGTGCTATTAAGATAAGTCTTCTCTTAATTCAATCAATATGTCTATGTGTTGGTTGTCTATATCTTGTGCTTGTCTTGATTTCAACATGCTAGGCTAGGTTTATCTTGTGTTTGCTTAGATCTAATGAAACCTAGATGTTAATTATGTGTTGATTACTTGTTTATGGTTGTATTGGATGAATGATTTCAATGTTAGGCTTAAGAAAACTGGCAGATCTCCATTGTGTAAGATGCTTGAACGTCTTAGGAAACATGAACCGATGTGTACTAGGTTTTATTGGTTGTATTTAATGTATGAGTAAATTCTAATGATCCCATGTTAGGAGCTTCTTAGCCGGCTCGACATAGGAGTGAAGTAGGCACTCATAGGATTGGGGAAGTAAGTACGCCACCCCATGAATAGTATTAAGGAATACAATCCGTCATCCACGCAACTATAACAAGTAATTAACGTGTAAAAGATATCTAGGGAGTAGTGAAATCTAAGTAAACACATTTCTCCCATATATTGCTCACAACTTTAGTTTAATTTAGTTTATTTTCATTTCTAGTATTTTATTTTGATTGCATCTTAGTATTGGGTTAGTTGACTAGCAACTAATTCCGCCCAAATCCTTCAAACCCGAGATTTTTACTTGCTTTCTAAAAAATATAAAAAATACAAAAAGAATCATCCCTCATCTCTAGACCTAGTCTTTAGGTTTTCTAATCCTAGCGACACTATTCCTAGCTGAACGATCAATCCCCCGGTACTTGTCACTATACTATACTACAACGATCAGGTACACTGCCTGGTGGGGGTTGTAAGCTTCTTGAGATCCGTCGAGAGGTAAAGCCTGGTGCAAACCCCACGCATCAAATCGCATGAAGAAGTGATTTTGTTCACTTGGCTTGAAGGCTTAGGAGCTTCGTAAGATTTCATAAGAAACTTGACTTGGTCCTCAAGTTCCATGATCCTACGGTCTGGAGTGCTAGAATTGTTCGAAGGCAAAGATATTTCCTTGACCGTTTTGTTCAAATCATGGGGATCATTCCAACTTTCGTTGTCATAGAGAGCAAGATCTTCTTTGAGTTCCGGTGATTCTTCTGCACTTAGATCACGTAGCTTGCCACCAGCTGATTGGTCAATGGTTCACCTTGTGGAGAGATCGATATGGTCATAGAAGATTTGGACTTGGAGCCAAAGATCTATGCCATGATGAGGGACTTTTTGGAGTAAGTCCTTGAAACGAGTCCATGCTTCATATAGAGTTTCACTTTGACGTTGTTGGAACATCAAGATATCATTTCTAAGCTTGGTAGTTCTCCCCGGTGGGAAAAATTGAGCAAGGAAACGAGTGGTGAGATCATCTCATGAGGTGATGGATCCCGCAGGTAAACATTCAAGCCATTGATTAGCTTGATCACGTAGAGAGAATTGGAACAGGCGTAATCGGCTCGACTCTCTAGTTGTAACATCAAGGTCTATAGAATCTAAGATTTTTAGGAAATCCTTGAGATGTTGATTAGGATCTTCAGAACGAAGTCCATGGAATGCACATCCGCTTTGCACCAACCGGATGGTGTCGGATCGCAAGGGGGACACATTGGCTCCTTGGTTGAGCTCAATAGTGTTTCGATAGCCATGGTGGCTAGGACGGGAATACTCTCCTAGGGTTCGAGGCCTAAGAGGTTGGTTTGCTAATGGTGGGTTTTGCGGGTGGTTTTGTTGTGGTGGGTTGATGGGTTCAAAGATGTTACCACCTTCCATGATGTCGGATGGTAAAGATTACGAACAAAGACACGAAGAAATAAGATAGACTAAAGAGAACCTAAAAATAAAAATAAAATCTTACTAGAAAGGAATCTAGCAAGTAGACCTAATAAAAAGAAATCTTAACCTAGACAATAACTATTCCCCGGGCTGCGGCGCCAAAAACTTGATACGTGGGAATCGTACCAGGCTTTACCTCTCGAGGGATCTCGAGAAGCTTACAACCCCCATCAGGCAGTGTACCTGATCATTTTAGTATAGTATAGTGACAAGTACTGGGGGATTGATCGTTCAACCCAGGAATAGTGTCGCTAGGATTAGAAAGCCTAAAAACTAGGTCTAGAGATGAGAGATGATTCTTTTTGTATTTTTTATATTTTATGAAAGCAATTAAAATCTCGGGTTTTTGGAGAGTGGGCGGAATTAGTTGCTAATCAACTAACCCAATAACTAAAATGCAATCAAAATAAAATAACAGAAATGAAAATAAATCTAATTACTAATTTGGTGTGAACAATAATAGGGAGAGTTATGTTTAGTTAGGTTTCATTACTCCCTAGATGTCTTTTACAGGTTGATAGTTTGTTACAATTGCATGGATGACGGGTCGTATTCCTTAATACCAGTCGTAGGGCCGTGTACAATATTCCCTAACTCTATAGGATCCTACTTCACTCCTATGTCGAGCCGTTAGAAGCTCCTAACAAGGGATCATTAGAATTCTCCTACGCATTAAATAGAACCAAAAATCATTGTACACCTCTGATTATGTTTCTTAAGATGTTCAAGCATGTCACCAATGGAAGTCTGCCAGTTTTCTTAAGCCTAACATCGAATACAATCATCCGTAACAACTATAAACAAACAATCAACCCATAATTAACATCTAGGTTTCACTACATCTAAGCAAACACACAAGAGATCTAGCCAAGCATGTTAAATTCAAGAAAAGCGTAAGATATATTCAAACAACACATAGACATATTGAATGAATTGAAAGAGTACTTATCTCAATTGAACATGAAAGGTTTCAAAGGGTAAAAACCCTTGAAAAAGCTGTAATATTCGGACTAGGGTTTCTCTCCCAAGTTACACCCTAATTGTTCCTCTCTAGTGAATGAAAATTGCAAAACTATATATAGAGTTTATAGGGTGACGGTGTCAAGAAGGAAATTCTGACGCCTTCAACTCGCCGCCCATAATGAGATCGGATTGCCTAGATCTAGTTATGACGCCATCATGTGCACTTCTAATCTGGGCCGTCACTTGTATTTGGACCATGACGGCCTACGATGACGCCGTCATGTCCATAGTGTAAATCTCTTCTGGATTGTCACAGACTTTATCCACTTCCACCTCTTGTATTACTCTTGACACCATCATTAAGGAGCATGTGATGCCATCAGGTACTGTTCCCAGCAAGGAAAATTAAGACTTTGCCGCTTTCTTCACTATTATGCTCCAAAAACGTCCAAAATGCTTCCTTTTCCAGAATTCACTCCAAAAGTACCTAAAATGACAAAAGGAACGATTTATGGCAATATTTGATAAAATAAATTCGAATCCGGGCTTAAATGACCCCCTAAAAATGGTTCATTTTTCGCCTCATCAGGAGTTATAAGGGTGAGGGTGTTGTGTTTGGATTTGGATTATTTTGGGCTGAGAGTAATACTAGGTTCGTTTGGTTGTAGTATTAATACAAGGACCAACTTTGTCATTTTCTGAAAATTGAGGGGTGAAAGTTGGTATTCTTCCAAAGTATTTCAAGGGACCTAACTTGTCAAGCTTCAAACATGTAAAGACCAAATTTGAATATTTCCCAAAATTACACATCCAGGGACTATTTCTGCCATTTTTGGAAACTTGAGGGACTAAAAATGTAATTCGTTCAAATCTTTAATCCAAGGATGAATTTTTGATATTTAGTGATTTTCCAAGGTCCTTTGTTGTTTAATTTCCAAATTTGAACTTCCAGGGACTAAATCTGCAAAATCTTAAAAGTTCAGGGACTAAACTTGTAATTTCTTCCAACTTTTCATCCAGGGACCAAACTTGACAACTTGTGAAATCCCAAGGAGTTTTGTTGACTTTTCATCCAAATCCAATGCTTAGGGGCCATTTCTGTCAATTTCCAAACTTAAGGGACCATTTCTGCCAATTTTGTAAACTTTTGCTCCATGGACTATTTTTGGCATTTTGTGATTCCACAAGGTGTGTTTTGACAATATAAGCTCAAAAGTGGTAATTTGCTTTCCCAGCTCTGGCTTTTGACACGTTTTCCAAACTCGTGCTCGTTTTTGTCCTTTTTGGCCTGATTTTTGCCAATTTCTGAAATATCCGTTGCTGCACGATCACAAACACAAAAACACAATATCTTTGGAAATTTTTGTGTCTGTTTTGGTCTTAATATGGCCAGAAAAAGGTGTGTGAATAAGCACGCACCAATATATTGCGGGCATGGCCCGCCTAATAGGAGGGCATGTTTTGTGAGGCCGTTGGGCATGTAAGTCCGCCCTTTAAGGGCGGACATGACTTATTATTATTGTTTGCATGTTTCACCATTGCGAAAGAAGGGAGGTAAAAATGGTTGGAAAGTGTACATGTTAAAATAAAAATGGTTGTACATATAAACTTTTAGGTTTACTTAGGCGAAACTTTGACTATTTCATTTAGCACTGTTGATGGATCTTGATTGATGTCAAAATAAATGATAAAATATTGGGACAGTAAGTTTTATAAATGTGTATTAAATTTTTTTCTGTATAAGTCTTTTTTTATATTGACGGTATTAGTTGGTCTAATTATCTTTGTATTTTCCAGAACACATACGATCCATCAATTCATAATGCTTTATTCGGCACAAGAATATTTATAAACATAAATGCACCACAACTTTTGACGTTCCCAAAAAATACATGAATTATAATTATCGTTGGCATATTTCACTATAGCTAAAGATGGATGGTAAAAAAAGTTTTGTGATTTGCTTTTGACATGTTAATATTTTGTATGTATGGTTGTTTTATTTGTTAGTGGTTAATTTGCGGACTGAAAACCATACGTGCTCTAGCGCAAATAGTTCAACACTCCCACTTGATATAATCTTAGCTTCAATTATATTAGTACCGAGCCATCGAACTTGTAATTATATTTTTTGAATATGTATTATACAAAACGCGGTGTTTGTATATATATATATATATATATATATATATATATATATATATATATATATATATATATATATATATATATATATATATATATGGTTGTTAATATTGAAATGTTGGTGGGCAAGTTTTGTGATTTGCATTTGCTAAATCATAGATGGGCCAAAATGCCTGATTCACACCTTTATTCCAGAACCTTAACAGTCGACACATTTCATTGAAACATCTAACCTTAACCCGTTACTGCAACATTGATAACTTCAGTTAGACATTATGTGTAACACCCCGAATTCAATGATGCAGCGGAATTCAAACTGGGTGTTACTCGACGGCACAATAGTCACAATAATAGAAAACGAACTCTAATTGAGTCGTTTTAAAAGATTTATCATTCAAATTATATAAATATCAGAGATTACAAAATGAGGTCCCAGATGGTTCCACGTTTACAAATTACATTAGATGAGTTTTTGAATGATAATAAAATTTATAGTCCTCTTGAATATTCGTGCCCTTCCGTGCCATCCTTGATCATCATGGACCTGAAATACATGCTTAAGAGGTCAACACAAAGGTTGAGTGATATTCATAGAGTTTGTTTAATGGTTGAACACAATATGTTGGTAATGTGAGCTATAGACTCACACCAATGGTTGGAAAACAAAACAATTATTATTATTACACTAAGCTTATGACACCAAAACGTTAACGGGTACCAATATCAATCGGCGGAGTTATCCCGGTAGGTACTTTGCTGTCATACCTAAATTTCAAATATAGTGCATTTGTTTGAACTTAGTCAATAAAAATGGGATTCGTCAATCCCAATAGGCCTATTCATAATATTCGCGCTCAATATTATTAGTGATTAAATGGTTCATAATAAGGGATATTGGATTTAGCAAGGATGGTACTTAGTAATAATAAAACAATCAGGTAGCATACAATTTCAAAGCATTGTGTTCGGTTGAAAAATAATAGCATGTATTCCCCTCAAGGATTTGTAAAACAATTAAGTAATGGAAAGTGGGGCTATGAACTCACCTTTAGTTATATAGCAACTAGTGAATGTGATGGTCGAATCGCGAAGGTTTCTATGAGCAACCTATAATAAAATGTTGCGACTTAGGATTGGAGTAAAGAATATGAAGAATTGCCTATATATGTCTTGCATTTAGTCCATGATGTAGTACTTAGTATAGTGTAAGTCTTTGAAAAGAAATGGTTTATGAAACATGTATAGTTTATATATCGCTTACTACCGTTCGGGCCGACATAATTCAGAAGTCATGTAGTAAATGTTCGAGGAGCCAGGACACTTTAATTCGTAAATCCACAACTCATCTCAACGGCTTACTTAATGAACCCCTCACATGAGGCTCCCTACTATTGTAGTATTTGATAAAATATATATATATATATATATATATATATATATATATATATATATATATATATATATATATATATATATATATATAAGTTTTGATCCGAAAAGTTACATGTCCAATATTTGAATAAACTTAGGAAAGTTTACTTTTGGATGAAGATTGTTATTACAATGAGTCTCATGGTTATTATGATGGAGTAGATCCAAATTAGATGTTTATATTGCCATTAACTCTTTAGTTCATGTTTTCGCCTAGGTAAGTTTATATGGTCATTATTCATGGCCTTGCCGTGACCTTTGGTCATTGTTCCATGGTCTTGAGACTCAACCTTGGCCTTAGCCATGCTTGTGATCTTGGCTTTAGGTCATTAGACCTCTTGGTTTCATTTAATCATAACTATTACATGGTCATTTGGAATAAAAATGGGCTGTTAAGAATTTGAAGAAAAATATCACTCGTAAAGCGTTTTCAGGGCTCGAGCTTTTTTGATTCTTAACGAAAACATCGGTCCGGACAACTTTCGTGTTTTAACTTTTTGATGAATCGGACCAGAAGTGGCACTTTCAAAAAGGTCAGAATGTTTACAGCTTGTTTTAGGCAGTTTCGCCGTTTTGGTTTCGCTAACTTCTTATGGCCATAACTTTTGACTTGTGTACTCGTTTTAGGTGGTTCAAATTGCTATGTTTTCCTTTTTAAGTCCTCTATAACAGTAGGTAAGTGTTTCATATCATGGTTACTCTATTTTGGTCGTGGTTCTCAATATAAGTCACTAGTTTCCTTGATTACTTAACATAAGTTAATATATAGTTTCCAAAACTTGTTTTAATAGTTTTTATACATCATGAACATAACACAAAGACCATATATAGAATGAATGAAACATAATAAGCATGAAAATGATATTGAGCAAGAAAGTGTATTAGGGTTTCTTACAACTTTTGGCCTTAATGAAAAGGGAACTCATGAACTAAGACAAGATCTAAATCCTTCAATCGAAAACCCTAGCTTCCAATTCTTCAACACTACCCTTTCTAACCCTTGCTAGGCTTGGTCTAACCTTGTAAGAAGATTATGTGTTCAGCCCCTAACCACCTTGTGTAGCTCCTAATTCAACCATGGAATCACCAAACAAACTCTTGATTCATGTAGAGACTAATTATGCCTTCAACTTTGGTCTGTAACTTATAGCTTAGAAATCAAAGGATCAAGGTTTATGGATTGTGTGTGTCGTTTGGAATGAAGATAAAAGAAGGAATGAGCCTTGTATTTATAGCATGAAGAGGAGGTTAAGAAGGTGCCTAGGAAGGTTCATTGAGGAGGTTAAGAGTTGTAAGGTTTTATAAGTCTTTTAGGTTAAGTAAACTTACACTTGTGATAAATCTAAGCATGTTCTATCCTATGACTCATACAAAAATTGTAATAGGATAGGAATGAGGAGGTTTAGTTGTTTTGGATAAGTCTTGCATGACTTGGATACTTATCTTGACTTATGGTGTGAGTTTTGGCCCCGTTAATCGATAACTGTAAGTCGTAAAGTCACGAAAAATAAAACCGGGTATCCTAAAAATATGAAACTTATAAAAATAATTAAAGTTATCAATATACCCTATAATAAAATATAAAATGAGTGGTAAGTTCCATCGGGTTGCTTAAACGCTGTTAAAACTAGAAATCATAAGCTGAAAACGCGTAATTCGCGTAAAACGCTGAACTGGAAAACGTAAATTTTCAAAACTTTTGAAATTGTCGTAAAATGAAAGAAAATCATATTTCTATTGTTTATAGTGTTTTATGGACATATCGGGATGCTGGAATGACGTTTAAACCTAAAAGTAAATCTCGAACACGGTTTCGTAATTTTTGCAGAAATGATCCGACGAGTGTCAAACTCTCGGATTATCATTAAAATAGTTTAACTTACAAGAATATGAATAAAAAATTTTGGAGTGAATAGTTAAAGTGAATAGTAAAAATGAATAGTGAAATTTTCGGGAATAGAAGTTAACCTGAAAATGCGAATTGTTACAGTCTCTACCCCTTAAGGGAACTTCGTCCCGAAGTTCTATGTGTGTTATATGTTGGAGTGGTGTTGATGAAGAGGTGTGGTTACTTATTAGGACTAGAGTCTCTGATTACCAGTGATGTAGTTTGATTTGTCTCAGAATATGGTGTGTCAATAGAGATTGATAACATAGTTGAATATTACTAGAGATTCAAATAATAGTCGAATATCAAAGGAAATTGATATAGCAATCGAATATTAATAGAAATTCATATAGTAGTTGTACAGAAATTGATATAGTTGAATATCAAATAGAAATTGATATAGTTGTCAAGTATCAATAGCAATTGATATAGTAGTTGAACAACAATAGCAATTAACATAGGAATAGAATAAATGGAAATTGATATAGTAGTCGAATATCATTAGTAGTCGATATAGTAGTTGAATATCAATGGAAATTGGGATAGTAGTTGCAATCATATTCTAGTAGGTAATCTGTTGTTGTACCTAGTGTTTATTGACTTCATACTTATGTTATTTCGGATACAAATAAGCCCACTTGTTTATAATTCTTTATTTACATAGAGAGGCATCCCAAACAATGTAAATAGGGGAATATAAACTTATGGTTCGGTGATTTACAATTTCTTTATTTAAATGAAAAGGCATCCCAATCCATTCAAATAATTATAAATCATCCTACTTAAGAATTCCCAACACAACATTCATACTTAGCCGGTGAGTTACAAGGTAGTGTATTACGAGATGATACTGGTGTTCCAAAAGTACAAGAAGAATATTCAATCTTGTAAAGCTGATGAGGGTGCTTGTGGTGTAACTAAGGATGATTTGAGCTTTAAAAGTGCATCAAGATCTGTTAATGAGCTTGTGGTTGCAACGGTTGTGAAGACATTGATGTGATATGTTGATGAACAAAAGTTTGTAGTGTATGCTTAACATTAATATTCTTAGGTATAGATGTTGAGTTTGCTTTGAAAATCTTAAGAGATTTTAAAGGTTTATGACGGAATGGTATTCTTAGGACCTAAACAGGATAGTACTTCTACAGGATGAAGAGAAGAATTGATAACTATCCCAAGATAGTAGTTCGGATTATCTTATAAATGAAAACTTTCAAGAATGAAATTAGATAATACAAATAAGGTGTTAAGATCTTGCTGAGTGGTAAGGCACTATCATGTCTCTAGATCTTTTTAATGAATTCTGGTGGTTTATCGAGTTCAAGTAGGAAATTAATCTGAACATAACCCTAGTACAACTATTCTCAGTATTTGAAAATTTTAAGTCGAACATAGTTAGTCAGACTATGTTTCACTGTCCCTAGGTTAAATATAGGTGACTAGTCAATATTTAGCCGAGGTTCGATAAAATTTTCAAATACCTAAATTAGGTATACTTGTGATATGTCCGTTGCTTTTGGGAAACTGTCCACTAAACAAAGGCGATGTCAAACCATTCAGTTGCAAGTCCCGCCCATACAAGACTTGTAACCTATGTTTTCACATTCCATTGCATAGAAGATAGTACGGGTAGATATGTGTGGAAAGTAAGTTTTAAGTAGTTCTAAAACAGTCCATACTTGGCCAGGATCACGAACTTTTAACAATGAAGGTTTCAGAAGAAAACTTTGATGAATGTAGAGAAAGTTGTTGAACTTTGATGAATGTAGAGAAACTTTAGCTTTTGAAGATGATGGATTAATTTATCCTTTAGAAATATCATATTTCTATTTGGAAATTGATAGATTGTGATGGGTTTTTGATATCATATGAAATGATATTGGTCAGGTGATGGAATAATTCCAGAGACCATTGCGCAAACCACAATGTCTCGGAAGTAGATTAGACCATTGTGCAATTCACAATGTTAGGGAAGTAGATTATACCATTGTGTGACTCAAAACATTTGAGAAATGATTAAGACCATTGTATCATACAATGTCCGGGAAATAGGGAAGACCATTGTAATTAAATGTCTTGGATATAAAATGTTGGAGTAGGAACATGATTGGGAGAATGTGGTTGTGTCGAAATGCCCTAGAATAGGCGTATGCAGATATGTTTCCTCCATTGTTTAGATAGCCAAATTTTTATTAGCCCTAAACAGTCAACTTATATTGACCAAGGAATGGTCAACAAAGTCAAATAGCCTAGAGTCAATCTCCGCGGAATATAGTGTTTCCCCGGGTCGTTATGTCCCGACGAGGTGTGAATTGTTATCAAACGGATTTGTGATCGGGTGAATTGAATGGGAAGTAACCAGATAAATATTTGGATTTGTTTACACTACTGGAATGATTAGGAATAACAATATTAACAATCACGGGAAACATAAATGTATAAACGTAAACCAAATTAAAATCAGACACGATTGCGTGCTGAGAAAAAGGTGAGTTTTAAGGAAAATAAAATATATATATATATATATATATATATATATATATATATATATATATATATATATAAGTTTTGATCCGAAAAGTTACATGTCCAATATTTGAATAAAGTTAGGAAAGTTTACTTTTGGATGAAGATTGTTATTACAATGAGTCTCATGGTTATTATGATGGAGTAGATCCAGATTGGATGTTTATATTGCCATTAACTCTTTAGTTCATGTTTTCGCCTAGGTAAGTTTATATGGTCATTAGTCATGGCCTTTGATAACGCTCAAAGTTAACATGTTTTTATAAGCGTTATTAGGGTTTTTGTGTATGTTATTTGGTTGTTTTTATATGCTTTTGCCACTAAATCATATCAAAGTATCTTTTTGTAGCATATGTAGCCAAATACAGGAAAAATGGAGAAAAAGTGAAGAAAATGAAGTATACGCGATTACACAAAGATTTCCGAGCTCAAAAGTCCAATCTGTGAAGTAATTCATATGAGAACCTAAGTTTTGTCATCTCAAAGTTCGAAGTTTAGAAGTTAATCAAGTTTGGATAGTGCATAAAGAACTACACAAGGAAAAGTCAAAGTCCAAAACAGCCAGGATCTACCATCCGATCGGTTGGAGTTTAACCGATCGGATTGCCATTATGACCATTTTTCATCCAATCGGTATCAACCTGCAACCGATCAGATGGCCACTTCTGCATGTTTTTGCCAACTTTTGTGCACGAATCTTGGTCTTTTGTCCCATGGTTCTAGGCCATTCTTAGTATCTTATTGTCCAAGTTCAAGCATTTAAGTCCCTATTCATTACCAAGAGTGTTGGACAAGCCTATAAGGACCTCAAAAGTGCACCATTCAAGACACCATTGAAGATACCATTTACTCTCATTACTACACACAATTATTATCATCTTCTAGCTCTCTAAGGAGGAAAATTCGTGCAGAAAGAACCAGGAACTTTGGAGGACCAAGGAAGCAACATTTGGAGTCCGAAAACCTCAAGAAATCATCACCAACACTTAGGTTACCAATACCTTGTCATTTGTTATCAATTTCAAAGCATTGTAAGACTTATAACCATGGATTCTAATATTAAATATTCTGAGTTTATTTGCATGTTTACTATGAGTGGCTAGTAATCTTTTTACACTTTTTTTTGATGATGTTTTATACTTAGTGATAGTTATGATTGTGATAACATGTTTCAATTCAATTTCAAGTCAATCCTAAGAACCAATTGTACCTTAAGTTTCATCGTGGCGTTTGTTTAGCCAATGTTAACTAATTGATAATAGTTTCAAAGTCGAAAGATTTGTTATTACTCAACTAGTTATAATCATTTGTCTATGAATGATTGTTTTTCACCATAATTATTCTTGACTAAACAAAGAAACAAGAAATATGATTGTAATGAGAATGCTTTTATAACATCAAATCGGATTGTTTGTAAACTTTTAGTAGGACGAAAGTTTAAATGTTTATAAACAATTGTGATCTTTTTGTCTATGAAGAGGTTACCTTTTGTATTGACCATTTCCTAAGAGTATTTGATTTGTAATAAAAGTTTGTCTTGTGTTTAAGATATCCACCACACCTTATGAACCTTGGATAGATCTTGAATTGATTGGTTTACACCTAAAGCTTGTTTGTATGAACTAAAATCTTGACGAAGGTTTAACTTGTAGAAACAATAGATTAGATCACCATCTAATTATCTCAACCAACATGTTATAAGAAGTTATCACAATCATGTGTGTCATTAACTAGAAAACTAGTCTAAACAAGTGTAGTTTTTAATTTATTGAATTTGCTTATTATCTTATTTGCATACATTAGAGATTTACTTTTAGACTTATATTTCGATTCACTCACAAATCCCTGTGAATGATCCCGACTTACCATCATATCTTGCTATAACGGACGAGTACACTTGCTCGTATGTGTTGTTTCTAGATTTGGTAACTCATCCTTATAAATTTAAAACTTGCACTAACAAATAGCACATCCAGTTTTTGGCGCCGTTGCCGGGGATTTTGATCGTGTTTCTTTAAGTTTTAAAAGTCCGTTTCTTTTCGTGTTCGTTTTCTAAAAAAAAAAAATAAAAAAAAAATAAAAAAAAAATCCGTAGCATCCATCCGTTCGGATTCACTTCCAGCCGATCGGTTTCCTACATTTTTAATTTTACCGTAGCGTCCATCCGATCGGTTTGGTATCCAACCGATTCGGATAGATTTTTCTGTTTTTATTTTTTTTTATTTTATTTTCTAGTTCTTTTGTTTAGGCAATTGACTCGATTTTCTTGATAGTTGTATGAACACTCGTTCTACTACTAAAAAGCTTAGTACACCTTTATCCGATCCCGAAAGTTTGTTTCGTAAGAAGAGATCTTCATCTATTCTTAATTGGTTTGATAATCTTTCTGAAGAACACCCGATTTCTAATCTTTTTGAACCAATACCCATGGCTGACGATTTACCCATGCGGGCCGGCAATAGAACTGTAGCACCCACTCCTGGAGCTGCTATTGTTGTCGCCGACCTTGATGAAAACTTTACCGTTAAAGGTCACCATCTTTCTATGATCAAAGACCGTCAATTCGATGGCCGTTCGCGGGCTGATCCGCATAAACACATTGCCGAATTCATTGAAATTTGAGGCATGTTTCGTTATGGAGATACTAATGTCGATGCTATCAAGCTCAAACTTTTTCCATCATCACTCGCTGGAGATGCCAAAGTATGGTATAACGAATTAACCCCAGGAACTATTAATATTTGGGAGGAGATGAGGCAAGCTTTTGTAAGCCGATTCTTTCCACCTGCCATGTATGATAGACTAATGGGAGAAATCCGTGCTTTTTCACAAAATCCTAATGAATCTCTTGTTGAAGCTTGGCTTCACATGAAAGATTTGCTTCGAAGTTGTCATGGTCATAATTTAGGACGAGGAACAATAATCCAAATCTTTTATCATGGTCTTGATGAAGCATCTCAAGCAATCCTTGATGCCGGAGGAATTTTCCTTTACAAAACACCTAACAAGGCATATCAACTTCTTGAAGATCGAGTACTTCTTAAACTCGATTGGTCAAAAGATTCCAAAACCAAACCTATACGGAAAACCGTTGCTTTTGCCAAAACTTCAGATAATTCAAAACTCATGGACAAAATAGAAGCCTTGTCTTCTAAAATGGACTCGCAATACAAAGATATAAAAGGAGAAATGAAAGAAATGCGAGATGGCTGTAATAATTGTGGAGGAAATCACACATCATCCGAGTGTGATGACCAACCTATGAATAGACCCAACGAAGGGGAAGCCAATTATGTCCAAGGAGGATATCGTGGAGGAGGTTTTCGTGGTAATTATTACGGAAGAAGTTCTTGAAATTGGCAAGATCGCCAACAAAGGGATAATAACCGTGATTTTCAACCTCGAACAGACAATTCAAACCCAATAAATTCAGATAAAAAGGAAGAATCTGATTTCGAAAAAATGATGCGAGAATTCGTAAATGCTCAAAGAACCACAAATGAGTTTGTAAAAACCCAATTTTTCAATCTCAAAACCAAAGTTGAGCAAGGTCAGAAAAATCATCAAGCTTCTATCCAGGATCTTGAAAAAAAATTTGGTAGACTTTCTGATCAATTTTCTTCTCGAATTCCTGGTACATTACCAAGTAACACTCAATCCAATCCAAACCCATCTGGATCAAATGATAAGAATTATCGTCCACCACAAAACAGAAATGAGCATATCAATGTTGTATTCACTCGAAGTGGTCTCTCATATGATCCACCACCCATTCCTACCGATAACACTCTTATTCAAGATGAGGAGGAAGAAGCTGAAGAAGAAGAAATTGAAGAAGAACCAACCCAAAAACCAACCGTTCCACCAATAAAGGCTTATACACTGAAAATACCATATCCACAAGCCTTAAGAAAAGAGAAAAGAGAAGAGCGAAATAAGAAGTTTTTAGAGATGATCAAAGAAGTTAGAATTAACGTACCCTTCGTTGATGTTCTAGCTGGAATTCCCAATTATGGGAAATTTTTGAAAGAACTTCTTAATAATCGAAACAAGTTAGAACAAATTTCCGCTACCGTTCTTAATGAAGAATGCTCTGCTATAATTCAAAACAAAATTCCACCAAAACTTGGAGATCCCGGAAGTTTTCTTATACCATGTACATTAGGAAACAACATCACATGTGATGCTTTAGCCGATTTAGGTGCAAGTATCAATTTGATGCCCTATTCATTGTATTCTAAACTTTCCATAAATACATTGAAACCTACTAAGATGAGTATAAGATTAGCCAACCATACATACCAATATCCTGTTGGGGTTGCTGAAAATATGCTTGTTCAAGTTGGTAAATTTGTTTTTCCTGTGGATTTTGTCATCTTAGAAATGGAAGAAGATAGTCGAGTACCCTTAATCTTAGGAAGACCTTTCTTAAACACTGCTGATGCAATGATTAAAGTTAAAGGCAAAGAACTCAATCTTGGAGTAGGAGAAGATCGAATCACATTCTTAATCGATAAAGCAACGAAATATCCAAATTCCAGTGATGACACATGCTATAACATCGATGTAATTGATGAAGTCACTGAAGAAGAATTGGATGCATTACTTGACGATTAGAAACCATTCATGACTACTTCAGAAAACATTAGTGAAACAGATTCTGATAAAGAATTTGAGGAATTCATGGAAATAAAATTAGAAGAAGAGGAAGAAGAGAAATTTGAAGATATCATTGAGAAAGATCAATTGAAAATCAAATCATCTCTAGAAGAACCACCCACTGATTTGGAACTCAAAACCCTTCCCAATAATCTCGAATATGCTTACTTAGAAGAAAATTCACTTCTTCCAGTAGTCATATCGTCGTTGCTCGAAACAAATCAAAAAGAAAGACTCGTTTCTATTCTTAGGAAGCATAAACGCGCTTTTGCGTGGAAAACTTCTGATATTCCAGGAATTAGTCCAGATTTTTGCAAACACAAAATCAATTGTGAAGAAGGTACTAAACTGTTGGGTCACTGAATTCCCCAAATCTTCTAACAAGGATTTGAACGTAAAATCCCCTAAGTGTAAACAAGTCCCTGAGCGAACAGTAACTCAGTGAGTCACCTTCAGGGAGCTAAGACCGAGCCTAAGAAGAAAGGTTCTCCACTCAGCGAGGCGGAACTCAGTGAAGTGTGATCTAAGCCAAGAAGAAGGTGATGGGTTCAGTGAGGATGACAATAACTCACTGAACCCCAATGACTCCTCAACAACTTAATCGTACTGAAGACTGATGACATGAAGACTGATGTTTTGGCGGGACTGGGCGGGAAAGTCTGAGCTGCTTTATTAAAGTGCTTTATCACTTTAATGTCAAACTTTCCCCAAATGGTTAAAACCAGTCTGTCATCAGAAAGTGCCTTTTGGATCTAACTCAATGAAGGTTCTTTGCCAGAAGAATAATATCTTTCAAGATATTGTTAAGGAAGCTTTAGGACCAATGTATATTTAGTTGTTCTATACTTGTGTATAAATAGGAAGCAAATGTGAGGAGTAAAAGTTGACAAGTTTGTGCAATTAATGCAAAGCATTCACAAACCACTTTACTCCTCCAAAGAACAACGCAAGCCCCTAAGATAGCTCAGTGGGTAATTTAAGTTGTCACTTAACACTGTTTGAGTTTAGTGAGGAGTCCATACAATACTTGTCGTTTCAACCCTAAGTGTTATTCCGCAAACACTTGGGTACGATTCTTTTGATTAACTTCTAATAAAGAATTAAACGTTGGAAAATATTGTCTCTTATCTTTACGTTGCTTTATTGTTAATCATTTTATACATCTTTGTTTAAAGTCATACAACTTGGTTACTTTAGCTTCTTAGTTACTGATAACCAAGTAAAAGGGACCAACAAGTGGTATCAGAGCCTCTGATTTGTAAAACTTAAACCTGTTTTCAAAAATTAAAGAGTGATCAAGTTTTTAAAATCAAGATGCCACTATGACTGACATAGATGTTCCCCAGCTTGACGACAAAAAGGGTGGAAGTTATTCAGCAACTGCCCCTCGACTTGAAGCTGGCAAATTCAATAAGTGGAAAAAGCGAATGCTTTGCTACTTAACTGGGATGGAACCATATTACATTAAGTTGATTAATGATGGTCCATATGTCCCAACAACTGCCCAAGGTTTAATTAAACCTGAAGCTCAGTGGACCCCAGATGAAAGGAGGGTGGTCAATCAAGACCAGCGCCTGAAAAGCATCATTATATCATGCCTTCCTGATGATATAATGGAATCAATGATCAACTGTCCCACTGCCCAGCAGACATAGACTGACCTGGTTCATAGCTATGAAGGGCCTTCTGATACCAAAGAGAATAGAATCATGGACCTGAAGCTTGAATTCAATACCTTCAGGGCCAAGGATTCTGAAAGTCTCTCTGAGACTTATACTCGGTATAAGACCCTCCTGAATGAGCTGACCAATGATGGTGTTATACTGTCAAAACATGAAATCAATGTTGGTTTTGTTAACAGTCTCCCTGAGAAGTGGTTAAACTTCTCTCAGGGATTGAGAAATGCAAACCACATTCAGAACCTTGAGCTCCCTGCCATCTACGGGAAGTTTGTCTATGAAGACAATCTTATCACCAGGAGATACCCTGGTAAAGCTCAGGAGACCAAAAAGGCCTTGACAATTACACCCATATCAACTGCTTTCTATTCAAAAGGTGTTATGCAGGATTTTCAGGATGGATCTGATGATGAGGTTGACCAAAGAACCAGTGAGGAGTATCTTAATGATCTTCAACTTGAATTTCATGAAAGAGCACTCCTTGCTAATTCAAAAAGGTTTTTCAAGAAAAACAAATTTCCTTCTAAAGAAAATGACAATACTGAATGCTTTAAATGTGGAAAATGGGGCATTTTGCTAAAGATTGTTTTTCAAAAACAACCTCAGAACCATCTTTCAAATTTTCAAGAAATAACTCTTTTTCAGGCCCCAGCAAATTTCAACCTAAAATGCTTCAGTCTAGTCAAAGATTTGAAAAAGTCCCTCAAATCGACTTTGAAGCAAAGTATAGAAAGGCAAAAGCTAAACTTGCCCTTCTTGAATCATCCTCAACAGTCTCTCAGCCTCCTCAGGCTCCAAAGCCTACTCAAGCCAAGAACAAATGGCTTGTTGCTGAAACATATGACTGGGATGAGGTTGAAGTGTCCTCTGATGATGATGAAGTTCACATCAGTGCCCTGATGGCTCTGTCAGAAGACAACAAACTTGCTGTGGGGAAGAGTCATGCAAGGAATGATGAATGGGTCAACATCACAATGAGGAAGGTAAATCTTTTACTTTCTATGGATGATAATGATGATTGGAAATCTTACTTAGACTATATTAATGTTGATCTTAAGTATGTTGAAGAGCAAAGACTTAATTTGTTTTCAAAATTTAACAAACTGAGTTTTGAATTAAATCATAGTAGAGATGAATTACTTGCCTTAAAACAAGCCAAGCTTGAAAGTGTTACACTTAAAATTCAAAACTCTGAACTTGTAAAACAAAATCAAGCTCTTCAGGAAGAACTTAAGAAAGAAAAGGAAATTATTTGGAAATGGACTCAGAAAAACCCCAAACTTTATGAAACACTGAGTCTCTCACCCAGCCCCAATAAGGCTGGTCTGGGTGATGATCAACTCACTGAAGTTTCTGGGGAGAGTTGCCATTCTACAACTTTTCTATTAACCAACATACTCTCTAGCAAAGAACTAGCTCCCAAACCCAGTGATTGGATTGAAAGAAACAATCCTGATAGTAAATTGCCAAATTTTAACACTGGAAGAATCCTGGAGCCTGAAAGTCAGGCTATAAATGAGCTGCTAGGAGTCACTGATGAACTTGGTCCTACTAAGTCCATCACTGAGTCTAAGTCTGATTCACCACTCCCTCCACTGAAACAACTTTAGGGAGCAGAACCCAATTCTGACCTTGCACCATTAGTCTTTCAACCACTTTCTCTTAAAGAGAAACCAGGGTTAGGAAGGACTATACTGAAAAGACCTACTCCTGCACCCATTGAACACCAAAAGCCTTCAGTAATTACTGAAGTGAAGCCTGAAAGCACTGATTCAAAGGTTGATCAGCTTGCTGAACTTGTCAGGATGCTGAGTGAGAAAATTGAGTCTACTGAGAAAAACTCTGACTCTAAACTTACAAAGCCCTCAGTATCCTCAGGTTCTTCAAAACCAAAAACCACACCTAGACCCTCAGGGAGATGTGAACTGTGCAATTATCCAAATCACAGCACTGATAAATGCTACAGAGTCCTATTTTGTATGATATGCAAACAAGAGGACCACAGAACTTGTGATCACATCCCCCACACTGCTTCTTTAAAAGCAAGGGGTCTATACAAAACCCAAGGCTATTAGTATGCCACACCTTCCAAACAAAGACTGAAGGCTAAGCCTTTCTCACCATGTCCTCACTGTGGTTTCAATGATCATCTTCCTGATGATTGTATGATGAAAGAATGCTGTGACATCTGTGGAGATCCCTCCCACGAAACCAGGGGACATGACAAAGTGATTCAGTCAAGAAGGAAAAATCAAACCAACACTTCTCAGTCACCTGAGGCATCAACCTCCACAAAATGTAAAACATGTGGTAGCTCAGGTCACATAACTTTAGACCATGATTCATTAACTGAGTTCAAAAAGTCCCTGAGGACTAAGCCCACTAGAAGGTGGGTCAACAAGCAAAACTAACCCAGTTTACTGTTTGTGCAGAAACACATCAAGGATCCTACCTGGCATCTAGATAGTAGATGCTCCAGAAGTATGACTGGTGTGAAAAGTTTTCTGCACAAATATGTGGAAGAACCAGGACCCAAAGTAGTATTTGGTGATAACTCATCAGCTCCCACTGAAGGTTATGGTTCAGTAAACTGCAATGGTATAGTTTTTACAAGAATAGCTTATGTTAATGGTCTCAAGTATAACCTGATAAGTGTTTCCCAACTATGTGATGCCAAATACATAGTTCAGTTTGATGACAAGAGAGGGACCATCTTTAATGCCAATAAGGAAGTTGTGTTGATTGCCCCCAGGAGGGATGATGTATATGTCCTTGACATGTCATCTCTGACTCAAGATGGGACTTGCCTATTCTCAAAGGCAAGTGAGACAATCAACTGGCTATGGCATAGGAGACTCTCTCATCTCAATTTCAAGAGCATCAACAACCTGGCCAAACAGAACAAAGTTCTCGGCCTTCCATCCCTGGTGTATACCAAAGACAAGCCTTGTTCTGCTTGTGAAAAAGGAAAACACCACATGGCATCATTCAAAACCAAACAAACCTTTTCCATCAAAAGCTGCCTACATCTTCTTCATATGGACCTTTTTGGACCTGTCAGTCCAATGTCCATTCACCATGAGAAGTATACTCTGGTCATAGTGGATGAATACTCAAGATATACTTGGGTTTACTTCCTGACCAAAAAGAGTCAAGCAGCTGAAACAATCATGTCATTTGTCAGGAACAATGAAAATCAAAATGATGTCAAAGTTAAACAGATCAGGACTGACAATGGCACTGAATTCAAAAACCAAGACCTTGAGTGTTTTTGTGATGAGAAAGGAATTTCTCAAAAATTCACTTCTCCCTATACTCCTGAACAAAATGGAGTAGCTGAAAGGAGAAATGGAACACTCATTGAGGCAGCAAGAACTATGCTGAATGGCTCAGTCCTCTCAACACATTTTTGGACTGAGGCAGTTAAAACAGCCTGCTACACTCAAAACAGGTCAATCATTGTGAAAAGGCATAATAAGACACCTTATGAGATATTCAAAGGAAGGATCCCTGACATCAGCTATTTTCATGTATTTGGGTGTCCTGTGTTTATACATAATCACAAGGATCACTTAGGTAAATTTGATGCCAAAGCTGATGATGGATACTTCCTGGGATATTCCCTGGTTTCTAAAGCCTTCAGGGTGTTCAACACAAGGAGACAACAAACTGAGGAAACTTATCACATTACTGTTGATGAGAGCACTGAATCCATCAGGTTCTCAAATTCCTCAGTTGAAGAAATTGGTATTGATGACTCATCAAGATATCCTCCTGATGAGTATCATCCTGAGAACAATCCCTCAACCCAATACCAAGCTGATGCTGATGTCTCCTATTACATCACCCCTCATAACCTACCCCAACCACCTATCAGTGAGTTCATAGAAACTCAGCCTGTCTCAAATGAGACTGACACCACTGAACAAATTGTTCAGGAACCCTCAGAACAAATTGTTCCTACTGTAGTCACTGAAGCACATATTGATGAGTTACCTCATGTTCCTGAGTCTGAACCTAATCAGGCTCCTACAAGCTCAAATTCCTATCCCAAACCCCAGAATAGCTGGACTAGATCCAAAATCATTGAGCTTGTGAACATCATTGGTGAACCCACTGAAGGCATGCTTACAAGAAGCAAGGCTGCTAAACTCAAGGCTGCCTCTGCCAATATATGTCTTTATGCTGACTATCTCTCAGAAATTGAGCCTAAAAATGTCAAAGAAGCCCTGACTTATGAAAGCTGGGTTCAGGCCATGAGAGATGAATTGGAACAATTTGACAGAAATGATGTCATGACCCTTGTTGAATGCCCCCAGGGTGTTTTAATCATTGGTATGAAATGGGTCTTTAAAAACAAGACCGATGAAAATGGCACAGTCATCAAAAACAAAGCAAGACTGGTTGCCAAAGGATATAATCAACAGGAAGGTATAGACTATGAGGAAACCTTTGCACCTGCTGCAAGAATGGAAGCCATCAGGATCTTCCTTGCCTATGCAACCTACATGAACTTTAAAGTTTACCAAATGGATGTTAAAAGTGCATTCCTGAATGGTAACATCAAAGAAGATGTTTATGTGCAACAGCCTCCTGGTTTCGAAAGTAGTGAATACCCCAACCATGTCTACAAGCTTAACAAAGCCCTTTACGGACTGAAACAAGCACCCAGGGCATGGTATGAAACTCTTTCAGCCTTCCTGATCCAAAACAAGTTTGTCAGAGGAAGAATTGACAACACACTGTTCATCTACAGAACAAAGGATGATGTCATTCTTGTCCAAGTATATGTTGATAACATCATGTTTAGCTCAACAAGTTACAAACTTTGCAAACAGTTTGAGAAACTGATGACCACAAAGTTTGAAATGAGCATGATGGGTGAACTCACATACTTTCTTGGACTCCAAATCAAATAAACTGATAAAGGAATATCCATTTGCCAAGAGAAATACCTCAGGAACCTACTGAAGAAGTATGAGCTCACTGAGTGCTCTTCAGTAAAAACCCCTATGGTTCCTCCAAACAACCTTGGCCCAGATCTCACTGGAAAATCAGTGAATCAAACCCAATACAGAGGAATGATTGGCTCACTGATGTACTTACTTGCCTCAAGGCCTGATATCCAATTCTCAGTCTGCCTGTGTGCCAGATACCAGGCTGACCCTAAAGAATCACATCTCACTGCTGTCAAGAGAATCATCAGGTACCTGAAGGGTACTCCAAACCTAGGTTTGTATTACCCAAAATGTTCTGGATTTGACCTCAAAGGGTACACTGACTCTGACTATGCAGGATGTAACATGGATAGGAAAAGTACCTCAGGATCCTGCCAATTTCTTGGTGGTAAACTTGTGTGTTGGAGTACAAAGAAACAACAATCAGTGGCCATGTCCTCAACTGAAGCTGAATATATGGCTGCTGCAGGATGTTGTGCAAATGTACTATGGATGAAGAGCCAACTGAGTGACTATGGCATTCAGTATAAGATGGTACCTATCTTTTGTGATAATACGAGTGCCATAGCCATCTCAAATAATCCAGTACTTCATCAAAGAACCAAACACATTGACATCAGATACCACTTCATCAGGGACCATATCTCTAATGGAGAAATTGAACTACATTTCATCCCCACTGAGTATCAGCTAGCTGATATCTTCACAAAACCCTTGGATGAACCCACTTTCACAAGATTGAAAGCTGAACTGGGCATGTTGGACATAGAATCAGGGAACTGATCAAAAATTGTTCCAACATGATGTAAATTCTCTAAGTCCCTGATCATAACCTTCCTGAAAAACCCATTTTTGTTGAATGATAATTCATTCAGGGGGTTGTGGATGAAAAATGGCATTAAATACCCTAACTAAATGATCCAAATACTTAGTTAGTAAATGTCCCAGGTAGGTAACTGATTCCTATTAAATATAGGAATATATGTCACTTACACAACTGGCATCCACATCTTGGGCCCCCACATCCCTCTTACCAAACACCACTGAGCATTAAATGCTCTCTCACACACAAAATGTGTGATGATTTCTTTTTCTCTGCAAAAGTGCATTATTAGCAGAGGCACCCCAAAGGGTGAGAGAAAAAGGGGTAGTGGGAATCGTGATATTTAATGCGGATCTCAAACCTATATTATTATGCTGTTTCGGTTGAATATTATAAGTTTTTGATATGCGCAACATCACTACCCTAATTCCCACTATAAATACCCCCACAAAAAGGGAAAAACACACACGCTTTTAAAATTATAACTAAACTCTTGCAAATTGTTTTCAAAACTGCGTGTGTTTCCCTCACCAATACCATTTTTCAAAACCAGGCCTTTTAATCTAAACCAAATGGCTTCTTCAAAGGTCGTAAAATACGCACCCAATGTGGATTTCCAAATGGAAAGCGTAGACCTTACCAAGAACAATGTGGTGGGGAACTTTGCCTACCCTGCTGGGTACCCTGAATACAGGGATGTGGTGAACTTCCTTCAGAACTGCTTCCTGACCACCTCATTCACAAAAACCCCCTCAGTCATCTATCATGACTATTTGAGGGAATTTTGGTGCACAGCGGTGGTTGAAAACCCTGATGCGCCAAAAGAGGCCAAAATAAAGTTTACAGTCAAGAATGGAACCAAGTCCCTAACTCTTGACTATAAAACTTTTGTCAAAGCCACTGGCCTTGACTACACCACGACCTTCACAGCCCAACCCTCTGAGAAAGTGGTAAAAGAGGTCTTACTGAAACTGGGACCCTATGACAAAAATCACCCTGAGGTGACACCAGGGTCCCTATTATCCAAAGCCCCAATAATAAAGACCTGGTTCCCAGCTCCCTGGAGAATTCTAATGACTTTTGTCATTCAGGTTCTCTAGGGAAATAAATCCTCTACTGAGCAATTAAACACTACTCAGGCAATGATAGTGTTTTGTCTCATTGAGGGTAAAATGATTGACCTTGGAGAAATCATCTTTAGGGACCTCATAGCAAAGTTAGGGGGGAAGTCTAGGCAAAAACACATGTCATATCCTAGATTTGTTTCCTGTGCCCTACAAGACTTGCTTGGGTCTGAGTATGTTAAGCCTGACATAATAGGTTTTGAGCCTGATGTCCTACACAAGGAAAATTACTCTCGTGACCCTCTTGAGGTTACACCTATCACCCTGACAATGTATATGCGTTCTGCTATCCAGGGTGACAATAAAGTTTCACCAGTTCCCTCTCCTACCAAAAAGGTGAAGAGGAAGAAGGGACAGGGGTCCAGGAAGGTGGCTCAACCCAAGTCACTCGACACTGAGACCTCTGACCTTAATGCTGCCAAAAAGGGGCATGAATTACCTCCCTTGACTGCGGACACCCTGAAAATAATTACCCAGTCACTAGGCCTGCAACAAAAGCCATCGGAGGGCACTGAGACATCACACTCAGTGTCCTCGGGCATACCCGTTTCCAAAGACTCTACTGTCATAAACAAGACGGTTGAACCGAAACAAACCAAACCTTCACATCCTGCTAAAGGCTCTGGCAAATCACAACCAGAGTCTCAGGGAGTAAGGGATCCTAAATCCTCGGTGGGGCAGCACTACTCCACTGAGAAGGGGTCCACAAACAATCACATCCTGCTAAAGGCTCAGGTAGATCAAAACCCAAGCATCAGGGAGTTCATGTCCCTAAACCTTCGACAGGCCAGAACAAGCCTGTTGGAAAGGGGGACTCAACCACTCATTTGCCTGATGAGGACATTCGCAAATCAAAGCTTTTGTCTGAGGGCACCCCTACTCATCCCAAAGACTCAGAGGGAAACATACAACCCGCTGATAGGGACACAACAATCACGGCTCCTAATGATGACACTGAGAAACACCCATCAGTGTCTGAAGGGGTCACGGGGGACAAAGATTCAGAGGGATATAAACCACCCGCTGATATGGAACCCAAAACCACTCCCGGAGGTGCGCATTACTCGGGAACTTACCTTAAAGACCAGGTAGGTAAAACCCAACCTACCGGATTTGAGGGGTCAGGACCTGGCCAAAACGAAGGAAAATCTTCTTATGAAGAGGAGCCGGATAACCTCCATTTGTTGCAGATTACCTCCCTGGCGGATGCTCAAGCATTCTTATTTTCTGATGATGAATTCAACAGTGACGAGGAAGTCTTCATGGCCGGAGATGATATGGAGGATGAGGAGACAGTCCCTGAACCTGTTACTCAGTCTCCTCAAACCTTTAACCATGACGAAGATGAACAACATTCCGAGCCGGAAACCTCAGAAGACGATTCAACTCCTCTCACTGAAAGAGCCTTCCAAAAGTTCATCAAGAAAATGACCAATGTTTTATACAGGGGGGTCACTGAAGAGGTGTTTGACATGCATGCTGAGCAAGCAGTCCACTATCACCTCCTCAAAGATGCTATTGAAGATTACAATGAAGATGTCAGGGAGCAAAATTCCACTGTCTCTCACTCCCTGACACAAATGGCTTCACACATCAATCAGTTTTTGGAATCCATTAAGGAGCTGGCTACAGGGGTTAAGTCAGTTCAAGAATCAGTCAAGGATGATCCTGAGCTCAACAAGAGAATTCTTCAGGCATTTGAGACATACCAGGTAAACGCGGTGGCTCTTACTGAGTTACTTGGTCTGATAAAGGGTTCCAATGTTCAGAATCTCAGCTCCACGGTGGAGTCCCTCTAGTCTTCCTTCACTAAGTTGGAAGCATCAGTGACAACTCAATCCCTGAAGTCCACATCTCTGGCATGGACAATGGGATCCAGGATGACTGCCCTTGAAAATTCTCAAGCTTCACTTGATTCCAAGGTATCTCCCATTCATTAGGATACTGCGGAGATCAAGTCCATGATGACAGAAATATTTCAAGCTTTCAAGGGTAGTTCTACTTCATCTTCAGTAACTCCAACACTTGCTATCACTGCAGCTCCGACAATTGTTGAGGGGGAGAATGTTCCTGAAACCCCTATTACTGATGAACAAGAAGCTGGACAGCCCTCTCACACTGAGGGGGAGCATGTCACTGAAGCCACACCAATCACACAAGTTCCACCACAAGAGGAACCAGTCTCCTCCACTCTCTTTCAGGACAGAGGAAAAAGCATAGCCACCACCTTAGAACCTGAAGTAAGACTCCAGCCTGCCTCCACAATGGTGAGAACTGACCCTGATGAATCTATCAGGGTCCCATTTGCAATCAATGGAAAAATCTATCAACTCACTAATGACCAAATACAGGACTACATGGAAAGAACTGAGAAAGTGGCAAAGGCAGCTGAAGAGGAGAGATTGAGCAAGCCTGAACTGATACAGGTTGTTCATGAGGAGGCTGAAAAGATTGGTCTAGATACTGAGGCATTAGCTACTAAGCAAGCTGGTGCAGCCTTTAAAAAGGCTCAGGAAGAACAGATGATTGCTCTGAAAAAGGAAAGGGAAGAGAAGCTGAAAAGGCAAGCTCAAATCAGAAAGACCAGGGTTGAAAGATATCATTGGGTGATGAAGGAAAGATTGAAGCCTGAAACCATCACTGACATCAAAATCCACAGGAATACCAAACCCGCAATGGTCACTGTCTTCAGGGGGCTGATAAAAGAATCATGGACATTCATAACCCATTCAAATTCGCTGACTTTGGGATCACTGAACTTGATGAACTCCGTCCCATCATTGCCAAGAAAAATGGTGTCGTTGTTGATCAACTTCTCAAGTCACTGAGTGAAAGGTATGACAGACTGAGAGCAATGCCTGAAGCCCTCAACATTCCCTCCCTTCTTCCTGCTCCAACAACAGGAACTGCTTCATCTACTACCACCAGGAGGAAAAGGAAGCACATTGAATCTGAGCCTGAGATCAAGGTCCCAGGATTGGATTGTGATAGGACCATTCCTGAAGGAATCACCTTCGTGAACAACACCGTGCTTGAACACCCTGAAAGAGGTCTATGCTTTACAGATGAATATGGAGACCTTGCTTTCCAAAGATGGTCTGATATAGACAAGGCAGGGGTCACGGCAATGGTAACCTACCTGATGTTAGCCTTTCCTATACAAAGTCGTGCGAACCAAAGGTTCTGTAAGGACCTTCGGGCAAAGATTGAGAAGCATCCTGAGAAACACCTGCTGAGATCAAAGAAAGCTAAGATTGAGGGTCTTGGATATCATCTGAACATCTGATCTGCAACAACTATCTTTTTTATTTGTTTATAATTTGTAGGAAAATGTAATAGCTATGAATAAACTGATGTTTTGTTTAAATAGTTATGTTCTACTTACAATTACAACAAACATTCAGCAAGAGAAGAAGTACCCTGACAACTCATGCTGAATCAAGAGACACTTAGGCTATTTGTATGTTCAAATAGGGGGAGATTGTTGGGTCACTGAATTCCCCAAATCTTCTAACAAGGATTTGAACATAAAATCCCCTAAGTGTAAACAAGTCACTGAGCGAACAGTAACTCAGTGAGTCACCTTCAGGGAGCTAAGAACGAGCCTAAGAAGAAAGGTTCTCCACTCAGTGAGGCGGAACTTAGTGAAGTGTGATCTAAGCCAAGAAGAAGGTGATGGGTTCAGTGAGGATGACAATAACTCACTAAACCCCAATGACTCCTCAACAACTTAATCGTACTGAAGACTGATGACATGAAGACCGATGTTTTGGCGGGACTGGGCGGGAAAGTCTGAGCTGCTTTATTAAAGTGCTTTATCACTTTAATGTCAAACTTTCCCCAAATGGTTAAAACCAGTCTGTCATCAGAAAGTGCCTTTTGGATCTAACTCAATGAGGGTTCCTTGCCAGAAGAATAATATCTTTCAAGATATTGTTAAGGAAGCTTTAGGACCAATGTATATTTAGTTGTTCTATACTTGTGTATAAATAGGAAGCAAATGTGAGGAGTAAAAGTTGACAAGTTTGTGCAATTAATGCAAAGCATTCACAAACCACTTTACTCCTCCAAAGAACAACGCAAGCCCCTGAGATAGCTCAGTGGGTAATTTAAGTTGTCACTCAACACTGTTTGAGTTTAGTGAGGAGTCCATACAATACTTGTCGTTTCAACCCCAAGTGTTATTCCGCAAACACTTGGGTACGATTCTATTGATTAACTTTTAATAAAGAATTAAACGTTGGAAAATATTGTCTCTTATCTTTACGTTGCTTTATTGTTAATCATTTTATACATCTTTGTTTAAAGTCATACAACTTGGTTACTTTAGCTTCTTAGTTACTGATAACCAAGTAAAAGGGACCAACATAAACCCGTTGTAGAAAGACAACGTCGACTCAACCCAAATATGAAAGAAGTTGTTAAGAAGGAAATCATCAAACTTCTTGATGCAGGAATTATTTATCCTATCGAGGATAGCCCATGGGTGAGTCCTATTCATTGTGTTCCAAAGAAAGGAGGAATGACTGTAGTGACAAACGAAAGGAATGAATTAGTTCCTACTAGAACTGTCACTGGATGGCGAGTATGTATTGATTACATAAAACTTAACAAAGCCACCAGGAAAGATCATTTTCCTTTACCCTTCATGGATCAGATGCTCAAAAGATTAGCAGGAAACAAATACTTTTGATTCCTTGATGGTTTTTCGGGATATTTCCAAATTCCTATCGATCCAGCCGATCAAGAGAAAACCACATTTACATGTCCTTTTGGAACCTACGCTTACCGGCGTATGCCTTTTGTTCTATGTAATGCACCTGCAACTTTTCAAAGGTGTATGATCGCAATATTTCAAGACATGCTTGAAACATCTATGGAAGTTTTCATGGATGACTTTTCAGTTTTTGGTGATTCTTTTGAAACTTGTCTTTCCAATATCGATAAAATGCTTGAGAGATGTGAAGCTGCATATCTAGTTCTTAATTGGGAAAAATGTCATTTCATGGTAACTGAAGGAATTGTGTTAGGACACAAGATATCAAGTTCAGGGATGGAAGTAGACAAAGCTAAAATAGATGTTATCACCAAATTACCACCACCAACTAATGTTAAAGCCGTTAGAAGTTTTCTAGGACATGCCGGTTTTTACCGCCGATTTATCAAAGATTTTTCAAAAATATCACGTCCTATGACTAAACTTTTAGAAAAGAATTATGTATTTGATTTCAATACTGACTGCATTAAAGCTTTCAAAACATTGAAAAGTCAATTGACTAGTGCCCCAATTATGGTTGCACCTAATTGGTCACTACCATTTGAAATCATGTGTGATGCAAGCGATTTCACTGTTGGAGCTGTTTTAGGACAACGTGAAGGAAAACATTTTCGTCCTATATACTTTGCTAGTAAAACACTCAACAATGCTCAACAAAACTATATGGTTACGGAGAAAGAATTATTAGCCGTAGTTTTTGCATTCGACAAATTCAGGTCTTATCTCGTGCTTTCGAAAACAATAGTTTTTACCGATCATTCCGCACTCAAATATCTGTATAACAAACAAGATGCAAAACCGCGTCTTAATGGATGGATTTTATTACTGCAAGAATTTGATATCGAAATAAAAGACAAGAAAGGAGCAGAAAATCTTGCAGCAGATCATTTATCACGTCTCGAGAATCCGAATTTGGAAGAATTAAAAGAAAATGAAATTAATGATTATTTTCTAGAAGAAACTCTCATGATGATAGATAAAGATGATGATGATGAGGAAATACCATGGTTTGCAAATTACGCAAATTATCTTGCAGGAGATATTCTTAAAAAAGGGATGAGTCACTACCAACGTAGTAAGTTCTTTTCAGAACTAAAACAATATTATTGGGAGAAACCTTACCTTTTTAAGATGTGTAAGGATGGAATGATACGAAGATGTGTTTCGGGTGCCGAAACAAGAAAATTCTTGATGAATGTCATCATGGCCCAACTGGGGGACATTATGGTCCTTCCACTACAGCTAGAAAAGTTTTTGATGCTGGTTTCTATTGGCCTACAATTTTCAAAGAAGCGTATACTCTTGTTCAAAACTGTGATGCGTGCCAAAAATCCGGTAACCTTTCTCGAAGAGACGAAATGCCTCAAAAGAGCATTCAAGTCTGTGAAATATTCGATATTTAGGGAATTGATTTTATTGGACCCTTCCCTAAATCACACAAATACGAATATATTCTCGTTGCAATCGATTATGTTTCCAAATGGGTTGAAGCTGAAGCTCTTCCTACTAACGATGCACGAGTTGTTGTCAACTTTCTCAAAAAGCTTTTTGCTCGCTATGGAATTCCTAAAGCTTTAATAAGTGGTAGGGGATCCCATTTCTGTAATAAACAAATGGAGAAAGTAATGAAACGATATGGAGTTCATCATCGTTTTGCTACAGCTTATCATCCACAAACTGGTGGTCATGTCAAAAATACCAATAGAGCTATAAAAAGAATACTTGAAAAAACGGTTAAAGACAATCCTTCCGTTTGCTCAAGGAAATTAGATGACGCTCTATGGGCATTTCGTACATCATATAAGACACCAATTGGTACGACACCATACAGACTCTTGTATGGGAAAACATGTCATCTACCGTTCGAACTTGAACACCGTGCTTACTGGGCGTTAAGAAGCTGTAATCCTGATTTAAAAATAGCTGGAGAAAAGAGATTTTTGCAATTACATGAACTTGATGAGTTAAGACTTCAAGCTTATGAAAACTCCAAGCTATATAAAGCAAGAACCAAAGCATATCACGATACAAGTTTAAAGCTCCAAAACTCAAACCAAAATGGTTTGGACCATATGTAGTAAAACATGGATTTCCATCAGGTTATGTTGAACTTTATGACAAACATGGTGGAAGTTTCATTGTAAATGTGCACAGAATTAAACTATACTATGATAAGGAGCAATTAAACGTGATTTCTAATGAAGAAATTTCATCCGAATTTGAATATGAAGCTATCACATTCATGGATCCACACAAGGAAATGGTTCCTTGGGCACACAGTAATAGTTTTATCTATGATGCTCTTCCTAGAGCATGGGAAAATATTAAATTGGAAAACATAGATGAAACAGGAGAGGGAATTGTTATAGGAAATGTGTTGTATATCCCTAAAAGGAAACATAACACTAAAACTTAATAATCTATTTTGAAGTTTGAGTCCGGCTGAGGACTCGTTAATAAAACAAGCGCTTCTCGGGAGGCAACCCGTGTGTTTATTTTTATTTTTATTTTTCAGTGTTTATACCCCAAAGTTTTACCACTTGGTCGAACTTAAGTGTGGGGGTTTGCCACTAATTTGAATAAAACTGCAATGCTTTTTTTTTTGTTTGTTTTTGTTTCTAATAATGCAGGTGTTGATTGCAAGAAACAGAAGATTGGATAGAAACATAACACCGAATATCATGGTTTATTCTCTCATTTTTCCTACTTTCATACTTTTTCGTTTATCACATTGAGGACAATGTTTAACTTAAGTGGGGGGGGGGGGGGGTGAGTAGGTAAAATAAGAAATTAAGTCTAATATCGATTTAATTTTTAAATTTTGTTTGTCCTTATAATCTAGTTGTTTTCACGCTTTTAGGAATAATTTATTAGAATGACTGGATCAATCCACTGGTGAAATCGGTAATTTTTGAAAAATTTGAGATGTATCCCGATTAATATTGCAATCCATTTCTGGGATCGATAACATTTGCTAGCGCATATTATAACCCTTTCCACTAAATTGTGAGGATTTGAGCCTATTTCATATCGAGCATACATCTTTTATGCTTGAATATTTTGTTATGAGTGTGCCGGTGATTTTATTTATTCTAGAAGTTGTGCTTGTAAATCATTACGAGACTGTTATGAGATTACATTTTTTGTAATATAAGTATACATACGTGATAAGAGGCAACCTTAGGATTTTAACCAAATAGCCTTCATTATTGATTTTTAGCTAGTCACATTGATTAGTTAATTTACAATTTTTAACCCTTTTGTTAGCGTTCATTTTTAGCGCTAGATACCCTTAGTTACTCCCTTTGAGCCATCCTTTTCATTTTTGATAAATCCAGAAAAATACAAAAAGATTTTACACTTTAAACCTTTGCCTAACCCTTGTCATAGTCTAAATGGTGGGTTGCTAGTTGCTTGGTTGTTGGATAGTTTATGATGCTTATTAGTGAGCCACACTTCACCAATTATGTGTGTGCCATTCCGACAAAGATGAAGACTGCAGCTTCTTATTTGTATTGTTGTGGTGATGCTTATGCGAAGTGTGGGGGAATTCTGAGTTTTTTTACAAAAAAAATAAATAAATAAATAAATAAAGTCATCACAACTATAAGGTGACAATTATAGCAAATGTGCTATATACGTGAATAAAACAAATTTTGTGATATGTTGCTAGCCAATGTGCTATGTATGAAGAATATTGTTATGGCGAATCGATGTATCGATATTTGAAGAAGAGGAAGATTGTAACTATAATCATTTACGGGTTCGTGGTTTGTTTGGTGACTAGCAACAATGAGACTTAGACTTGATTTTATTTTTCTTTTAAAACCAATTTCATAAATATTCCCATGCCTTATTCCTACCCTTACCAGATTACTTTATCTATATGGATATTGTAATGGCTTTGTGAGAATGTCAAGTGCAAGAATATTATAGTGACCATCTGGTTTTTGAGTAATCAAGAACTCGCGCCAGTAATCTATTGTATTTTTGTATGAGATGTTTGAACATTGGCCTGGTACAGCCCGAAGCCTTACATTACAACCCGAATAAAAGACCTCTTTGATATGTAGACTTGGTGCTTAGACCATTGCGGTGTAGTTTTGTTTCTTGTACAAGCCTATGGTAATAATTAGATCATGACTGAGCAACGAGTGTGATTTCTCTTATATATACTCCACTTCTTAAATAAATGAGTGATTGAGTGAATTATACTTCGTTCCTTTTTCGTGAGGTGTTTAGAAATGTTAATCAAGCAAGAAAATCATTGGGTATTTTCAAATATCTCGATTTTTCACTATTCAAGCTTAAAAATGATGAATCTTATCTTGTACTTGTACTTGGTGGATTTGCATCACATTTTTCTAATCATTTTTGGTTACCATGCGGATATTTAGTTTTCTTCTAGATTTGCTTGAGGACAAGCAAAGTTTAAGTGTGGGGGATTTGATAACGCTCAAAGTTAACATGTTTTTATAAGCGTTATTAGTGTTTTTGTGTATGTTATTTGGTTGTTTTTATATGCTTTTTCCACTAAATCGTATCAAAGTATGTTTTTGTAACATATGTAGCCAAATGCAGGAAAAATGGAGAAAAAGTGAAGAAAATGAAGTATACGCGATTACACAAAGATTCCCGAGCTCAAAAGTCCAATCTGTGAAATAATTCATATGAGAACCTAAGTTTTGTCATCTAAAAGTTCCAAGTTCAGAAGTTAATCAAGTTTGGATAGTGCATAAAGAACTACACAAGGAAAAGTCAAAGTCCAAAACAGCCAGGATCTAGCATCCGATCGGTTGGAGTTTAACCGATCGGATTGCCATTATGACCATTTTCCATCCGATCAGTTTCAACCCGCAACCGATCGGATGGCCACTTCTGCATGTTTTTGCCAACTTTTATGCACGAATCTTGGTCTTTTGTCCCATGGTTCTAGGCCCTTCTTAGTATCTTACTGTCCAAGTTCAAGCATTTAAGTCCCTATTCATTACCAAGAGTGTTGGACAAGCCTATAAGGACCTCAAACGTGCACCATTCAAGACACCATTGAAGATACCATTTACTCTCATTACTACACACAATTATTATCATCTTCTAGCTCTCTAAGGAGGAAAATTCGCGCAGAAAGAACCAGGAACTTTGGAGGACCAAGGAAGCAACATTTGGAGTCCGAAAACCTCAAGAAATCATCACCAACACTTAGGTTACCAATACCTTGTCATTTTTTATCAATTTCAAAGCATTGTAAGACTTATAACCATGGATTCTAATGTTAAATATTCTAAGTTTATTTGCATGTTTGCTATGAGTGGCTAGTAATCTTTTTACACTTGTTTTGGTGATGTTTTATACTTAGTGATAGTTATGATTGTGATAACATGTTTTAATTCAATTTCAAGTCAATCCTAAGAACCAATTGTACCTTAAGTTTCATCGTGACATTTGTTCAGCCAAGGTTAACTAATTGATAATAGTTTCAAAGGTCGAAAGATTTGTTATTACTCAACTAGTTATAATCATTTGTCTATGAATGATTGTTTTTCACCATAATTATTCTTGACTAAACAAAGAAACAAGAAGTATGATTGTAATGAGAATGCTTTTATAACATCAAATCGGATTGTTTGTAAACTTTTAGTAGGACGAAAGTTTAAATGTTTATAAACAATTGTGACCTTTTTGTCTATGAAGAGGTTACCTTTTGTGTTGACCATTTCCTAAGAGTATTTGATTTGTATTAAAAGTTTGTCTTGTGTTTAAGATATCCACCATACCTTATGAACCTTGGATAGATCTTGAATTGATTGGTTTACACCTAAAGCTTGTTTTTATGAACTAAAATCTTGACGAAGGTTTTAACTTGTAGAAACAATAGATTAGATCACCATCTAATTATCTCACCCAACATGCTATCAAAAGTTATAACAATCATGTGTGTCATTAAGTAGAAAACTAGTCTAAACAAGTGTAGTTTTTAATTTATTGAATTTGCTTATTATCTTATTTGCGTACATTAGAGATTTACTTTTAAACTTATATTTCGATTCACTTACAAATCCCTGCGAATGATCGCGACTTACCATCATATCTTGCTATAACGAACGAGTACACTTGCTCGTATGTGTTGTTTCTAGATTTGGTAACTCATCCTTATAAATTTAAAACTTGCACTAACAAATAGCACATCAGCCTTGCCGTGACCTTTGGTCATTGTTCCATGGTCTTGAGACTCAACCTTCGCCTTAGCCATGGTTGTGGTCTTCGCTTTAGGTCATTAGACCTTTGGTTTCATTTAATCATAACTATTACATGGTCATTTGGTATAAAAATGGGCTGTTAAGAATTTGAAGAAAAATATCACTCGTAAAGCGTTTTCAGGGCTCGAGCTTCTTAAGTGCTGAACGAAAACGTCGCTCCGGACAACTTTCGTGTTTTAACTTTTTGATGAATCGGACCAGAAGTGGCACTTTCAAAAAGGTCAGAATGTTTACAGCTTGTTTTAGGCAGTTTCGCCGTTTTGGTTTCGCTAACTTCTTATGGCCATAACTTTTGACTCGTGTACTCGTTTTAGGTGGCTCAAATTGCTATGTTTTCCTTTTTAAGTCCTCTATAACAGTAGGTAAGTGTTTCATATCATGGTTACTCTATTTTGGTCATGGTTCTCAATATAAGTCACTAGTTTCCTTGATTACTTAACATAAGTTAGTATATAGTTTCCAAAACTTGTTTTAATAGTTTTTATACATCATGAACATAACACAAAGACCATATATAGAATGAATGAAACATAATAAGCATGAAAATGATATTGAGCAAGAAAGTGTATTAGGGTTTCTTACAACTTTTGGCCTTAATGAAAAGGGAACTCATGAACTAAGACAAGATCTAAATCCTTCAATCGAAAACCCTAGCTTCCAATTCTTCAACACTACCATTGCTAACCCTTGCTAGGATTGGTCTAACCTTGTAAGAACCTTATGTGTTCAGCCCCTAACCAGCTTGTGTAGCTCCTAATTCAACCATGGAATCACCAAACAAACTCTTGATTCATGTAGAGACTAACTATGCCTTCAACTTTGGTATGTAACTTATAACTTAGAAATCAAAGAATCAAGGTTTATGGATTGTGTGTGTCGTTTGGAATGAAGAGAAAAGAAGGAATGAGCCTTGTATTTATAGCATGAAGAGGAGGTTAGGAAGGTGCCTAGGAAGGTTCATTGAGGAGGTTAAGAGTTGTAAGGTTTTAGAAGTCTTTTAGGTTAAGTAAACTTACACTTGTGATAAATCTAAGCATGTTCTATCCTATGACTCATACAAAACGTGTAATAGGCTAGGAATGAGGAGGTTTAGTTGTTTTGGATAAGTCTTGCATGACTTGGATACTTATCTTGACTTATGGGGTGAGTTTTGGTCACGTTAATCGCTAACTGTAAGTCGTAAAGTCACGAAATATAAAACCGGGTATCCTAAAAATATGAAACTTATAAAAATGATTAAACTTATCAATATACCCTATAATAAAATATAAAATGAGTGGTAAGTTCTATCGGGTTGCTTAAACGCTGTTAAAACTAGAAATCGTAAGCTGAAAACGCGTAATTCGCGTAAAACGCTGAACTGGAAAACGTAAAATTCCAAAACTTTTGGAATTGTCGTAAAATGAGAGAAAATCATATTTCTATTGTTTATAGTGTTTTATGGACATATCAGGATGCTAGAATGACGTATAAACCTAAAAGTAAATCTCGGACACGGTTTCGTGATTTTTGCAGAAATGATCCGACGAGTGTCAAACTCTCGGATTATCATTAAAATAGTTTAACTTACGAGAATATGAAATAAAATTTTTTGGAGTGAATAGTGAATAGTGAAAGTGAATAGTAAAAATGAATAGTGAAATTTTCGGGAATAGAAGTTAACCTGAAAATGCGAATTGTTACACTATGGACTCATTAATAGCATACATTAAGACTCCAAATGTAATGAAAAAATACAAATGAAACAATTTTACATCAAAGTAATTCTCACTGTGTAAGGGCACTAAAGAATCCATTGATCTTCTCAACCTTAAGGGACCATAAAGAATCCATCAATGACCACTTCACCCACGAAACTCGCCCAAGCCAAATGTTTTACACGCATTTAGTGGTGTGTCTTTAGAATGCCTTTCAAAGTGCTTGATCAGGAAATACCAAAAAATGGTTAGCGAAGGTTGAAAAATAAAAGGTCAGTAGTCTAATGGCATTCCCTATTACGTTGAAAATATAATGGTAGTCTGGTAGGATTTCACACATATAGGTGTGTCTCTCTCAAATGTCTTTTAAAGTGCTTCATCGAGGATATAACTAACCTCTATGTCATCTATCCACACTTCTAATGGAATCCTAATTACCTATGGCGGCCTTTAACCATATTATTGTAATGTAATGGGTCATATTATTGTATTATTGAACTCTCATTGTTTATTAATGTGCATTGCTGAGATTGTTTATAAACATATTGAAGTTTATTTATTCAAGAATTATGGATAAATTTTATGTTATTACCCGGTTATGGCATCATTGTTTCATTTCCATTAGGCAAAAAAAATAATAGTATCAAGTTTTCTCACCATTACCTGATACTTCTTATTCCCTATTATAACTTAGTATAGAAATCATATGTAACCATGAACAACTCCATGCAAGTAGATTATTACTTCCACTAATAAAGCATTATCAAAACAATATAATCACGAAAAATCGAGTTGTAAGAGAGACACAAAATTTGAACACCTGAGAAGCAATCACCAAAATCTTTAGAAACATATTACATTTGTAAAAGACTAAAAGCTAATGAAAAGGTAATCTTAATCTCAATAATTTGTACATTTAAAACTTGCACCCATAGTTTGTTCTTCAGGCAACATGTGTTTTGTAGCATATACTGAAAGTGTCGTCTAATGGGGAATGATCACCTGTTCCTGCGTCCTTCCAGGCATACAACAACTTGTTGCCTTTAAACACAATCATCACTCCTTAAGAACCAACATAAGATTACTTAGAAGAGTTGTGATAAGTCCAAATACTGTAGTACTGTAAAAAAAATCGCTCGGATTGTTTTAGATCAAACCTGTTGTAAGACACTTGCCTTATCACCCGGAGTCACTTCAATCGTATAATTCTCATACTACCATGTACAAACATAAACACTCCGAATATAAACTAAATGCCAATGATTTGTCAAACAAAAATTGGTAGAAAACTATAACTTTGTTAGGTCACCATTTTGTAAACACAAGTATAATAATGATAGAAATGAGATGAGAATAAGAGATGGTTGATTATGAGACTTATGAAACATGAAAGAACAAGAGTTTCCTTAATAATATTCAAATAACCAGCAAATAAAATGTTTACATAAGCTTGGTATTTATAAGGGAGGAGTAGGGCAACACTCCCTACCTCCCTCCTTCCTTTTGGACGTGGGATTTCAAGCCCATTGGACTTACATACTTAAGCCTTGTAACATAAACATAGTAAAATAAATAACTAAGCAACCTATTACAAAAGGTAATGACCGAGACTTGACTAAAATACAAAAGTATGATCCCAACAATCTCCCCCTACGGGTCGGTCATCACGGTTGCTTGACGTCTTCATCTTTGTCGTTGACTTGTGACATGTAAAACTTTAGACGTCTTCAAAATGGTTGAATGATAATGAATGTACTTTGCTCTGTGTCTTTGTTCTTTGGTGATGCTGTAGTGGTTGTGTTATGAAGTAGTCTACTGTTCGTCACTCCTGCGTCTGTGGTGGTTGTCCGCCATTCCAACATACTCATACATCTTCGGACTTATACTTTCGCGTGCACGAAGTTCCTTTTCAAACTCTGAGATCTTTAGTCTTAATACTTTGTGGATTCTTCTTATTGGCGTAGAATCTTTCTTTGAACTTTGTGGTGCTAAGATCTTTGGGGGAGCTATCATTTGCATCAAGATGTATGTATGAGCATGTTGGAATCTACCATTATGGGAGTGAGGTACCTACGAGTAAACAGTTAGCAATAAATAACCGGTACTTACAGATAAGGAATTAGAGTTCGTCAACAGCATAGTGTGAAGACTCCTTCTAATCCTTATCCAGGCCGTTCCCATATCAGATATTCCCGAAGGAGCTTACGAGACCTACTAAGTAGCTCAATGACTGGGTGAGTCGCTGAGGATCACTCCACGACTGTAGACTGCTATGGAACCACCACAAACACTAAGCGTAACCCTTGTGGGGTTACCGAAGTGACCTGTTGTCAGGGCTGTTTGATGTTGACCCTGGCAGGAGTTTCCGTTCAATCATTGAGAAATACTTATGTAATTCTCTCATAAACGTTCTCGGCAGATTGCTAAGATCTACGAAGGACTCGATAATTTACAGCTGGTGTTCATTGATGTAGAACACCAGTTATAGAAATACTAAGTGTTCCTAAGAGATCTTTGATGTATCTCAAGGCTCTAGACTCTATAAGTGCACACTTAGGTTTCCTATGCGGAGACTAGGGAGGGGTCTCCTGCTTCAATATCAACCATCTCTAAGAGACAGGTCGATAGATTACACTGGTTCCCCGTGAGAATGAAACAAGTCCTTTTAAGAGAACTTGAGTGGTTAAGAAGGTTTAGTGCATTGCGTCACTGGGTCCATGACGACTTTATCTTCAATACCGGTGTTGTCTTTTGCAACAACCAGTAGCATACGTATTGAACCCGGTGTCTGCCCTAAGGTTGAACATATGGAGGGCTATTTCTTTTCACCCTTTACTTTACTTTTCTTTTTAATTCTTCAACTCCTTCTTTCCCTTTCATTCTTTTCTCCTTTTTTCGTATCATACCTAAGGACTTCTAATTCTAACTATGGGAGATGTCCTTGGGTAGATCCCTCCGGCTCTGGCGGATCATAGGACGGTTATTCCTATCTTAATCACCTTATAACTCCGATAGTAGCCAAGAAACCTTTGATTGAATATCTCTCAAAGTGTTTGTGATAATCAAATATTTTGGTTAACACTTTGAGAGTTTTGTTGTACACTTTTGAAGGGCTCCCCCTTCACATGTGCTCATAAGTATTTAATAAATTTGCACATGCGGGAGGAGCAAGCATTTTGAATTGATCCGCTTTCCGTGAACAAGACCGATTCGAGACACGCTTACATCACTAGTTAAACTAGCTTGAAGTTATTACCCGGCCTGGTCAAGTCCACAGAAAGTTTCTCGAGATGGTACATTTCTACTAAGACAAATCCTTTTTCGAGACACGCTTACGTGGTTAGTTAAAAAGATACATTGTCAGCTTTTAGGTGACAACTAGCTCTAGTAACTAACTTGATGTTATTACCCGTCGAGGATAAGTCTTTTCGATATTACTAACTTTTATTATATCGTCAATTCCTGGGTCAATTCTGAGTCTAGCTCGCACATGATACAACTTTTAGCTTTGACTACTTATATTTTAATCACTTTTTCATTTTCTCCCCCTCAAAAATAGCATATCAGATGATGTTTTTGACAAACCTTTTGGATTAAAATATGCCTTTTTGAGTCTTATGGGGAGATTCACCAAGAACTTTTGATTTTGAACAAAGTATTTTGTTTTGACAAGTTCTCCCCCTCAACAAGTGATTAGGTCTTATTGAGGTGAAATACTTGTCCTTTTGAGCAGAATTATGAAAAATCATAAACATTTGATTAATTCTACTCAAAAGTAAGAAGCCTTCGCTCCTTATATTAGGATTGAGACACTGATGCGTACATAAGGGTCCTTTCTTTACAAGTTCGGGTTGTGCACTTTAATGCGTGCACAAACCATTATGAAGTATAGTAATATGACAAATCAAATCAAATTCTTACAACATTGCTACCATTCAGGTCTCTGAAATGTCAACACCGGAAATCCAGGTCTGCCTCCAACATAGCTTTCCAATCTCTGAAACTGATCCCTGCGCTTCAACCGGTTCTCAATCCTTAAAATGAATCTGCGAGCAACCCTGGCCTCATTGGTATTCCACCTTTTGGATTTACCCAGTGCTATGTCATCTAATCTGCTTTTGATTCCATCTCTGATGAACTTCAAGGTTTCATCACAGAGCTTATGTATTTCTCCATAGCCCATGAAGCAGTTACGACCGTTGACACTGCGGTATGTGAATCCAAATGCTGGATGTCTGATCAAGGAGTATTGAGATAGATGTTGAAGGTTGGGGATGTCGAACAGGTTTGGTTTGGTGAGATTCAGCTTCTTCTGATAACTTTCCACTCCCAGTTGAAGATCTTCTACTCTTTCTCTGATGACTATCTGCCTAATGAAGATTAGGAGAGCTGTGATAAAGGCAAGCTGCATCTCTTTGGGCAAGTTGCAAAGCTTTCCTTGAACTTTGAGCAGGTACATATCTTCTATGTCGTTGAGGAGTAGTCGTGGAAAGTCTGACTCGGAAATATTGTACTCTTTTTCATCAAGTCTTTTGAGTGTGATTTTGCTGAGGAAGGGGTACCCAAAGTGAGTGACAGTCGAAATGAACTGAATCGAGAATATCTTCAAATCACTTGTCACATCACCCATCGTCTGATTGAGTCTGCTGCTTCGATAATACTGTGCCCGGTTATCTGGCCAATGATGTATACCATAGAGTGCATTCCGGTCATAGTCAACAACTTTGTCGATGAATAAGGCAGAGGCTTCTTCTTCGATGGCATTGTTGAGATATCTAGCTGCAGGGAGAAAGGCAAGTGATGTGACGTACTTCTTCTCAATCTTGCTGCCGAGTTGCAGAAATTCCAAGTCATTGTTGAAGAAGAACTTGTAAGGGATCTTTGGTTCCTTAGGCTTCCCAATCATTGGTAGTGGTTTGGACCAGTCAGTTATGTATGGTGCGGTTTTCCTTGTGACCGGATCGACGTAAGATTCAGGATTGATCTAGTCAATATTGCTTGACATAGCTCGAGCAATATTTTCTAGATGGTACTCAAGTTCGATGGAGTTAGCAGACCGATCTTTCAGAAGATTGAACGCATCATTCTTGATTCTTCGTAGCTCTTTCTTGTTCATCTTTTTCATCTGAAACTTATGCTGAATCAACTGAGCGTATTCCACTGTTCGACCATCTTGAGGTTCTTGATTGTCTGCAAGTGGCGTTTGCGAATTAATCATCTTTTCAAACCAGGAGTAATCGGCAGTTTCGTCTTGGTCTAGCCATTTGAGGACGGTTTTCGGTTTCTTTGGTTCTGTGCCTTTTGATGAGGTGTCCAGTTTGTGCTGATGATGCTTTTGTTTCCTTTCTTTCTTCTTCTTAGATGACGGTTCTGGTACTTCATCGGGCTGAGGAATCTCGTCACCACCTGTGTATTCGAAGTGGTCATGTGCTTTGGGAGCGGAACCAGATGCCTTGGGTTGTTGTGAAGATGTTGTTGTAGTTGGAGGGATGACCCGTGCTTTTGGTTGAGATGAGGGTCCTTCGACTTTCTTTTGTTTCTTTGCCTGAGAGTTAGGATCCTGATCTTCATCATCTCTTGGACGTTTCAGTTTATCGGCCTCAGTGCTGCAGGTCTCTTTAGTCATTTTGGCTTTCAAAGCTTCCAGGACTTTGGCTTCTTCAGGGGACAATGTGAACTTACTAGCCAATTTGTCTAAGAGTTGGGTTTCTAATTCGTCCAATGACAACCCCGGTTGTGGTAAAGTTGATTTGTCAGCTCGAAGAGTAAACGAGGTAGATCGGATCACTTTCTTGACTGCTTGTTCTGCAAACTTTGTGAGTTCATCTCTCATAGGTGCCAGCAGTTCTTTCAACTCAGCCACTAAGTGTTGTTCCATATACTGATGTGCTTGAGCTGCTAATGTGGCTTCCAAGTTCTCTTGCACATCCTTAGCTAAGAAGGTGTCAACCTTTTCTTGCAGCTCATGGACATTCGTATTAAGCTTTGTCAGTTCAGCAACTTGGCTTGCTAGTGATGCAACCTGATCTTCCAGTTTCTTTTTCTTCTTATCATGAGCTTTTCTAAACGCTTTCTTTATCAACTTGGATGCAGCAGAGGCTTTGGTAATAGCGGGTTTCTTGATTGATTTGTCATGAGTAGATTCGGATGCTGGAGGTGATGATTGTGAAGATTCAATGTTGGTGGTTACCTCCTTGTCATCTCCTCTTTGTGGTTCGGGTTGATCAACTTTCATAACTTTGGCTGCTTCCTCTTTCAATCTTAGTTCTTCAGCCAGTCTATCAGCTTCGGCTTTAAGCTTTTGTTCTTCGGCCAATTTGGCTGCTTCTGCCTTAAGCCTCAGATCTTCAGCAAGCTTGGCTTCTTTTTCTTTTCGTAACTTATCATCTGCCAGCTTGGCTGCCTCTTTAGCCTTCATGCTTTCCTCCATACGAATTGTTTCTTCCAGTTTGGCTTGTGCTAGCTCCTCAAGCCTAGCCTCTTCAACTTCTTGCTTTTTCCTTAATTCTTCTTCTTGAGCCCTTTCTCTGAGCTCCATTTCTTCCATAGTCAACAGATGTGGAGCCTCAGTATCCATGTGATCCTCCTCTTCCTCTTCTTCAGCTGCTGAAGCATTGACCATTTCTACTTCTGTGGGTGATACTGTGGGGGTGTTGTAGACGACCAAATCAGCATTTGTTCCTGTAGTAGGTTCAGGAATACTGCTAGATCCGCCAGCTTCATCTGTTTGAGAGAACAAAGGAGGTGGAGGTTGATCGGCTTGGAATGCATCTATCTTGCTGTGGAGAATGCCCAAATTGAGAGCTCTTTCATTTCTTCTTCAACTGAAAGGCCTATGTTTGAGTGAGCAGATTCTTGTTCAGCCGTCATTGGTTCCTTCATCTTCTCTTTCCTGATCCTTTCTTCTTCCAATTTTGTCTCTGCTTCAGTGAACGGTCTTTGATTGAGATCTGCTGGGTATTCAGCATTATCAGCAAATTCATCAATGTCTTTATCCCAATCTTCGAAAGTCAAGTCTTTATCATCAATATCTTCAAGATTAACATTCTCGTTGATATTGGCATAGGCTTCCCTGTAAACTGGACCTTCGTCGGATTCGGTTTCAGAGTTAGACGGTTTTGGAGAAGATGGTGGTGTGGGGAACCACCCTGGTTCAGGGATGGATGCAGGTTGCTTGACAGGAGTTCTTCGCTTGAGTGTACCCTTCTTCTTTTGTTTAGACTTGGTAGAGCTGCCGGAACACTCAGACTTGCTACCTTTCTTTCCCTTCTTCTGCATGAACGATGGTAGAACAACTTCGTCCAAGAAACCAATTTTGTCTTCATCGAGAGCTTGAAGGTAGTACTTGTAGTTCTTGCAAAGCTTCACTTTGGCATTCAAGAGACAATCGGGAAATTTCTTTCCTTGTTTACGAGTGCTGGTGTCAAGTCTCTTGATAATTCTGAGAGTTTCCTCATTTCTGAAAGTGTGCTTGGCTTCATCATCATGTCTTTGTGGAATATCGTCATACTCACGAAGGAAGCTTTCGATGAGTAATTTGGTGAAACGAACAAATGGAATGTTGTTGGTCTTGTGTTGAATGTGCCACACAAGGTCTTCCCAGATAATGCTGGCATAATCTACTTTCTTGACGTTTGCCACGGCCCAGAAGAGTTTGAGGTGTTGGAGCTTGGGGTGTTCATGGCCAGTGTCTCTGCCAGATAAGGAATTGGCAATCAGAATGTACAAGGTTCTCCATGGTTGTGGAAGAAATCTGATGTTGACCCTAGAGTGTCTTGTCACTACCTCTTCTGATTCATCGTAGCCAATATCCTGTAACCACTCTATCAGCTCTTCCTCGGTAGGTACTTGATCATATTCTTCATCTGGGCCAAGTTCGGGTAACCCAAGAACATTCCTCAGTATATCTATGTCCACAGTAACCTGTCTGTTATGAAGCATGCAAGTGAAGGATGCTTCCCCAAGGTCTAGCTGAAGTGTATGACAAAATTGGTGTATGTAGAAGCAGGCCACTGATGCTGACTTAGTGAACAGGAGCTTGTTGGGGTGATATAGGAGAGCATCCACTGCAACAATGCATGAGGATTCGTTGCATGTGATTTTGTTGAAGTTGATTCGTAAGTTGTTCTTTCCTATCTTCCTAGTGTAATCTTTGGGAAAGGTTTCTTCCCATGAGAGTTTTGGTTCAAGTTCTGGTCCATATGGAATGTCATTGTGTTCTGCCATCTGAATTAATCATAAACAAACACAAACATAGCAATGATTTACTTTGTTAGCTCAGACATTCAATTACATGATTGTGCATATTTTGAATTGATCAGTGGGTGTTTGTGTGTGAAAACTTTTGTTATATGACAAACTTGTGTTTTTAGAAGTTAACACATGGTAGAAACTTATAAAAATCTAGTTTCAACATGAGTTTATCATTACAAGAGATTACACATTGGAAATATTACAACACTTAGAAAATTTCATGACTTTGACAATGTTACGCGTAAGTAGGAAAACCTACGCATAACATGACTTATGCGTAAGAGATGAATTTAGGCGTAAGAGCAAAAATCTACGCATAACCTTATATGTTACGCGTAAGGTAAATCTTATGCGTAGGCTCAATCTTACGCGTAGGATAAAATCTTAGACGTAAGATATGAGCTTATACAAAGGATTAACCTTATGCGTAAGATATAACTTATGCGTAGGTTTTGACTTATGCGTAAGTTCAAGACTTATGTGTAAGAACAAGACTTATGCGTAAGATTATCTTTTATGCGTAAACACTTCTTATCCAAGACAATGTTTTTCAACGTGTCGAATCTTACGCGTAAGAATCAATCTTACGCGTAGGATGAACATCTTATGCGTAGATACGTATTTGACGCAAATCACCTTTTGAAAAATCGAGTTGTTTGATTCCTGAAAGTGTAAAAAACACAACCACTGATCAAGATCTACTTAAGGTTCATTCCAACACACAATTTAACGCGTAATCATGCCATTAACCAAACTAACGCGTAGGATAGTATGAACACCAAATCACAAAAATATTCAAACATGTTTCTGGGTTGTAATTAACTTAAGGCAAGTGATTCTAACATCCTAAGGAACATATGGTCCAAATTATAACAACAATTGACCACAAAATCACAAGATCAAATCTGCTTGTGCGTTCGAACCCTAAATCTATGATTCATGTTCAATACTAGTTTCTGAAACAATTAAACCACATGAACAAGTTCCTAGGCATATAAGAACACAATCCTCATCAAGAATTTCAATCATAACTCATAAAATCAAGAACCCCTAAAATTGCGTATGAACCCTAATAATCAAATCGATCAATTAGAGATTCTGGGCACGATTAGAGTTCAAGAACATGTTTATAATCATCCTAATAACTTTTCCCATCAACAAATTTAACCACAAACATAACAACAATCTGGGTTTAAGTTTATGCAAAACCCAAGATCAATTTTAACGATTATGACATATTTAGCCGTTGGATTAACATAAAAATTAAAACCCTTGTTAAGAATCATGATCAAAACATTATTGTACTTACAGATTAGAAGATTGATGATCGGATTACAAGTATGATTAAGAGCCGTTGATGATGGTAGTTGTGAGTAGTAAATATGATGTCAGTGAATTGAATGAGTTGGTCAAAAAGTGTTTTGACTAGTGGTAAAACTACTTTCTCATATTGACATATTTGGCCCTTAAACCTTATGTTACATTCAATCCTAATACCCAAATAAACTATCACATTTAACTTATGTTAACTACACCATGTCTATAACAAGAACAACTTGTGGAATTTTACTCCCCCTCGACCTTAGACCGTAGCCTTAAAAAATCTTAAAGTTTATTATAATGGTCAAGGTGAGTATCCCGAAACACTTTTGAAGCATCACTTTTGTTAAAAAAACGTAATATTTTTGGTAAAATGCAAGTATCAAGTACATATTTTGAGAAATTTAAAAAAAAAATTACTTTTCCTCCCCCTCAACACTTGTTTTTAATAATTGAAGACATTTTGTAAAATAGTGTTGAAAGAGGTGGTATATACTTGCATTTTTTTTTTTTTTTTTTTTTTTTTGTAAAAAATATTTACAAAGATAGTTTTGATGTTTGACGATCAATTGTGTTTTAAAAACTTTTCCAGATCATCTGGAGTCAAACATCGCATACCAATTTGGTGAACTAGACTAGCAAACCTTGATGGTGCTAAAGATTTGGTAAGTAAGTCCGCCAATTGGTACTCAGTCCCAACAAAATACAGTTCAACGGTACCCTTTTCAACATGCTCTTTGATGAAGTGATATCGGAGATCAATATGTTTGGATTTGCAGTGATGAACTATGTTGCAGGAGATAGCAATGGCACTTTTGGAATCACAATAGATTGGAATCTTGTTGAATAGGTAGCCATAATCCTTAAGTTATGATCTCATCCAGATGACTTGAGCACAACATGCAGACATAGCTACATATTCAGATTCTGTTGACGACAGTGATGTGCAGTCCTACTTCTTTGATTGCCATGACACAAGTTTATCTCCGTGAAACTGTAATCCACCAGATGTACTTTTGCGTGTGTCTAAAAATCCTGCATGGTTAGCATCTGAAAAAGTAATTAGTTCAAAACCAGAATCCTTCGGATACCAGATTCCCAAGTTAATGGTTCCCTTTATGTATCGAAAGATTCTTTTGACCTCACTGAGGTGTTTTTCAGTTGGTTTAGACTGATAGCGAGAGCACATGTAGACAGTAAATACTATATCAGGTCTACTAGCTGTGAGATACATGAGTGACCCAATCATACTGCGGTATTTGGTAGGTTCAACAGGAGTCCCATGTAAGTCAGCATCTAGTTTTGTGGTATAGCCCATTGGTGTATTATAAGTATCACAAGTCATCATTCCATGTTTCTTTAAAATTTCTAGAGCATATTTGGACTGATTTATAAAAATTCCACGGGGTGATTGATGAACTTGTAGTCCTAGAAAGAACGAAAGTTCACCCATCATGGACATTTCAAAATTATCTTTCATTAATTTTGCAAAATCATTAGAGTAACTTCTTTTTGTTGAGGCAAAAATAATGTCATCGACATATATTTGAACAACAAGTAAGTCCTCCCTGTAGGTTTTTGTAAATAGTATTGGATCCACCGAACCTTTAGAAAATTTATTGGCCAGCAAGAAAGTGGACAGTTTGTCATACCACGCCCGTGGGGCTTGCTTAAGTCCGGTGAGTGCCTTTTTGAGTCGGTAAACGTGATTAGGACGCTCAGGATCAATGAAGCCGTCTGGTTGGCTTACATACACTTCTTCACGGAGTTCTCCATTAAGAAATGCTGTTTTCACATCCATTTGGTAAACAACTATGTTCCTGTCTGCAGCATAGGCCAAAAAGATCCGAACAGCTTCATGTCTAGCCACTGGAGCAAAGGATTCTGCAAAGTCAAGTCCTTCTAGTTGGGAGTATCCTTTCGCAACCAGGCGTGATTTGTTACGTATGACAGTGCCTTCAGCATCTAGCTTATTCTTCCAAATCCATTTTAACCTGATGACAAAGACTCCGTCAGGTCTTTCAACTAATTCCCAGACTTCTAATCTTATGAATTGCTGAAATTCCTCTTGCATAGATTCAATCCAGTTGTCATAAGTCATTGCTTCTTTAATGTTCTTAGGTTCTTCGTGACAAACTGTGAGTGCATAGATACAAGTTTCTCCATTAGTGTGAAGTCGTTGTCTTGTCATAACAGGTGCATCTGGATGGCCAATAATATGAACTAGTGGATGGTCTCGAGTCCATTTGTGTGTCGAAGGGTGTAGTTGATAAGTATCTCGCATGTTAGCAGGATCCAAATTGCGTGTGGATGACTCAGCTATATCAAGAAAGGTAGGAGCTGGTGCAAACGGGTTAAAGAACGTATCAGGATTATGCTCTGCGGGTTGTGGAACTGATTGTGGTGTAGGATCTTCAGCTGATTGGCAGGAGTTAGAAACAGTTTGTTCTACTATAAATGGTGATGCAATTGGAGGACCGTCTCTCTCAACAGTTGTTATAGTTTGTTGAGGTGAGTCAGGTATTGGAATATTATCAGGTTGAGCAGTGGAATTCGGTGAGACCTCAGTAGGACGGTATTCAATTGTGTCATCAAACAGTGGAGCAAACAAAGTTTCCAATTCTTTGCGGTTGAGTGGCAATGGTTCAGCCGAAGAGTCCGGAGAGTTAAGACGGTTGAATTCGGGTCCTAAGCTGTGTTGCTCAGAAGCCATTTGTGTGAGTTCATCCAAATTAGCGTGAATGGTTTCTTGAATTTCTCTTGTTCGACGATTCCATACGCGAAAACCTTTTGAATTTTCACAGTATCCAACGAACACTCCAATGTCAGCCTTTGCTTTAAGTTTACCTAAATCATCACGATCATTTTTCGGATAACAAAGTGCTCCAAATACATGAAAGTAATCGATGTTCGGTTTTCTTTTGTGAACAATTTGATAAGGTGTCTTGCGATGGCGTTTAGTGATCATGCAACGGTTCTGGGTATAACATGCGGTTGAAACAGCTTCCGCCCATAAGTAATCTGGTAATTGAGCATTAATCAACATAGTTCTAGCAGCTTCCACTAACATCCTGTTGCGTCTTTCAACAACTCCATTCTGTTCTGGGCTTCTAGGAATAGATGTTTGATGTTCAATTCCCACTTTCTCAAAATATGACCGAAGTGTCTAATTCTTAAATTCAGTTCCATTGTCAGTTCTGACTATTCGTACCGTGGTGCGTAACTGAACTTGAATTTTAGTGAGAAAGGTGATGATCATTGAAGGAGCCTGATCTTTACTTCGTAAGAAATAAACCCAAGTCCATCTGGAGTAGTCATCCATAATTACCAGTATGTAGCATTTACCGTTGATACTTTGAACACGCATCGGTCCACACAAATCCATATGAAGCAATTGTAAAACATGATTCGTACTTTGCTCAGGTTTTGAGGGAAAATGAGCCCGAGTACTTTTACCTTGTTCATAGGCTGAACATAAGTGATCTTTGGTAAAACGGAATCTTGGAAATCCATCTACAAGTTTGTGACGAGCAAGGTCAGTCATAGTTTTGAAATTCAAGTGCGAAAGACGTTTGTGCCATAACCAAGATTTAGTTGATTCTGCTTTGGAGAGAAGACATATCGGAGATGTAGCAATCATATCTGACATTGATATTGTATAAAGATTAGAACCACGTGAGCCAGACATTAGATCGTTTCCTTGTAAGTCACGAACGAAACAAGTTTTCTCACGAAATGCAACTTCTAGATCCCCATCACAAAATTGACCAACAGAGAAAAGGTTGTGTCCAAGGCCTTCCACATAATAAACACGACTGATTTCAATGTTCCCACTGATATAGTCACCATATCCCATGATTAACGCGTAATGATCATTCCCGAATCTGACAATACCAATGAACTTTGTGACAAAGTTGTGTAACAGTTTGAGATTGCCTGTCATATGTCGGGTGCATCCGCTATCAACAATCCAGAGAACAATCTGTACCACCTGCATCACAAGAAGATGACACGGATGGAACAGAAGTAAGGGTGGAACCCAAAGAAAGTGTGGGTTCCTGTTGCTTAGAAGCACATGTATTCAACAATTTAGGAATCCATTTAAAGTCTGGTTTGTGTTGTAACCAACGTTGCCAATTCCAACTAGTTCTTGCTTTCTTAATGGTGAATTCACTAGTAGTTGGCTTATTCCTAGATTTGTTCTCGGCACTTATGGGGTTAACTTCAACTTCATTAGAAACCGTAGAAGGCAGCTTTCCTAAGTTAGACTTAGAGGCAGTAGTGGGCCTAGAAGGAATGCGTGTCCTACGTTTCTTATGACGATTAAGAAGAGAATTAGCTATACATTTTGTATGATCACCAGATGATACGCTTTTACGACAAAACACACAAGATGCATTAATATTCAAAACATTCAAAGGTTCATCATTCGTTACATTTAGATTTTGATTACAATTTGCCAGATTAGAATCTAAATCTGATGCAACATGAGTTTTATTCAAATTCCTAAGTTAATCTTCTACTTCTTGAGCTTCTAGTGATCCTCTTTTACGTTGCCAGAGCCTATTCATATTTTTACTTTTTCGCTTGGGTCTTCTAACGCTATTAGTGGAGACTAGTCCTGTAGAAGTGGAGTTATCAACATTAGTGTTTTGAACAACATTTCCTTTAGCAGTTTTGTCTAATTGATACATTCCTGGTGCTATCACCGTAGTGTCAACCATCTTTCCTTTTTGAAGTAGCTTAATTTTCTCTTTCAAATCGATGATGATGTGATTTTTATCCTGAATTTCAGACTCAAGTTTCACATTGCAGTAATTAATGTCATCGCGGTTTTGTTGCCATTCGACATTTTCAAATTTTAAATCCGCAATTTCTTTCTCATATTTGAGACACAGGCTTTTTAAAGACTCGTTGTTTTTGCAAAGCTGACAAGAGTTTGAAACATTTTGACTTTGAAGTTTCAATTCCATTTCAATACTTTGAGCTTGACACCATTCAAGCCTTTGTTTGAGTTGACAAATTAATTTTGAAAATTGTTTTGTCACATCATCATTCTTAATTCTCAGCTTGTCATTATCATGTTTAAGTGTCTCGATTTCCACATTCAACAAGTTATTATCAACACAAAGATCATCCATAAGCATAGAAGTATCAGGTTTATAGAGATCATTCATGATAACAGACAAAATATCAGCATTGAGAACTTGTTCCAAGAGTCGATCAACATCATTCTTTAAAATTCTATTTTTTTTGCATTTGAACCAAAATCTCATTTTCAGTAGAGTTGAAAATGTTTATCATATTTTTGACCTCGTTTTGAAGTTCCTGATCCCAACGTGTAGCACAGAGACGGAGGTGTTTGACAATTGGCAACATTTGTTTTTGAAAAATATCTCTCTTTTCTCGCTCGTAAGCGGATTGAAAAGTTTCAATTTTTATTTCAGAATTAAGTTCAATTGTTTCCTCCAAAATTTCGATGTCTTCCATAAAAGTTTTGAAATAATTCAAGACACGACAACTTTTTGGTAATGGTGTAATTTCACCGGATGATGATAAAGGACCATTTATTTGTGCTACAGTTTGGACAGGGGCCGCATTAGAGGATGAAACATATGACTCTGTGACATACCATGATTTCTCAGGTAATTCCTTTTGGGGAACAAAAGATATAGAAATGTGTGGAGCTTTTGAATAATCATATGGTGTCCAATTCTGAACATAACTCAATTTTGATCGACTCTCGTCTTCAAGTTCTTCTTCTTCCTCAGTATCAAAAACAACAGCACGCACAATCGTATTATCAAGCAAATGGTCCATACTGTAAATTTTAGGAATTTCTTTGAATGTCGTGTGAAGAAACATTGAATTGTAATCGCCAAGTGCAAATCCTTTATCGGGTCTCGGTTTTAAAGTAAATTTCTGAATTGTTGTGACAGAGTTCCCGTTTTGTAAACAATAGTACGAAATTCTTTGAGTTGTTTTTCAAGATCAACATTCTCACCGAGTAAGTTATCTATATACTTCCTTTTTCATATTTTATGTTCATAAAAATCCTTTTTGCAACTGGACAATTCTGTTTCTGTTTTTGAAAGTTCTCTTTGAAGACGTTCAACTTGCATTTTCAATTCACATTTTTTACTTTCAAGTTTAGAAATCAACTTTCTGTTTGACTCAATTAAATCTTGCATTTTGTGCTGAAGATCTTGCTCTTTGTTGTAAGATTTTTGAAAAGCTTTTTCAAAACTTTTTGCATGTTTAATCTTGTCTTGCTGATTTGAAAGTTGAATTTTATAACACTCAATATGTCTTGCAAGAGACTCATTTGTTTCTTTTAACGCTTTGTTTATCTCGTTGCATTTTATGATTTGCAATTGTTGAGCATTTAGTTGTTTAGATAACAATATGAGGTCAGGGTCTGGATCAAATGATGGTTCATGTTGTTCTAAATGATCATGCTTATCATTCTCAATAGGATCATCAAATGAAACAACTGTGTCATCATCAAATATGACAACTGTGCTTATTTATTCATCTGTTTGAGAAGATGAAGATGATTTAGATGGAACAACTTGCGCCATATCTGATTCAGAAGCAGAAGGTGAGGCTATTTCATGTATTAGGCATGCTTTTTGGTCATGTACCTGAGACAAGCCGTCAGTGTCATACACTGGACCTGAATCATTAAACTGAAGTTCCTGCATGTTGGCCATAAGCATCACAGCTGCATTGGCTTCCAGATCTTCCATGTCATCATCATTGTTCACATTTGCCATGAAGTTGTTATCTTGTTCAGGGAAATGTCCATCTTTTTCATCTTGAAGAGCCATGAGTAATGCCTGCTTGTGAAACTTACTACCCCGAGTTCTCGGTTTAGGACATGCTGTCGCTATATGACCTTGTTCATTACAATTATAGCACCACACTGCAATCCCTGAGTTGGAGTTCCTAGTTGCAACTGGTTCAGACTTTTGCTGAGAAGATCCTGAGTTGTTCCTGAACCCTCCATTGTTATTAAACCTCTGACCATTCCCAAAATTTCCTGAAGAACTTCCTGAACCAGATCGACCATAGTTACGATTCTGAATTTCCACTCTTCCATTATTGACAACAGCTTGATTCCTTGTGTTAGAGGATGAACGTTGACGGTTGTTTGTTTTGTTGGAGATTTTGCTGAAAGCACGAGCAATAAGAGCAAGTCCCTGATTCAACGTGTTAAAGTCATCATCGTCATCTTCATTGGAGTTGGAGTAATACACTGCATCATTGTTGTTTAATGGAACAAGTTGAGTAGAAGTATTCTGTGGAGATGAATCATACGGGACCATTTGGTTCGAGGTAGAAGATTGTGGATAACTGAAGTAGTTTTGCTCTTGAACATATGCATGATTTGACATTGGTGGTGGAGCATAGGGAGATTGAGCTACGAGTGCCAAAGAATTTGGTGTTGGTGTTGGTGTGTATCCTCCTCGTAGAGCTCGATCTTTTTCCAGTTCAGGTTCATGGTGTTTCAGAAAATCATACAACAAACCATAAGGTGCATCATGAAGATTTTTGGTTTGACGAACAAATGTCACATATTTATGCCAATCCGGGCCAAGACAACCAACAAATTTGGAGTTTACTGCGATCCTTGGTACTGTGATTTTGTGACATTCCAGATCATTGACCACATTTGTGAAACGATGATAGTAGGATTTAAGTGACTCTCCTGGTTCAATTGTGATGTCAGTGTATTCCATGTAGAGTTTGGATTCCCTATCATCTTTGTTCAATTGAGTACCTTCCATAAAGAGATGAACATGTTCCCACATAGCTTTGGCTGTTTTCTGAGCATCGACACTTCGATAAATTGGATTAGGTATACCTTGAAGTATATAAGCCATTGCATACTCATCAGCTTCACGATGTAATTTCTGTTCTTCTGTGAGTTGAGATTCTGGAAGAGGTCTATCACCAGGAGGATGTGGAGGATCAGCAGTTGGATCACCAATTTCAAATCTTGTTGGCCACTCAAATGGTCCTTCAAGTATCACTTGTTTCAAGAATTTCCCATGAGGTTTCTTTAGTTCAAGAAATCGTAAGAATCGACTTGACCATTGAACATAGTTCCCAGGTGTTAGCATTGGAGGTGTTTCAAGTGATCCTGCCTCATGTCTGGATTGTTGAGTTGTAATAACTTCACACATTCTATCAAACCAGTGAGGTTGTTTGGAGGAATTCTGATTGTTTTGTTGTGACATTTGATATGGTTGTTGTTGAGGAATGATTTGATGTTGTTGCATCATGAGATATTGTGGTTGTGGATTAAACGGTTGTTGATAAAAGTGTGATTGTGAAGGTTGTTGATATGATTGTTGCTGATGGTATTGTTGTTGTTGATACTGCTGATGTTGTTGCTGAGGATTAGAGAAGTAGTAATGTGGTGGTTGAGACATCTTTGAACACTTGTGTAGTAATGGATCTTTGTAGAAGATTGATATGCACGTTCCTTTGGTTAAGTTCAAGATTCCTGGGGTAAGTTGAAATCTTACGCGTAACAATAATCTTACGCGTAAACTTTAGGTTATGCGTAAAGAGTAGTTTATGCGTAAACAATGAGTTTATGCATAAGTTTTCTCTTTACGCGTAAGCTTTGGCTTATGCGTAAGTTTAGACTTATGCGTAAGGTTAAACAACCAAACAAATCTTTCAAACTTATCCAAGCTTGAAAGATATCCGAAGTCGAAGTATTCCACTAACTTGTCCAAGCTAGGGAAGTACTGAGTCACCGTAACACACGGAGAAGACCTTTGATGAAACTTAAGCGTAGATTCTGGCAACTTACGCGTAAGATTAACTCTTATGCGTAAGGTTGAACTTCTGCGTAGAAAAGGTAACTTCTGCGTAGGATCTTATTCGTTGGAAATAGACTTACGTGTAGGATTTAGGCGTAGACTTCCAAGATAAGCGTAGAAACAGGGTTTTGACTCTAGTTACACGTAGGAAAAGGGTTTTGACCAAATCTTATGCGAAGAAGGGACAAAAAGTACAGTAGACAGCTTTTTAATCGTACTGTTCACGTAACTTACGCGTAAGGAGGTCAGAAACTTGAAAAATCTCAAATTTTTGAAGAAAAATGCTTAGAAATAAGGTACTTTTGATCAAATAACTTCACCAATACTTAGAAAACACTAACTATTGAAGATTTTGAGTATAAAAAACCTTAAAAATCAAAACTTTATGCAAAATCTAAGCTTCTAAACACTATATTAACCTTAAAACTTATCCAAGTTTCAAGATTTGAGTGTAAGAAACAAAGAAAGAAGCAAAAAAGAAGCAAAAGAACACCTTAAATCCCACGTACACTCCAAGAAACACACTTCAATCTCTATTAGGCGAATGATACCACTTGTTAGGTCACCATTTTGTAAACATAAGTATAATAATGATAGAAATGAGATGAGAATAAGAGATGATTGATTATGAGACTTATGAAAAGTGAAAGAACAAGAGTTTCCTTAATGATATTCAAATAACCAACAAATAAAATGTTTACATAAGCTTGGTATTTATAAGGGAGGAGTAGGGCAACACTCCCTACCTCCCTCCTTCCTTTTGGACGTGGGCTTTCAAGCCCATTGGACTTACATACTTAAGCCTTGTAACATAAACATAGTAAAATAAATAACTAAGCAACCTATTACAAAAGGTAATGACCGAGACTTCACTAAAATACAAAAGTATGATCCCAACAAACTTACTCGTCAACCAGAGGTGGAAGCAAGCCCCAAAAATCCAATCCAACCAAGCCAAGCCCCATGGCACAATACTGATACTAAGGAAGTACATATACTGGTTAATATTAGGTTCAAGAAAAAATATATATTGGCTTAAACCTATAACCATATCTATTTTAACTTCATATTTGTCTCTTAATATTTAATTAGCTGGAACATAGGGTCTTCAGCAGAGCATGTAAATTGCAGACCTGTAGCTTAGGCTTAAGCTATAAAATAATAGCCCGAGCTCACTCTGACATAATTGCAGCCCATCATTATCTATGACTTTACTAAGTTCAAGAGGCGTAATAATCCAAGTGCAAAAAATAGTTTTGCTACTTCCGCTGAAAAACTGTGTAGCCATTAAACATCGCAGTGTGTTTGTATGAAAACATTACCTAGGCTGTTTAGATTTGGGGATATCTAAGAGCTTGTAACTCCTATGAGGAAGATAAGATTGTTATTTTCAACACATAAAAACAAAAGGGAAACAATAAAACAGATAGGTTAATAAAAAAAATAATTCAAGAAATACACAGTTTACCACATAACATGCAGTCACTTCACCCTACTCCTTATTCTCCACTGGAACAGCTTCGTTGCCACTATCATCTTGTTCCATATCATCATCGTCTTTGTCTCCGTACATAGAGAGAAGTGCAATGCCCTCTGATTCCTTCTTGGACGCCATCACAAGACTGAAAGACAGATACTGACTCGTTCACCAGCTACCTGGTTAGTAATATCTTTTTATTTCCAGGTGCACCAACAGTAGGATAATAGTAAAAGATGCTACAAAGATAAAGCAACTTTTATGTTGTACAATAAGCATACTTCAATATTGTTTATAAATTACTATTGTTTCTTGTGTTAAGTTTCAATATAAACTGACAACAGGGATATGCACCCTCTAATTCAGATAGAAGGGATGCTCATTGATTCTACGCCAGCGCCGATACCTATATAAAGGGATGGCCATTAGAGACTTAGATACAATATTGTGGATTTGATGTGTGGATACATAGATTATGAAAAACTAGAGGATATTAGGGTGCATTACCTATGTCATAAAATCATGCTCGGGCCAGATGAACATTGTGCTATTCACTGTTCTCATAGGTTTCGTATCTGTAAAAAAAACTCAAATTTTATCAACTTTAATGCAAAATATGTTAACAAAGAGTTCACTACTCGATGAAATTTCAAAAAGGATACTTGGAAACCACCATATTGCAGCCATTCTGCATTCTATTTCCCTCTGTGAACCTGGTGCTAGAACTGTACCGACAAATATCACCTACTTCACCGGGATTCACATTTGTCTTATCTATCACCGCCTAGGAAACCATTATCACATGAATAAATGGGTTAAAACATCATAATTATTCTTAAAGACGACTATATAACAACAAACAATTCAAGGTTTGTATTCATTTTGTAACAGATAACCCTAAAAGAGTGATAAAAGCTTTGACTTTGAGGTAAAATACGTTCTCTAATTGATGAATCCCAAACAGTATTTGCATTTTCATGACAAAATCTGTTGTGGTCATCATTTTGTAGATTTAATGTGAAGTTGAAGTTGAAAATCAGTGTGTTTAATTGAACCTTATAAATCAAACTTTATTCCCCCCTTTTAACATAAACCAAAATCATATGTCTAACCTTTAGAACAATTGAAAACGAATTATCAGGAAGAGTATCCTTAAAACCGCCACACTTGGATTTGCTTTGGGCAGTACGGTATGCACTGTTTAGGCACAAAATTAAGTAAATGAATGCTTCTTAAGCTCAAAAGAGAGAAACTTATGCAACGATTACAACAATAAAAGTGTTGATGGAGTGATCAAATTCTTTTGGAAGTTCAATGAACAACTCAAGACAGAAACAAATGACCTTTATAAATATGGTTGTATCAACATAAATAGCATTGTTGATGTCATTTTCATCATTTTTATTACTTCCTGAAACTACAGGAAGCTTGTATCATGGCCTGCAAACTAAAAAGAAAATAAGGAATGCTATTTTGGCTAGATGATATAAACTTTTTTTGTTAAAAGTGTAATACTATATATTTGTAATGCTAATAGAATAAGTGAATGGGGTGTAGGTGGTCAACACTGGCAGCACAATAAACAAATATTGATATAAAGAACTACTGGGAGACAAAGTTAAAAAAATAAAATGATGATGGACACCATACTTTCCATGTCTGATATTAGAAAACCATCACTTTATAATCATCTTCAGTATTTGAATAGCCCTTCAACAAACTACGCTACCCATCACTATCATATTTTCATAACATTAATGCTCCATTATCAGCATCACCCTCATCATAATATAATATGAAATCAGTACAATCCCGGTCACGGAGGGGTTTAGGAGAAATAGGTGTTGGGTTCAATCCCAACTCCTGGATAAAAGGTCACTGGAACAAGTGCTCTTGCTTGGGGCTTGGTCCTTGAGGAAGGGTCGATCGGCACCCAAAAGGGTGCACGGAGTCGGGGTTTCCCCGCCGATTTAAACCTTTTTTAGAGGTGGCAATCGTTTGCCCAAAATCACAAAAAAAGGGCTAATTTGGACCATTTTGTAAAAGCTGTGGGCGAATTGGGCATGTCAACTACTATTGATGGGCTGTAAAACATGTATCAAATAAATACATATAAAGTACGTGAGGAATTGACTAGTCAACCCTTGTGAAAAAGGCTAACTTGCAAACCCCGTGAATACGATATATATATATATATATATATATATATATATATATATATATATATATATATATATATATATATATATATATATATATATATGTGTGTGTGTGTGATACCGGGCAAGTGATCACCCGGGTCGTGTCCCAACGAGGTGTGAATCGAGGATATCGTGTAAGGTTCGAGATTAAAATGCTTGTAAGGATGAGAGTTTGGTTATTTGGTATTGTGGAATGATAATATAAAGCAATAGAATTTAAAATGTATTTAAAACTAAAGACTAGTATTAAAACTAACGTACAAGCGAAAAATAAAAAGTGAAATCTAAGTATGGCTAGTCCTACGGGCATACAACTAATTTACCTAGGTGCTAGATAACAAAAGAAAATTAATTATTTGATTAAATTCCTAATTATTATGGTTCAAAACCTATTTATAACTAATTAAATTCTAATTAATACCAAAACTTATCAAATAAACCTAAAACTTTTTAGACAAATACTACAACTAAATTATGACCTAGGAAACTTAAAGGTTAAATATTAAATAAGGCAAACTATAAATGAAAAATGTCCCAAGAGTAGCTGGTAGGTGAGGTGTATGTGAACTGAATGGCATGGGTTCAAGCCCCACCCATGTCACTTTTTGCAAACATTTTTTCTTCTTTCAATTACTCTTTTAGCATAACTACCAAACAACAGATTAAGGGAACCTTTTGTAAAGTAAATATTTTTGAAAAGCTTTTAACAAGATTGTACCTGCTTAAATCCTAACAGTTTCAAGGCTATGGCAAGTGAGGATAAAAACACAGTAGCAGCTAACCAAAAATAGCTAAATACGCAAAGACCAAAGCAACAACTAGCAAACATAGTCACAAGTAATCTAAAAACAACATTATAACAACGATCAAACAACAAGAAATAGCAAAATCAAACACCCTTAGCTGCTACTGATGTAGCAGCAATAACGGGTGGCTAAGGGGCTACTTTGGTGGATAAAAATGAAAAAGCAAGCAAGCAACAAATTGCAAAATAAGACTAGATTCAACGAGACAGTAGTTCTAGCTCTCCAAAACACTAAACATTTAGCATTAAACTCAGGAATTGAACCATTTATGAGTCAAATAAAAACAGGTCAGAAGTGAGAAAACTTGGTACAGGGCAAATAAAGGTTCAATGGGGTCACTTTGGGCTGAGTTTTACCCAAGCAAATGATTTCCAAAACTGATTTTTCTTCTTGATTATGAATTGTAAGCAGCAAATGAACACAAAAAAACAACTTTTATTCAATTCCCAACTGTATTAAGTCCTAAAATTGATCTAGAAATCTGCTCTATTCTAACAGCTATAAAGATTTTGATTTTTCATGATTTCCTAAAGGTTGTCTAAAGTGATATTTGAAGGATCCTAGGTGAGTAAATCAGTTGTTCTAAGCTAAAATGAGGCTAAAATTGAGCAAACTAAAAAACTTTTATACCTATTTAAAGTTTATGCTAACTGGTCTTTAGCAGGTTTATGCAATGATTCAAATACTAGGCCATTTTGACTTTCTTACTAGCAACTACTAGTTTTTATCTTTTGACTAAATTAGTTTAACTCTAAGTGAGCTATCCTAACAGGTTTTAATCATAAGATCTCAGAATTCCAAGTTGACCCAAATGCTACTTTAAAATCTGATCTATAAAACAAAAGAAGCAATGTAAGAAGCTATGCCATGAGACTTATATATAACTTATACTAAACTGAAATAAGCGTAAACAAACATAATCAAATAACTAGTAACTGGTCGGAACAAATTTAAACTCAGCTAAGCCAGAAAATGCAAATGTGAAAGCTTAAATTAACTAGGCAAAACAGATTACAACTAAGGTTACATGAGAAATAAAAACATTCAGAAAAGCATAAAAATTACATAAAAATTAACTGTCCTTTAAGGCTTACATATGACCTATATTTATACTAAAAGTGTAACAGGGGTCTTTACTTATTGTGTGCTTCCTTTGTTAGAGAAATCAGCATGGGCAATTGTTTGTGTTTCTTTTGAGCACATCCCCACCATTGAATTGACTCCTACATAATCTCAACCCTTAATTGCAATTTGGCGCCAAAAGGGTTGTGGATAGCCAGCTTGGAAAAGTATCAGAGGGAACAATATGGAGGCTGGAGCAGGAGTATTGGGGAGAGGGGAGGAGACAGGTTACTTGGAGGTTGTGGGATTTGTAGGATCTGATGGGAGGATGTGGAGTTTTGTCTGGCTCGTGATATTCTAGGGAGAGGTGTAGGAGATGGAGGCAGGTTTTATTAAAAAATGGTATGGAGTGGGCTAATGTTTGGAATGGGTTGGGCCAGGTTTCACACAACGCCTTTAATATGTCCCGGGGTTGACTTGACTCCTTCTTGATATCACTGTTGCTCAATTGCTACCAAGTCACTAAAAAATGCATTTTTTGCTCCATATTTACTCCTTTGTACCTGAAACACATAAAAACACAAACCAAGAATATCCGTATTGTAATTGGCCATTTTTAGTATTTTTATGCATAAAAAATGGGCGTAAAATGATGAGTCGCACACTCATCAATCCCCTACACTAAACTATTGCTAGTCCCTAGCAATCCAATCATATTAAGTAATGACAGAATACTAAGCATACCCTGTTTTGACTTTTTATTTAGTGCGAAAAGAACCACATAGATAACATGCTTGATTTTCCAAAAACGGTATCATGGAACGGGATTCACACAAACTGGGTGTCTCCAGGGAATTGTAATCGTCATCCTCTTTTTAATACTCCCAACTAAGCTTAAACTCCAAGTGCAAACGTTTTTTTAAAATGCTAACACTACTCATAAATGCTAATTGTAGATTCCTGCTCCCAAATCTTATTTTATATAGACTTTTTTAAAGAAATGATTTCTCATTTTCGTTCTGATAGCTTTAAGTCTGATAGATTTAGGCAGTTTTAAAAATCATTTTAACTTTTAACTCAAAAGGCTCAAATGGTTACACCACGTTTATTATTATTATTATTATATATATATATATATATATATATATATATATATATATATATATATATATATATATATATATATATATATATATATAATCGTTTTTCATCATTTTTCTCTCTCTCTTTTTGTTTTGTTTTTTTTACTTGATTTAATATACAACTTGTACCTCAAACGTACGGAGCTTCACGATGAATCTCCCAGACCTAAACGCCTTTCAGAATAAAGAAGGCAAGGATCCGCTTATTGAATCGCAGTTATTTTTGGTACTTATAGTTTTTATTTCATTCTTACTTTGCCTCAAGCATACGGAGCTTCACGGTGAATCTCCCAGACCTAAGCACCTTTCAGATTAAAGGATGCAAGGATCCACTTGTCGAACCGCAGCTATTTTTGGAATTTATTACATATTAATGGTGTTATTTGTGAACCTCATATGGCATACAACAAAACAGGGAGTTCCAAGACCTAAACGCCTTTCAGAATAGAGGATCCAAGGCCCGCTTAATGCTTATACCACACGTAAAGAGAGCAGAAATTTAAATAACTTTTAAAACCGTGTAATTCTAATTATTTTATTTTTGGGTTTTCAATCTTGCGGGAGCAAGGAACTACAAATAATCATTATGAGGTCTAAAGAAATCCAACTATTCCACGTTTAACATTTTCATTTGCACAATTCGTAATAACTTATCCTAAAAGTTAAGGAAGCAGCCAGATCAACACTCTGGCACAGTCAGGATTCCCCTTGTTCTAACCTAATCAAGACTCAACATACTTATTATATGTGCAAAAGCACTTAATTTTAACTAAAATATGGTAAAAATTTTAAAATTTTGGTCAAAACGGGGGTACTAGGGCACTAGATGGTACACATATGATCAAATTTGATAGAATCCCCCTCACACTTAGAATTGACTATTACCCTCCATATTCAAAGTACCAACTATTATGCCGACACTTAGAACGTGAAAAGGTAATACCAATGGCCAAGTGTGAAAAGGAAATCTATTTTTTCCACAAAAAATATTAACAAGATATCCCTAGATAATTGTTAGCAAAAGGATAGGATATTGGGCGGCTGGATTGAAAACAGGCGCGACAATCGTTACGGTCCAAGGGAAACCTGAAAACAAGAGCAAACAACACACAAACAAAGCACAGCAGAGGAATTCCCCCACACTTAGTGTTAGAAAATAGAAACAAGACGGAAACATGGGTTGTCACCCATGTGGTGCTAAAGTTTTTGTTAATCGAGTCACTAGCTTGACTCGACCCCGAATTCATTGGTCCATGGGTAAGTTTGGAGATCCGGGACAACCATGGGTGGTATGTCCTCTCCAAAGTAATGCTTCAACCTATGACCTTTCACCTTGAAGTTTGGTCCGTAGGTTTGAGATAACTCGACGGTGCCATAAGGAAAAACTTTGGCAATGGTGAATGGTCCGGTCCAACGGGTTTTGAGTTTACCCAAAAAAATCTTCAATCGAGAATTGAAAGAAGGACTTGATCACCAACGTTAAAAACGCAGTTCTTGATTTTGGAGTCATGGATCTTATTTGTTTTCTCTTTGTAGATCAAAGAGTTCTCGTAGGCTTGATCACGAAGTTTGTTTAGTTCATTGATTTTAACTTTTCGGCGATCACCCGCGGTGTTTAGGTCAAAGTTAGCATACATCAAGGCCCAATAGGCTTTGTGCTCGAGCTCAATCGGTAGATGACATGCCTTTCCGTACACCAGCTTGTATGGAGTATACCCGATGGGTGTTTTGTAGGCTGTACGAAAGGCCCAAAGTGCATCATCTAATTTGTCCGACCACGAGGCACGGTTTTCACCTACAGTCCTTTCCAGAATTCTGTTTAAACCTCGGTTGGAAACTTCCACTTGGCCACCGGTTTGTAGGTGATACGCGGTACAAAGACGGTGAGTGACACCTGATACGTGGGGATTGCACCGGGCTTTACCTCTCAAGGGATCTTGAGAAGCTTACAACCCCCACCAGGCAGTGTACCTGATCGATGTAGTATAGTATAATGACAAGTACCGGGGGATTGATCGTTCAGCTAGGAATAGTGTCGCTAGGATTAGAAAACCTAAAGACTAGGTCTAGAGATGAGGGATGATTCTTTTTGTATTTTTATATTTTTATGAAAGCAAGTAAAAATCTCGGGTTTGAAGGAGTTGGGCGGAATTAGTTGCTAGTCAACTAACCTAATACTAAAGATGCAATCAAAATAAAATACTAGAAATGAAAATAAACTAAATTATACTAAAGTTGTGAGCAACATGTGGGAGAATTGTGTTTACTTAGATTTCACTATTCCCTAGATATTTTTTACACGTTAATTACTTGTTATAGTTGCGTGGATGATGGATTGTATTCCTTAATACCATTTATCGGGTGGCGTACTTACTTTCCCAATCCTATGAGCGCCTACTTCACTCCTATTTCGAGCCGGCTAAGAAGCTCCTAACATGGGATCACTAGAATTTACTCATGCATTAAATACAACCAATAAAACCTATTACACATCGGTTCATGTTTCCTAAGACGTTCAAGCATGTTACACAATGGAGATCTGCCAGTTTTCTTAAGCCTAACATTGAAAGCATTCATCCAATACAACCATAAACAAGTAATCAACACATAATTAACATCTAGGTTTCATTAGATCTAAGCAAACACAAGATAGATCTAGCCTAGCATGTTGAAATCAAGACAAGTAAAAGATATATTCAAACAACACATAGACATATTGAATGAATTAAGAGAAGACTTATCTTAATTGAACTTGAAAGTATTCAAGGGATGAAAACCCTTGAAAACACTGTAAAATATGACCTAGGGTTTACAAAGTTCGGCCCTAGTTTTCTCCACACCAGTTCCTTTTCTCTATGAATGAAAAATAGAAAACTATATATAGAGTTTGATAGGTGACGGCATCAAGAACAAATGTCTGACGCCGTCATCTCACCGCCAAATAGTTTCTCGGACTGCCTAGATCTGGGTCTGACGCCGTCATGTATTCACCTTATGCAGGCCGTCACCAATTTAACTCTTGTCGCCCTTGTTGTGACGCCGTCAGGTTTGCACTGGGTCATCATGGATTTTACTCTTGACGCCGTCAGGATCTTCCTCTTGACGCCATCAGGTACTGTTCTCAGCTTGGAAAATTAAGTCTTTGCCGTTTTCTTCACTTTTATGCTCCAAAAACGTCCGAATTGCTTCCTTTTACAGAATTCACTCCCAAAGTACCTAAAATCACAAAAGGAACGATTTAGGGTAATATTAGATCAAATAAATTCAATTCCGGGCTTAAATGACCCCCTAAAAGTGGTTCATTTTTCGCCTCATCATATACCCTTACACTTGAGATTTGCTTGTCCTCAAGCAAATGCGCTTTTATTCTAGTCAAAATACAAGTTATGGGTCATTTAACACTAATATAAAAGTAATTACAACAAATAATCGTTCCATTAAAGACCAAAGACAAGCACGGAGGTCATATACTAACACCTCACAAATAGTGTTTAGATACTCACATCTCTCGGTTGTAATAAAGTAATATTACAATATGGAAATGGAAAATATCTCTCACTACCTGTCATAGAAAAATAGATTACCATAGGCTTGGGAAAGGATCAAACCTCCACCACATGGCATAAGCACCTAGGATAAACTATCAAAGAGGTCTTTTTAAAAGGGTTGTAACATTAGGTGTAGGGATATGGAATACATGGTTTTGTTGGATATAGGTAGTCTTTACTGGTGGCGAGTTAACAATCTTGGTTAATTACATGTACAATATGGCGTTGCTAAGCCAAGACTAGACTCAACGTAAGCTAATAAATGAAAAATAACAAAAACATAAAATGAACATAGAATGAAAAGGGATGGTAGTCCGTATGTTTTTTCTTTTCTTTTCTCTTTTTTTTTTCTTTTTCTTGATTTTTTCGATTTTTTTTTTTTTTTTTTTGCATACACTCTTACCCTACCATCCAAAATAATACATCATAGGGAATGAAAATTCCCCTTACACTTGAATTTTTACATACTTCACAATAAACTAATCTAATGACTCGAATTAAGAAAATCAAAACACTTGGAGTACTTTTAAGATTAACGCACATACGGGGGTAATATATGATGTTCTTCCCCATTACTCCATAAATAAGCACTTTACCCATGAGTCCCAATCGTCCCAAAACAATATGTACAAGGATATGACTCGACTTAGCAACCATGTAATCAATTAGATAATTAACTTAAGGTTTAAACAAATAACAATAATGCACTAAAAATGAGCGCATACACGGAAGGCTAAGGCGATTTGGGTGTACATTTAAGTGGGGTGTAACAAATTCTTCCTTTAAGTAAGATGCTTAAAGTTAGAAACGAAAAGATAGGCTCGGAGGGGTGTACTAGGGGTTTCGTGTACTAAAAATGAGTACAACGCTAAGGTGTGGGAAAAATTAATTGACTTAACTAGCCAAGTAATATGACTTAAATGGTCAAGTAATTATGATACGGGTTTAACACAAGGGTGATCCTAATGCCTCTTATCATGTAGTAAATCATACTACACGAATGTAGTCTCACTAGCAGTCTCGGGATGCATCACTAACGCAAGTTCTAGAATCTAGATGCTACCGGTACACTCATAAGCACTAATAGTAAATGCTTTTCCTATCAAATCTAAAGGCGAACCTCACATATTTGGGTGGAAAATTTTTCTAAATAGTACAGTTTTGTGCTAGTCATACATGTTGACATAAATAATGTATGAAAACGTTATTTATATTTTTCGATATCTCTATATTTTGACGATCACAAAATGTAAACTCGTCAATCGTAAGATTACTACGTAAACAAGTATTAAGCTAGTTTATACAACTATATCCAACTTAATCACTTAAGGTATGGATAAACAAGTGCTTAATACATCTTATGATCAAAGGGATATTTAATTAACTAATACAAAGTTTATTTAAATATATAAACATATTATATATTTTTGAAAAACACTTTTGGTAATAAAGAAAAATGTTTTAATCATACTAAATATATGATTTCAAATATTTAACCAAAATCAGTCAGTTTTTCACCAAATAAACTTTCCCCACTAAAAGACAAGTGTTCTGGCCGTTACAGTTGGGCGGCCCCCTTAATTATAAGGGGCAGTCCCCTTAATTTTAAGGGGGCTGGCCACGATTTAAGGGGACCGGCCAGGCTCCCCTGTTAGAAACTGTCAGAATTCTTCTCCTATAAATACCACCTTAATTCTGGAATTTTTCCCTACCTTTTGCACGAAATTTTCAGATCTATAACTCTCTAAACATCCTCTAAAACCCTTTGATCATTTGTATATTAATCCTTGTTTCAAGTGATTCAATCCCTCATCATCCATTCTCATCCAAAGTGCAAAAGAAGAACACTCTTTCTACAACCAAGTTCAAGAAGTGTTGAAGAGTAGTTGTGCATAGTGTAGATATATTCATTTGTGAATATTGTGTTGTGCTTATGATTAATTGTGTAGAAGATATATAGAAGTTGATAAGTAGTGAAGTAGGTTAGTTGTGAAGATAGGTGTGAAGTAGAAGATTGGTGTGTAGAAGATAGTTGTGAAGAAGATTGGTGTGTAGTATATTGGTGTGAAGAAGTTGTGATCAAGGTGTGAAGTTGTGTGGTGTGTAAATTGGTATGTAAGGTTTTCTCCGCCAAAAGGGAGTTTGTTGACATAGTGAAGAAAACTCTCGAGTAGGTGACTCGGGGAGTAGAGTAGGAACAAGGAAGGTGTCCTTGTAGCCGAACCACTATAAATCCTTGTGTTGTGGTTTGATCTTTCTAACTCTTCTCATTACTTATTTATTTATCTTTACTATATTAGCTTTGTTAGTTAGTTACCATACAATTGTTCATATAGTGCAAGTATTGAGTTCACATAAACTAGAATCGAAGTTTTTAAAACAAACTTGTGTTTATAAATTTAAAATGACGTAAAACTATTCAACCCCCCATTCTAGTTTTCCACAATTGGTATCAAGAGCCACGTCTAGCAAGATTTTTAAAATATATTGGATTTTAAAACTTGTAACGATCTATGAAATCTGAAAAATATTTAGAAGGGCAATCTATGCAAAGACCACCACTATTTGAAAGTGATGGATTTTTATATTGGAAAAATCGATTCGAAACTTATGTGAAATCAAAAGATCTAGAGCTTTGGGATATTATTACCAATGGTGATTTTTTACCTATTCAAAATAACCCCGAAACTAAGAAAGATGAAATCGTACCTTTTGAAAAACAAAATGATGATTTAAAAAGAAAACTTGCTAAAATAATGAAGCAAAAATGGTTATTTACAATGCGCTACCACGTAAAGAGTACGAAAGGATCTTTATGTGTGAAACCGCAAAAGAAATTTGGAACTCTTTGTTAATAACCCACCAAGGTAATAATCAAGTCAAAGATAACAAAATAGATCTACTTGTTCAACAATATGAGCAATTCACGATTCCGGAAGAGGAATCAATTGATAATGCTTTTGCTAGATTTAACACTATAATCACAAGTTTAAAAGCACTTGATGAGAATTTCTCTAGTAATAATTTTGTTAGGAAGTTTCTTAGAGCTCTTCACCCAAAATGGCGAGCTAAAGTGACGGCTATTGAAGAATCGAAGAATTTGTCAACGCTACAACTTGATGAATTAATAGGCAATTTAAAAGTCTACGAAGCAATAATAAAGAAGGACTCCGAAATGGTTAAAGGGAAACGAGAGCAAAGCAAGTTAATCGCCTTGAAAGCTAGAAAGGAATCCAACAACGAAGATAGCTCATCTTCCGAAAGCAAAGACGAAGAATATGCCATGGCCGTAAGAGATTTCAAGAAATTCTTCAAAAGGCGAGGAAGATTCGTTAGACAACCACACGATGAAATAAGAACATCTCAAAAGAATAATGATGACAAGTATATCAAGAATGAGAGAAAATGTTTCAAGTGTGGTGATCCGAATCACCTTATTGGAAAATGTCCAATGATGACAAGATATCAAAATCAAAGAGCGTTTATTGGAGGTGCTTGGAGTGATAGCGATGAAGATGAGAAAGAAACAACAAAGGAAGAAAAATGTCTCATGGCTAAAACATCAAGTGAGGTACGTTCCGAAACCGAATATTTTAGTGATGAAAATTTATCATTAGATGAAAAAGACTTAGATAGTGAATACAGTAGATTATGCAAACTAGGACAACAAGTTATGGCTAAAAAAAATCACTAAAATACATAAATAACAAATTAGAAAATGAAGTACTTGAACTAAAAATTAAAATACATCAACTTGAGAAAGGTAAAGAAACTTTTGAAGAATGTAAATCATGTCAAGAGCTTAAAAGTGAAAACAACAAACTTAAGGAAGAAATTTGTAAACTTGATAAATTTGAAATTAGTAGTAACTCACTTAGTAAAATTATAAGTATTCAAAGAATATCCGGAGATAAAACCGGTCTAGGTTTTAACTCAACCGAAGCCTCAACAAGTGAAGTTAAAAATGTTAAATTTGAAAGCGAACTCAAAGAACTAAAACCTTCAAAATCTAATCCTGAGTATATACTCATAAATGATAAGAAAATACATCTAGCTAGTAATGAAGAAATAAAACCGTTTTATAAACCATCTTTAAAAACCAAAGTAGGATCGTCCAAAACTAAAACAAGATCTAAAACTCCACCACCTTGGAAACCGAATAATTCTTACCCTAGACCTAAAACACCTCAACCAAGAGTAAACCAAAGTAGACAAAACTTTAACAATAATCAACAAATGTGGAACTTCAATCCATGGGGAATGTTTCCACCATATATGCACCCAAGTCAAATACAAAACATGTTCGGGACAAACAACTTTGGTCAAATGAGACCATGGGGACCAACGTGAAAACTTTCGCCATTCATACATGGAAATCTTTGATGTCACCCCGTGTTCGGACTTTCCTTTGAAGATTTTGAAGTTTAACGCATTGAAGACGAAAGGTACACATTTCCTTTTATTTCCTTGTAAACAAATGCATGTTTAGTTTAGTATCTAGCTTTTATGTGATTTTGATTGGTTCATTATTCTCTCTAGTCTTTACTTCTATACATATATATACTTATTTACTTATACTATATCTAAATATATATATAAAAGTGTCAAGTAAAAGTGTCAAGTAATTCCTTTCGTGCGAATACCCTCCAACGTATTTTTGATTAAATATAAATCTAATACATACATATAAATATTTTCTTGTTCTTTCCAGAAACCAAAATCAAAAATATCAAATTTTGGAGGGCGGCCCCCTTAATGTTTAAGGGGACCGACAGCCAAATGAAGGGCGGCCCCCTTAATGTTTAAGGGGGCCAGCCATCTGATAGTTCGAACCCGATTTTCTCCTTTTTCCTTTTGCCAAACACTCCACTTTTTCATACACCTCTTCCCCTGCTTCTGCTATGACGAAAACCAAAACCCAAAAACACCTCAAATCACTTCCAAATCACATATTCCGGGCTAATTCGCAAAGGGCAAATTCATCTAACACGATCACCATTACTTATTGTAAGTTTTTCATAACACATTTCATCTTATTTGATCATACTCATGATTATGCATGTTTTATAAAATTCGTCAAATTTCAAAATTTCTTTAGAATTAAGCCTTAAAACTCTATAACCAAATGCTTCCCCTAGGATTAGGATGATTGATCAACACTAGAAACTAGTTATTATAAACTATCATGTCGAAATTTTTTGAAAAATTTCATACACTCCTTTTCAAAATTTTTAGTAGACTCATTGTTGAATAATGATTTGAAAACGTGTTAAAACTAATTACATTATATTTTTGTAACTTGTAAAACTTGAAATTACATTTTTCGACTAAGAAAAATTATATTGGTTCACAATATAGGGGTGTTTGGATTATGTCCAAATATTATCGAAACATAGTCATTATAATTTTTTATAAAACTTTGTTATAATTATAAACCTAAAAATTGTTAATCGAACTCGTCAAGATATATAATTCATATATATATATTGACATACTAGGGGTATAAGTCAATAGTTAAGGAAGCGTTTGGTTTATTACTAAAAATGATATTTTTAAGTAAAAATACAAACCATCTTTTTCAAAAACAAATCACATGCATAAGAAACTCGCAAGAAATAGCTAGTTTTACAATCTAATGTAAATCTATTAAATTTCATGATATATTAAGATGTTTAAAGGGGCGTTTGGATTTGTCCATAACTACTCATTAAACATCGTAAAGTATATCTAAAACGAGTTAAAAACAATATTAAGGAACATGGTAATCTACTTCTTAGGATTAGTAACGAAGTATGTTTACGTTCCAACATAAGTCTTAACAATAAACATATACTTTTATCTTTCTTTATATTTATTTTGGTCTTTTTGTATTGTTGATGTGTTTAGGTCAAAATGCCCAAAGCAACTACCGAAGATCTTTCTCACACTAAAAACTACATTCCTAAAGTTTCCTAACTCCCTACCACATCTCCTTCCATTGGACTTATATATCGTCAAATTGAAGATAGAAATGTTCATGAAGGACGTGTAGTAGATCTTGCTTTTGCTCAATCCGAGTACATAAATCGCTTGTTTTCAAGCATCAACTTCAATTGTCTTTATGAAATAAATGAACCTATCATTCCTCGCTTCATAATGGATTTCTATAGCCAAGTCACCGTCCAAGCCAATGATCTTGGTTTCATCACCATCTCTTTCATGATTCAAAATGAATTTATCACCCTAACTCTCAAACAATTTGGTCATATCCTCCAAATTCCATTTAGAGGTCAAGCTGTTTTCTCAAACGAGTGGGACCTCGAATCTCTTAATCGCTATCGACCAACCTTCGGTCACTATCTCGACGAAATTCCAAATCCCGACGAAATTCGTCAAGTCCTTGGTATAGAACGTGCCACCACAAGCCGAAAAATAAAATCCAAAAACGTTCAAATCTCTCCATACCAACTTCTCCTCAAGGAATTAAGCCCTCACATGAAGCGTTGGGAAGAACTCATTCGTGAGAATGCGTTTGGTACTGGAGGTCACCGGGACCATCTCCCGGCGAGCCTTGCTCACATGTTGTATTGTATAGCTGTCGAAAAGCCGTACAATTTGGCCTACTTCTTTATCAAACGGATTGAGTGTGCTAGAAAAACTCCCAAAGCCAACCTTCCATATGGAATGTTCCTTACTCGTCTCTATCGTCATGTTATCGAGTACTACCCCGATCTTGACAATAGTATCTATGAGTCCATCTACCCCACTCTACGCTCTCTCGCTCTAAAACAAGCTCGATGAACTCGAAGTGACAAGGGTAAACCTCGTCGTCATAGCTTTCATGGATCATCTTCAAGGCAAGACGATGACGATGAGGAGGAAAACATCCATGATGCTAGTACCCCTTCGTTTTCTGAGTTCGTTGACGATTTAGAGGATCTTGACTATCCCAACTATTCTACTTCATCTCCAAGTGTGCAAAATGATGAAGTGCTTCATGAACGAACTACCGAGATGCTTAGAAGACAAAAGAGCTTGCACGAAGAAGTTAGAGGTGGCTTCAAATCTATCGGGAAGACTTTGAAGGGTATCTTCAGTAAGAAAAGGAAATGATATGCTTGGATTATGTTTGTTAAACAATATTTATTTTTATGTCTTGTGTGCTATTTGTCCGAAGTATATTCGGAAGTACTTGTTATTTGGATATTTGTTTAGGATGCTAACTTGATGGTTTTAATATATGCTTTTTAATGCATGCTTCTCTTAAACTATATATATGTTTGCATGATTAGTTAATGTTTAAATAAATATATGGCATGTATGCTTTCTAATAGACCAAAACAAATGTGAAATGTCCAAATAGAGCTTGCTGCAAATACAAAACAGAACACAACATTTTTCCAGAAAATTTTTGAAAAATTTTGGTTTCTGGGTCGTCAGATGGGCGGCCCCCTTAAATCATAAAGGGAGGCCCCCTTAAATCATAAAGGGGACCGGCCTCCATTTAAGGGGACCGGCCATCTGAAATAGTTTTTACACTGTTTTCTTTTGCATCTTGTGATCCCTTTTGCTAGTCCCAGCTACCATTTCCCTTAAAAACTAAACTGATTTTGGAATATAACATTACAATTTCAAATTAATTCCACTTCTAAACATGTTTTCCCACTATATAATCTCCATGCATGTTTAATTCACATTCCATCATCCTCAAACATTCATCAAACATCATCATGTCATCACCAAGAACCACCTATTCAAACAATGCCAAGAAACAAAAACTTGTCATCATTCCACCCAAACAACTCTTCATTGATCTTACAAATGAAGACAACACCACTCCATCTCCACCACCTCAATGTTCATCTCCTAGTACACCAAATTCACCTTCCAAAACACCTTCAACAAATGGAAACTCCACTTCCTCCATACCATCCACTTCATCCATAAATGACTACATCAATACCCACTTATCTCCTCCAACATTTGATCAACCATCACAACCTACCAATGAGAACACATCTCTTGCACTCACTCTCTCATTATCACCATTAACACCTCTTGATACACATTTCTCATCATCTCCTATCAACCCACCAACCTATAACCCCGTCCCATGGAGCTTACTTGAAGCTCATGGAGACACTTGCCTTTGTTGCATTCACAACCGAACAATTGTGTTCGGATTAAGAGATGAGATCCAATACATGTTTTCTCATATTGAAAACATGTTGCATCAACCACCAACAACAAACACAACACCTCCACCACCATCAACAAACACACCTCCACCATTACCATCCCCATGTTCACCATCCATTCCTCCCAATTAAACATGCTTGGTGTTTTACAAATAAAATTGTGTTAAAACTTTTTGGATGGCAAGCTCTAGAGAAGGACTCTCATGTTTGAGACTTGGTCTTTTATTTTAATGATGATTCTAAGCCTTTAAGGCTTTTGTTAGTTGCATTACTTGTTATGGTTGTAATGCTTGATGTATTTTTTTTTTCATATTATTAATGTTATGGTTATGCTTAGTCTTTACTCTTGCATGCTATATACATATATATGTTGCTTGCCACTAAATATTTTTGCAAGATATCCATATCTCGATTCCTTTTGGCCTCAAAACGAGGGGGCGTATACTTCGAGGGGGAGCTTACATTAACATGAGATAACCTTTTTGATGCTAACAAAAAGGGGGAGAAGTGATATAAACTCACAATAATACTTAAATATATACTAATTTTCGACTAACGAGTTTAAATTTTGTAATCATCAAAAAGGGGGAGATTGTTGACATAAATAATGTATGAAAACGTTATTTATATTTTTCGATATCTGTATATTTTCACGATCACAAAATGTAAACTCGTCAATCGTAAGATAACTACGTAAACAAGTATTAAGCTAGTTTATACAACTATATCCAACTTAATCACTTAAGGTATGGATAAACAAGTGCTTAATACATCTTATGATCAAAGGGATATTTAATTAACTAATACAAAGTTTATTTAAATATATAAACATATTATATATTTTTGAAAAACACTTTTGGTAATAAAGAAAAATGTTTTAATCATACTAAATATATGATTTCAAATATTTAACCAAAATCAATTAGTTTTTCACCAAATAAACTTTCCCCACTAAAAGACAAGTGTTCTGGCCGTTACAGTTGGGCGGCCCCCTTAATTATAAGGGGCGGTCCCCTTAATTTTAAGGGGGCCGGCCACGATTTAAGGGGACTGGCCAGGCTCCCCTGTCAGAAACTGTCAGAATTCTTCTCCTATAAATACCACCTTAATTCTGGAATTTTTCTCTACCTTTTGCACGAAATTTTCAGATCTATAACTCTCTAAACATCCTCTAAAACCCTTTGATCATTTGTATATTAATCCTTGTTTCAAGTGATTCAATCCCTCATCATCCATTCTCATCCAAAGTGCAAAAGAAGAACACTCTTTCTACAACCAAGTTCAAGAAGTGTTGAAGAGTAGTTGTGCATAGTGTAGATATATTCATTTGTGAATATTGTGTTGTGCTTATGATTAATTGTGTAGAAGATATAGAAGTTATGTAGATAATAGAAGTTGATAAGTAGTGAAGTAGGTTAGTTGTGAAGATAGGTGTGAAGTAGAAGATTGGTGTGTAGAAGATAGTTGTGAAGAAGATTGGTGTGTAGTATATTGGTGTGAAGAAGTTGTGTAGAAGTTGTGATCAAGGTGTGAAGTTGTGTGGTGTGTAAATTGGTGTGTAAGGTTTTCTCCGCCAAAAGGGAGTTTGTTGACATAGTGAAGAAAACTCTCGAGTAGGTGACTCGGGGAGTGGAGTAGGAACAAGGAAGGTGTCCTTGTAGCCGAACCACTATAAATCCTTGTGTTGTCGTTTGATCTTTCTAACTCTTCTCATTACTTATTTATTTATCTTTACTATATTAGCTTTGTTAGTTAGTTACCATACAATTGTTCATATAATGCAAGTATTGAGTTCACATAAACTAGAATCGAAGTTTTTAAAACAAACTTGTGTTTATAAATTTAAAAGGACGTAAAACTATTCAACCCCCCCCCCCTTCTAGTTTTCCACAATACAATCTCCTATCCATGAGACGTTTGCTATGGCTAAAGTTTCACTCCTAAATGTTGTAAAAAAATTTAAATTTGGCGCTAAAATTACACTAACAATTATTTCTCATAGTTTTATTACACATCTACCATTAAACAAACAAACTCAAGCGAAAGTGTATCTGTAAGGTATCATCATTTTACCCTCCCCTTACACTTAGGATGAACATTGTCCCCAATGTTCAAGTAAAGAATGTAAAAGTTAAATAAGTAAAACAAATGAAATCAAATACTCCCCTGATTCGCTCGGTATGGATAATAAGTTGGCCAGGTTAGATCTTCCTCCAAGAAAATGAACAATCAAAGCTTCCCTTCCAGAATGTAAATCATCTTCTTTTCATACATCACCTATTAAACCTGAGAAAACAGACAAGGCAACCTTGCATAAAATCGGCGGCAATCTACATATGTTAATAAATCCTAGAAAACAAAATAAGATATAATGCTTGTGGAATGATGTTTGCAGATTTCCTGGAGATTATAAAACTAATAATTCAACAAAAACTTTTAGACTCCGTTAGAAAAACAAAATGGGTAAAATTTCCAGATTTTTACACGTGACGCCGTCAAGAGTAAACTCGTGACGCCGTCAGAAGTGACCTGCAGAAATTCTTATGTTAAGTTTCCGGAAAATTTTTGGAAAAACTTCGTTCTACTTCCTGGAAAATCCTGCAAAACTTCATTATGACTCGATACAAGCATTTGACTCTAACAAATACGAATATACATGTTCATTTAATATTGTGGAGAATCATGATCGGTTTTGTTTCTTAAAAACATATTTGGGGTTTCCCCTTACACTTATCTTTTGCAAAAATACCTTTGGATGAAGTTAAGACTAGGCCAAACAACAAAATAAAGTATTTCCACGATTTTAGTTTTGAAACATGATCTACCAACAATAAAAATAAAGCATGCATACGGAAGCAAATAACAAACAAACAAAATAAAATCACACAAAGCATGGGTTGCCTCCCAAGAAGCGCTTTTCTTTATTTATGAGTCTTGTAGCTAAACTCAAGGTCATGGGTTACTACGTGACCTCATCATCAAATGTCACATCCTCCTCACTAATCATTTCATTGTTATTTTCTTGATAATGTTTTACACGTTGTATGTTAACAGTAAATTCCCTACCTTCATCGTCTAATAACACAACGACTCCAGTTTTAGGGGAATTTTTCACCGTAAACGGTCCATACCACCTAGACTTGAGTTTTCCCGGAAATAATCTCAACCGAGAATTGTACAATAGGATTTTGTCTCCCTCTGAAAATTCTTTGGGTTTCTTAATTCTCTGGTCATGCCATCTTTTTGCTCTCTCTTTATATGTGATGGAAGATTCATAGGCTTCTAACCTAAGCTCATCAAGCTCGTGTAATTGCAAGAACCTATTAGTTCCAACAATTGTGTAATCTAAGTTACATGTCTTAAGCGCCCAATAAGCCTTATGTTCTAATTCCACTGGCAAGTGACACGCCTTACCATACACCATGCGAAACGGGGTCGTTCCAATAGGTGTCTTGTAGGCGGTTCGGAATGCCCACAAGGCTTCGTCGAGTTTAAATGACCAGTCTTTTCTATTTTGACTAACCGTCTTTTCAAGTATTCTTTTAATAGCCCTATTGGTGTTTTCGACCTGGCCATTGGTTTGTGGATGATAGGCGGTGGAGAACCGATGGGATACTCCATACCTCTTCATGACCTTTTCCATTTGTGCATTGCAAAAGTGGGTCCCCCTATCACTGATGAGAGCTTTAGGAATCCCGAATCTAGCGAAAAGCTTTTTCAGGAAATGAATAACTACTCTGGCATCATTGGTCCTAAGGGCTTGTGCCTCAACCCATTTTGAAACATAATCGATGGAAACCAAAATGTATTCGTTCCCCCCTGAAGATGGAAAGGGTCCCATGAAGTCAATTCCCCAAACATCGAAGACCTTACATACTTGTATAAAATTATGAGGTGCTTCATTCCTATGTGATATCTTCCTGGCCCGTTGACATGCATCGCATGCCTGTACTATTTCTTTGACGTCACGGAAAATTGTGGGCCAATAGAATCCCGCATCGAAAATCTTTCGGGCGGTGGTGTTTATCCCATGATGCCCGCCAGAGGGACCAGAGTGACATTCCTTCATAATCTTTACTGCCTCAATTTCTGAAACACAACGTCTTATGATTTAGTCAGGGCACCTTCGGAATAAAAATGGTTCATCCCAAAAGTAGTATTTTAACTGAGAAAAGAACCTTTTTCTTTCGTATCTAGTCAGGTGTTCAGGAACGAGTCTGCTTGCGACATAATTGGCAAAATTGGCAAACCAAGGCTCCGAATCAATCATTAACATGAGTTGTTCATCAGGAAATGAATCCCTAATCTCACTTCTATCGTGCTTATCCAAGGGGTTTTCAAGACGAGATAGATGATCTGCGGCCAGATTTTCTGCCCCCCCTCTTATCACGAATCTCAACATCAAATTCTTGTAGCAACAAGATCCACCAAATTAGTCGTGGCTTAGCATCCTGCTTCGCAAAAAGATATCGAAGAGCCGAGTGATCAGTGAAAACGACTGTCTTTGAAAGGACAAGATATTGCCGGAATTTGTCGAATGCGAACACTATGGCTAATAATTCCTTTTCGGTGGTGGAGTAATTCTCTTGAGCGGGATTCATGGTTTTGCTAGCGTAGTAAATAGGTTGGAAAAGCTTGTCACGCCGTTGGCCCAATACAGCCCCGACAGCGAAATCGCTAGCGTCACACATGATTTCAAACGGTAACTCCCAGTTGGGTGTAATCATGATTGGAGCTTGTGTGAGCTCCTTTTTTAAGAGATCGAATGCATCCTTGCATTCTTGGGAAAAATCGAATGGAGCATCATTCACAAGCAATTGAGTCATTGGCCGAGCTATTTTGGAGAAGTCTTTGATGAATCTCCGATAAAACCTGGCGTGCCCCAAGAAGCTGCGTATTGCTTTAACAGTCGTGGGGTATGGTAACTTAGATATAGCTTCAACTTTAGCTTGGTCCACCTCTATTCCGTTCCCTGAGATCTTATGCCCTAACACAATCCCTTCTTTCACCATGAAATGACACTTTTCCCAGTTTAACACCAAGTTGGTTTCCTTACAACGTTTAAGCATCTTTTCTAGATTAGCAAGACAGCGGTCGAAGGAGTTCCCGAAGACCGAAAAGTCGTCCATGAACACTTCCATGCTATCTTCCATGAGTTCGTGAAAGATAGCGGTCATGCATCGTTGGAAACTGGCGGGTGCATTACATAGCCCAAAAGGCATCCTTTTGTAGGCTAATGTTCCATAAGGGCAAGTAAACGTGGTCTTTTCTTGGTCCTCAGGTGCTATGGGAATTTGAAAATACCCTGAGAATCCATCCAAGAAGCAATAGTACTCGTGTCCAGACAATCTCTCCAACATTTGGTCAATGAATGGTAAGGGAAAGTGATCCTTCCTTGTGGCATCATTGAGCTTTCGATAGTCAATGCATACCCGCCATCCAGTGACCGTTCTCTGAGGCACCATCTCACCCTTGTCATTCTTAACTACAGTCATTCCACCCTTCTTAGGTACAACCTGCACAGGACTGACCCATTGGCTATCCGAGATTGGGTAGATCAATCCTGCATCCAGAAGTTTGATGACTTCTTTCTTTACTACTTCCTTAATGTTGGGATTCACCCGCCTCTGTGGTTGCACGGTAGGTTTATAATCTTCCTCCATGAGAATCTTATGTGTGCAAAAAGTTGAGTCAATCCCCTTAATGTCGGCTACACTCCATGCGAGCACTCCCTTATATTTCTTTAGGACCTCTAAGAGTTTACCTTTTTGTTCATGTTCCAAGGAAGAGTTTATGATTACTGGCAGTTGGTCCTCTCCCTGAAGGAAGGCATACTCCAAATGGTTAGGAAGCTCCTTAAGATCTAACTCAGGAGGTTCGATAATAGAGGATTTAAGCTTGTTTTCGGGCTTCTGGAGCTCGAGATGCTCCGTTGCCTCTTGTCTAGGGTAGAAGGAGACTGCACCAACATCCTCCATCTTTTCCACCTCTAGCAAAGGCAGAAAACTCTTGTCCCGTAGCCAGCCCTCCTCGATTTGTTCATCAACACAACTATCGATGACATTCGTGAGTTCATCAACCTCCCCGATGAAATAGAGTCGGTTAGCTGCTTCGAGAGAGAGATCCATAGAGTCCTTAATGTCGAAGGTTGTGCTATCGGTTCCCACTCGCAAGGTTAATTTGCCGTCATAAACATCAATGACTGCACGAGCGGTAGCAAGAAATGGTCTCCCTAAGATGATGGGTACCAAGTCATCCTCCTCCATATCCAGGATTACGAAGTCGACCGGGAATTTGAATTTCCCAACCTTGACTAGCACATTCTCGCATATCCCTACGGGGTACTTGACTGATCTATCGGCTAGTTGGATGTTCATACGGGTAGGCTTTAATCCAGAGTATCCTAATTTAAGGAACATAGAGTGAGGCATGAGATTGATACTCGCCCCCAAATCGGCAAGAGCATTCTTTATTGATAGAGATCCTATGGAGCAAGGCAAGGTGAAGCTGCCTGGATCATCTACCTTTTTTGGTAGCCCTCGATGAGTCACCACTGAGCATTCTTCCCCCAGGGTCACAAGACCCTCAAGTTTCTTTCGGTTAGCGAGTAGTTTTTTAAAGTATGCGCTATACTTCGGCATGTGATAGCAAGCATCAAGGAGGGGTATGGTGACTACCGAGTCTTTTAGGTATGACAAGAATCTTTTATTATCCCTCTCAGTTTTCTGGTTCCTTAATCGGGATGGGAATGGGATTCTCACAGGTTGGTTAGGTGGGGTTGATGGGGAAGGGGTCGTCAAGGGATGTTGGTCGGGAGTCTCGCTACCTACATTCTCCTCCTCCTCGCGAGGATTTTTTGGATCGGGAGTGATGGGGGACGAGCTTGGGTAAGGGGGGTCCTTGGTTGTTGTTCCAGCTCGAGTGGTTATCGCGAGCATTGGGTCTTTTTTGCTTACTGATGGCATTTCAAGGTTATCTAGGGCTGAGTTAAGCTTGTTGAAAAATTCTCCAACGTCACCCTGCTGCTCGTCAACGAGTTCATTAAGACCTTTCAATTGCAAGCCTTTTTCTTGAGTGAAGCGACCAAGGTCATCTTCAAAAGTGCTCTTGATTTCGAATTCAGGGCCTTCCTCTCCTTCTTTTCTTTTCACCGGATTTCCCCAGAGGGTGTAATCATCATTTTGGTAAAAAGGCAAAAGGGAGGAATCAGCATAGATGTCACCTCCTAACAAGCATGCATGTTCAGTTGTGGCTGCTCCTCCGCATTCTTCTACCTCATGCGGGCCCCCACAGTAGTCGCAGATTAAGTAAGGATTCGAAAGTTGTTTAGGTAACTGCGACCCAGCTAGGTACTCCACTCTTTTGTGAATTTTTTTCAACCGATCTGAAGTTATTTCAGAAATGCTGACAGTCGACTCAGGTTCATCCCAAGTGTCATCCTGGTCTTGAGCATATTCTTCAATCCTATCCCATCCTTCTTCGGCACTAAGATTGGCCAATCTCCCTTTTCTAGATTGATTGATTCCGTTCCGATCATTAGAGGAGACATTGTCGTAGAAGATTTGGACCAAAAGCCAAAGTTCGATGCCATGATGGGGAACTTGTCTTATTAAATCTTTGAATCTAATCCATGATTTATGGAAGGGTTCGTCCTTCCCTTTTCGGAAACGGAGGATCCTATCTCTAAACACTGAGGTTTTTCCAGGCGGAAAGAACTTCTCATAGAACTTGGATATGAGTTGCTCCCATGTGAAAATAGATTCAGAAGGAAGTTTATCATACAACTCTTGGGCTTTTTCATATAGGGTGAAAGGAAAGAATCGCAATCGGGACGTGTCTCTAGTAGCCCCATCCGTATGGAGGGTGTCTACTATTTTCAAGAAGTCTTTAATGTGTTGAATTGGATCTTCCTCATCTAATCCACAAAACTTACACACACTTTGGACGAGCCAAACATCGTTCGCATGCAAGACCTCATTGGTGTGTTCGTTTGGGTAGACAATGGCATTTGAGAAGCCACGAGGTGTTGGGGAGGATTAGTCCTTAAGGCGCTTAGGGATAGGAGTTGCGGGGGTACTCATCTCGTTGTTGGGTTGGGAGCTAGGGGTTGTAACGTGATTTTCTGAATTTTCTTCAGAAAGGGGTGCATCAAAATCGATGGCAACGCTAGATGGTTCAGGAGTTGAGTGAGATTGTCTTAATCTACGCATTTCTCTTTCGGGCTCTGCATAAGGCAAGACGAGGTTTCTAGTGGAACTACGACTCCTAGTGATCCTAAAGTTAGAGGATTCGTCGGTTCCCATGATGGCCGGTGGTGAAGAGTTACGAACAAAAACACAAAGAAATAAGATAGACTAAAGAAGACCTAAAAATAAAAATAAAATCTTACTAGAAAGGAATCTAGCAAGTAGACCTAATAAAAAGAGATTCTAACCTAGACAATAACTATTCCCCGGGCTGCGGCGCCAAAAACTTGATGCGTGGGGATTGCACCAGGCTTTACCTCTCGAGGGATCTCGAGAAGCTTACAACCCCCACCAGGCAGTATACCTGATCGTTGTAGTATAGTATAGTGACAAGTACCGGGGGATTGATCGTTCAGCTAGGAATAGTGTCGCTAGGATTAGAAAACCTAAATACTAGTTCTAGAGATGATGGATGATTATTTTTGTATTTTTATATTTTTTAGAAAGCAAGTAAAAATCTCGGGTTTGAAGGATTTGGGCGGAATTAGTTGCTAGTCAACTAACCCAATACTAAAGATGCAATCAAAATAAAATACTAGAAATGAAAATAAAATAAATTAAACTAAGGTTGTGAGCAATAAGTGGAGAAATTGTGTTTACTTAGATTTTACTACTCCCTAGATATATTTTACACGTTAATTACTTGTTATAGTTGCGTGGATGACGGATTGTATTCCTTAATACCATTCATGGGGTGGCGCACTTAATTCCCCAATCCTATGAGTGCCTACTTCACTCCTATGTCGAGCCGGCTAAGAAGCTCCTAACATGGGATGATTAGAATTTACTCATGCATTAAATACAACCAATAAAACCTAGTGCAGGTCAATTCATGTTTCCTAAGACGTTCAAGCATGTTACCATTTGGAGATCTGCCAGTTTTCTTAAGCCTAACATCGAAATCATTCATCCAATACAACCATAAACAAGTAATCAACACATAATCAACATCTAGGTTTCATTAGATCTAAGCAAACACAAGATAGATCTAGCCTAGCATGGTGGAATTAAGACAAGCACAAGATATAGACAACCAACACATAGACATATTGATTGAATTAGAAGAACACTTATCTCAATTACACATGAAAGGGTTCAAGGGCTGAAAACCCTTGAAAAACCTGTAAAATTTGTAATAGGTTCGGCCTTAGGGTTTCTCCAAAACTTCTCTCTTTTTATGAATGAAAATTAGAAAACTATATATAGAAAACTGAGGCTGACGGAGTCAAGACCAAATAGGTGACGCCGTCATCTCGCCGCCAAAATACTTCTCGGACTACCTTGATCTACATCTGACGCCGTCATGTGTTATGGTTTTCCAGGCCGTCACGTGTTTTACTCTTGATGCTCTACTTGTGACGCCTTCACGTTTGCACTGGCCGTCATGCAATTTACTCTTGACGCCGTCAGGGTGTTGCTCTTGACGCCGTCACCTACTATTCCCAGCAAGGAAAATTAAGACTTTGGCATTTTCTTCACTTTTATGCTCCAAAAACGTCCGAATTGCTTCCTTTTCCAGATTTCACTCCCAAAATACCTAAAATCACAAAAGGAACGATTTAGGGCAATATTTGGTCAATAAATTCAATTCTGGGCTTAAATGACCCCCTAAAAGTGGTTCATTTTTCGCCTCATCATAGGTTACCACCGGCCGATTGGTCAATGGTTCGCCTTGTGGAGAGATCGATATGGTCATAAAAGATTTGGAATTGGAGCCAAAGATCTATGTCATGATGAGGGACTTTTTGGAGTAAGTCTTTGAATCAAGTCCATGCTTCATATAGAGTTTTACCTTGACGTTGCTGGAACATCAAGATATCATTTCTAAGCTTGGTAGTTCTCCCCAGTGGGAAAAATTGAGCAAGGAAACGAGTGGTGAGATCATCCCATGAGGTAATGGATCCCGTGGGTAAACGTTCAAGCCATTGACTAGCTTGATCACGTAGAGAGAATTGGAATAGGCGTAATCGGGTTGACTCTCTAGTTGTAACATCAAGGTCTATAGAATCTACAATTTTAAGGAAGTCCTTGAGATGTTGGTTTGGATCTTCGGAATGAAGTCCATGGAATGCACATCCGCTTTGCACCAACCGGATGGTGTCGGATCGCAAGGGGGTCACATTGGCTCCTTGGGTGAGCTCAATGGTGTTTCGGTAGCCTTGGTAGCTAGGTCGGGAATACTCTCCTAAGGTTCGGGGCCTAAGAGGTTGGTTGGCTAGTGGTGGGTTTGGTTGTGGTGGGATGACGGGTTCAAAGATGTTCCCATCGTCCATGATGTCGGGTGGTGAAGAGTTACGAACAAAAACATGAAGAAATAAGATAGACTAAAGAGAACCTAAAAAAATAAAAATAAAATCTTACTAAAAAGGAATCTTGCAAGTAGATTTAATAAAAAGAGATTCTAACCTAGACAATAACTATTCCCGGGCTGCGGCGCCAAAAACTTGATACGTGGGGATCGCACTAGGCTTTACCTCTCAAGGGATCTTGAGAGGCTTACAACCCCCACCAGGCAGTGTACCTGATCGATGTAGTATAGTATAATGACAAGTACCGGGGGATTGATCGTTCAGCTAGGAATAGTGTCGCTTGGATTAGAAAACCTAAAGACTAGGTCTAGAGATGAGGGATGATTCTTTTTGTATTTTTATATTTTTATGAAAGCAAGTAAAAATCTCGGGTTTGAAGGAGTTGGGCGGAATTAGTTGCTAGTCAACTAACCCAATACTAAAGATGCAATCAAAATAAAATACTAGAAATGAAAATAAACTAAATTATACTAAAGTTGTGAGCAATATGTGGGAGAATTGTGTTTACTTAGATTTCACTACTCCCAAGATATTTTTTACACGTTAATTACTTGTTATAGTAGCGTGGATGACGGATTGTATTCCTTAATACCATTCATGGGGTGGCGTACTTACTTCCCCAATCCTATGAGCGCCTACTTCACTCCTATGTCGAGACGGCTAAGAAGCTCCTAACATGGGATCACTAGAATTTACTCATGCATTAAATACAACCAATAAAACCTAGTACACATCGGTTCATGTTTCCTAAGACGTTCAAGCATGTTACACAATGGAGATCTGCCAGTTTTCTTAAGCCTAACATTGAAATCATTCATCCAATACAACCATAAACAAGTAATCAACAAATAATTAACATCTAGGTTTCATTAGATCTAAGCAAACACAAGATAGATCTAGCCTAGCATGTTGAAATCAAGACAAGTAAAAGATATATTCAAACAACACATAGACATATTGAATGAATTAAGAGAATACTTATCTTAATTGAACATGAAAGGATTCAAGGGATGAAAACCCTTGAAAACACTGTAAAATATGACCTAGGGTTTACAAAGTTCGGCCCTAGTTTTCTCCACACCAGTTCCTTTTCTCTGTGAATGAAAAATAGAAAACTATATATAGAGTTTGATAGGTGACGGCGTCAAGAACAAATGTCTGACGCCGTCATCTCGCCGCCAAATAGTTTCTCAGACTGCCTAGATCTGGGTCTGACGCCGTCATGTATTCACCTTATGCAGGCCATTACCAATTTAACTCTTGACGCCCTTGTTGTGACGCCGTCAGGTTTGCACTGGGTCGTCATGGATTTTACTCTTGACGTAGTCAGGATCTTCCTCTTGACGCCGTCAGGTACTGTTCTCAGCTTGGAAAATTAAGTCTTTGCCGTTTTCTTCACTTTTATGCTCCAAAAACGTCCGAATTGCTTCCTTTTCCAGAATTCACTCCCAAAGTACCTAAAATCACAAAAGGAATGATTTAGGGAAATATTTGATCAAATAAATTCAATTCAGGGCTTAAATGACCCCCTAAAAGTAGTTCATTTTTTGCCTCATCAACACCGTACTTAAGCATGACTTTTGCAAATTGTTCATTGCAAAAGTGAGTACCGTGATCACTAATGATAGCACGGGGAGTTCCGAATCGAGCAAAAAGAGATTTCAAAAACTTAACAACTACTCGGGTGTCGTTGGTGGGAAGTGCTTTTGCTTCAACCCATTTTGATAAATAATCAACCGCCGCGAGTATATACTGGTTCCCTCGCGAAGACGGAAACGGCCCCATAAAGTCAATGCCCCAAACTTCAAAGATTTCACAAACTTGAATGGCATTTTGTGGCATTTCATCACTTTGCGAAATTTTTCCGTGACGTTGACAAGGGTCACAAGATTTGACTAAGTCATGGGCGTCTTTGTTAATTGTGGGCCAATAGAAACCAGAGTGAAACACCTTTTTGGCGGTGTAGTTCGGGCCATGATGTCCCCCAGTGGGTCCATTGTGACAAGCCTTAAGAATATCAATGGCTTCTTGGCCGTGAACACACCGTCAGATGACTTGATCCGCATAGATTTTAAACAAGTAGGGGTCATCCCAGAAGTAATGCTTAACATCTTTGAAAAATTTGTTCTTCAGTTGGGACGACATCCCTTTCACAACAAAGTTACCCGCATGGTAGTTTGCAAAGTCGGCAAACCATGGGGTACTAGAATCGTCACGAAAAGATATCACATTAAGTGTCTCGAGAGGAAATGTTTCATTTATTTCCTTTTTCTCGAGCACACCTTGGTCAGGAATTTCTAAACAGGATAGATGGTCATCCGCTAGGTTTTCAGCTCCATTTTTATCACGTATAATGATATCAAATTCTTGTAGGAGGAGAACCCATCGGAGCAATCTCGGCTTTGCATCTTGCTTTGCAAAGAGATATTTGAGAGCCGAGTGATCCGTATACACTATGCTTTTTGTCAAGATCAAGTATGGCCGAAATTTCTCGAAGGCATACACCACGGCTAGTAACTCTTTTTCCGTTGTGCTGTAATGAGCTTGAACCTCGGTCATAGTTTTCCTAGCATAATGTATAGGCTAAAAGTGTTTTGCTTTTCGCTGCCCCAAGACCGCACCTATGCCAAAATTGTGGTGGGATGAGGTAGTTTAGCGATAACATCAACTTTAGCTTTATCAACCTCAATTTCATTCTTGGAAATTTTATGGCCGAGGACAATGCCCTCTTTGACCATGAAGTGACTTTTCTCCCAATTGAGACAAAGATTAGTGTCTTCACAACGCTTAAGCATTTTGTCTAAATGGGATAAACATGTATCGAAGGAATTCCCAAAGACTAAAAAATCAACCATAAAGACCTCCACAGTTTTCTAGATCATATCGTGAAAAATGGCTGTCATACACCTTTGAAATGTTGCTAGAGCATTACATAAGCCGAATGGCATATGTCGGTAAGCAAACATTCCATAGGGGCACGTGAAGGTGGTCTTTTCTTGGTCTTATGGGTCGATGGGGATTTGAAAGTAACCCGAGAAACCGTCGAGAAAACAATAGTATTCGTGTCCCGCTAGTCTCTCGAGCATTTGGTCCATGAAGGGTAGAGGAAAGTGGTCTTTGCGGGTGGCATCATTTAACTTTTGGTAGTCAATGCATACACGCCATCCCATTACAAGTCGAGTAGGAATTAACTCTTTTTCATCATTTTGAACGACTGTGAGACCTCCCTTTTTAGGCACACAATGAATGGGGCTCACCCAAGGACTATCCGAGATAAGGTAAATCAAGCCGGCATCAAGGAGTTTAAGAACCTCCGATTTGATAACCTCGTGGATTTTTGTATTAACCCTTCTCTGATGTTGAACCACTGGTTTAAAGTAATATTCCATTAAAATCTTATGCATACAAAATTCTGGGTTAATACCCTTAATGTCAGACAGTTTCTAAGTGATGGCTCGCTTGTACGACTTTAGAACCTATATTAGAGCGACTTTTTCTTCATCATTCAAGTCTTTAGCAATTATGACGGGTAACTTATCGGTACCCTCCAAAAATGCATATTCGAGATGAGGTGGTAAGTCCTTAAGTTCGACCTCGGGAAATTCATCAGTTTTTTAAACATATTTGATTTCATCATTATGCAGTTTTTGTGGAAGAACAGGAAGAGGAGAGGGATCTTCGTTTAACAATTTCTCAAGGAGAAGAATATCCCTTTTCGGGTCAATCTCTTGGTTACCGATTCCATCGGGAATCGAGTCACTTTTGAGAAACGCCTCTATTTCCTCAAGGATAAAGTCACTTCCCTCAAACAAGGTAAGGGGAAGAGAAGAATTAGCAATGATAGGCTGAGAAGAAGGAGTGGAATTGCCAATCGGAGAATTATTGGAAAAACCAAGAACTTCTTCAGAATACTCTTCCGAAGCAACATCGATTCGGTTAATTGACATGGAGTCATAATTAGAAGAGTACCTCGAAGTTTGATCATGGTTGAAGGTGATGGCTTCATTTCCAAGACGTAGAGTGATTTCTTCATCAAATACGTCGATTAGAGCACGGACCATTCTTAGGAATCCCCTCCCGAGAATGAGAGGAACCCTCGGATCAGCATCGAAATCAACAATCATGAAGTTAGCAAGAAAATGGAACTTTCCTACTTTCACAAATATGTCCTCAGCAATGCCGAGGGGACGAGATATGGAACGATCTGCAAGCTCGAGAGTCATGCAGGTAGGAGTGAGTTCGGGAAGAGAGAGTTTCTTCCAGACTGAGTGAGGCATCAAGTTGATGCTAGCACCAAGATCGGCCAAGGCAAATCATTCAACCATACCTGGGAAAATACAAGGAATGAGAAATTTCCCGGGATCTCTAAGCTTTTCAGGAAGCTTTTTCAACAAAACCGCTGAGCAGTTCTCATTTAATGGAGTTTTTGCCATCTCAAAGAGTTTTTCCTTGTTGCTTAACAAGTTCTTGATTGTTAATGCAAAATTTGGCATCAGAAGAATAGCATCCGCAAAGCTTATATCAAAATGTAAATCTTGAAAAATTTAAAAGAATTTTGCATTTGATGACTGGCTTTCTCTCAGAGCTTTTGTTCATTTAAACATGATGGGTAAGGAATAGAAGGTTGGGATTTAGGGATAGCAACTTCAGGACTCTCAACGGGAGTTTCTTGAGGTTCAAAGACAACTTTAGGTGTGGTTTTTGGGACAACTTGCGGATGGACTTGTGCGGTACTTTGTGGGCTAGTAGATTGCACTTTGTCCTTTGTCGCCTCAGGTTCACGTTCCACTACCTCAGGATGAGAAGAAGAGGTAGAAGGAACCGTGGATCCATCATATGTAATTCCACTATGGGTTGTGATCGCCTTCACATCGCCCTTCGGATTAGCGATCGTATTTCAAGGTAGAGTGCCTGAGCCCGAGGGTCGATCATTTAAAGATTTCTTGAGTTTTGAGATCTGACTGACCAATAACCTATTCATTTCTTCTTGGGATTTCATGAATTGTTTCAGCAACTCATCAGATGATGGTCCAGTTGGAACAATGCTTGAGTTTGGTTAGGAAAATTCTGAACCCGGTTGTTTTGATTGGAACCATGGTTTTGAAAATTTCCCTGATTTTGGTTGCCATTTCCATGAAATTTGTTTCCCTGAAAGTTGTTTTGACCTTGATTTCTGTTAAAGTTTCCTTGGTTTTGGAAACCTTGGTTTTGGAAACCTTGGTTTTGGTTCTGATTGAAATTCCCTTAGTTTTGATAACCTTGGTTCATTTGATTCTGGTTTTGGTTTTGGTTATGGTTTGGGACATTTTGGTTTTGATTGAAACCGGGTGGTCCAAAGTAATTGTTAGAACGATAGCTGAGAAGATTACGGTCTCCTTGCGGTGGGTAACTATTACCTCCCGAATTATAGGAACCTTGAACAACATATACGTTCTCTTCAATGTAGCCACCGGTGGCTGGACACTCAGAGTATGAATGTGGACCTCCACAAGTTTCAGAACTTTGGTTAAGGACTTTGACTTGAGGATTTTGGATTGTTTGGCTCAACCTCAAAATAGTCGTGGACAAATCATCAACCTTTTTGGTTAGAGACGCCATTTCATTAGATGCTGGAGTGATAGACTTACATGACTCACCCCTCTCAGCTGAGGAATCCGAAAAGTTATGGTAGGCAGTCATGTTTTCAATGAGATCATAGCACTCTTCGGGACGCCTTTTCATAAAGGTCCCTCCAACAGCAGCATTGAGTATATCTTGGTGTCTCAACGTCAAACCAACATAGAAGGTATCTATTTGGGTTACAAGTAACATGTTATGGTTTGGACACCGATCGATTGAAAGCTTATAGCGTTCCCATGCTTCAAATAAAGACTTTTCGGGAAGCTGACGAAAGTTACTAATGTCATTTCGTAACTTGGTAGCCATGGATGGTGGAAAGTATTTGGCTAAAAATTTAGCGACCATCACATCAAAAGTGTGAATTGAATTCTTGGGAAGTCGATCAAACCAAGCAGTAGCATGATGGGTTAGAGAATAAGGAAAGAGGTATAGACGAAGGGCATCATCGGAGACACCATTCTGTTTCATGCTTTGGTTGACGGTAAGAAATTTATCAAGATGCTTGTTTGCATCATCACCCAGTAATCCGTGAAATTGGCACGAATTCTGGACTTGTTGTATCATATGATGCTTAAGTACAAAATCAGTAGCCGCAATGTTAAGGGGAGTAATGGGTCCACCCCTCTCGTGCATTGTTGTTTGGCACAACTCCTCCATCGTTCGGAGATTCGGAGATTCGGAGCTGCGTCATCCTGGGGAGGTTGTTCGTTCATGTTTGGAATAGTACGAATCTCGGGTTCGACTATTTCGGATAATCTTCGCCTACGTCTTCGAGGAATGTTGCCGTTTTTAAACAAAGGACTTGATGATGTAGAAGAACGAGTGCGCATGCACTAAAACAAGATCAATTAAAACAAGACCAAATTGAAAACACAGGGAACTTAAACCAATAATCACAAATGACCGGCTTCTTTGAAAAAGGTACACCAATTCACAAGGACACAAAGTTTATATTTGATTTGGGAACTTATTAATGTTGATACCCCCAGTTGGTAGGTATTCTGTCGAATGTTTCTCGATAATGTCTTTTATTGTTATTTAACAAGAAAAATGGAAAATGTTTTTGTATTTTTTACTTTATATATATATATATATATATATATATATATATATATATATATATATATATATATATATATATATATATATATATATAAAGAAAAAGGAAAATATTTTTGTGTTTTATATTTTATGAAAGTGAAAACTTCTTGACGAAGGATCTACAAGTCACTAATCGTTAAAATCTTAACGATATTGTTGCAACACAACCTCCCCGGCAGCGACGCCAATTTGATGGGCTGTAAAACAGGTATCAAATAAATACATACAAAGTACGTGAGGAATTGAGTAGTAAACCCTTGTGAAAAAGGCTAACTTGCAAACCCCGTGAATACGATATAGATATGTGATACCGGGTAAGTGATCACCCGGGTCGTGTCCCAACGAGGTGTGAATCGAGGATATTGTGTAAGGTTCGAGATTAAAATGCTTGTAAGGATGAGAGCTTGGTTATTTGGTATTGTGGAACGATAATATAAAGCAATAGAATTTAAAATGTATTTAAAACTAAAGACAAGTATTAAAACTAACGTACAAGCAAAAAATAAAAAGGGAAATCTAAGTACGGCTAGTCCTACGGGCATACAACTAATTTACCTAGGTGCTAGAGGACAAAAGAAAATTAATTATTTGATTAAATTCCTAATTATTATGGTTCAAAAACTATTTATAACTAATTAAATTCCAATAAATACCAAAACTTATCAAATAAATCTAAAACTTTTTAGACAAATACTACAACTAAATTTTGACCTAGAAAAAATATTAGGAGGGGATGCTCAGTGCAAAAATAAGCAGAAAAATAGGCAAAGAAAAGTTGATAAAACGAAATAAGCAAAACAGAAACTTAAAGGTTAAATATTAAATAAGGCAAACTATAAATGAAAATGTCCCTAGAGCAGCTGGTAGGTGAGGTGTATGTGAACTCAATGGCATGGGTTCAAGCCCCGCCCATGTTTCTTTTTGCAAACATTTTTTCTTCTTTCAATTACTCTTTTAGCATAACTACCAAACAACAGATTAAGGGAACCTTTTGTAAAGTAAATATTTTTGAAAAGCTTTTAACAAGATTGTACCTGCTTAAATCCCAACAGTTTCAAGGCTATGCCAAGTGAGGATAAAAACAGAGTAGCAGCTAACGAAAAATAGCTAAATAAGCAAATACCAAAGCAACAAATAGCAAACATAGTCACAAGTAATCTAAAAGCAACATTATAACAATGATCAAACAACAAGAAATAGCAAAATCAAACACCCTTAGCTGCTACTGATGTAGCAGCAAGAATGGAGAGCTAAGGGGCTACTTTGGTGGATAAAAATGAAAAAGCAAGCAAGTAACAAATTGCAAACTAAGACTAGATTCAATGAGACAGTAGTCCTAGCTCTCCAAAACACTAAACATTATGCATTAAACTCAGGAATTGAACCAGTTATGAGTCAAAGAAAAACAGGTCAAAAGTGAGAAAACTTGGTGCATGGCAAATAAAGGTTAAAACGGGTCACATTGGGTTGAGTTTTACCCAAGCAAATGATTTCCAAAACTATTTTTTCTTCTTGATTATGAATTGTAAGCAGCAAATGAACACAAAACAACAACTTTCATTCATTTCCCAACTGTATCGAGTCCTAAAATTGATCTAGAAATATGCTCTATTCTAACAGCTATAAAGATTTTGATTTTTCATGATTTCCTAAAGGTTGTCTAAAGTGATATTTGAAGGATCCTAGGTGACTAAATAAGTTGTACTAAGCTAAAATGCCTTAAAATTGAGCAAACTAAACAACTTTTACACCTATTTAAAGTTTATGCTAACTGGTCTTTAACAAGTTTATGCAATGATTCAAATACTAGGCCATTTTGACTTTCTTACTAGCAACTACTAGTTTTTATCTTTTGACTAAATTAGTTTAACTCTAGGTGAGCTATCCTAACAGGTTTTAACCACTAATTATCGTAAGATCTCAGAATTCCAAGTTGACCCAAATGCTACTTTAAAATCTGATCTATAAAACAAAAGAAGGAATTTAAGAAGCTATGCCAAGAGACTTATATATAACTTATACTAAACTAAAATAAGCGTAAACAAGCATAATCAAATAACTAGTAACTGGTCGGAACAAATTTAAACTTAGCTAAGCCAGAAAATGCAAACGTGAAAGCTTAAATTAACTAGGCAAAACAGATTACAACTAAGGTTACATGAGAAATAAAAACATTCTGAAAAGCATAAAAATTAACTGCCCTTTAAGGCTTACATATGACCTATATTTATACTAAAAGTGTAACAGGGGTCTTTACTTCTTGTGTGCTTCCTTTGTGAGAGAAATCAGCATGGGCAACTGTTTGTGTTTATTTTGAGCACATCCCCACCATTGAATTGACTCCTACATAATCTCAACCCTTAATTGCAATTTGGCGCCAAAAGGGTTGTGGATAGCCAGCATGGAAAAGTGTTAGAGGGAACAATATGGAGGCTGGAGCAGTAGTATTGGGGAGAGGGGAGGAGACAGGTTACTTGGAGGTTGTGGGATTTGTTGGATCTGATGGGAGGATGTGGAGTTTTGTCAGGCTCGTGATATTCTGGGGAGAGGTGTAGGAGATGGAGGCAGGTTTTATTAAAAAATGGTATGGAGTGGGCTAATGTTTGGATTGGGTTGGGCCAGGTTTGATTTCGTTAAGGGTTTAGTTAGGCTTAATATCACACAACGCCTTTAATATGTCCCGGGGTTGACTTGACTCCGACTTGATATCACAATTGCTCAACTCCTACCGAGTCGCTCAAAAAATGCATTTTTCGCTCCATATTTACTCCTTTGTACCTGAAACGCATAAAAACACAAACCAGTGATATATGTATTGTAATTGGCCGTTTTTAGTATTTTTATGCATAAAAAAGGGGCGTAAAATGATGAGTATTCGCGCACTCATCAACTATCAATGGGCTGTTTCAGGCTTTAGAAAAGGGTAGAGGTTAGTGAAACATGCCCACTGGTCGGAAGGGATGAATATGATGGGTATTTGTTTGCCCATTTGGTATCTCCTCACATAACAAAATAAAACGTCCAGATATTTTTGGGGTGTAAAAATAAGGCTGTTTACTTGATTTCATACTCTATATAAATTAATTAATTGTCTACCAACATACTGCCGCACTGTACGTATCTTTTATAACTGATTTGAGAAAATATGTAACTAAAAATATTTGTAACATACGGAGTATTTGTTTTCGCAATTGGTGTTTTCTTATCTAATTACAGTTGGTGTTTTTTTTCAAAATGGCCCATTTGATTCGAGCCCGTTTTGACACGAGCCCGTATGACGCGTGCCCATTTGATCCAAGTTTTAAATTTGTTCGTTTTGCCCGAGCCCGTTTGGACCCAACCCGTTACCTGAACCTGCCCTACCCACCCATTTTGCCACCTCTAATTAGAATTATAGATTCTTGAATAATTAGAATTTGATTTTAAAAATATGAACTGGCCTCTAACCATGGAGGTTAATATTTAAAATTGCATTAGCGGACAATGATATCGTCAGATTGAAGTAATAAAAGTAAATGCACCACAGCACACAAACATATAAAATAAGCACACATATTTCTAAACATGATGCTCTAGTAAAATTTCCCACAACTTTCAATTCTTGGTTAACATTTCATAAAGCAAACCAAAATTGTAGATTAAAGATCACTAACCTGATGAGAAATATCAGGTATGTACTCAGCATGGTTTCGGTTATTTTTCTTCAAAAAGTTGGCATGATCCTCCGAGTTCAACAATTGGTAACTCTAAACATACACATATACGAATAAACCACATCATTAGATACATTAAAAAATTAAAACCTGTTACAAGATCTTAAAAAGAAGACAACAGTGAACGAAAATAGCATTTTCTAAACCAGGGAATTGTTTTATAGCAATGTTTGAACTATTAGCAAAATCAATATCAATATCATCATATTAGACCATTGATATCATGCGAATCAGATAATCAGTTCTAGCAAAATGTTACCATAATCCTAAACTGATTATTTGACCCCTGTTTGGGATTACTAATCAGACTGCTTATTTCTTTGCAATAAGTAGTTGGATTACTAAATTTGCTGTGTGAAGTGCAACTTTGTTTATCTAAAAAAAATGCTCGTAATGTATAAAATGACCCAACAAAATTTGAGTAAAAATTAAAATATGATACGATCAGATATTAGTAATTATTTTCACCTTTCTTTTCTCTTCTTCTGTCTGTTTCTTTTAATCCGTACTCCATTTATCTTTGGTCATCTAATACCCTTTTAACACGCACCTGTTCATCATCCTCAATCTTTTTTCTCGCTGGACAGAGATATAAAAGTTACATGTTTGTAAAACATCACACTTCCAAATGAATTTCCTTAATAGCATGTTTCCTTCAGATATAAAAACAAAAGACTTATGCATGTCTCAAACCTAGAATCTAAATGCTACCGGTACACTCATAAGCACTAATAATAATTGCTTTTCCTATCAAATCTAAAGGCGAACCTCACATATTTGGGTGGAAAATTTTTCTGAATGGTACGGTTTTGTGCTAGTCATACAACTCCTATCCATGAGACGCTTGTTAAGGCTAAAGTTTCACTCCTAAATGTTGTAAAAAAATTTTAATTTGTCGCTAAAATTGCACTAACAAGTATTTCTCTTAGTTTTATTACACGCCTACCATCAAACAAACAAACTCAAGTGCAATAGTATCCTATAAGGTATCATCATTTACCCTCCCCTTACACTTAGGATGAACATTGTCCCCAATGTTCAATTAAAGGATGTAAAAGTAAAAACAGGTAAAAGAATGAAAACAAATACTCCCCCTGATTCGTTCGATGTGGATAGTGTGTCAACAAGGTTAGATCTTCCTCCAAGAAAATGAACGTTGAAAGCTTCCCTCCAGAAATATAAATCATCTTCTTGTCATATATAACCTGTTAAACCTGAGAAAATAATCAAGGAAACCTCGCGTAAAATCGGCGGCAATCTATATATACTAAAAAATCCTAGAAAGCAAATTAAGATATAATGCTTGTGGAATGAATGTTTGCAGATTTCGTGGAGCTTATAAATGTAACAACTGTGGTTTTGGCATGTCAGTTTGACTGATAGTCTTGACTCGGTTGATGTTTGTTTGGTGTATCTTAGGTGTTGAAGTGATATAAGTGTGATATAGGTGACTTTTAGCACTAAATCCCCTTGCGTAAATGGTTTTATTGTGATTTGGAAAGTTTGAAATTTGGGAAAGTTCATTTTGATCATCTTTGTGGTGTAGAAATGACTTGTGTAGTTTTGGTGTTATTGTGATTTTGCGTAACGACTCTTCGTTCAAGTATTTGAGCGTTAGCAAGTTACGAGAAGTTTGTTTTTATGAGTTATATTTCAAAAAGAGTGTGAAATTCTATTTTTGGAAACTTTATTTTGAAAATAATTATTTTCCGGTTTATCGTAAAATTAAGGTTTATCGTATAAGACGTTAGGTTTCGATATGGGAATACATAAAATATGAAAAGTATGAGGTTTTGAGTGTAATAATTAAGTTTAACAAAAAAAATAATAAAAAAAAAATATATATGGTATAAGAAAATCGGCTAGGGGAAAAAATAGAAGGAAAAGGAAACCAAATTTGAGTCCAATTACAACTCCTAACTAAAAGGGTTATCTAGAATTATATTAGGATAGTATATATACAAAACCAAAACACCCGCAACCTTTTTTTCTCTGGTCTTGGTCGTTCACGGGAGGCAAGGGAAGAAGAACAATTAGGGTTTATAGTTTTGAAGCTAAAAATCTAGAATCAAGGTAAAATCTTTAAACCCTATGTTCAATTGTTTGATTAATTAATCTAATTCATGTAATATTAATTATGATGGATCTAGGTTTGTAAACTTCTGTAAATTAATTAATTAAAACATGTTGGGATCAATTAATGAAGATATTATGATGATTGGTTAAGAGAATTGAGCGTAAAACATGCTAGTTATTGAGTTAGGGTTTGGATAGAAAATTATAGCTATAAAGATGTGAGTGTAAATAACAGATGGTGATGAGTTAGGTAACGAATTTTTGGTCTAAATTGAAGTATAAAGAAAGAGCTTTCTAAAAAGTCCAGCCACGATTAATTTCAAAGTCGGGAAGTTGGTCTTTTGATTTTTCTTTGTTAAGGTATCAAAGCTATCAAACCGGGACAGATTTTGGGTAAAAGATTAGGGGTGTCATGTGGTTGTAAAAGTGGTATTTTGACTAGGCCTTCTGGAATAGTTAAGTTTTTGGTTATATTAGCCTACCACGAAAAGGATTCGTGATAAAAACTTGTGGAAGTATTTATTTAAAATAAAAACTTTTTGGTGTGCGTTCAGATCCGATTTTGAGTAGTTGACAAGTTTGAATTTCTTATGAGTACTTGTATGTGTTATTGGTCCATGGCCTTCTGGGATTAGGTTCTATGCTTATGAGAGACCATGTTAAATTTTTGGTGTGAGTTGTTGAGCTTTATTTGTCGCGATTTCATGTGAGTGAATGTACTAAAAAATTATGCGTTTTCTGAGTTTTAGAGTGCAAGGGATTTACTGAGTATTAAGTTATGGTAGTGGTTAGTGTGGTGTCTAGGTGATCCATGGTGGGTCATATGAGTCTTAGACATCCATCATATGTGTATTACCTGGGTTGTAGCTTTTAGCTTGACCTTGTGTAATGTGGATTATTTTTGTGTGCTATAGATTGTGAATTGTTTTGAAGGAAGCTGCAGAGTTTAAGGTGAGTTCATAGTCCCATATTTTTACTTTGTTTTTAAACTTGGGATGGGAATGATGCTTGTCTTAAATGATTTGATTTACTGTGATTATTGTGTGTGGTGTTAAAGAGCTTGGACTTATAATGTTATCGTATGCATGCTATGTGTGATTATTTACTTGTGTGGATATATATGGGATCCAATTAGGAGGATGCTTATCCTGTTGCTCACACGCGCGACCTAATTGATGTTTATTGGGGTCGGGAGACACGAGCCGTCCTAATTTAATCATTGTGGGGTCGGAGGACACGAGCGATCCTGATGTAATAATTTTGTGGTCGGAGGACACGAGTCGTCCTGTTGTAATTATTTTGGGGTCGGAGGACACGAGCCGTCCTGTTGTAATTATTTTGGGGTCGGAGGACACGAGCCGTCCTATTGGTTGCCTTATGAGTGTTGTTGCCTTTGTATGTGAATATTAACTTGCAAATGCATGTAGCTATATGATAACTATAATTATTTGTCCAGCTATATTTTGTAATCACAGTGAATTCGGTTGCCTTGTGTGTTGAGTCTCAAACCTATGAATCTCACCAACGTTATGTTGACATTTTAAGCATCATTTTCAGGTGAGCATTCTAAGGCCAAAGTTGAGGGCAGCAATTAGGCGAGACTTAGTTGCATGGAGACTTACTTATGTTTTAGGATTTGATTTTATTTGGATTTGGATATGATACATTTATGTTTTATGTTTGGTACTTTCAAATTTATTGAAGATACCTTTTGGATTTTTGTTTTGGTTATTTATCTTTGGGTATTGTTACAACACTGTGTGTTGGTACATTGCTCTATTTATGTGCATGTAGTTGTTCTCTTTGTTGACACCAAGTGTTGTGATTATATCCATGAAGTTACACCCCTCGCATTTCCGCCGTGGCGGGGTGTGACAGATTGGTATCAGAGCCTTGGTTATAGAGAATTAGGCGGTTGGACCTAGACTATAACCTAGGAGTCCCTCATATAGTTGCATTTAGGACCTATGTGTAAGTATAGTATTTTATATGTCTATTTTCCTATATTTATTAGATGTTTTATTGAGTTTCAGACGTCTATACGTAGTATTATATATATCGACTTTATTATATCGTCTTCCGCTCGTAAGATGCTTCGTTAGACTGTCGTTGTCGCTATCGGATGCGAGAGAAGTGGTAGGATGAAGCGGATTAACCGAAGAATCCGAGTTCCTGATAGCATATATCCAGGTTCGGACAAGGAGAGGACGTTTTTGGGAAATGTTGGTGGAGAATAAGTGGAGAGGTTTAGAACCACGGTGACTTCTAGAGATGGAGCCATTACCAAATACCCTTGGTAGTGTCCTCACTTCACATAGGAAGGAGAGGTGGTTTAGTCTAAACCTCGTGATTTGTATGCGCTTGTGAATTATGTGGAATTGGAAGAAAGAATAGAGATGGTTTTACATGTTGTCGACTACCTCAACATGTAGGAAACAGGAATGAGTGGTTGAGTATAGATGAAAGGGGAGTTAGGATGGAATAATGTAGATTCGGATTTAGAGTCCACAGTGAGTAGTAAGTTTAACCGATTTGAGTGGGGAGGCAAGTGCGAGAATGGAGTTTGAGCCATTGTGCGACGTCTTTTGTTTTGTGTTATGTTTTGGAATTCGTATATTGTCTTTTTCCGTCTGGAGCCATGTTGGAGCGTGATTACTCTTGGATATTGGATCTACCTTATCCAAGAGATTTTGATTATAGAGCTTACGTGATCATTGGGATTGTTCCATGCGAGATGATTGTTTGCGACGTCTTTTGTTCTTGTTTGCATGATGTGTTGTCATAGGAGGGAGTAGTCTTGTGAAAGGGGGCATAGATAATTATGGTGGCCAACATAATTATACATGCGTCACAACACAAGTGGACTTGCAAGTATGATGGCATGGATTCCATTGTGTATTAGGTGCTATGTGGTATATGTGCGTTATCATTGAGATGTGTGGTTTTGGAAGTAAGTATGCGTGTGGAATAGGCTTATAACTATGGTCGCGAACATAATTATAAGAGTATCACACATGTGGACTTGTGACCATTATTGCATTGATTGATGTTAGTTGTTATATGTTGTGGTAGATGGTATGTGATATAATGTTGGTGATGACTGTATGGTTAGAGAAGTATTCTCTTAACCGTTTGGGCAGTCGTTATACATTGAGGTGTGTAGGTGGTAAGATTCCATCCTACCTATCATATGTTGATACCTCAATTATCGGTGGGTACTTATGTTGTGGTATTTAAGTTGATTCGTTTGCTAGAATCTCCGTTTGTATACCTAATTCTTTGGTTGGCATTCCTATTCGTACCATGATGGTACAGATGCCATATTCTGTCTATTTGACGTCGTGATAGGTTTTGGGAATCGAATTCGTTTTTGTTGAATATTGTTTCGTTTCTTTTGTTATTCCTTGCATTCATTCCGCGAATGAATGTTAGACCATTCTTCGAGTATTGTTGGTTCGTGTCGAGTTGGTGTGGATATTTGGTCCCTCACTTGCACACCAATTGAATTTTGTGACATGTTTTGTGACCTGTTAGTATCGGTGTTTTTGTATGATTTTGGTTTGATCGTTGTACGAATGAGTCTGTAAGTTCATCGTTTGGTTTGCAATGTATTTGCGTGAGTATTCACTGGTATGAGTTCGTTTGATGACTATTTTGATTATGTGATTCTTCTGTGTTTTTCGCATCCAATAAAGGGGTTGTGTTAAAGTCCTTATGGTATTTTAAAATTCGTTTTGGGTATTTCAAGGTCATTTGTTGGAAACTATTATTTTTATGGTGAAAAGGAAGTGTGGAAAAAAAATGGTTATGTTAATGTCGTACATAAAATGGTTTATATATATTTTATAAAAATGTATATATTTAAGATATGTTTTGTGTAAAACGGTGTTCATTTGTTTTTGGGAAGGTTGAGTACGGGAATAAGAACTGTCTATGGTTCTCATTTACCAAACTTGTTATGTATTTGGTTCATCGAGTGTTTCTTTCGTTTAGGTACGTTTGTGGATGTTTTATGGGTACGTGTATTTTATATTTTCTTTGTTGGGGTTTTCATGAATATTTTATCCGTGTCTACTTTTATTGGGGGGAAATTTCTCATTGTGCTTTACTACCTTTGATTTTGATGTTCGTTACTTCGCTAGTCGGTAATTCGTACCCCTTTTGAGTTCATTGATATATGTTTTAGTTCGATCGGTTTCATGGTTTGCGTCGTTTACTTAGGATAGATTGTCATTTTGATTATCAATTTGTTGGATGAAGAAGAAGAGGATGTTGCCAAGTTGTTCAAGTGAGAGGTTTAGCTTCAAGATATACGTTCTTCAGATTGCGTAGGCATCGCGGAGGTAGAAGATCCATAAGAGGAACTGTGTGATACATGGTTTAAGGTTGGGAAATAGAACTTGGAGATGAGATTTGTATGGAACAGGAAGTGTTATCTACACGGATCATAAGAATCTTTAGCATATATTTGACAAGAAGTTAATATATGTTGAAGAGAAGTTGGGTGTGCAACTTCTCAGTGACTACGATTGTCTGATTCGCCACCGTAAAGGAAGGGTAGACATCGTGGTAAGAGCGCTGAGCAGGAGTGAACGAGTGAAACTTGGATGTTTGTGAGCAATGATTATGATAATTCAGTTCGGGGTTAAGAGGATGATATTGACAGCCTAGAGAGAGAGGTTCAAGGATGAGAACATGTAAGAAGAATGATTACTTGGTTTAGACTAGTAAATGGAAAAGAATGAAGATAGACGATTGTACTTTGCGGACCCGATTATGATTTCATGGAGAGGAAGCTTAAGTACATCAATCATGCAAGGTATAAGATACATCCGAGAATGGATAAGATGTATTATTACCTTAGCAAGTGGTTGATACGCTTGAAGGTGAGTGTTGATGTCAACGATTATTATGGTGTTGCAACGGTCAGAGATACTTGGAGATTTTGTTGAGAAGGAATTGGTGAGACATTTCATTTGATGAGTTAGTAGAGAGACGTGGGGTGTCACGACAATCAGCTTATATCAAGATGAAATACTTACTCTGCGAATGTGGTAAATGTTTTATGGAGCCTTGAGATAGCGTGTGAAGATGAGTACGACTTATCGTTCTTAAATGAGTGAACTAAGTGAGCGTACAAATCAGGAGATGGATGGTGAGCTGAGAGCATGGGTGTGTTTGATTTTGGGGAAAGCTGGGGTATACATTTATCCTTAGCTGAGTTCTCCTATATCAACAATTATCATTCTAGTATTGAGTGTGTGTCGTGTGAAAAGTTGTATGGAAGGTAATGTAGGTCACCCGTTCGGTGGACAGAGGTTGGAACAAGCCAATTAATTGGTCCTGAACTGGAATGAGAGACTGCGAATAAGGTTTTCAGATTTAAGAGAGAGGCTTAAGGCAGCAAGAGATCGCTAAAAAGAGTTATGCGAATAATTGATGTAAGCCCTTAGACTTTGGTGTTGGTGATATTGTGAGGTTAAAAGTATCTCCTTGGAAGGATGTTGTGCGTTTCGGTAAGAAAGGCAAGCTAGCACCGAGATACGTAGGACCATTTGAGATTTCGGAAGGGATTGGATTTGTGGCATACCAGTTGAAGTTAGCTAAGGAACTAAGTGGTGTACATGATACGTTTCACGTATCTAAAGGAAAGAAGTGGTGGGCAGATGCTAGTATGCATGTGCCATTAGATGACAATAAGGTTGACAAGACTCTCCATTTTGTCAAGAAACATGTTGAGATTATGGATCGAGATGTTAAGGGTTGAAGTATGGTGAGATAGCATTGGTAAAGGTATGGTGGGATTCTAAGCATGGTCAAGAGTTTACTTGGGAACGTGAGGATCCGATGAAATTTAAGTACCCAATTTTGTTTGCTGATGTGGTTGGTGAAGTAGATCGTTTGTAGTTGGATATTAGATCGTGGAAGTTAGATACGGGGTATTCATAAATGTTTGTTTTATGTGTATCTGTTATTTGTGAGTGCGTCTTGCGGTTACCATTTGGCTTTTCATTCGGTTCGAGAGTATCGTACCTACCTGTGAGAAGTTGTTTTGATCGTTGGTGTTATTGATCGGGGAGCGTATCTATTTGTGTGTATCATTGGAGTGACGAAATGTTTTCTATTGTGTGAATTCGGGCATTTAGTCGGTTCACATTTTTTTGTGATTCTTTCTCTGTGATTTTATGGTGTGGTATTATTCCGCTTAAATATCTATAAATTTCCTTTTGCTGTTGTGAGTGGTGATTATAGTAGTTGAAATCTCGGGACGCGATTTCCCTAAGTGGGGGATGATGTAACAACCGTGGTTTTGGCATGTCAGTTTGACTAATAGTCTTGACTCGGTTGATGTTTGTTTGGTGTATCTTAGGTGTTGAAGTGATATAAGTGTGATATAGGTGAGTTTTAACACTAAATCCCTTTGCGTAAATGGTTTTATGGTGATTTGGAAAGTTTGAAATTTGGGAAAGTTCATTTTGATCACCTTTGTGGTGTAGAAATGACTTGTGTAGTTTTGGTGTTTTTGTGATTTTGCGTAACGAGTCTTCGTTCAAATATTTGAGCGTTAGCAAGTTACGAGGAGTTTGTTTTTATGAGTTATATTTCAAAAAGAGTGTGAAATTCTATTTTTGGAAACTTTATTTTGAAAATGATTATTTTCCGGTTTATGGTAAAATTAAGGTTTATCGCATAAGAAGTTAGGTTTCGATATGGGAATACATAAAATATGAAAAGTATGAGGTTTTGAGTGTAATAATTAAGTTTAATAAAAATAAATAAAAATATATATATATATATATATATGGTATAAGAAAATCGGCTAGGGGAAAAAAAAAGAAGGAAAATGAAACCAAATTTGAGTCCAATTACAACTCCTAACTAAAAGGGTTATCTAGAATTATATTAGGATAGTATATATACAAAACCAAAACACCCCAAACCTCTTTTTCTCTGGTCTTGGTCGTTCATGGGAGGCAAGGGAAGAAGAAAAATTAGATTTTATAGTTTTGAAGCTAAAAATCAAGAATCAAGGTAAAATCTTTAAACCCTATGTTCAATTGTTTGATTAATTAATCTAATTCATGTAATATTAATTATGATGGATCTAGGGTTTGTAAACTTCTGTAAATTAATTAATTAAAACATGTTGGGATCAATTAATGAAGATATTATGATGATTGGTGAAGAGAATTGAGCGTAAAACATGCTAGTTATTGAGTTAGGGTTTGGACAGAAAATTATAGCTGTAAAGATGTGAGTGTAAATAACAGATGGTGATGAGTTAGGTCACGAATTTTTGGTCTAAATTGAATTATAATGAAAGAGCTTTCCAAAAAGTCCAGCCACGATTGATTTCAAGGTCGGGAAGTTGGTCTTTTGATTTTTCTTTGTTAAGGTGTCAAAGCTGTCAAACCGGGACAGATTTTGGGTAAAAGATTGAGGGTGTCATGTGGTTGTAAAAGTGGTATTTTGACTAGGCCTTCTGGAATAGTTAAGTTTTAGGTTATATTAGACTACCACGAAAAGGATTCGCGATAAAAACTTGTGGAAGTATTTATTTAAAATAAAAACTTTTTGGTGTGCGTTCAGATCCGATTTTGAGTAGTTGACAAGTTTGAATTTCTTATGAGTACTTGTGTGTGTTATTGGTCCATGGCCTTCTGGGATTAGGTTCTATACTTATGAGAGACCTTGGTAAATTTTTGGTGTGAGTTTTTGAGCTTTATTTGTCGTGATTTCATGTGAGTGAATGTACTCAAAAATTCTGCGTTTTCTGAGTTTTAGAGTGCAAGGGATTTAGTGAGTATTAAGTTATGGTAGTGGTTAGTGTGATGTCTAGGAGATCCATGGTAGGTCATATAACTCTTAGAAATCCATCATATGTGTATTACATGGGTTGTAGCTTTCAGCTTGACCTTGTGTAATGTGGATTATTTTTGTGTGCTATAGATTGTGAATTGTTTTGTGGAAGCTGCGGAGTTTCAGGTGAGTTCATAGTCCCATATTTTTACTTTGTTTTTAAACTTGGGATGGGAATGATTCTTGTCTTAAATGATTTGATTTACTGCGATTATTGTATGTGGTGTTAAAAAGCTTGGACTTATAATGTTATCGTATGCATGCTATGTGTGATTATTTGCTTGTGCGGATATATATGGGATCCAATTAGGAGGATGCTTATCCTGTTGCTCGCGCATGCGACCTAATTGATGTTTATTGGGGTCAGGGGACACAAGCCGTCCTAATGTAATCATTGTGGGGTCGGAGGACACGAGCCGTCCTGTTGTAATTATTTTGGGGTCGGAGGACACGAGCCGTCCTATTGGTTGCCTTATGAGTGTTGTTGCCTTTGTGTGTGAATATTAACTTGCAATTGCATGTAGCTATATGATAACTTTAATTATTTGTCCAGCAATATTTTGTAATCACAGTGAATTCGGTTGCCTTGTGTGTTGAGTCTCAAACCTATGAATCTCACCAACGTTATGTTGACATTTTAAGCATCATTTTCAGGTGAGCATTCTAAGGCCAAAGTTGAGGGCAGCAATTAGGCGAGACTTAGTTGCATGGAGACTTACTTATGTTTTGGGATTTGATTTTATTTTGATTTGGATATGATACATTTATGTTTTATGTTTGGTACTTTCAAATTTATTGAAGATACCTTTTGGATTTTTGTTTTGGTTATTTATCTTTAGGTATTGTTACAACACTGTGTGTTGGTACATTGCTCTATTTATGTGCATGTAGTTGTTCTCTATGTTGACACCAGGTGTTGTGATGATATCCATGAAGTTACACCCGCGCGTTTCCGCCGTGGTGGGGTGTGACAATAAAACTAAAGCATTAACAAAAACTTTAAGACTCCGGTATAAACAAAACTCGCAAATTTTTTTAGAATTTTAGTACCTAGAGCCGTTAGGTTGTAACTCCTGACGCCGTCAGAATGTTCCTAGAAAAATCTTTTGTTAAGTTTTAGGAAAATTTCTGGAAAAACTCATGCCTTATTTCCTGGAAAATCCTGCAAAACATCATTATGACTCTATACAAGCGTTTGACTCTAACAAATACTAGTATACATGCTCATTTAATATTGTGGCAAATCATGATCATTTTCGTTCTTATAAACAAGTTTGGGTTTCCCCTTACACTTAGCTTTTGAAAAATACCTTTATATGTAATTAAGACGAAGTTAAAAACAAAATAAAGCATTTTCACAATTTAGTTTGAAACATGATCTACCAACAATAAAAATAAAACATGCATACGGAAACAAATAACATCAAACAAATAAAAATGAAACAAAGCATGGGTTGCCTCCCAAGAAGCGCTTTTCTTTATTTACGAGTCTTGTAGCTAGACTCAAGGTCATGGGCAATTACGTGACCTCATCATTGGTCTCATTCTCTACGTCATTCTCAATCTTAGTTTTGTACTCCGGGCCCGATTTTAAATGTTCTTTATAAAGACCAACTACCTTTTTCACAATTGCTCCTATAATCTTATTGGCAAATTCCCTATCAACTTTATATTTTGGCCCTAGAGTCAAACAATCCTTATAGAAAAGGCTCTTCTTCTCCCATACATAGTCCATGCCCTTTTTCTTATCCTCTTCATTGATGTCCTCAAAAGCACCAATGTTATTCATATCAAATCGAGGCACAAAACGAAATTCCTTCATTCTATTAGGCATCCTATATGTGATCCTATCAGTTTCACTAGTAAATCAGATCGTCCCTTCTATCCCATCATATTCTAACTTTGATTCTTCAACAAATGGCTTACCTAACACAACATGGGATAAGCGACAATCAATAACACTAGCTAAATCTTCAACAACCATAAAGTCAATGATATAAGTAAAGTTCCCAACGAAGACATGTAGACCTTTAATTCTCCCGACAAAGTTACAAACTCCACCAGGATATTTGGGATCTTTTCTAGGTCCGAGCCTTGTTTTCACTATATCATTATAAACACTTGAGGACATAATGTTGATTGGGGATTCAAAATCAATGTAAGCGTTTTCAATGTACTTATACCCAATCATACATGGTATCTTAACATTCTTAGGATCACCTCTCTTTATCTTAGGGTTAATTCTAGCAAAAGGAGGTCGAGGATTATCGACAAGATTATTATAGTACGCAGTTTCCTCCTTAGTGGGATATAGATTGAAATAATCATCCATTTTCGGATCTATCTCCCCTTCCTCAAGTTCCTTCACATCCTCAACAACAACCTCAAAATCATTAGATCCTAGGTCCTTATTTGAATACAAGGCAGTTGCTAGATCACTAAATGCATGATCGAGCTCAACATTAATTAACCTATTAAGTTCCCTAAGTTCCCTAATCTCATTCTCAATGTGTTCACGCAACAAAGCCACTTCACTAGGGGAAAGGGGTGGATTCGCGTTTTCCATAATGGCCAACGGAATAGAAAATGAATTTAATTCACTAACAAAGGCACGAAGAAAAAGATAGACTAAAGGAAACCTAAAAATAAAAATAAAAATCTTACTAGAAAGGAATCTAGCAAGTAGACCTAATAAAAAGAAATTCTAACCTAGACAATAACTATTCCCCGGGCTGCGGCGCCAAAAACTTGATACGCGGGAATTGCGCCCTCGCAACAGGTTTTACCTCTCAAGAGATCTTGGGAAGCTTACAACCCCCACCAGGCAGTGTACCTGATCGTTGTAGTATAGTATAGTGACAAGTACCGGGGGATTGATCGTTCAACTCAGGAATAGTGTCGCTAGCATTAGAAAGCCTATTAAAGTAGGTCTAGAGGTGAGGGATGATTCTTTTTGTATTTTTATATTTTATGGAAAGCAAGTAAAATCTCGGGTTTTGAAGGAGTGGGCGGAATTAGTTGATAGTCAACTAACCCAATTAACTACAAATGCAATCAAAATAAAATAAAATAAATGAAAATAAAACTAATATACTAATGTGGTGGAAACAATAATGAGAAAAGTTGTGTTTACGTAGATTTTATTACTCCCTATATATCTTTTACCGGTTGATTAGCTTTTACAATTGGATGGATGACGGGTTATATTCCTTAATACTAGTCGTAGGGCCATGTTCAATATTCCCTAACTCTATAAGATCCTACTTCACTCCTATGTCGAGCCGATTAAAAGCTCCTAACATGGGATCATTAGAATTCACTTATGCATTAAATACAACCAAAAATCTTAGTTTACCTCCGATCATGTTTCTTAAGACATTCAAGCAAGTTAACAATGGAAGTCTGCCAGTTTTCTTAAGCCTAACATTGAATACAATCATCCGTAAAAATTATAGATAAACAATCAACCAATAATCAACATCTAGGTTTCACTACATCTAAGCAAACACAATAAAAGCCTAGCCTAACATGTTAAAAGAAAGAAAAGCATAAGATAGAATCAAACAATACATAGAAATATTGAATGATTGTTGGAGAACTTATCCTTATTAAAACATGGAAGAAAAAAGGGTTTGAAACCCCATCAATATGCAGGAAATTTGACCTAGGGTTTGTGTGTAGTATTCCGCAACTTGTTCCACACTTTACAATGAAAAATTGGAAAAAATATATATAGAAAAAGCATCCTGACGGCGTCATGTATTAGCCTCTGACGCCATCAACTCGCCGCCAAGTTGAAATTCATATTGCCTAGATCCAATTCTGACGCCATCATGTAGAAATAAGCTCTGGGCCATCACTTATATTTGGACCCTGACGGCCTTGGTGACGGCGTCAGGCCAATAACACTGGAAACACTCTGGGCCGTCACGTTATAATTTCCACATCCACCTCTTTTGCCACTCTTGATGCCGTCATGTGTTATGGCTTGACGTCGTCAGGTACTGTTCCGAGCAATTAATTTGAGACTTTGCTATTTTCTTCACTTTTATGCTCCAAAAATGTCCAAAATGCTTCTTTTTCCAGATTTCTCCTCAAAAGTACCTAAAATGATAGAAAAACGATTTAGGGCAATAATTGATCAACTAATCACGAATTCAGGCTTAAATGACCCCTTAAAAGCGTATCACTTTTCGCCTCATCAGATACCATCTCGAAGTTCAAACCTCTGCGCTGTGCGCCGTATCCGTCGAGCGTCCTTCTGCTCCTGGGGTAATACACCCTTACCTATGAATTCGATGATAGGGGTCATCCATGTAGGATCCTGCTCTTCTATCACCGTGGATATCTCCATCTCCGAGATGGATTTGTTTTTCAAGGTCTCCACCAATACCTGTTTTGACAGGTGCGCAAAGCTTGTAGATGCGATTTTGCTTAGTGCATCCGCTTTTCTGTTTTCCCCTCTAGGAAATTGTTTAATGGTGAACCTGTCAAAATTCTGGTTTAGGGATTTGGTCTTGTCGAGGTATTGGACCATGTTATCCTCTTTAGCCACATATTCGCCCAACACATGATTGGCTACTAATCGGGAATCGACATTTGCTTCTAGGTTTCGTACACCCATTCGAGTTGCAATGCGTAATCCAACAATTAGGGCTTCATATTCTGCCTCGTTGTTCGTGGCTGTGAATTCATAACGCAGTGCGTCAGTGAATTCCATTCCTTATGGGCTGGTGAGGATAAGGACTGCGCCTGATCCGTCCACGCACAAAGATCCGTCCGTGAATAGGATCCATAGTTCTTGTAGTTCTGCCTTGCTGCTTGATGATGGAGCCTCAGTATCTGGTTTCTCAATGATGAAGTCTGCCAGTATCTGTCCCTTAATCGCAGTACGTGGTCTATAGGAGATGTTATGCTCCCCTAGCAACACGCTCCATTTTTGTAATCTCCCCGATGCGTCGGGTTTGGAAATAACTTGCTTGATAGGTTGGTCTGTGATCACTGCTATCGGGTGTGCTTAAAAGTATATGCGCAGTCTTTTAGCTACGAATACTAAAGCCAGGACCAACTTTTCCATTGCGGTATAGTTAATTTATGTCTTTTTGAGTGCTTTGCTTATGAAATATACCGGTGTTTGTACGGAGTTCCTATCTATCAGTAGCACTGCACTGACTGCTCCATGAGTTGCAGACAAGTACATAATCAACTCCTCCCCTGGTTGGGGTGCGACTAGCGTGGGAAACGCTGCTATATGTTGCTTAAGCTGTTGAAAAGCTTCTTCCTCTTCCACAGTCCAATGAAAGTCTCCCTTTTTTGTACACTTCGTGAGTGTTTTAAAGAGAGGAAGTGACTTATCCGCTGATTTGGACAAGAATCGATTCAACCCGGCTAATTTTCCATTCAAGGACTAGACTTCTTTCAATGTGCGTGGTGAAGGGAGTTGGACGACAGCCTTTGTTTTTCTGGGCATGGCTTAATGCCATCAGGCTCTATCAAATATCCGAGGAACATGCCTTCTGTAGCGCCAAAAGTACACTTCTTGGGATTTAACTTCATGTTGATCCTTCCCAGCGTCTTGAATGTTTCTTTGATGTCGTGTACCAACTCATCTTCTGTATGGCTCTTTATAACGAGGTCGTCAACATATACTTACAGGTTGCGGCCCACTTGTTTTTCAAATGCGTTATCCACTAATCGCTGGTAAGTGGCGCCTGCATTCTTCAAGCCAAAAGGCATTTTTGTGTAGCAGTAGACGCCCTGGCTTGTGTAGAAAGCTGTTTTTTCCTCGTCCTCTTTGGCCATTTGGATTTGATGATACCCTTTGTATGCGTCCAGGAAGCATTTAAAGGGGTATCCGCACAGTGATTTTATCTTCTAGTCTATCTCTGGTAGCAGGTAGCAGTCTTGTAGACATGCTTTGTTGAGATCAGTGAAGTCCACGCACATCCTCCAGCTACCATCACTCTATTTCACCATCACTGGATTAGAGAGCCAGTCATGGTAATAGACTTCTCACATGATGCCTGCGTCCACAAGCTTGGGTACTTCCTCTAGAATGGCCTTTGCGCGCTCTGGAGCCTGGCCGCGCTTTTTCTGCCGTACTGGAGGGTATCCTTGTCGGATCTTCAGCTTGTGTTCTGTAATCGATCGTGGCACGCCAGTCATGTGCCTTGGTCAGAAAGCAAACAACAAGCCAGTCATGTTCCTTTGCAAGAGTGCGCACACGGCTGCTCTGCCTTTGTCAGACAGCGATCCCCCAATCGATACCTCTTGATCTGGGTAATCAGGGTGAATTGCGACCCAGGTTTGATACTTTAACTGTGTCCTGTTCTGGAGTGCGTGTCATCTCACATGTAACCGTGTTGCACTCTCTAGGTGATACAGTGGTATTGTAGAGGGTGACAATGCCTCCTTTTACTGGGAATTTGAGCATCCCATGCGCTGTGGACGGTACTGCGCGCATAGCTGATATTCCTGGTGTTCCAATAATGCCATTGTATGGCGAAAGAGATCTGATTACCATAAAATTCATCCAGGCCGCCGTGGAGTGTTGCTTATCACCAACGACCACAAGTAATCGTATTTGCCCCATGGGCCATATCTTTTCTCCTGTGAAGCCAGTTAGCGACGTCGTGGCCAGAATTAACTGACTGCGTATCTCAGGTCGCAACCTTTTGAAACAATGTTCATACATGATATCTGCGGATGCTCCTTCATCAAGATACATGCGGTGGATATCGTGACCCCCCGTATTTATCTCGATGGTGAGCGGTTCCACTACTGTGTTGTCCGCAGCTAGAGTGGGGAAAGAGATTTCATTCCCATAAGAAAACTTTTCGCTGAACTTTTGCCTAGTCTTTCCCTGCCATGATTGTATCATGTAGATGGTGTCAGCCTTGTCCTTAGTTGTCTCTTTCTTACTCCCATTTTTCTATTTGTCTTTTCCCTCCTTAATGTTCTTGACGAGGTGATCCAATTTGCCTTCTTTCACTAATTTATCAATTAGTTGGCGCAATTGGACACACTCGTTAGTGGTGTGGCCCTTTTGTCCATGATATTCACAGTGTCCGTTACCTACGCGCCGATCTTCAGGGGTGCGCATTCGTGGGGGTTTCGGGAAGTTCGCACCTTCTGTCACAAATATCTCCCTTGGAGTCTTCGTTAGTGGAGTGTATTTGTCATTATCTCATCCGCTCCCCTGACTGCGGTAGCTTTTATTGCGGTTGCTATTCTGGTCATTGGATTGTCTCCTAGGCTATTCTTGTGACCTATAATTTGAGTAACTTTTCTTGCTATCCGTAGCAGCTGCTTCCCCTTGGATAAAGGACCTTGTGCGCTTCATCAGTTCATCAAAGGTTTTGGGAACTTTATCATTTAACCTTCTGATAAGTTCTGGGTTATTGATTCCATTCATAAACCCTGAGATCTTTAGTATTTCGGGGCATGCCTTAATGTGTATGCATTCGTCCTTATAGCGCTCCACATAAGCGCTGGTGGATTCCCCTTGGCGATGTTTCACCCTAGCCAGTTCAACAGGGTTCTTGGCGCACTTCTTTCTTAGAGTAAAGTTCAAGCGAAATGCCTTTCGCAACTCTTCAAACCCGCCTATGCTTCTTCGTGGTAGCTTACTAAACCAGGTTCGCGCATTTCCCACCAATGTAGAATTGAAAATGTGGCACCACACGGGTTGTGGCCAATTCTCGATGGTGGCAGCAGATTCGAAAAATTTTAGGTGGTCATCAGGATCACATGTCCCATCATAAGTTTTAACATTGCAGGGCATCCTCCTTCTCTTATCTTCTGAGAAATCGCTGATGCACCGGGTGAATGCGTCAAACTTTTGGCGGCGCCAGGGACGGGACATGTCTTCGTCCTCCTCTTCATCGCGATATCTTCTCTTGGACTTCTAGTGTCCTGTTTCTTTGTCCTCGTTATCCGAGGAGTCACTTGAGGATAAGCTCACCCTTTTGCGACGCTTTCGCCGACTGTCCTCGGAATCCGAGCTTGAAGGGCTTTCTCTTGGGAGTACTGTCGTCCAAGTCTATCCTGAATCCTGTGACTACCAAGCCTAGCATGGACATTGGTACGCCTTCCATCGTCTTCATGCTCGTCCGAGTATTGCCAATCAGCTGCTTCATCATCCACAACTTTCCTTCCAACCCTAGTGAACACTGGAAGTCGGCGACTATCCTTTTCGCACCTCTTCTTTCGATAGCGCGGTGGGGATGCTTCATACTCAGGGCCAAAGTTGAGCTAGGCTTGTAGGCTCTGACTTGACCTTCTTTTCGCTTTCTCTTGCATAAGGGCAGCCAAGGTTTCGTAATTTTGAGACACAAAATCACTTGGTGCTAATTCAGGCGCGACTCCTTCTAGCGCGAGGATGTCTGTTTCCACATTAGGTCCCCTGTCTTGATTAGGCGCACATGGTGGCTCAGTGGTGTCCGCGATAGGCACCGTTTGGTGGGGAGTGGTGAAAAGAGTGCGATGTAGATCTCCCGCGCTAGTGGTTGCCGTAGTGGCCTGGGGAGTCCCTGTGGGCAATTCTACCATTGGAAAGATCAGATCTGTGCCTGATCCTTGGTTCCTGGGCGCACTGGTTGTTCCAGAGGCCTGCTTAGAGGTTGAATTACCTTGATGTTTCTTCCCCTGAGGGTCACCATGTGTTTTCTTCAACTGCGGAGTCCGCTGGTTTACGTTTCCGTGCTTCATCATTCAAGTTTTTAGTGAAATTCTTAGTGTAGGGTCCCACGGATGGCACCACTTGTTGATACAAAAGTTGGGTGTTCCTTGTTTGGGTTCCTGTTCTCGTATCAATTGGATCTTAATGCTTGAGACCTACGCACTAAGAAAGCAAACAACACCGTTAGGCTTATCGTGGGATTGTCTCCCACGATTATCCTCCGGCGTGAGAGTAAGTAGCCGGTTTTAGGGTTACAGTGAAGAGTTAGGTTTTTAGATGATACCTCAATGAGAGCCGTGATATTCTTTATATAGACACGAAATCCTTGTTGGTTTCGTGTTCCTTACTCTTCGGCGTATCACGCCTTATCCGGTCTATTGATCTTTATCCCATGAATAAGAGATCATTATCAAGACCATAAATAATATACTTGAGTTTGGGCTTTCGTGAGCCCAAATCATTATTATGATATCCCAAATCATTATTATGATAGCCCACGCGTGATGGGCTTGGGCATTAGTAGTGTCCATTAGTCGGGTTCATGACCCGAGTGTGGACTATACGTCATCAGTACTGGTCATAGGCAAATTGATTTTTACTGTTCCAATAGTACCGTTACTGATTTTTCAGTGCTAAAGAGTATATATATGGATAATATTTGATTTCTTTCTCATATTTATCCTTTATCTACTTCCTCTTAAAAGTCAAAGTAACAAATCCTTTTCATATTTTTCGGCCAAAATCTCTCCCTTCTCTCTACTAGTACTTAAATCCTAATACGGCTCTAAACTCAGTATTTTCTAACCATATTTCACTATTTTTCTTTAACATGGCTCAATTGAAGTACTGTGACAAGCATAATCAAGTGGGTTTCTTAAAGAAACTAGAAGAAGGCGTGGGCTTTGCAGAGATAGTGGATTTTTTAAAGGGTTCACATATAAGGTATGCCTTAACTCATAATCCTACTATCCATGACTCGATAGTCAAACAGTTTTGGCAGACTACTATTGCCACAACTCTTGCTGATGGGACTATAGAATTAAGGGCAACCATTGATACTCTTGAGTATGCAATCACTGAGGCATCAGTTAGAAGTAACCTTCAATTGGTTGATGCTTCAGGGATCTCTATGTTGCCAGATAAAGAGATTTGAAATAGGGTATCCAACTGATGGAACCTTTACTTTTTGGAAAAGCCATTTTACACCTCAATGGAGATTTTTAATCCATCATTTACTACATTGTATTAGTTCTTAAAGTGGTGCATGGGATCAATTTGGTAGCAATATTGCCTCTGCTTTGTACTGTCTTTCCACTGGCAGAATTTATAACTTTTCAAAATTAATTTTTGCTGGAATGATTGCAAATTCAAAAAGCAAAACAAAGTTTTTGATGTACCCTCGCTTTCTACAAATCATATTAGATATTCAAACATAAAGCAAATACTCATATTTGGTTGTGCCCTTCAAGAAAAATATATTTAATAACATGAAAATGGGTTTTAGGGGGTACCAAGGCCTTTGTTGCCTTCTATTTTGCCTGTTGTTGCTGATGAAAGTGCAGGTACATCAGCTCCATTTGCTGCTCCATCCCAACCCATACCTGATACAGAGGAGCATGCCCATGAAAAGAGCTCACCTGAACGCCACCCACCATCACCCACACAGACATCTTCCACTCCACCAACTCAGGCTCCAACTCCCACTCTTGAGGAAGAGCCCATACTTATGTTTGTGGATGTTATCATTCTGTCACACCCCCAAAATCGGGTCCAGCGAAAGCTTACATGTCTCTGGGGTGCAACTCAATTGGTATCACAACACAAGTGCAAAGAACGGTTTTCACCTCATTCATTTAGAATAAAATCGTTTAACAAACGTGTTGAATTTACATTGTTAAAAGTAGTGCGGAATTAGGCCCTTAAAATAGTTTAAACGGTCCCCATATGAATATCAGAGTCTCATATGACCATGCAATGCCCTGCCAAAAGCCTCCAGTAGCGTGCCATAGCTTATTACCTGAAAATGCATGCCAAAATGTCAACACGAGGTTGGTGAGTTCATGGAGTTTAGTGTAAAATTAAATGCATTTGAATGAAGATTTTCCAGCAAAGGCATTGTAAATCCACACAGTTCCAAGCCCCGCCCATACAAGACTTGCAACCTGTGTGTTTACAACCCACTGCTAAATATGGTTCGATTTATGAAAACAAAAGTAATATATGGACCAAGATTTAAAATAAATTTAGTTCGACCAGTACATTCGGTTACGTGACTAATTCATTCGGTTTTGTAACCAATTCATTGTGTCATGTGACCCGTTTATTTGGTCATATTACCCGTACATTCTGTTATGTGACCCGTTTATTCGGTCGTGTATATAAATAGTGGTAGAGCCGGTTCATTCGGTTAAGCGTGCATAATCGTTTAAAATGCTTGGGTCCAAAGGTAAAAAGGATTAAGTGTGGTACAAATGAATATACAATACATTCGAATTAGTAACAAATTCATAACTTGAGCTAACAAATGTTTGACTAAACATGTAGCATAATCAATTAAATCAAGTATACATTTACATGATAACGAGCATGTATTCTCCCCCAAAGCATTTATAAAACAAGTTAAAATAGGGGGCATGAACTCACCTGGTGCAATAGCTACAATGACAAAAGTGGATACACTGAAATTAGGCACGATCTCTAACCGCAACCTAATATGAATGATATGATCTAATGTAAGCAATGAAATGATGCTACACATGCAATACGTATGTATCGATACCACTCGTGAAATTTGAAAATAACGTTTATCGTCAAAAAATACATTTTTGACATCTCGTGAAGTTAATAAACACTTTTCATATAAATATGTTAAAACGGTACTCCACGATCCTCGTTTGGTGTTTTATCGGTAAATATAATATTTCCGTCATAAAATGACATTTTCATAACTTGAAAACATGACCAAATGGCCTCGCAAAACTAGTCGCGAATTAGTGTACGTTGAGAGTTAGCTATTAAACTCGATGTTTTTTGAAAACCTTGTAACCATATCTAAATGTCGTGTCATTTAACTTTTGATCATACGCGCCTCGATGGGTAAGAAATATGGCTTTGATTGTTGTTACTTGAAAAATATTGTTTTTAATACTTAGAATATATTTCATATAGATGCTGTCAAAAATATATATACTTTGTCGGGTTTCAAACGCGTATATCTTGGTCGTTATAAGCTCGTTTTCTACGTTCCTTATATCCACGGTTTTGTATTAACATGTACTAACATATTTCCAGTAAGTCGGCTCTCCAAGGTCACGTCTAACAACTTATTTTGTCCATCGAATCTCGGAAAACAGCCCACTATATTTTCAGAAAACAGTTTTTCGTCGTTAAACTTAGAAAAATCTTAACTTTCTCGTCGTAAGTCGGTATTTACCCGTTCAAGCGGCAACGGTTTCGTTTTTGAAATTTTTCTGAAGAATAAGAAGGCCAAAATATCTCAATGTTTATTGATTTTCCCACGTTTCACAAAAATGGACAGAACCTTATATATATAGTTTGAAAAATCATTTTTTCTAGTTCAAGACTTGTTCAAAACTTAATCAAACCACTTCAAATCAACTCCACAACTAGTCTGATCCTACCATACACCTTCTTAGGGTGTCATGGGTTCCTAATCTTCACCAAAAATGATAGGGTTCATGGGAATATTTATAGAATAGTTTAAACTTATTATATGTAGTAAAATCAATAAAAGTGGTATGGATCATAGTATATTTGCATGTTTTTGTCACTAAACCACAAAAATACATCATGTAGAAGTTCAAAAGAGTAAGAAAATTATTAGTAACTTACTTTAATGATTATGGACTTTTGAGCAAGAAAACTTAATAATCTTGAGGTTTTTATTTCAAAACCTTAACTAGATTAATACTATGACTTGTTTAAGCACTTGATTCTTGAAAAAAATAATTTCTTTCTCTTGATTATTGGATGAGCCGAACCATAAGGATAGAGAGAAAATAAGTTTGGTAGTTATCTTGTTTTAGATATTTTATAAGTAAAATGAAATAACACTTGAAGTATGTGAGTAAATATCTATTAGTAGTCAAAGTAATCAAGTGTATAAGGACCAAAGGGGGACATGAGGCGCCAATTAGGGGAAAGGGAAAGCTAGTCGGGGGCTAATTAAGGCTCTTGTCCCTATTATATAAGATTTAGTGAGGTATTGGTGGGTATTAAGTGTTACCGGGTACCGAGTTAACTAGAAATAAATCGTGACAAGATGAAATAAAATATGACGAAGTTATAAAAGTTGAAAAATCATATTCCTTGCAAGAATTGGGTGTTAGAATAATTATCGGGTTGAAATATCGCAAACCGGCGGAGTTATAAGCTCCTAACGGAAAGTGTAGCAGTTGATTTGAAAACACCAGGTAAATTAATAATATAATTTTTATATCATTAGAATGAGTATGAAAATATGTTAGGATCATAATCGGGAGTGTCGGGTATATGTTAGTAGTAAAAACTGAGTGGTAACGTTTATTAAATATATAAACATACGTAAGTTGAAATAATGCATATCCGTGCATGGCCTAATATGCTGATGATGTTACTGATGATATGTAGACTACTCTAGTCTATATGATGAGTCCTTACTGATGATGCATGAATACGCAGCTAAACCTCACTGGTTACGCGCATTTTAATACACGTAAATTAGGTTTACGAAAAGATGAATGATGATAATAAATAGTGTTTTCCTTCCGGGAATGAATAGTGTCATGTGAATAGTAAAATTTTTGAACCCTTCTCAAAATCTCAAACTGACTCTAAAAACGATGAATAGTGAAATGATGAATAGTGTTCGATGAATAGTAAATGATGAATTGTAACTTCTTGAGATGAACAGTGAAATTTTTGAAGCTTGAAATTACGAGTTGTGATAGTCGCCCACCCAAAAAGGAATTCAGTCCCTGAATTTAGCTGGTGTTGGTCTCTGGATTGTACTCGGTGAAAAGATGTGGTTATTTGCGTCGCATAGCGGTCATAAAGGATATAATATTCATTAGATAGGAATTCGTAATAGTACATGAAACTTATACGATAGAACGTAGAATAAAACACAAAATAAATCAACACTAGAGAGTTTAGGTTTCGTTTTATTCTTAAGGCAGGAGTTATTCTTTTTTTAGAAAAAAAAAAAAAAAAAAAAAAAAAAAAAAAAAGAAATAAAAAAACATTGACATTGTTGTTGTTGTCCTGACGAGCTTCGCACTTCAACGAACTCTTCCTCCATTCTGGTTTCTCAACTCTGGGCATTCACTCTTGAAGTGTCCAATTACTCCACACTCATGGCAGGTTACCGTGACTTTTTAATGCATTACGAGGGTGGGAGCCTTGAAATTCTTGGCCTTGTGTCCGACCTTTTGGCAGTTCCCACATTGAGTGGGGCAGGGTCCTTTGTAATGAAACTGACACTTGTTGCACTTGGGTAGGGTACCCTAGTAACCTTTCTTTTCAACTGAACCTGCAGCATAGGCTGTAGGATCGTGTTTTAGATTGAATATTGTAATTCGGGAGGTCGGGTACAATGAAAGAAGATGATAGCCATGGTTAGTAAGAGAGAGTAGAGAGAGAACGGAAAAATTAGTGTTTTATTGATAAGTAAAATGAAAGGTTACACTAAGAGTCTCACCCTCCTAGTGAAGTATAGGAGGGCTTATATAGCCTAACACAAACATACTATGGCAATATTACATAACAAGTCCTTGTGTTTTGGCTAAATGGGATAACTAATGTAATCCTGATAATGTTGTCACATTTAACTGTTAGGAGTGATCCCAACAATCTTCCCCCAATGTGGCAATATAAGGGATTACTTACAACATTTCCTACAAGTACAAATAAGAATAAGGAAAGGTCTTCATAAGCTCTTCAAATGCTGAGGATGGCTAAAATTGACGCTCTTTGTCTTCATCTTGTACCTCGGCTTGAAAACTTTATCTTCACTTGTAGGCAAATGATGTAATATGTATGAAATGGATTAACTTCCCCCCAATTCATGCTGCATGTCTTTAGCAGCTTTTTCGTACACTTCTTTTTGGCGAAGTTTCTAAATCAACTTCCCCCCAAACTAACAACCGTCTTCAGCAGATTCGAAACTTTGATGTAGTTAACAAGTCTTCTAACTTTTGAAATTTTAAGTACGCAGCGGAATTTGTAGATGACACCGTAAACCACACCAAGCAAATCTGACAAACACTTAATCACAGTTATACTCTACGCGGAAGCTCCGTTCGGGGGTAACATGCAAGAAATGAGCAAGATCTTCTAACATATGCAGGCTAATTCACACTTCACAACCCGCGAGAGTTGAAATGATTACACCAAAATCACAAAACTGAACCACTGATCATCTCTTCGGACGTCTCTCTGGTAGTAATAAAATTGTAATCTCGATCACGTAAGTCTATTATGCGTCCCAGATGTGCACATTTCTTCCCCTAACTGCAGATCCTCGTGGAAAATGAGTGTTTTCGCAAAGAAATCAAGAAAAGTCAAAGAACACCCACTCTTTCTTCCTCCACGATGTCTTCGCGGAATCAGAAGCATGCACACTATGTTTACGATGGAAACGGAGGCAGCGTAACCCCATATGTCCAACTAACCGAATACGTGTGAAGTATCGTAAATAGCCCGTGAGAATCAACTGCTGATGACATCTCTACTCTTTTATACTCCTCTCAGCTAACTCTTTACCAACCCCATTATCATTCTATCGGCTCTTTGTAGTGACTACTGATGGAGAAAACCCAATATGACGAACTCGAGACAGAAGTAAAATAACCCGAACTTGTGACTTAAACTTGCACTATTGTCTGACTAAGAACCAATACTGAGAATATCAATAATGGTAGGAAATCATATACCCATCCAACCATCCTTTATTGTATATGAACGTCTCTTGAATTATCCACATCTTTTGGTGACACTTGAGCACTACAACGTAACTCCTTTAAAGTGATAGTTATACTCTGTGAGTACAACAACGTAACTCCTTACATCAGGTATAGCTAGACAACTCAAGTCTTGGTCATTTGTACGGTTAAAAGCTCGAACAAGGATCTCGAAGAATCATGCATCCAACCAACCCCGATATCTTCAGATACTAAGTACACGCACCCGTGAAATTCCACTTCAGCCTCAAATAAATAATAAAGAATTAACGCAGTAGTCACATCTTGCGGTTAAATGCTCAATTCTAGCCTTTTTGACGGTTTAATGTGAACTTTGATAATGGTATTTCCCGATCTTGTCAAAAACGTATCCATATCCCCGTGAAAATTTTAGCGACCAAAATACCACACAATATACCACTAATATCAACAATTTGTATCCAATAATTTTATAACCAAAGAATCATATGGATGACAAATTTCATTGTAAATCCATTTCAAGTTCAGCACAGTCAAGTTAACATAAGCCCATTCCAGTATAATGCATAATCGTCCACTCCAAAATAAGTGTAATCGTGTAAGCCCAATCCAAATAAAATGAAATACCCAATCCACACATCAAATAATATCCAGTTATTTAGATATAATCTAAACACACTTTTACTCATTCCTCCACATTTCACCTAAACCTAATCACAAACACATACATCTCTTGTAATCTCCGCCCCACATATGATATACTCTCACCAAATCCTCTCACCAAAAAGATCTAAAAAAAAACGATTCTCATCTTATCACTTTCTCTCCCAAAGTAGATCTGATAAAAAAACATCTCATCTCTATACATCATCAATACCGATCAAAACTTAGTCTAATCTCAGCTTTGCACATCATCGTAACTGATTCCCTCAAACACAAACCCAATTAACATGAACTCAACCGAACAAGATGTCAATAATTTCTTCACAATCCGTATCAAGAGCAAGTCAAGATCCTTTGAAGGATTCTCACAAGTAGGTTTATATTTATGTTTGTGGTCTCAACGAACCAAGAACAGATTATAACACGTTTGTTATACATATTTTCATTAAATTTTGGATATTAAGAGAAGCTAGGCTTCAAATAGAGTAGATCGATGATGTGTTTCATCTCGTGTTTAGCTGACCTCAGGTCTAGATATAATGTTGAGTACCACGAAATGATGAACTGAGATCAAACTTATTATTGTTAAGAGTCGTGGACTGATTGTGAGAGTTGTGGAGAGAATGGTGAGGGTTGAATGGTTGTGTCTCGTTTAGGATTTGATTGAAGTGTAGGAACTTGGGTCGTGGATGTGGTAGTCCTTGTGTACGAGGACTGATGTTTGTTCAGCCTCTTACTATCTTTACGTTAAATTTATTGGACTGGTGATGTATTTAATATCTGAAGTCACAAATGAGAGTGGTATTTGGTATTAAGGTTTGGTTGTGGTCACATCTTCTGCTCCATCTTTATTTCTTAATCATTTTGGTCACTTTACGCATAACCTTATGCGTAAACCTGCTAGATGACTTTTGCGTAAAGATACCTTCTGCGTAAACATGCCTTATGCATAAGTATTACGTGTAAGCTTAGGGTTTTATGCGAAAGTTGTGCCTTACGCATAACTTTCCAAGTTATGCGTAGTGAAACTGAGGATTTTCGCGTAAGAAAAGGGTTTTCTGCATAAGTTCATAAACTTATTGTTAGGAATTAAATATTTCATAGATTTGATGATCAGAAACAAGAACAATGAAACATGAAGAATACTGAAATGATAAGCAAAATACGCTAAGTGCAATTCTGCTGAAGAACGTTTCCACTGATGGATTCTGCTGATGAGCAAAATAGTTCTGCTAATGGATTCTGCTGAAGAACGTTTCTACTGAAAGTGATTCTGCTGATTGACACTGCTGCTGATCAATGAGTCATGCTACTGAATGGATAAAGATGAAGAAGATATTTTGTGCATAAAAGTCAAGTATATCCTCTAGATAATATCTTTCATCAGTCATCAAATTGAACACTCTAATTGAGTTGTAAACATTGATACGTGTTGACTGACATCCTAGTCATAAGCTAGATAGTAGATGACAAAGCTTATCAATTTTGTAATGATCTCATTTGTTCTATAAAAAGGAGATCACACCCCTTTAGATAAAGTGCGCATGCTTCACAGTGAAACAAAGTGAACATCACCAAGGTGCTTCATACTTACAAAATACAACAACACCAAGTGTGTTAAAATGTAAAGCATCTAGAAGAGTGTGTGTGGGAACATCAGACAAGGGGTCTGTTGTTGTTAGGTTTGTTTAGCCTCAAGGATCTTTGATCCCAGTTAGATTGTAAACCGTGCAATACTTGATCACATAGCATTGGGGCTAGTTGGAATAACAAACGGAGAAGTTAGAAAAACCTTGTTGTGATAATATTGTTTCTTTCATAGAATATTCCGTCTATATTATCATTGTGCTCGTAATAGCCAAATTCCTAGATCAAAGGCTTAACATCCTAGAGCTCATAAACGATCTCACAAAAGCTTATTGTTTTAAAGCAATTCTACAAATAAGCTTTTCACAGTTGGTATCAGAGAGAGGGGGCTCTGGATCTAGAAAAGAAAAGGTTTTTGTTAAAGAGAAAAGAAGAAAGAAGAAAAATTCGTTTTTGCTTAATTTTTCGCAACTTTCTGAAGAGCAGTTTTACAAAGGCTATAGCTCCTTCGTTAACCGTTGGATTGGGCTAAAATTTTTGTTGAAGGTTCTTGGCATATCATGATAGATTCTCACCGGAGAGATCTTCAATCTAAGCTTCAGATGGCAAGATATGCATCGTTGAAAACTGCTGCAGAAACAGTTGAGGTATGGTCGAATTTTTGGTTTTCTTTCTTGGTTTACACACACAAAGGGGAAGAATCACACACAGAAGAGAGTTGGTTCTTAAAAGATAAAAAGGCTTGTTTATCAAGTTATTATTGGTAAAGAAAGTTATTTGTTCCTTATTTGAAGATGAAGTGAAAATTTTCAAGGTTGTGTTCTTATCATATCTTAAGGTGATGTGTACACTTTAAAGATAACTTGTTCGTTCGTTCAAGTGACTACGAAATGACAAACACTTAAAGGAGTTACATTGTAGTGTTCAGTGTCTCATAGAAGATGAGTTTATTGTCATGAGATTGAGGTCTCCCTATACATCAAGGATGGGTATACGTTCGAAGTCAGATTTAGTACAAGATATAAGACACAAGGTTGGTTTCTTTCACTTTAGCATCAAGTTAGTAATGATTGGTTTTTCTTCATCAGTCATAAAAGCCTACAGAAATGGAGATTCAAATGGTTAACATATGGGTTTCAGGGGAAGCTTCAATGTTCAAGTGTTCAACCATTTATTATATATGTGCATCACCACAGGGAAAGTTATTGATTCTTATTACTATTGATTAGTATTGCTACTGATGGTTTAGATTTTTACTGTCTCAAGTTCATTTTTAGTGCAGAAAACTTAATGGAGGGTAATTTGAGATAATAGAAGGATAGATCGGATGTGTAGTATTAGTTCGTAGCTGTAAAGATCATATTTGTAATATTCTCAATTTGTTGATAACAAAAAGGGAAAGAGATGTGGTGGATAGCATAAATTAAGGGGAAGACAGTATAGTTTCATTCATGGTGAGATTTAGTTATCTCAATTTCTCTACTTCGTCTAGGGAATTTCGTACAAGAATGTTTTTGTTTTGTAATCATCAAATAGGGGAAGATTGTTAGGAATTAAATATTTCATAGATTTGATGATCAGAAACAAGAAGAATGAAACATGAAGAATACTGAAATGATAAGCAAAATACGCTAAGTGCAATTCTGCTGAAGAGTGTTTCCACTGATGGATTCTGCTGATGAGCAAAATAGTTCTGCTAATGGATTCTGCTGAAGAACGTTTCTACTGAAAGTGATTTTGCTGATGGATTTTGCTGATTGACACTGCTGCTGATCAATGAGTCATGCTACTGAATGGATAAAGATGAAGAAGATATTTTGTGCATAAAAGTCAAGTATATCCTCTAGATAATATCTTTCATCAGTCATCAAATTGAACACTCTAATTGAGTTGTAAACATTGATACATGTTGACTGACATCCTAGTCATAAGCTAGATAGTAGATGACAAAGCTTATCAATTTTGTAATGATCTCCTTTGTTCTATAAAAAGGAGATCACACCCCTTTAGATAAAGTGCGCATGCTTCACAGGGAAACAAAGTGAACATCACCAAGGTGCTTCGTACTTACAAAATACAACAACACCAAGTGTGTTAAAATGTAAAGCATCTAGAATAGTGTGTGTGGGAACATCAGACAAGGGGTCTGTTGTTGTTAGGTTTGTTTAGCCTCAAGGATCTTTGATCCCTGTTAGATTGTAAATCGTGCTATACTTGATCACATAGCATTAGGGCTAGTTGGAATAACAAACGGAGAAGTTAGAAAAATCTTGTTGTGATAATATTGTTTCTTTCATAGAATATTCCGTCAATATTATCATTGTGCTCGTAATAGCCAAATTCCTAGATCAAAGGCTTAACATCCTAGAGCTCATAAACGGTCTCACAAAAGCTTATTGTTTTAAAGCAATTCTACAAATAAGCTTTTCACACTTATGCGTACAACGAGGGTTTTGACCCTTTGACTTTTATTCTGGCCAGATTCCGATCAGTTTCCGTCCACTTTTAACCATAGATCCGACTGTAATACTAACCAGTTTTGAGATAATGAATATGACCACCTTTTGACCATGTTTTGACCATAAAACATCCCAGGGAGGATAAAAGGTCACAATATGTTACTGGTTAATACAAAAAATGTTGTTTGGTTTCTTTTGACCATATGCACAAAACTGATATCGAGGCAAAAGACCACAAACAAACTGTTGTGTAAATCAGATAAACAAAAGGTTATGACTTTTTTTTTACCATATTGAGACAGTATAACTTGTATGATAGTGTTACCAAAAAGTGGAATAAAAGAAAGTTGCTCTTATTAAAATTAATGGTAAACAGCCTAAAAACAGTTGTACGAACATCAGAAAATACGATTTGGAAAAGATAAAAACCACAAAAAATAAACCAAAACTAAAACCAACGCTCTAATGCCACTTGTAGGATCATGTTTTAGCTTGAATATTATGATTCGGGAGGTCGGGTACAATGAAAGAAGATGATAGCCATGGTTAGTAAGAGAGAGTAGAGAGAGAAGGGAAAAACTAGTGTTTTATTGATAAGTAAAATGAAAGGTTACAGTAAGAGTCTCACCCTTCTAGTGAAGTATAGGAGAGCTTATATAACCTAACACAAACATACTATGGCAATATTACATAACAAGTCCTTGTGTTTTGGCTAAATGGGATAACTAATGTAATCCCGATAATTTTGTCACATTTAACTGTTAGGAGCGATCCCAACATAGGCCTTGGCGACTTCTTGTCTCTTTGGTTGTGGTTGAGTAGCATTGCCACTCTGATTGTTGTCCCAACTCCTCTTGTTGTCGTTTTTGTTATGATTGGTATTGTTTCAGTTATTGTTGTAGTTGTTGTTGTTGTTTCGGTAGTTGTTGGTGTTGTTGTTGTAGTTACGATTACTGTTGTTGTTGGGATTGTTGTTGCGGTTGTGGTTTTCCTTCTTCACAACTTGAGCAATGAGTTTCGGAGTCATCCTGATAGCTTCATTAACTGTTTGTGGATCAAAAGAAATTACATCTCCTCGGATGCTTTCTGGAAGTCCTCCAATGAAATTTTCCAATAGCTTCTCATTGTCTTGAACCATTTTCGGGCATAGAACAACCAACTCTTGAAATCTTTTGATGTAAGCCTCGGTATCATTACCATTGGTTACTAACTCATAGAATTCGGTCTCTAGCTTCTTCACTTCAGTATGTGGACAATACATCATAGTCATTAGCTTTTTGAATTCTTCCCACGTGAGCTTGTAAGCATTTTCCATACCAATAGGTTGTGCATAAGAATTCTACCATGACAATCCGTCATCCAAGAGTGTATCGATGGCAAACTTTACCTTGCTGTCATATGGATAATTTCATAGAAGAAATACAGATTCTGTCTTCTCAAACCATCGGATCATAGCAGTGGCTCCTTCAGTACCTTTGAATTTTGTGGGATCACCACGCTTGAAGTCCTTCCATGTACACTTACGAACTCCAGACCCTCCTACAGCCCCTGCAGCTGCAGTATCAACAGGCCTGGCATTTTTAGCAGTAGCCGCCACCTCGACAGTAGCAGCAGCCACAGACGCTTGTTCTATCACTAGTGCCTCGGTTATAATATCCTTAACAAGTTTTCGGATAGCAGCTTGTTTCATAGCTGGAGCAGCTTTAGCTTTCTTTTGCGGCATAACTCTTCAAAACAAGAAAAGAAGGGTGAAACATAAATAAGACGTTTCCTAGAAGTAGGTGCCCTAATGTGGCTTGCCATAGAATGAAAGCTTGAGGTTGAGGTATGATTAGTTGACGTACTTCTAGGCGGTGGTTCACGGGGTGATGAAGGTGTGAATGTTCTTGAAACGATTGTATACACACACATGAATTTTTGAAACCTTTAGAAATCGAGTAGAAATTCAATCCAGACAAAATTTTATTATAACTATCCTCAGTATCGCAAAATTCATCTCTAAGTCGGACATAGGTGGTCAGCCTATATCCCACTGTCCCGGGTCGAACATAGATGACCAGTCTATATTCCACCGAGGTTCCATGAATTTTGAAATTCTCAGCTCAGTTATACTAATACTATGTCCTTCACATTTGAGAAGACGTTCTGAAAGACTAAGGCAAGTGACCAAACTCGAGGTCGAATGATGAAATTACGTAAGGAAAAGGCGTAACGTGGTGACATATACAACACGTGAGCATGCTTATATGAGAGACAATTATAATAATCAACTAGAATAAGTGAGTATAATATATCAGATAATGAGATACAAATCTCATCACATATGTCAAAAACAAACCACAAATGAGGCATCAGCTTGGCAGGCAGGCACGTGGCGGTCATAGGTTTAAGTTTTCGTGAAAGTAGCTATAGTCTAGGTTTTAAAATCACCCAGTTCCCTATAGCCAAGGCTCTGATACCATTCTGTCACACCCCCAAAATCTGGTGCAATGGAAGCTTACATGTCACTGGGGTGCAACTCAATTAGTATCACAACACAAGTGCAAAGAACGGTTTTCACCTCATTCATTTAGAATAAAATCGTTTAACAAAAGTGTTGCATTTACATTGTTAAAAGTAGTGCGGAATTAGGCCCTTAAAATAGTTTAAACGGTCCCCATATGAATATCAGAGTCTTCTATGACAATGCCATGCCCTGCCAAAAGCCTCTAGTAGCATGCCATTGCTTAATACCTGAAAATACATGCTAAAATTTCAACACGAGGTTGGTGAGTTCATAGAGTTTAGTGTAAAATGAAATGCATTTGAATGAAGATTTCCCAGAAAAGGCATTGTAAATCCACCCAGTTCCAAGCCCTGCCCATACAAGACTTGCAATCTGTGTGTTTACAACCCACTGCTAAATATGGTTCGATGTATGAAAACAAAAGTAATATATGGACCAAGATTTAAAATGAATTTAGTTCGACCAGTACATTCGGTTACGTGACCAATTCATTCGGTTATGTAATTAATTCCTTCTGTCATGTGACCCATTTATTTGTTCATATTACCCGTACATTCGGTTATGTGACCTGTTCATTCGGTCATGTATGTACATAGTGGTAGAGCCGGTTCATACGGTTAAGCGTGCATAATCGTTTAAAATGCTTGGGTCCAAAGGTAAAAAGGATTAAGTGTGGTACAAATGAATATACAATACATTCGAATGAGTAACAAATTCATAACTAGAGCAAACAAATGTTTGACTAAACATGTATCATAATCAATTAAATCAAGTATACATTTCGATGAAAACGAGCATGTATTCTCCCCCAAAGCATTTATAAAACAGGTTATAATAGGGGGCATGAACTCACCTGGTGCGATAGCTATGATGAAAAAAGTGGATACACTGAAATGAGGCACGATCTCTAACCGCAACCTAATATGAATGATATGATCTAATGTAAGCAATGAAATGATGCTACACATGCAAATACGTATGTATCGATACCACTCGTGAAATTTGAAAATAATGTTTATCGTCGAAAAATACATTTTTGCCATCTCGTGAAGTTAATAAACACTTTTCATATAAATATGTTGAAACGGTACTGCACGATCCTCGTTTGGTGTTTTATCGGTAAATATAATATTTCCGTAGTAAAATGACATTTTCATAACTTGAAAACATGACCAAATGGCCTCGCAAAACTAGTCGCGAATTAGTATATGTTGAGAGTTAGCTATTAAACTCAATGTTTTTTGAAAACCTTGTAACCATATCAAAATGTCGTGTCATTTAACTTTTGATCATACGCGCCTCGATGGGTAAGAAATATGGCTTTTATTGTTGTTACATGAAAAATATTGTTTTTAACACTTAGAATATATTTCATATAGATATTGTCAAAAATATATATAGTTTGTCGGGTTTCAAACGCGTATATCTTGGTCGTTATAAGCTCGTTTTCTACGTTCCTTATATCCACGGTTTCATATTAACATGTATTAACATATTTCCAGTAAGTTGGCTCTCCTAGGTCATGTCTAACACCTACTTTTGTCCATCGAATCTCCGAAAACAACCCACTATATTTTCAGAAAATAGTTTTTCGTCGTTAAACTAAGAAAAATCATAACTTTCTCATCGTAAGTTGGTATTTACCCGTTCAAGCGGCCACGGTTTCGTTTTTGAAAGTATTTTCTGAAGAATAAGAAGGCCAAAATATCTCAATGTTTACTAATTTTCCCACGTTTCACAAAAATGGACAAAACCTTATATATATATATATATATATATATATATATATATATATATATATATATATATATATATATATATATCAATTTTTCTAGTTCAAGACTTGTTCAAAACTAAATCAAACCACTTCAAATCAACTCCACAACTAGTCTAATCCTACCATACACCTTCTTAGGGTGTCATGGGTTCCTAATCTTCACCAAAAATGATAGGGTTCATGGGAATATTAATAGGATAGTTTAAACTCATTACATGTAGTAAAAATCAATAAAAGTGGTATGGATCATGGAATATTTGCACGTTTTTGTCACTAAACCACAAAAATACATCATGTAGAAGTTTAAAAGAGCAAGAAAATTATTAGTAACTTACTTTAATGATTATGGACTTTTGAGCAAGAAAATTTAATAATCTTGAGGTTTTATTTCAAAACCTTAACTAGATTAATACTATGACTTGTTTAAGCACTTGATTCTTGAAAAAAAATAGTTTCTTCTTCTTGATTATTGGATGAGCCGAACCATAAGGATTGAGAGAAAATAAGTTTGCTAGTTATCTTGTTTTGGATATTTTAGAAGTAAAATGAAATAATACTTGAAGTATGTGAGTAAATATCTATTAGTAGTCAAAGTAATCAAGTGTATAAGGACCAAATGGGGACATGGGGCGCCAATTAGGGGAAAGGGGAAGTTAGTTGGGGCTAATTAAGAATCTTGTCCCTTTTATGTAAGATTTAGTGAGTTATTGGTGTGTATTAAGTGTTACCGGATACCGAATTAACTAGAAATATGTCGTGACAAGATGAAATAAAATATGAAGAAGTTGTAAAAGTTGAAAAATCATATTCCTTGCAAGAATTGGGTGTTAGAATAATTATCGGGTTGAAATATCGAAAACCGGCGGAGTTATAAGCTCCTAACGGAAAATGTAGCAGTTGATTTGAAACACCGAGTAAATTAATAATATAATTTTTATATCATTATAATGAGTATGAAAATATGTTAGGATCATAATCGGGAGTGTCGGGTATATGTTAGTAGTAAAAACTGAGTGGTAACGTTTATTAAATATATAAACATACGTAAGTTGAAATAATACATATCCGTTGTAACACCCCAACCCGATAAGGGTAGAAGTATTACATTACAGTGACATATCAGAACAAACACAAGCATATGATTCATACATACAACGAAATTCAGGGTTACAAAAGAAAATCTGAAACTACGAGGTTACAAAACAATAAATACTATGTCTAATAAAGTGAAACTTAAACTAATCGTCTCTAGTCCAAAGCATAGTCTTCTAAGTCCAGTCACACTCTCTTCCCATAACCCAGCTTCCTACTAAAACCTGCCGCAGGAAAAGGAAATGCGGCTGAGCTTAAAAAGCTCAGTGAACAGATATATAAACAAGGTAATGATAATGAAACAAACTGAAGTATAGTGCATTGGGGAATATCATAAAGAATAAACAAAAGGAAATAATAGAAAGGAAAGAAAGGATAGTCATCCACCACGAGCCCAAAAACTCAAAGTCATTATCTCAAAATCATAAGCCGTCAATATCATAATCTCACAATCAGAGGGGATACCTCTCAGGCAACCAGATAATATGAGGGGTGTCCTCATGTATCAAAAGGGTGGAGTAGCTAGCTCCCAGAAATTGTGAAAGGCGTGTATTGCACACAGCACCAGTCACCTCAAAGTCAACTCAAAGTCATAGTTAAATCCACTAAACATAACAGATCTAGGATTGCAATCCATACGCCCCTTACTCAAAGTCAATCTCAAAGTCATATACTCAAAGTCATAATAGCCGGCAGATAATCATAAAAAGGGACGGCGTGAGAAATCACTCACCCACACATGAGTCATGCCAGTGGTGCATCACAGACATGCCTATGGTACCTCCATAGGTAGGGAAACAGAAATGGCTCGGGTATCAAACTAAGAGTCAGGTCTCAAAGTCATGCAAAAGGTCATATAGCAAAAAGTGCATCTCAAGGTCATATCTCAAAGTCATCTCAAAGTCATAGCAAAGATTCAGAATATCAAAGGTCATAATATCAAAAGTCATATCAATGGTTCAGAATATCCAAGGTTCATTCCCAAAGGTTCATTTCCAAAAGATTCGTTATTAAGTTTCATAAGTTCATAATAAAATGTGAAAGAGTTAAGAGAAAACAGATTTAGAAATTTGATTAATCATTTATCCATTTCATCACAAACATATCCCTTTTTAAACACTCTTCATAAAAGCCAATTACTCCTTCATTTAAAAATGGTTTCGTATCAAAATTATAGAGTGTCATTTCAAAACAGTTTCTTTCCATAACATCAAGTTATATTTTCCAAAAGGTCTTCATATCAAATTATCATAAAAGATGAACCAGAGACATCGGATATACAAAGGTCAGAAGTCATAGTAGTGGTAAAAGGAACGGATCACGAGTCATGAGAAACCTTACTGAAAGGTTAGAATATCTGTACCTTAGACCGCAGTGTAAACATAACAGAAACAATAAGATCAGAAGCAAACTCCTTCTTCAGCAAATCTACACGAATATATGACTGTCTTATTGTTAATAACTTATTTTATATCAGATTACTCATTTTAGTCGGCTCTCCATTTTTAGTAACCTTTCATTGATAGAAGCTTTCCAAAAATAATAACTTTTCATATTTAGTAAATTTACCGAATTAGTAAGTCCCCTTATTTAGTAAGTTCCCGAAATTATAATTTGATACTTTAAGGTTATAATGGACAATTTATCATATTTTAAGGTTAAAATGACCAATATAATAGTTTGGGCCCTAAAATGTCAATATTATAAGTTTAGGGTCAAAAATGTAAATTGTCAAAATTAAATATTAAAAGTCGAATAAAATTATTTTAAAGTTTATTTTAATAAATTAATATTAAAATAATAATTTTGGGCCTCGTCGTTATAATTTTATGCAATTTATTAACGTACCTACGATATTACTATTTATACCGCGACTACCCATCTTATCATCCACACAAACACGACCCTTTCTTCCAAACAGTTTTAGACTAAATCTTTTAACGCCCCTATTTAAAACACATTTTAGAACTCATTTTTGTTTAACCAAGGTCGGTCATAAGAATTCAGTTTTAGACATAGTACTCAAACACATGTATGCACACTTTACTTGTTCGATATCACCCCCACCACGTTAAACAAACCAAAACCAATCTTTTACTCCATTTTAAGTTAGATTATTGGATGATCACAGACACCCTTACCAAAAACGCATGCAAAACTCTATATTGACTTATACACGACATGATTAACAAATTACAAAATGATTTAGCGAGACCCAAAACGACTCAGATTCATTCATCGTAATAACCACACATACGAATACATGCCATTAGCCGATCAAAAGAAATACTGCTCACACGACACATATAAGTTTACACGTTTTAAAGGTCGACTCACACAATATTTAAACTCGTTTATAAACACGTCGATTACCAATTCCTTTATTCCATTCGAATGTAATTCAGGTCGCTGGTTCACTTTTGCTTAAAAAAATATCATTCGAACTAACAACGGTTTCCAAGCTCTTTATCAATTGATTTATATGTTAGGTTGATAACAGTTTCGTCGAGCCAAGATCATCCAAACTAGTCGAATATACAAGCAATATTTTAGTCAATTAACAGGTTTGGTTTTCATTATAATATGTGATATACGATCATGATTTTATGTTATCTATAGTATATGCATGCTTCTTCCTTTTCTTTAGCCAATCACAACAATGACATATTTAACGTGTAGAATATCAAATGAAAGGAAGAAAAGAACAAGATGGAGGGTGTTACCCATGGTGTTATTCCACTCGACAGAAACAGGACAAAGACGAGACCACACAAAACAAATGAGAACCGAGCAAACAATCACCCTATTCGAAAAAAACTCTCAACCACGATCAACCACCCCTTTTCCTCCTTCTTGGTCTCGAACAGGAAGGAAAACCACCAAAAAATGAATGCCGCTTATAATATTTTTAGGGTTAGGGTTTTATGCTTTGTTGAAGCGTACGTTTTGTTTTCTTGTGTTGAATACCGGTTCTAAACAAATAAAAAGGGGACGCATGGGCTTGGCCAAGAGGGCCGGTTATGGGCTCAAAACGAAAAGGACATAGGGTGGGCTGGGGTTTGGACTAAGGAAGGCCCACGAAATTTAGTAAGGTGTTGTTTTCGGTTTGTTAATTCGGCCCAATCAATTTATTAGATAACGTATAGATTTTGTAGTCGCGAGTTTTTATTTCACGTATTTTATAATTTTAAAACTTCAAACATAACGTATAGTTTTTTTTTTTTTTTTTTTTTTTTTTTTTTTACGGGTTTTTGGATTATTCGAATAAAGTTAATTTGAATTTTCGGGTTGTTATAATTCTTCCCCTCTAAAAAGAAAATTTCGTCCGCGAAATTTGAAGTCGCAAAGTTAGACGAAGTCGTAGCAACCCGCAAAAGATCGTCACAAACATTCTCACGCCCGGGGAGGTTCTTCCAAAAAGATCTTCAGACCAAATAGTTTCTCATGACTCGTAACTATTGTCAAAATAGTTTCAGATTTCTCGGAAAGGCATATCATATGGAATTTGAATCAAAAGGATAATGTACAAAACATAACGGATGATAATCGAATTCTCCAGGAAGAGGTATAAAAATACATAGGATTTTCATCGAATTGATTAGGCGAATCAGATGAGAATACATTGAATTGTAGCAAACATGGGGTGATTTAAGGTTTAACTCTTCAGCTTCTCAGATAGTCTCGGCTTTTAGATAACCTTCCAAAGGTATTCTCATAAACAAACAAGTCTCATTCCCTCAAAGTCCACAATTACATATTTTACTCATAGCAGATCATAATGAACAACTTCACGAATGCGAATCGTATACGGACAGAAAGCATATCGTTAGATATCGTCAACGGCAGAAATTTCATAATGGAACCTAAGATTCTTATCAGAAGTTGCAAAGGTCAGCAAAACACGTGTCGAGAGTCCAATCGTATCGAATCGTATATCAAGGACAGCAGATCAAACGTATAGGTAGAATGAACCTAAAGTCTCACTAAACTCAGATGATCTTGGTCGGATGACAGAATTCTAAAGCTTCTAAGGCACTCCTCGAAATATCCTATGATCACCATAAGTGCACGTTATATGATGTAAGTATTATCACGTTGGCCAGGCGTCATAATACTGGCATCATATACATATGCCCTCATGATGATCATACTTTATCTCAAGTCGTGAACACCCAAACTTATTTAAATCCACCTAGTCCACCTATAGTCTCAGAGGTCACCAAAATCAAACAACATAACTAAGAGAACGAAATTACTCGAAGAGTAACGGAGATCCGAGAATGTCATTCAAAATTAAGGTACATCATCAGTAACGTCAATTCTTTACAGCATCATCTCGTCTAAACACAATGTCCGCTTTCAAATCCGTCCACTCATTTACAAATTTCAAAATTTCTTCCAAGTTGGAGTAGTCTGTTTATTCTTGTCCGTCTTACCTCATGATTAAGAGAATATAAAATTCGAGTCTGGTTCCTCAAGCCTTCAGCAACTCTTCTTGGTACTGTGGCGTCGTAGCGGCAGTCTCTGACACGATCACTGTGCATCCCTCCATCCGCAGGTCTGCTTCTGCTCTCAATTCATCTTAGTACAACTAAAATGAATAGAGAAACAAAACTGCGTTTCTTCGACAGGTCTTCTAACATAGCTCCAGGTTTTAAGGTACATGATGTTGTTGTCGACTCCAGGTTGTGTGTTGAATGGTTCGTCTTCTTTGGTCTGGTTGTCTTGATGCCCAAACTGAAATCTTCACGTGTTGCGTGATGCATGATTGAGCACTATCCTAGTTCCTCACTTCTTCTTGTATGCTTCTTCCATGGTAATGCTTGTCGCAACCATCTTCTACGACTCTTCCACCAAGTTTCTAACTCCGATAACGATCTTCGATCTTGGTCCTTCTTGTGAAAGCTCTGTCTTTACATTATACAGGGTAGTGTTATCTATTATACTTTCTGAACGTCAATCAAATTTCTCTTCCAGAACAAAGGGTCGTCTCACCAATAATCTCTATGTTCTTCTTTCGTTTTAGAACACAACACAATGCCATACTATGACAATTTGTCCAAAACACGCGAAAAACATGATTATTCTAGCCAACACCATTGGCATCATTCAAGTTCATAAATGTTATAACGAGTGCAAAGGCAACTTCAGAAATCATCTCAGGGAATTTTCACATCGCCTTCTTTCTTCTTCAGGAACTGAAATACTTCCCAAAGGTTACTCTCAGTTAGTTAACCCCCTTCTTAGAAGTTTTTGTGGTTGCTTCTTCAGTCCTTCAAATCTAAAATGATGCAATCAGACGCGGAGTTTCAAAGGAAGACCAAATTAATTATTGATACGCGGAAACAGATAATGATTAGTGATAGTGGTACGTTTAAGTTCACGATAGTCGATACGTCATCGCATACTTCTCTCGTTCTTCTTCATAAACAAACAAGAGCATCTAAAGAGAATTACCAAGGTTAAAAATCATATTCCATCAGCTCCTTCAATCTCTCAACTTCTATGGCACCATGGTTTCTTCACTGATATCAGTTCAATGTCCACTCTACTTCTTAAGCAGGAAGGAGTACCAAAAGGTTCATCAGAGAATACCGGAAAATCTTCGTATGACAAAATATTTCCCAATAGTAGAACTTTCCAAGGGTTGATAATAATGGTTTTCAGGACAACTTGGTAATCACATGAGTTTGGGGTAGGTGTTTCCATAGTGACAGAAATTTTAGCAGATGTAGAGAGTCATCATAATGGAATAGGGTGAAGCAGATTTTTAAGGTCACATTTCAGATATGGTAGTCTATGGTATCTTCACGAATAGCCATTCAGTCCAAAAGACCGTACAATCAGACATCTCAAAGTCAAAGGATTCATAGAGTGAATACAGTCGTCAATTCATACAGATAGTTCATATATCAGAGTCAAGTACATGGTTCAACAAAAAATGTTGGGATGGATAAACGAACAGTTCAATGTGTGGGAATTTCGTTTAGCTTCTTAGCATAAGTAGCAGGTAGGATGTGTATCATTGGTAATACGAATATCATATAATCGTCAATCATGAGAGTTACAGAATCTCAGTCATCAGCATCATCATGCTTAGTTAACAAATCCATATAGAGATAGTATTTACATCATACCCTTCCAAAGGAAATGGTTGGCAGAACAAGGTTCATCATTCAAAGAGAGGAAACAAAACGTCTTATATTCGTGGTTCATAATTACCAAGATTCTCATAGGAGTAATAATGGATCATACAGAGTTAAGTAGTATCGGATGATACATTCATACCCAGCATGAGTAATGTATTTACAGAATGTGTCGAACACATTGTGGTTGAATGACCTACGATGTGGTCGAAAAGGTGTCAAACAGCTTATCAAACAAATCAGAGGCGGAGATCAAAATCTGAAGGTGAAACTTAAATGTGTATGGTATCCAGGTAGCTTTCCGAGGTATTCCAAACTTACTTGGTTACTAAGCTTAAGTTGCAAAACTTCTAACTTCTGAAACAAAGGTCCTTATAAGGCTTATCTAAGAGCAAAGGCACGATCAGAGTGATACGGAAGCAAATGATACTTACATAAATGTCTTAGTCTACCCATTCCTCACTGGTAATAACTTAGGTTCCTATGGGGAATCCTAATGTAAAGTTTCAAAGGTTGTCTTATGAGCGCCTACAGGGGAAACTTAGGGGTCCAAACTTCACAGGTCAAGGGTAAATGTATTACGAATCGCAGCCTGGGGCTCTGATACCATAATTGTAACACCCCAACCCGATAAGGGTAGAAGTATTACATTACAGTGACATATCAGAACAAACACAAGCATATGATTCATACATACAACGAAATTCAAGGTTACAAAAGAAAATCTGAAACTACGAGGTTACAAAACAATAAATACTATGTCTAATAAAGTGAAACTTAAACTAATCGTCTCTAGTCCAAAGCATAGTCTTCTAAGTCCAGTCACACTCTCTTCCCATAACCCAGCTTCCTACTAAAACCTGCCGCAGGAAAAGGAAATGCGGCTGAGCTTAAAAAGCTCAGTGAACAGATATATAAACAAGGTAATGATAATGAAACAAACTGAAGTATAGTGCATTGGGGAATATCATAAAGAATAAACAAAAGGAAATAATAGAAAGGAAAGAAAGGATAGTCATCCACCACGAGCCCAAAAACTCAAAGTCATATATCTCAAAATCATAAGCCGTCAATATCATAATCTCACAATCAGAGGGGATACCTCTCAGGCAACCAGATAATATGAGGGGTGTCCTCATGTATCAAAAGGGTGGAGTAGCTAGCTCCCAGAAATTGTGAAAGGCGTGTATTGCACACAGCACCAGTCACCTCAAAGTCAACTCAAAGTCATAGTTAAATCCACTAAACATAATAGATCTAGGATTGCAATCCATACGCCCCTTACTCAAAGTCAATCTCAAAGTCATATACTCAAAGTCATAATAGCCGGCAGATAATCATAAAAAGGGACGGCGTGAGAAATCACTCACCCACACATGAGTCATGCCAGTGGTGCATCACAGACATGCCTATGGTACCTCCATAGGTAGGGAAACAGAAATGGCTCGGGTATCAAACTAAGAGTCAGGTCTCAAAGTCATGCAAAAGGTCATATAGCAAAAAGTGCATCTCAAGGTCATATCTCAAAGTCATCTCAAAGTCATAGCAAAGATTCAGAATATCAAAGGTCATAATATCAAAAGTCATATCAATGGTTCAGAATATCCAAGGTTCATTCCCAAAGGTTCATTTCCAAAAGATTCGTTATTAAGTTTCATAAGTTCATAATAAAATGTGAAAGAGTTAAGAGAAAACAGATTTAGAAATTTGATTAATCATTTATCCATTTCATCACAAACATATCCCTTTTTAAACACTCTTCATAAAAGCCAATTACTCCTTCATTTAAAAATGGTTTCGTATCAAAATTATAGAGTGTCATTTCAAAACAGTTTCTTTCCATAACATCAAGTTATATTTTCCAAAAGGTCTTCATATCAAATTATCATAAAAGATGAACCAGAGACATCGGATATACAAAGGTCAGAAGTCATAGTAGTGGTAAAAGGAACGGATCACGAGTCATGAGAAACCTTACTGAAAGGTTAGAATATCTGTACCTTAGACCGCAGTGTAAACATAACAGAAACAATAAGATGAGAAGCAAACTCCTTCTTCAGCAAATCTACACGAATATATGACTGTCTTATTGTTAATAACTTATTTTATATCAGATTACTCATTTTAGTCGGCTCTCCATTTTTAGTAACCTTTCATTGATAGAAGCTTTCCAAAAATAATAACTTTTCAAATTTAGTAAATTTACCGAATTAGTAAGTCCCCTTATTTAGTAAGTTCCCGAAATTATAATTTGATACTTTAAGGTTATAATGGACAATTTATCATATTTTAAGGTTAAAATGACCAATATAATAGTTTGGGCCCTAAAATGTCAATATTATAAGTTTAGGGTCAAAAATGTAAATTGTCAAAATTAAATATTAAAAGTCGAATAAAATTATTTTAAAGTTTATTTTAATAAATTAATATTAAAATAATAATTTTGGGCCTCGTCGTTATAATTTTATGCAATTTATTAACGTACCCACGATATTACTATTTATACCGCGACTACCCATCTTATCATCCACACAAACACGACCCTTTCTTCCAAACAGTTTTAGACTAAATCTTTTAACGCCCCTATTTAAAACACATTTTAGAACTCATTTTTGTTTAACCAAGGTCGGTCATAAGAATTCAGTTTTAGACATAGTACTCAAACACATGTATGCACACTTTACTTGTTCAATATCACCCCCACCACGTTAAACAAACCAAAACCAATCTTTTACTCCATTTTAAGTTAGATTATTGGATGATCACAGACACCCTTACCAAAAACGCATGCAAAACTCTATATTGACTTATACACGACATGATTAACAAATTACAAAATGATTTAGCGAGACCCAAAACAACTCAGATTCATTCATCGTAATAACCACACATACGAATACATGCCATTAGCCGATCAAAAGAAATACTGCTCACACGACACATATAAGTTTACACGTTTTAAAGGTCGACTCACACAATATTTAAACTCGTTTATAAACACGTCGATTACCAATTCCTTTATTCCATTCGAATGTAATTCAGGTCGCTGGTTCACTTTTGCTTAAAAAAATATCATTCGAACTAACAACGGTTTCCAAGCTCTTTATCAATTGATTTATATGTTAGGTTGATAACAGTTTCGTCGAGCCAAGATCATCCAAACTAGTCGAATATACAAGCAATATTTTAGTCAATTAACAGGTTTGGTTTTCATTATAATATGTGATATACGATCATGATTTTATGTTATCTATAGTATATGCATGCTTCTTCCTTTTCTTTAGCCAATCACAACAATGACATATTTAACGTGTAGAATATCAAATGAAAGGAAGAAAAGAACAAGATGGAGGGTGTTACCCATGGTGTTATTCCACTCGACAGAAACAGGACAAAGACGAGACCACACAAAACAAATGAGAACCGAGCAAACAATCACCCTATTCGAAAAAAACTCTCAACCACGATCAACCACCCCTTTTCCTCCTTCTTGGTCTCGAACAGGAAGGAAAACCACCAAAAAATGAATGCCGCTTATAATATTTTTAGGGTTAGGGTTTTATGCTTTGTTGAAGCGTACGTTTTGTTTTCTTGTGTTGAATACCGGTTCTAAACAAATAAAAAGGGGACGCATGGGCTTGGCCAAGAGGGCCGGTTATGGGCTCAAAACGAAAAGGACATAGGGTGGGCTGGGGTTTGGACTAAGGAAGGCCCACGAAATTTAGTAAGGTGTTGTTTTCGGTTTGTTAATTCGGCCCAATCAATTTATTAGATAACGTATAGATTTTGTAGTCGCGAGTTTTTATTTCACGTATTTTATAATTTTAAAACTTCAAACATAACGTATAGTTTTTTTTTTTTTTTTTTTTTTTTTTTTTTTTTTTTTTTTTTTTTTTTTTTTACGGGTTTTTGGATTATTCGAATAAAGTTAATTTGAATTTTCGGGTTGTTATATCCGTGCATGGCCTAATATGCTGATGATGTTACTGATGATATGTAGACTACTCTAGTCTATATGATGGGTCCTTACTGATGATGCATGAATACGCAGCTAAACCTCACTGGTTATGCGCATTTTAATACCCGTAAACTAGGTTTACGAAAAGATGAATGATGATCATGAATAGTGTTTTACTTCCGGGAATGAATAGTGTCATGTGAATAGTAAAATTTTTGAACCCTTCTCAAAATCTCAACTGACTCCGAAAACGATGAATAGTGAAATGATGAATAGTGATTGATGAATAGTAAATGATGAATAGTAACTTCTCGAGATGAACAGTGAAATTTTTGGATCTTGAAAAGGACCTGAAATTACAAGTTGTGACACATTCTGTTGGTACCTCAATGGCTCACTAGTATAAAAGTTTTGGAAAAGGATCTAAAACAAACTAAACATACTATGGGAGCAGCTATGGTGAAACTAGTTAAGAAGGCTAAGAAGCTGGAGGCGGTTGTCAAAAGGAAAGGGGTAGTTCTCACGGACTCAGAGGAAGAAGATGCAGAAAATTCATCCAAACAGGGGATGAATTTGAGAAAGTGTGAATCATCATAGTTTAAGACTCCTACACCAAGAAAATCTTCTAGGTAGACAAATATTAGCTCCCAGGGATTAGAAGCAGCCGAAACCCTTGTCCATACCCTTAGTCAGAGGACGAAAACCCATAAGAAACAGGTCAAGATAGGATTAAGGAAGAAAATTGATATTGAGGAATTTAGTTCTGGTAGGGTTGCGGTTAATTCTAGTGGTGACGAAGTTAACTCTGGTAGTGGTGGTGACGAAGTTAAGTCTAGTGGTGATAATATTAGTTCTGGTGAAAATAAGGTTAGTACTGCTGATGAATCTATTATAGCAACTCAAAGAGAAGGAAAAAAGTGCTTGAAGAGACTCCTCAAGTTGTTAAAACAAAAAGGCAAATCAGAGAAGAGCTGGAAAGCTTGGCTGAAATAGCAAGACTTCAAGCTGAAGAAGAGGCTGAAGAGGCAAGGATTGTTGAACTGAAGAGCAAGGATGAAGTGATTCCAAGAAGAATGCAAGAGGGTTTTGAGCCATCAGAAGCACAAAAGAAAAGGATGACTGAAGTACAACAAGCTGGCAAATTCTATACTGATGAAGATTGGGACTTGGTAAGAGCCAAGCTAGATGCAAATAGGGATTTATTGGCTGACATATCTAGTGATGACTATGCTAAGAAGATGGTAGAGCTGATTAATGAGAAAAAGATATTATTCAAAGAATAAAGAGAGACAGAAAGAAGAAACAGGCCTATGACCAAAGGAGAGCAAAGAGAATATATGATGAATTATTTAAAGAGTCAAGGGAAAAATTGGAAGATGATTCAGCACAAGAGGTTGAAACCTGATCAATTGACACTAGTACAAAAATGACCTATGGTCACACATGGTCGATTTGGAACAGCTACACATTCAAATATTTGTGTGGTTGAAGGTAGGTAAATTGATAGCATTTATGAATTAGTCACACATGAGCATTTTGAATGTGTGACCATAAGAACTCTATTGCCACACAATCGACCCTTATGTGACTAAACGTAACTGGTGATTTTGTTCCAGCTCATTTAGTCACATATGCATTTGGAACGTGTGACAAATACAAGTAACTTTGATGCCATATATGGTCACACTAAACTTATAGTCACATTTGCTTCTAATAGTATGACCAAATGCCATATACGGTCACACAAAACAGTTTGTCACACATTATTTAAGTGTAGCCAAAATCCAGTACATATAGTCACACTAAACAGTTTGTCACACATTATTTAAGTGTAGCCAAAACATGATTTGTGTGACTAAATGTTAACAAAGGTCACACAAAAACCAACTTCATGTAGCAAGTGGATGATCAATAGTCACACAAAATACACATTCCTTCACTTTAAATAGCATATGGTCACACTTATTAACACTTTTGGTCACTTGATGGTTAGTTGTATGTGACTAAATACACTCCCAAAAACATGCTTTGTGTGACTAAATGTTAGTAAAGGCCACACAAAAACCAAATTCATGTGGCAAGTGGATGATCAATAGTCACACAAAATACACATTCCTTCACTTTAAATAGCATATGGTCACACTTATTAACACTTTTTGTCACTTGATGGTTAGTTGTATGTGACTAAATACACTCCCAAAAACGTGCTTCGTGTGACTAAATGTTACCAAAGGCTACACAAAAACCAAATTCATGTGGCAACTGGATGATCAATAATCACACAAATTACACATTCCTTCACTTTAAACAGCATATGGTCACACATATTAACACTTTTGGTCACTTGATGGTTAGTTGTATGTGACTAAATTCACCCCTAAAAACATGCTTTGTGTGACTAAATGTTACCAAAGGCCACACAAAAACCAAATTCATGTGGCAAGTGGATGATCAATAGTCACACAAAATACACATTCCTTCACTTTAAACAGCATATGGTCACACTTATTAACACTTTTGGTCACTTGATGGTTAGTTGTATGTGACTAAATACACTCCCAAAAACATGCTTTGTGTGACTAAATGTTACCAAAGGCCACAGAAAAACCAAATTCATGTGGCAATTGGATGATCAATAGTCACACAAAATACACATTCCTTCACTTTAAACAGTATATGGTCACACTTATTAACACTTTTGGTCACTTGATGGTTAGTTGTATGTGACTAAGTACACTCCCAAAAACATGCTTTGTGTGACTAAATGTTAGTAAAGGCCACACAAAAACCAAATTTATGTGGCAATTAGATGATCTATAGTCACACAAACCATACATTTCTTCACTTTAAACACCATATGGTCACACTTATTAACACTTTTGGTCACTTGATGGTTAGTTGTATGTGACTAAATTCACTCCAGAAAACATGCTTTGTGTGACTAAATGTTACCAAAGGCCACACAAAAACCAAATTCATGTGGCAAGTGGATGATCAATAGTCACACAAAATACACATTCCTTCACTTTAAATAGCATATGGTCACACTTATTAACACTTTTGGTCACTTGATGGTTAGTTGTATGTGACTAAATACACTCCCAAAAACATGCTTTGTGTGACTAAATGTTAGTAAAGGCCACACAAAAACCAAATTAATGTGGCAATTGGATGATCAATAGTCACACAGAATACACATTCATTAACATTAAACATCATATGGTCACACTTATTAATACTTTTGGTCACTTTATGGCTAGTTATATGAGAGTAAATACACTCCCAAAACTATGGTTTGTGTGACTAAATGTTACCAAAGGCCACACAATAACCTAATTCATGTGGTAATTGGATGATCAATAGTCATAAAAAATACACATTCCTTGACATTAAACAGCATATATGTTCACAGTTACTCACAATTTTGGTCACTTTATGGTTAGTTGTTTGTGACTAAATACCCAAAAGAAACATGCTTTAATTTGTGTGACTAAATGTTACAAAATGCCACACAAATATCAATTTCATATTGCAATTGGATGAACAATAGTCACACAAAATACGCATAAATAACAGCTCAAACATTTTTTGTTTGCTTAATTAAGGTAAATTTATTAAGAATGTGAGCCATAAAGGCAATGTTACATGAAACAACAACCAAACAAAACTATTCAGCCATAACATAACACAAACACCTAAATACATTCGACAATTCCCAAGCTCTTATTACATAACATGGTTCACTTGGATTTTCGTATAACAACACCTCCACAGTCAGTTCGATAGTAGTCAGTTCGTGATTCGTTACCCAAGTCACGTCGATCCACATGTGGCAATATGTTATCATTGTGCTGGTGAATGACGGTACTAAATTCCTCATCGACTTCATCATACTTATCTTTGTAATTCTTGAAAGGTGTCTTAAACACAATAGACAATTTTTTATCTAACTGGTCGTGCTGGTGAGGCTAATATGAACAGATCAACCTAGTGGCCTAAATTATTCAGGTCAACCAATGTATACCCAAGAATAGTATCGCGTTTCACACCACCTTTGCGATTAACCCAATCACATTTGAAATGAGGAATTTGCCTATAACGGTAATCTAGCTCCCATATCTCTTGCAAAACCCCATAATAAAACGCTTGCCTTGTGGTTGCAACTTCTTTATATATTTGCATATCTAATGCCTCAACACTAACCCAACTGTTCTGGTAAACTTTGCCTTCATGACATTTCGTACGAAAGGTATACCCATTGATGATATATGCATCGTATTTCACTACGCTGGCGCATGGTCCATATGATATCCACCTTATAGTTTCTGATACACTTTCTTTGTCGTTGTTCAACTCTCTCTCAACCTGAATTTCATTACAAGTTGGAAGGATTTAGTATGGCATCCTAATTGCATTCCCAAACACACATTCATTCTATGTCTGGCAGTGAAAACTAAACTATGTATGGCAGTGAAAAAAAAAAGTCAATTATAAATAGCATAAGATTAATTACCTCTTTACGTAACCACTTAGCAAAAGATTTACTGTGTTCATTCTCCAGAAATGCCATTCGTTTACCCGGGTTTTGTGTTTTCAAAACCTGCTTGTGTCGCATGAAACAATGTGTTTGATTATTATATTTGATAGATCATTTTAAGTAAGTAAATAGACATGTGCTATTAAAACTTACTCGATATACGGTACAATTTCATCTGTATTCTGTATTATATACAAATGTGCTTTCTGAAAGAGTTTCGCAGAAACTTCACTTGATTTTTCGGCCGACAATGGCTTTCCGTCCTCATTTTCATCAGTTTCATGTTTATCATGTGGGAGACCAATAGTTTCCATGGATTTATGATATTCGCTAAAAAACTCTATTGTTTCTTCTGCAATAGTCTCCTCAGCAATGCATCCTTCTGGTCTATTCCTGTTTCGTACATGTCCTTTAATAACCTTCATACAACTTTCGAATAGATACATCCACCGAAAGCATATGGGACCACATAATTTGACCTCCCTAGTAAGGTGCACAGTTAAGTGTATCATAATATCAAAAAAAGATGGAGGAAAGAACTTCTCGAGTAGGCAGAGTGTCACTACCGGTTCTGCTTGCACATTATCTAGTTGTTGCGATATTATTTCTTTGTTACATATCGATTTAAAGAAAAAGCAAAACCTGATACTAGCATATCGTGTGGGTGGGTGCATGATTGAACGTATTGCAACGGGCAGAAACTCTTGCATTAACACGTGATAGTCATGCGATTTTAGGTCAATGAGCTTCCTATCCTTTAGGTTGACCAAACTAGAGAAATTTGAACAATAGCCTTGAGGTACCCTGATGTTGTGCAACGTATCACAAAAAATGTCTTTTTCAGCATTACTTAATGTGTAACCTGCCGGAGGTAGTGTTGTACTGTCTTGTCCTTGCCTAGCAAACAACTCTTGTTTTACCCCCAACTCAGCTAGATCCAATCGAGCATTCAGACTATCTTTCGTCTTTCCTGGAACATGTAGCAAAGTTCCGACGAGGCTCGCAGCAACATTCTTTTCCACATGCATAAAATCAATACAATGTGGAACAAAATTATGCCTCCAATACCTAAGTTTTCGGTACCAAATGTTGAATTTATTCCAATACGCACCATTTTGTCCGTTTGCTTGGCTTGAACAACCCTCTTCGTCTGTTGTGTTTCTTTTCTGCTTTTTAATCTTCCCACCTCTGCCTCCCGTATGTTCTTGGTTTTCTGATGCACTATTGTTTGTTCGTTTTCCTTTCCCCCACTTATTTTCAATATGTTGTACCTCATTGTATATTTGTTCCCCAGTCATTGGAGTTGGAGCCGAGAGAAAATCTGGTTGTCCATTAAATGCCTTCCTTTGCCTTCTGAATGGATAGTCATATGGTAGATATCGTCTGTGTCCAACATAACTTTGCTTGGACGAGGCAGAAAGTCTAACACAGTTTGTATCTTTCCTGCAAACCACACAACCTTTGAATCTACTGTACGAGCATCCACATAGTGTACCAAGTGCAGGGTAGTCATTTACTGTCCATAACACAACGACACGTAGCTTAAAGTAATCTGTTGTGGTTGCATCATATGTATGAACCCCTTTTTCGAATAAGGTGTGCAGATCATCTACCAACGGTTCTAAAAACACATCGATATCATTTCTCAGGTATCCCGATATTAATACGGAAAGATTGATAAACTTTCTTTTCATACACAACCATGGAGGAAGGTTGTATATGACAGTTAAAACTGGCCATACTCTGTGATGCCTATTTCCCGTGTGTACGTCAACCCCATCAGCCGATATTCCCAGCCGTATATTTCTTGGATCTTCAGAAATTTCTAGGAATTTTTCCTCTATGGTACGCCATGTGAATCTGCGGGGTGACGTAACACACTGTCAGTTATCCTCCGTGTGGCGTGCCATCTTAAATCTTCTGAAATTCTTTCTATCTTAAATAGTCGTTGCAGTCTTGGTATAATTGGAAAGTACCACATTACTTTTGCTGGAATGTTTTCGTACACTTTATGTGTCATCTCATCCACCTTCCATCTTGATGTCCCAAAAGTTCGACACACAGTAAATCCTTGTCATCTTTCCAGTAAAGAAGGCAGTTGTTGATACATACATGTATTTTTTTGTATCCTGAATCGATCAACTTCACAACTTTTTTGGCTTGATATGTTTTTTCCACCATTTCGTTACCAGCAGGTAGCATCTTTTTTAATAATCCTAGTAATTCAGTAAAGAACTTATCAGAACATCCGTACTTACCCTTTAAGTTGAGTAGTTTAACTATTGCGGACATCTTTGTGAAGTCGGGACATCCTTCGTAAAGAGGCTTCTCTGCATCTAATAATAGTTCTTGAAACTTTACAAGGCCATCCTCTGATTTAAAATTATCTTTTGTAGCGTTAACCATATCTACCGTTGCTGGGCCATCTGTTGGAATATATGAAGCAAAATCCGTGTCGTCAACAAATTCTGTTGTAGCGTCAACAGGTTTTGGGGAACTTTTTGATGGCTCATCCTTCTCTCCATGTTTGGTCCACTTTATGTAGGTTAGATCAATCCCATTCCTGAATAAATGCCACTGCACTGCCTTCACTGTTCAGTTTATGTAGTTACAACAGTTTGTACACGGACATGGCATTTTAAGATGAAGTTTATTAACTCGTGTGTCGATGTTCCCCATCTTACGCAAGTTGTCTACTGCATAATTAATAAACGCCTCTACTCCATCAATATAAGATTTGGTGGTCCTTTTAGTTACCATCCAAGTCTTGTCCATGTTTATAAATGTGGTCCCTGCAGGCAAGTTTAAAAGACAGCCCAAGTTATTGATGAGTATAGAAGACAAAATGAAACTCTAATTGATGAGCATAAAAAATAAAAAGACAGTCCAAGTAATGAACATATATAAAAGATGGAATGTGGTATTGAATTATGCTAATAATTCAATGAAGTCTAATGAAACAGTTCCTAAAGGGGTGTTTGGGTCAAGGAGGGATAACCAATTAAGAAGCTAAATTCTTGTTCCATGTTCATGTAGTAAAAGGCTTTACAGGGTTACTTATATTGTAAAACCAATTAACTATCTACACTTACCAAGAAAGTGACATAATTTACAAGAGGTTATCGTCTCAAAACAAATGTTGAATTACCTAATATGATTATAACTATAAGGGTACGTATATACTTTGTTAGAACGATTAATACAAAACAAACATAACAATACTTACCAGTGGTGACGGGTGTGGTGGGTCTATGACAGGAGAGTTGTGGTGGTGACGGGATTTGTGGTGATATGAGAGGTATTCTTGGCTGTAATAGGAGTAGTTTTGAAATTTTGTTGATTAGTTTAGAATGGGATTGATGAAAACTTTGGGGGAATACATTCAAATTTTTACAAAATTTAAAAAAAATTATGAAAATATTGGAGGGAATGTAGCTTTAGCCGCGTTTAACAACTAGTAGCAAAGGTTATAAACAAGTTTCTTAAACAAAAAGTGCAAAAAAAAAACAAAAAAAAAAAAAGAAAAAACATATGAAGTCCGGGGTGAACTAGGGCTCGAACCACTGACCTCAACAACACCTCAAAGTTAACAAAACACGACAACACCATCTCTGCCCTTGGGACTTTCTCGTTATACACTTCTTCTTTATTTCTTTTAACCACTTTTTCCTTTTTAGCTTGTTACTACTTATTTAAAAAAGCAAGCTTATTACAACTTATTTAAATAAGTTGTTTTCTCACTTTTATTTTTCCTTCAAACTTCAACACTTTAAGTAGTTATTGCACATTTTTCTTGTGTATTATTCATCAGTTTAATATTTTTAATCATTTTATTACTTTGAATTAGTTTTTAATCCATAAAAATTAAAATAAAAGTCAAAAAAATAAAATTATTTTTGCTATAATTTTTTTAGACATTTATAACTTAAGAAAAATAATTTTGCATTTCTAGGTTTTAAATTTCAAATTATATACTATTTTTAGGCCTTTTATAATCCCGTAAGTAGGGCTGTAAATAAACAGAATGTTCAGTGAACATTTCATGGACCGTTTGGTAAAAGTTCGTTTATGGTCGGGTTTATCATAATATAATATTATATATACTATTGATTCAATCATCTCATAACATGTCAACCTTAGCAACTATAGACCAATGCCCATATTATGTCAAATACCTAATACCCATGACCCACCATGTGAATTAGCCATTATCACCGGTCATCCATGGGTTGCATAGACTTGATAGATGTAAAGTTATAGTGTGAAGGTTATATGAACTGTGTTAAAGTTATTAAAGGTGGGCACGTTAATTTTGACAATTGAGAAGGCCATAAAATCAGTTAGTCATTAGTACTATGATGAATACTGTGTGATACTGTCTTTAGGGTCTCTTTAGGTTATATGATACGTTTGCGTCTGTGTGTACACGTTTTTCGTCTATGTGTACACGTTCTCGCCCGTTTTGTCATGCTTTAGTCCGTTTCTACACATTTTTTGTCCGTTTCCGTCCTTTTATAGCCGTTTTCATATAGTTTAGACGTTTTCCTCCGTTTTCATACGGTTTTGTCTATTTTACACACTATCCTACATTTTCTTACGATTCATACATTTTCTTACTTTCTCACATGTTTTATTCTCGTTTAGTCCATTTTTTGACGTTAACGTCTGTTTGCATATGTCTTTATTTGGGTGGCGTTAGATAAGTTGGGCACGGTAAGTCGGTAACCCGAACCTTGTGCACTTTTTTCGTTTTATTCGTTTCGATACGTTTTCATACGTTTTATTACTTTTCGTATGTCTTTGACATTTTTTGTCAGTTTTTATACGTTTTCCCAGCATTTTAGAATCCCGTAAGAAGGGCTGGAACGAAACTGAACATTTAGTGAACATTTAATAAACCATTTGGTAAAAGCTCGTTATTGTTCATTTATTTAGTAATTGAGTTAACGAACATGAACAATATTTATGTTTGCGAACGTCCGATTTTCATTTAAATAATATAAATTTTTTTTATTTATTATTTTTTTTTTATTTTTTTTTAAAGAAATTTCATTTACTACCACTTTGACCCAAAAAAATTATGCGTACATCTCCCATTTATATCTCACGTAAACTTCAATTCCGGCCACTTGGTTTCACAACAAAATTAAAACACCAACTAACACACACAGGCAACCAAAACGTCATCTCCAACTTGTATGCACTACAACAGGTTAGGGTTTCATCTTTTTGATCAACAAAGTAAACTTTTTTATTTCCCTTTTTTATGAACTTGTTTGAAGTGATTTATGCCGAACTTGTTCATAATGTGTCGATCACTTTACCTTATATGTATTGCTCTGATTAACTAATGTGTTCATGTTAATGTAGTTTAAACTCATTTGTGTGAAATGGTTATAAACATTATTTTAGTCATAAGAAGTTGCATGTAGGTTTCCCTCTCAAACACAGTTGATAGCCTAGAAATTAGAATCTAAGAATATGATACTTGCAATGTCAAGTCTAGTAACTTTGTTGATTAGTAATGAGATACCTTATTAGGTGTTAGGAATACAAATATTCCTGTAAAAGTCTCGGTCACCTGATTATTGTAATAGCATTAAGTTAGCTCGTAGTTAGTTTATATATTAGTTAGTTAGTATTCGTTTAAGTAACACCGTGGAAGAAGGACGGGTCTTCACCTACTGTATGCCTGATCCACAGCCCGGGTGTGGGCGTTTATGTTGTAAGTATAAATACCCCTCTCCACATGTGGAGAGGGTTGGACCTTCATTCACTCAAATCTAATCTTTCTATATTTCTCTCTCAAGGTTCCACTCTATCTTCCTTTTTATCTCTTCCAACGCCACACAAACTACAAGGAAATCATGTTTCCAACTTGATTAGTATTCTACAATTGGTATCAAGAGCCAAGGTTTCATCTTAGGGCCTTGTAGAATCGGATTTGATGTGGTTTTGTGTAGTTTTGTGAGTTTGAAGTCACTTTCTTGTAAAACATCTTGGTTTGATCTTTCTAGTGTTATTAGACATGTTAGTGATGTACTTTTATGATCATTGGTGTTAGTAGAACATTGTGTTTCAGTTGGTTATACCATATCTTTAATCTATTTGAAGTTTGGATTAGGTTTTGGGCGTATTTCATAGTTGCGGTTAAGTCTACTGTTGCATTGCTTGTCTGCGTTTAGTTCCTGATCTCTGTGGTTAGTTTGACTGCGATTACTATTTTGGGAATACAAACAAATTGCAAGGAAAGTGACAGTTTTGGACCTTTGTCTCTGCGATTAGCTCATGCGGTTAAGTGGTCTGCGGTTAGTTCATTGTGTTTAGCTCCTGCGGTTAAGTGGTTTGCGGTTAGTCCATTGTGTTTAGCTTTCTGCGGTTAAGTGGTTTGCGATTAGTTCCTTGTGGTTAGCCTCACTTGCGGTTTGACTATTCTGCGGTTTGCTTAGTTTGCGGTTGGATTATTCTGTGGTTTGCTACATTCTGCGGTTAGTGTCTTGCGGTCATCGTTCATTGTGGTTAACTTGTTTGCGGTTCATTCTTCCTGCGGTTTGGTCAAATTGCGGTTAACTATCCCTGCAAATTGTGCACTTCATTGTGAGTATCTCCTACTCTGCGGTTTGGTAGTTTCAATTTTGTGATGTCGACATCCTCTAATGACATTCAAGCTGCTGGGTCCGACACCCGACCTCCGATATTGGACAGAACTGACTATGAATCATGGGCACAAAGGATTCGTCTCTATTGTCTGGGTAAGGAAAATGCGGTCAACATTTTGAAATCCATCGATGAGGGACCCTTTCAAATGGGTACTACTAGAGACATAGTCGCAGCAACTGATCAACAACCGGCTGTAGCTGGTCCAGATAGACCTCGCACTTACAATGAGCTGTCGGATGAAGAAAAGAAACGCTATGATGCCGACATCAGAGCATCGAATATTGTCATTCAAGGGGTTCCCAAAGATGTCTACAAACTTATCAACTACAACACTGAAGCCAAGGCTGTCTGGGATAATGTGAAAATGCTTCTTGCGGGGTCTGAGTTAACTAAAGAAGATCGGGAGTCTCAGCTTTATGATGAATTTGAGCATTTCAAAATGAACCCAGGTGAAAGCATCACTGACTATTACGTCAGATTTCAAAAGCTGGTCAATGATATGAGAGCCATCAAGATGACTATGCCCAATATTCAGCTTAATTCCAAATTCGTGAATAACATGGCACCAGAATGGGATAGGTTTGTTACAGACATTAAGCTCAACAAAGGTCTCAGGCATACTAATCATGAACAACTCTATGCATATCTCCAACAACATGAGAAACATGCTTCTTATGATCGGTTAATGCGAGAAAAGCTCAATCCATCAACATCAAATGAATCTCTTGCCTTTGTCTCTAAGGTTCAACAACTTACCCAAACTTCAAATGATCAATCTCAACCATTACAACCATCTTCCAGGTCTACGCCAACAAATGGTCAAACATCAACTCCCTCACCATCTGCTTTGAACACACAACTGGATTCTGGGTATTCTCACGCTGACATGATGATTGATAATCTCTCCAACCAAGTTTCCTTACTGGTCCAACAGTTCAGGGCTGCACTTCCATCAACTAATAACCAACTTAGGACTTCGTCTAATCCACGTAATCAGGCAGTCATAGAAGATGGTAGGGTGGTGGTGCAGAATGTGCAGGGAAGACAAAACTTCAATCAAAGAAATGCTAGTAGAGATAATGGGCAGTACAGAGTTGGGAATGCTCTTCAAGTACAAGCTAAGCAGCCTAAGTTTTATAACTGCGGAGGGTTGGGCCATATAGCTAGGAATTGCACTCTCCCAAAACGTCCTCAAAACTCTGAGTACTTCAAGGACAAGATGTTGCTGATGCAGGCGCAAGAGAATGGGACGGTGTTGGATGAAGAAGCTCTGCTCTTTCTGGCTGGTAATGACGGGAAGACCTTTGATGCTGATGTGGATGATCAGCCTATTCAGGACATGGCTCTAAATGACCCGAATATCTTCCAAGTTGAAGAATGTGATGCATTTGACTCATACGTAGATGACGAACCTACTACTCAAACCATTTTCATGGCTAATCTGTCTGCAGTTGCATCCTCTCCACAGCATCCTGACTCATCCATCACATCTGCTATCTCTGAGGTACCAACATCACTTAATCCTGATCTGAATACTCCTACAATTTTGCAGGGGGTGTGTGACTCGGTACAACTCAAGAATATTGTCAACACAAACACCACTGATATGGGAAATACCAATAATATCCCATATGAAATATATGTGAATGACAATGGACTGCCTGTTGTACCAAGTGACATACCGTCTATTGACTCTAGTGAACATGAGGTACATGAGCACACGATATACAACCCTGATGATTCCTTGATTACTAGAGTTAACACCCTTAAGGATCAAGTGAATATTTATGAACAGCGTGCTAAATTTGAGCTAAATGAACGTGAGCAGAAAATGGAATGGCAATGCATACTTACATATCTGAAAACAATTCCAAACAAGAAACATTGAAAAGGGAGTTAGTTTCTTTAAAAAATCAATTGGATCAAACCGTCAAACAAAAACAAGAGTTTCAAAAAAGTTTGACATCAATCAAACTCGAATACAAAGATAAAGAAACTAAACTTCTAAATGATTTCTCAAAACTCAAAATGTTGAAAAATAAATTGGAAGATAAGTTGTACACACAAGGCCAAACCATTCAATCTGCTCAAATGATGCAAAACCATAGGAAACTAAGTGATGAATTTAGTGAACAGGATACCTCTAAGCCCAAAGAAAAATGCCTTAGAAATGGTTTAGGTGCTCAACCTGAATTATATGATGCAAACACCATACTTGAACCTAACCATGCCCCTCCTGATATGAGATCCTATGACGAGATTGATGAGGCGGAGGATAGAACTAGGGTAAAACTTGCTGAACGATTAAAGGATCCTAAGTGCATAGCTAATAATATTGTGTTTCACTATGATTATGCGAATGATAATCATTCTGCCATTTTTGTTCCTCAGAAGAGAATTCTTCCTGACAAAGTGTTTTGGAATATAGACATTGAGAAAATGAAAGCTAAAAGAATTGTGGGTAACACACGCACTATCTTTAGAATTGCTGACCCAACCATTTATCCCCTGAACACACCCAGGCACCTCGTACCATTTACTCTTCCCACACAGTGTATCACTCTAATTGGGTTGTATGTTCTAGGTCAATTGTTTAATGACTTTGAGAAAACATGTAAAATAAGAATTACACCTACAGGGATTACAGAAGGGGAAAGGGGTTTTGAGCAAACAAAACAGTGTTACCTAACTGAAGTTATGCCATTTTTCAAACTTCTCAAAGAACATTTTCAGGGCCTTAAAAACACCATTAATGATGATGTGACTCAAATGAAAAAGGTTTTTGATGAAGTGGAAAGTGAGGGTAACCAATTAGCTATTGATCTCAAATACAGTGAAATTGACAGGAAAAACATTCTCATTATGAATGAAAATTTGATTGCAAATTGAATTGCAAAAGATGTGTTTTACACTGTAACCGACTCAACATTATATGCTCGACAATTTCTTGAAATGTCGGTTACTTTGAATGTCATCCAGAATCGGGTAATTGAGCTTGAGGGGGAGAATTACAAACTTACTGAAAAAATTCAAAACGACGACCATGATAACATGGTCAGGAATTTCTCAAAACTAGAAGTTGATAATCTTAACCTACAACTAAAATATCAACATCTAGAAGAAAGCATAAAAATATCAAATGCCAAGACATCTTCGGATGCTCCTGAGTTTGACACATGTTTTGAATTAGCCAAAAAGGATGAAGTAATTCAAGCTCACTCAAACACGATTCGGAAATTGAAGGTCCAAATTGCACAATTAAAGTCGAACAAAAGCGATGTGACCAATACCAATTACCAGAAGTCGATAGATTCTCAAAACTTTCGGAACCAAGGCATTATCAATGAATTACAACATGAAAATGAGTGGCTTCGTGCTGAAATGTCAAACGCTAAACAACGTTACAAAGAGTTATTTGAGTCTATTAAAATAACATGTGACCAAAACAATGAAAGAGTCACTTCTTTGTTAAATGAAATTGAGAATCTAAAGACTATGGTGAAGGGTAAAATGCCCGTCGTTTCATGTGATCATGCAATTTCCAATGTACATGCTTGTAAGAAATATGCGTGCGATGCTGTGAATGTCTCTCTTCCCTTTAGGAACAACAAGTTAGTTCATAGCAACTATCTTAGAAATCTTAAGGATTGTCTGGCCATACTTAGAGAAACCATTGAAGATGAGAGGATACCTAAACCACAGGATGATGTTATTGTTGGTGCTTGCTTCCTCACTAATAGAGCCCAGGAATTATTAGAATATGCTATAGGATCATGCCCCAAGAATGATAACAAGTCGGATAGGTCATTTGCGTCGCACTCTAACAGTGGCAACAAACATGTTACATTAGATTATCCCCAAACCATGTCACAATCCACCATCATGATCACCGGTAAACAAGTAGCAACTAATCATACTAATGTTCCCGTCATTGCTTTTACAGGAGTAAAAGGTGTATCTAATGCTAGCAAGTCACAGCCTAGGTGCAATACAAAGAATGATAGGACTTTGCCGGCTAAGAGTACACTTATGAAGGAAGTAGAAGAATCCTCTAGGAACAATAAAGTTATGCTTAATGAAAGGAATCGAGTTGAATCAAACATTTGTGTTAACAATGATGTAATTAATTCGAATTCTAGTGCTATTTGTAAGACTTGTAACGAATGTTTATTTTATGGTAATCATGATGCTTGTGTTGTGTCCTTTCTAAAATCCACTATCAAATCTCCGGTTATGAATGTTTCGAGTGTTAAAAGGGTAAAACAAGTATGGAATAAAATAGAAAAAGTGTTCACTAATGTTGGTTATCAATGGAGACCTACTGGAAGGAAATTCACCCTAGGCGAAAAGTGCCCAATGACTAGGATCACTAACTCCAAAGTTGTGCCAATTAAGAAGTGGAGACCTACTGGTAGAATGTTCCCAATAGAAGCACTTAGTATAACTCCTAGTTCTACTGCATCAAAATGTGAAAATTCCAGTGAGATATTTGTAACATATGATAATCCAATATTTGTGTGTGCTAACCAAACGGACCCCAACTGTTTGTGGGGCTCCAGCTTTTTCAGTTATACACAATTGTCAGGTTTCAAATGCAGGTCGTACAAATCGTCCTTTGGTATTTGGACTCAGGCTGCTCAAAACATATGACTGGAGATCGCTCGCGGCTCAAGAATTTTATGGAAAAGTTTATTGGTACGGTTAGATTTGGGAACAACCATTTTGGATCTATAATGGGTTATGGTGATTACGTCTTTGGAGACAGTGTGATATCTAGAGTTTACTACGTGGAAGGACTTGGGCACAATCTATTTTCTGTTGGTCAATTCTGTGATTCTGATCTTGAAGTTGCTTTCAGAAAGCACACCTGTTTTGTTAGAGAATTAGATGGTGTTGATCTCCTCAAGGGGAGTTGGGGCACTAATCTTTATACCATCTCAATCGAAGACATGCTACGGTCCTCTCCAATTTGCTTGCTTTCTAAAGCCTCCAAGAACAAATCATGGTTGCGGTATCGTCGTTTAAACCATTTGAACTTCGTTACCATCAATGAACTCACACGTAAGGATCTTGTTCGAGGCTTGCCCAGACTTAAGTATGAAAAAGATCATTTGTGTTCAGCATGTCAAATGGGCAAAAGCAAAAAGCACACCCATAAACCCAAGACTGTCAATTCCATCATGGAAGTTCTACATACTCTTCACATGGATCTCTGTGGACCAATGAGGATTCAAAGTATCAATGGAAAGAAATATGTGCTTGTGATACGTGGGAATCGCACCAAGCTTTACCTCTCAAGGGACCTTGAGAAGCTTACAACCCCCACCAGGCAGTGTACCTGATCGTTGTAGTATAGTATAGTGACAAGTACCGGGGGATTGATCGTTCAGCTAGGAATAGTGTCGCTAGGATTAGAAAACCTAATTACTAGTGCTAAAGATGACGGATGATTATTTTTGTGTTTTTATATTTTTTAGAAAGCAAATTAAAATCTCGGGTTTGAAGGATTTGGGCGGAATTAGTTGCTAGTCAACTAACCCAATACTAAAAATGCAATTAAAATAAAATACTAGAAATGAAAATAAATCTAAATTATACTAAAGTTGTGAGCAATATGTGGAGAAAATGTGTTTACTTAGATTTCACTACTCCCTAGACATCTTTTACACGTTAATTACTTGTTATAGTTGTGTGGATGACGGATTGTATTCCTTAATACCATTCATGGGGTGGCGCACTTACTTCCCCAATCCTATGAGTGCCTACTTCACTCCTATGTCGAGCCGTTAAAAACTCCTAACATGTGATCATTAGAAATTACTCATGCAGTAAATACAACCAATAAAACCTAGTGCACATCGGTTCATGTTTCCTAAGACGTTCAAGCATGTTACCATTTGGAGATCTGCCAGTTTTCTTAAGCCTAACATCGAAATCATTCATCCAATACAACCATAAACAAGTAATCAACACATAATTAACATCTAGGTTTCATTAGATCTAAGCAAACACAAGATAGATCTAGCCTAGCATGGTGGAATCAAGACAAGAACAAGATATAGACAACCAACATATAGACATATTGATTGAATTAAAAGAACACTTATCTCAATTACACTTGTAAGGTTTCAAGGGCTGAAAACCCTTGAAAAACCTGTGAAAATCGTATTAGGTTCGGCCTTAGGGTTTCTCCAAAACTTCCTCCTCTAATGTGTTAAAATTAGAAAACTATATATAGGAAATAGGGTCTGACGGCGTCAAGAACAAATTTGTGACACCGTCACCTCGCCGCCAAAATACTTCTCGGACTGCCTTGATCTACTTCTGACGCCGTCAAGTGTTGTGTGTTTCCAGGCCGTCATGCATTTTACTCTTGACGCCCTACCTTGTGACGCCGTCAATTCTGTACTGGGTCGTCATGGAAAGTCATGGAAATTACTCTTGGCGCCGTCAAGATTTTCTTCTTGACGCCGTCACCTACTGTTCCCAGCTTGGAAAATTGAGACTTTGCCGTTTTCTTCACTTTTATGCTCCAAAAACGTCCAAAATGCCTTCTTTTCCAGATTTCACTCCCAAAGTACCTAAAATCACAAAAGGAACGATTTAGGGCAATATTTGATCAAATAAATTCAATTCCGGGCTTAAATGACCCCCTAAAAGTGGTTCATTTTTCGCCTCATCAGCTTGTTATCGTCGATGATCATTCTCGATTCACGTGGGTAAAGTTTCTATGATCAAAAGACGAAACTCCGAAAACCATCATCAAACTCATCAAGCAGTTGCAAGTTCGTCTCAACAAAACAGTTAGATTCATTCGTACTGATAATGGAACGGAGTTTGTGAACAAACAACTTACTCAATTTTATGAAGGTGTCGGCATTAGTCATCAAAAGAGCATTCCACGTACTCCTCAACAAAATGGAGTTGTTGAAAGATGCAATCGCACCTTAGTTGAAGCCGCAAGGACTATGCTCATCTTCTCTAAAGCTCCTATGTTTCTTTGGGCTGAGGCAATTGCAACTGCATGTTACACATAGAACCGATCCTTGATACATCCTCTCCACTGCAAGACTCCATATGAACTGGTTCATGGCAGAAAACCAGACCTTTCGTTTCTTCGAGTATTTGGTGCATTGTGTTATCCAACTAATGACAGTGAAGATCTTGGGAAGCTCAAGGCCAAGGCCGACATTGGTTTCTTCGTTGGCTATGCTTCAGAGCGAAAGGGGTACCAAATCTACAACAAACGTACCAGAGACATAATGGAAACAATCCACGTTACTTTCGATGAACTGACTGAGCAACCGGTTCCTGTACAATCAAGTTATGGACCCGTACCTAACCTTTTGTCTCCTGGACCTATAAGCTTCAGGCTTATACAGAATCCCACTCCTGCTACTCCTTTTGTACCTCCTACAAGTGAAGATTGGAAGAAACTGTTTCACCCTATGTTTGATGAATACTTTGAACCTCAACATGTGGATGCTCCAAAAGCCATAGTGGTTCAACAACTAGCTGGGGTAGCAAATGTCCCAGTTGATAATGATGGGCCATTCACTTCGTTGTCATAGGATCCTGAAGCCCCCACCATCAGTTGCTTAGTTACAACTTCTAATGACCAACCTCCATTTGTACAACGAGTAGCAGCGGTGGATAATTCATCTGAAGTAAATCCTTTCGCTCCACCTGATAATGAGCCATTTGTTAACATCTTTGCCTCTAAATCGTCAAATGATGCTACATCCTCTGACGAATCTAACACGGCTACCTCAGTTCCCTATCCTCAACCCCATGAATACCTTAGGAAATGGACAAATGATCACCCAATTGACAACATTATTGGAAACCCTTCGCGTCCGGTATCTACTCGCAAGCAACTTGCAACCGACGCATTGTGGTGCTTCTTCAATTATGTCCTCTCTAAAGTTGAACCAAAAGACGTCAAGGATGCAATGTCTAAACACTCATGGTTCACTACAATGGTGGACGAGATTCATGAGTTTGACCGACTGGATGTGTGGGAATTAGTACCGCCTCCCGATTGTGCTATGATCATTGCTCTCAAATGGACATTTAAGGTTAAACTTTATGAGCATGGAGACATATTGAAGAACAAGGCTAGGCTTGTGGCAAAAGGATATCATCAAGAAGAAGGTATAGACTTTGAAGAATCCTTCGCACCTGTTGCTAGAATTGAAGCCATAAGAATATTTCTCGCAAATGCTGCAAGTCAAAACATGGTGGTTTATCAAATGGATGTCAAGACTGCATTCTTAAATGGCGATCTAAAAGAGGTGGTGTATGTAACCCAACCCGAAGGTTTTGTGGATCCAGAACGCCCTAATCACGTGTATCGTTTGAAGAAGGCTCTCTATGGGCTTAAGCAAGCGCCTAGGGCGTGGTACGACACCTTGTCTAAATTTCTTCTTGCTAACAAATTTTCCAAAGGCGTTGTTGATCCTACACTCTTTACCAGTAAAACGGGCAAAAACCTTCTTCATGTACAAATCTATGTTGATGACATCATATTTGCCTCCTTTGATCCCAAAGAGTGTGATCGTTTCTCCCAAGTGATGAGTTCTGAATTCCAGATGTCTATGATGGGTCAAATGTCTTTCTTTCTAGGATTGCAAATCTCTCAAAATCCCAATGGCATCTTCATCAATCAATCCAAGTATGCCAATGAAATTTTGAAGAAATTTGGATTCGATTCATGTGACTCAGTTGATACTCCTATGATTGAAAGATCAAAACTAGATGAAGATGATGTTGGAATCCCGGTCGAACAAACCAAGTATCAAAGCATGATTGGTTCCTTAATGTATCTTACTGCCAGCAGACCAGATCTTCTATTTGCTGTTTGCATGTGTACTCGGTATCAATCCAAACCCACCAAGAAACATCTGGAAGCGGTCAAGAGAGTCTTTCGGTATCTTAAAGGTACAATCCACATGGGCCTATGGTACCCCAAGGACACTTCTATGGCTCTCACAGCATATTTTGATGCTGACCATGCGGGATGTCAAGACACTCGTCGCAGTACATCTGGGGGTGCTCAGTTTTTGGGTAATAAGCTAGTCAATTGGTCGTCAAAGAAACAAATGAGTACATCTATATCCTCCACAGAAGCTGAATACATTGCCATGTCCTCGTGCTGTGCTCAGATCTTATGGATGAGATCTCAACTTTCAGACTATGGCTTCGTATGCAACAAGATTCCCATGTACTGTGACAACAAAAGTGCAATTGCACTCTGCTGCAACAATGTCCAGCACTCAAGGACTAAGCACATTGACATTCGACATCACTTCATCAGGAAGCAAGTTGAGAAAGGAATTGTGGAACTTTACTTCGTGAGGACTGAGTTCCAGCTAGCTGATATCTTCACCAAAGCACTTTCTAGGGACCGATTCCAATTCATCCTCCTATGCCTTGGTATGAAGTGTCTCACGCCTGAGGATCTCGTACGTCTTCAAGAAGATCAGGAGGAGTAAAGGGGTTGCTTCACACATCCTTTGTACATAATATTAACACAAAAAGAAAATAGAAAAATACAAAACCTATAAAATCCATAAAAATCTGAAAAATCAAATAAAATACAAAAATATTCTTCTCTCGACATGTCTCTTGTGTAATCAATATTATGTACGATTTTAGAAATGTCATTCAATAATGACACGGAATCATACATATGCTTGAGCAAGAGTTTTTCGGTTTCAAATAAGGTTTTTTCTAAAACATGTCGTTCCTCAAAATAGTCTTCAAAAATCATGGCTTACAGTCACTTCAGGCTGTAACCCGGACTTCAAAATCATGGCTTGTTATTACTTTAGATAGCAACCCGTTTTTCAAAAATGAGGAAAACACGTCGCCAAAAAGACGGTTGTTCCTAGCAAAGGGTGTCATTCATCCGAGCGTGAATTACTTTATATTCATGCACCCTCGATCTAATGTACGTTTCAGTGCATTATTTCTTGATATAGAAGAGAAGTCTTCTTTTTATCGCCAAATACTTTCCCTTCTATGATTTTTCTGGGAAGTATTTGTGCAAAACTTGGTGGTACCATGAGATTTTGATTAAAAAATCAAATTGAACTTAAATGTTTGATAAAATTTTCTCTCAATCATTGACATTCATATTTTATGAAAAGATTTCAGTTTTAACATCCGTCATTGATTGAGGGGGAGAATGATTTCTCAAATTTTTATGTAACATCAAAACTCTCCACTTTGTACAAAAGCAACAAAACGATTGGTGATGGTTATGTGTCAGAATGAGTATATTTTAAAAGAGTTTTCGTTAAAACTTTGAATCTTTTGTAAACTCTTCAAATCTGACACATAACAACCTCCCTCACAGATTGAGGGGGAGCAAGAAAAGGTTCCTTTTATCAAAAAATATTAAAACTGACCGCATTTCTCTCCTAAACGTTTTCTAAATTATTTAAATCAATTGAGATCAAAAATCTTGAAAGATTTGAAATTTTTGATCGGGGGAGAGAATGTGATTTAAATATGAAATCTGATAATCAAAAGTTATCTTTTCGACTCAATAAATAGGCTCCCACATATGTGCTAAACACTTTTGTATATCGATGCACATATTGAGGGGGAGCAAAAGGCGTTTGTGGAAGTAATACCAAAGACCGACCATTTATCTTTATGCATGGAGTTATATGGTTGGTTAAGGTTAGGTATGAATTCCCATGATCCACCAGAACCGGAAGGATCTTCCCAGGGACAATCCTCTAGATAGATTAGAAGTCCTTAGGAATGATTGAAAAAAGGAGTAAAGTGAGAAAGGGAAGAGTGCGGACTGAGATAGAGCTAGTACTGGATCAAACCCAACAAGGTTCTAGTGGTGAAATCTCGGTAAGCACTAAAGGAGTTGAAGAATGAAAAAGAAATGAAATGAGAAAGGGTGAAAAGAAATAGCCCTCCAAATATTCAACCTTAGGGCAGAAACCGGGTTCAATTCATAAGCTACTGGCGGTTACTAAGGTAACACCGGTATTGAAGACAAGACGTCATGGACCCAGTGACGCACTGCACTAAACTTCCCAACCACTCAAGTTCTCTTAAAACATCTTATTTCATTCTCACAGGGAACCCTGTGCAATGTATCGACCGCTCATTGCGAGCTATGTTGATACCTAAAACAGGAGACGCCTCCCCAGTCTCCAGGAGCGGATCAAAACGCACTATTAAATCTTGAGCCAAGAGATCATCCATAAATCTCGATAGGACACATTCCAAATATGCTTATTGTTTCACATAATGTGGAAAATAAGATAAAATATTTAGAGTCCTACGCATTATCCTTGTGGTATTGCCAGAACATCCGAGTGATATGTAAATATTCACAATGAGGATCGAAATCCTTCTAGAGCGAACATCACTCAAGCTCTAAGTAGGTGACATGTGAGATCCACCTTGGATCAATGATCAAGTGACAACTGTAAAGCAACAATGGTGCGATTCATAATTGAATCAAACTTGTTCCAGGAAATGGATTGACGGATACTTTTGCTAAAACCTTTCAATGTGCTCACTAACTAATTTTTCGAGCACATTGATTGTGTAATATCTTTCAAACAAAAGTATTTTTGATGGAAATGTGATTCAAAGTATAAAACTCTCGTCGTGTCTCAAAAATGTTTATCATAGGACACGCGAGTGATTTCTATAAATCTATTTCTCATCAATCCGTGAATATTTATTCACCGATTCACTCTATCGTGCTGTCTACTTTGAGACGTTCCGGTATGAGAACATGCTAAGTATGAAGATTCCAAAGTGGATTCGTTGGAAAATTCATTACTACAAGCTGGAAATTCCTGTCAAGGAGTGTCTTCTTTAAAAGAGACTCTACCTGATCACAGGTCGGTTTTCACAAAACCGGAGGGTAGTCTGTCCTCTCAGAACGAATGACAAAGCCATGTTCGTTCTTTATCTTTATTACTAACTGTTTTATTTCAGGGACACATATAAAGATGGCGTTGATGGCTCCAGTTTCCAGCTGAATCGGGTCAATCCATACCTCATGCTCACACATCCTCCACATTATCAATGACGATGAGAGACTTGCTACAACAAATGTTGAGAGACTACCAACAACGTTTCCGCAACTCTGATGAAAAGTCTCCTGATCCGCAACTCTGATGTGAAGTCTCCTAATACTCAAGGGTGTGAGCATGACGGTCCTAAAGTCACTACATCACATGAAGGCGATACTACTGAGGATGAGTTTGGAGATTTACTACGGCTGATGATCTCAAAGAAGCTCAAAGATCACACAACTCAAAGGAACCCAAATCACGAGTTCGTTTGCTTGAAGTACAAAGTGTGCAGAAAAGTGAAGAATCAGAACCTAAGAGCTACAAAGACGAAAGAATGCTTAAAGACCAAAGAGCTTAATTTCAAAGGTGACCTCACTTAGGGGGAGATTGTTAGGAATACAAATATTCCTGCAAAAGTCTCGGTCACATGATTATTGTAATAGCATTAAGTTAGCTCATAGTTAGTTTATATATTAGTTAGTTAGTATTAGTTTAAGTAACACCGTGGAAGAAGGACGGGTCTTCACCCACTGTATGCCTGATCCACAGCCCGGGTGTGGGCGTTTATGTTGTAAGTATAAATACCCCTCTCCATATGTGGAGAGGGTTGGACCTTCATTCACTCTAATCTAGTCTTTCAATATTTCTCTCTCAAGGTTCCACTCTATCTTCCTTTTTATCTCTTCCAACGCCACACAAACCACAAGGAAATCATGTTTCCAACTTGATTAGTATTCTACATTAGGGATTGTTGATTATTTAGGGGAAAATGTTATATATTGAATGGATTGAAGTTGTGGTATAAAATTGGTTATTTCTCTCACAAATAATCAGTTAATTACTCACTTTGGATATGCATTTGACTTATGTTTGTCAATTATAAGCAATGTATTACCTTTTTGGAATGACTGTTTTTCAGTTTGTATTAGCCTGTAGGAATGAGTTGGTTTCGGTCGGGTTTGGTTAGTGCTAGCATGTAGGAATGAGTTGGTTTCGGTCGGGTTCAGTTTGTATTAGCCTGTAGGAATGAGTTGGTTTCGGTCGGGTTTGGTTTGTATATATAGAATTACTTTAAAGGGAGAATGTTAAAGTATTTGTGTGTTGATCCATTTGGGTTCCATTAGCAAATTTTCATTAGCAAGTAAAGATGCAAACTTATAGGTTGCCAATTAACAAAAAATTAGACCCCCGCATAGTTTTTCATTTATGATACATAAAAATTTTATGTGTGTTTGAATTTTATAGTATAAACAATGTATTACCTTAACATGTGATTTCCTTAAATGAAAAACTGCCCCATCATATGCCCTATTTTTTCTCCAAAAAACCAGCCTTCATTCAAAACATTAAATCAATAACTTTTTAAACCATTATTCACCAATTTAGTTTACTATTTTTCTTTTACACATTGCTTCAGACGAATCATGAAAACCCAAGAGAATGATCATGATAATATTGATTTTTATGATAATGAAAATCCTGACCACACTTTGGGATATGAATTGGAGCAGTATTCTGATGATGGTGAACGTGATAACAACCAATCAAATGGTTATGTCAAAAAGAGGGGCATAACCAGGTTAGCAAAGTTTCGAAGGGAATATGGAAAAGCAGGTGGAGAGAAGCTCAGTGTAACCTTCGATGCTATGAATAGGATATCAGGAAAACACCGAGCATTGTTTTCTAGTTTTTTGGGAGACTTGGTTCATGAGCATGTAGGTGTCAGGATTCTATCCTAGAAGAAGGTTGATTCAGAAGCAAGAGACAAAATCTGAGACGAAATCACGGTAAACCTATACTATTTTTTAACCCAGTAATATAGCATGAAATATATACGTAGCATTTACATTATGTGCAACTAATTAGGAACATTGTGTTAATCTTTGCAGCGATTTTTTGATGTTGACTTGACAGCCAGAAGGATGTTAATGAATCGTCTTGGTCAACTTCTACGCAATTTCAGAAGTAAATTGACACAAAACTACATATTGCCCAACCTAGAAACACCTTCTAAGCTAAATGAAGTCCCGACTAACTATGATGCAATTATAGCAGCCGATGATTGGGTCAATTTTGTAAATTATACACAAAGCGATGAATACAAGGTGTTAATTAGTAATTTTTTTATTCAAGTTCAAGCATTTTATGTTTCTATATATATTAGTTCTATAGTATATCAGCATTACTACATCTAAACGCCTTATGATTTTGTGTTGCAAGGTGAAATCAGCTGCAACAAAAGTGGCGCGTTCCAAGTCTCTTTATCAGCATAGAATGGGACGAGGTGGATACGCCCTTGTGATAGATCAAATGGTAACTTGAAACATTTGCACTTAATAGCATCATACTTGCATTTATATTGGTTTATCTTACTTGTGTATGCATTTGATGTTTATAAGATCGATCGTAAAGAAATTGAACCAGATGAAGAACCACCGCGTACCACGCTGTGGTTGACAGGAAGGAAGAACAAAGACGGAGATTTTTACGATGATGATACTAGATCCGTGGGAGAAAAAATTGTAAGTTTTACTGCATATTTTATTATATTGTGCATAGTGGGGCTAAAAAGTCTTCTTGCTTATATTAAAGTGGGATCAACATATAATAACCTATTTCTCATATTGTGTGTGCAGAAAGAAATGGAGGACAAGATCAAACAAGGAACCTTGAAGGTTGATCATGGCAGTGATGCCATGACAGTTGTATTAGGTAAGGAAAAGGGAGGATATGCGAGAGGAGTGGGAGGTGGAGTAACCTACAGGAGGTATTTTGATCTGCCTCGAAACAAACAACCATCTGATGAAGGAATGGTGTTACTTCAAAGTGAACTTGAGAATGAGAGACGCCAACGTCAAGAAAAAGATGCGGTAATCCAGGATTTGATGAAGCAATTGGCATCAACTCCATCGACGTCAACTCCATTGGCAACAACTCCATTGACGTCAACTCCATTGACGCCAAGTCCATTGACACCACCAGAAGTAACATTCCATCTTTTATTGACCCTTTTAAAAACTGTTGCAGTCTTCTTAAACACTTTATATTGCAGGTGTCTCCGGTGAACATTAATCATATAAACAGCAGTGCTGATGCGGATGCCGGAACACGTGTTTCTGGATGTGAGAAAGTTGCGAGCATTCAGAAGTCTAACGGACTATCAACTTTGGAAAAGGAAAAGGAAACAAGTGTAAGTAATAAAACTTCCACATGTGATTTTTTAAATCTACATGCATGTCTTATTTACTATGTTTTATATGTATAGGTAACTGTTAAATCTGTCGCATCTAAGAAAACGACTAGAGCAAAACGAAAGGATGCACGTTGATATGTGTCTAAATACACATATATTTTATACTTGTTAAACCCACAAAAACGACCAAAAATACACAAATGACCATATAAATGTTACAAATATCATTGAAATGTGTTTTTATGTGATTCAGGCACAAAAAGATTGAAAACAAGTGAAAAACAAACAAGTTTACACAATTGTCATTTTCAGTCCCTGAAGTTACACAAATTGTCAAAACTAGTCCCTGAAAGTTTAAAATGGAAGAAAAGTCAACTTAAGTCCTTGGGAAGTCAAACTTGTTCATAAACAATCCCTAGATAAAAGTTTACAGAAAATGACAATTTTTACCCCTCAAGTTACAAATTGGCAAAATCAGTCCCTGGGTATTTAAAAATGGAATTTTATCCCAAAATACCCTGGTACTATTCATAAACTACAATTTGGAACAATTTTGATAACTTTTGGGAAATTACAATTTCACCCCTCAACTTTGGAAAAATTACATAAATGGTCCTCGGGTGTTTTAAATTGTAATAAAATGAAAGAAAGGTCCTTTGGTTTATCTAACTGTACAATATTGGTCCTTGTGTTAACTTTGGAAATATTACAGGATCAATCCTTCAAAAATCCAGAAGTTACACTTTTAGTCCTTGAGCTTAACACAACTACAAACCAAACCGGCCCTTTATACTAAACCCTTAAATCCAAATCCCTAACATCGAAATCCTAACCCTAATCCAGTCCACCACAAGCCCGGCCCATTTCACTTTTAAATAAAACACCCCGGTCAAACCTCTCCTTTGACCCTTCCCTCCCAACCAAGCAACGCAAAACCAGGGAGAGCTTGTCTCTCCCACATGCTTCCCCCCTCCTCCTTAGCCCCCCACAATTAATGTACTCACCAACCAAACCAACCCCCCACCTTTACCTCATTAAAAGCCTTCACCAATACCACTAATTTGGTACGATTGTCTTTTGGCGTGAAAAACGCAATCAAAGGCTCAGACTCATCAAAGTTCAATTGAAGGGTGAGGATTTGGTCAAGGGTCAAAGGAGGGACCATGGGAACTCAAATGGGTATAAAAGGAAGAAGAAAGAAAGGAGAAGAACCACCTTGGGCTAGCCTTGGTCACGTAGTGATAGTTTTTTATGCTTTCCTTTAAATTAAATGTCTTTTATTGCTTTCAATGTTGTATTTACTTTTAATCTAGTGTAATGAAACTCAATTTCAGCTTTAAATTTCAAGTTATCCTTACTTTTCAAGTTTTTAAATTCGTACCTTCTAATTTTCAAGTAATTTAGATTGCTTATGGATTAATGTTGTTTATTGGACTCTATTAGCTCATGTAGGCTCCTGACAAAAGCTCAAAAGCTTTTAGATACATATAAACAGATTTAGTCTTTTAAAACTCAAAAACACTAAAAAATCTAGAAAAACAATGAAAAATCAAAAATAAATAAAAAATCATGTGTTCATGATGAAATCTGCTTGGAGCATGGCAAATTATGGATGGCCATGGGTTAGATGCCTCATGGGAGGCTTTAGAAAATGGTTTGGTTCATTGGTTCCATGTTTTCATGTCTAATCACTTGTAAGCTCAATTTTTACCCTTTCTTGCATTTACTGTTGCTCTTTCTATTATGCTTTGATTTTTGTGTTTTCCTTTTTAAATTGTTGTTTGTTGATGTTAATATAGATTAATATTAGGTTGTTGTGTTTTGGAATTTATTGTTGCTTTGAAATTCTTTTTGACTGCCAATTTGCATATTTTTTACAATCATAGGCATAAACATGTGTGACTACTTGTTCATGCTTAAAAAGGTCCAATTTGACAACTTGTGACCTCTGGATTAGATGGAATGTGTTTATGCAATCACATGCTTTGAAAAGCTAACTTGGGTTCCATTAAAGGGTTGTTTGGAATTATGGGTGATTTTGTGTTAAGGGCTGTGAAGGGTGTTGTTCTTGTTTGATTTAGACTCAACATGACCTAAGTGACTCAGTGGAACCTTAATCAAAGGGTGTAGCTTGCAGAAAGTCAAAATTGACACTTTGATCATCTAGCATGAGCATTTTGAGATTGGTAGATCCTAGAACCCTGCATACTTGTGTAATTGTTGTTAATGTTTGTTAGTTTCATGTTCTTATAGCTTATTATAACTTATTTTGTCATTAAATTCATATCAAAGTTCATAAAAGTCAACTTGGATCATAAACTTAAAAAGTCAAAAATTTACCTTTTCAGAAAAAACCAAAAATGGTGGGATTTGTTTAGAATTATGTGGAAGGAATTAGGACTTGTGCTTTTCAGATGTTGTAGTCCCCCTCCTAGGCTCTTGAATCCCACCAACAGCTTATTTTTATGATTTTTGTACAGCTTATTAGATAAGCTCAAAGTGAGCTGCAGGGTCAAAGTGTGCCCTGCACCAGGGCACATTGTGGTTTTGGTCAAAGTTTCAAACCCCCCTCCAGGGTGCAAACCAAAACCTCAGACCATGTTTCTTGGCTTTTTGAAAAGCTTATCACTAGTACTTTTAGAATTAAGCTTAAATTTGGATCTCAGTTCACTGTAGCTTAACTTATTTTGATCCTCAAATTTGCTTATGTCACCAATACACCCTGAGTCCTCAGTATCAATGACACATATGTCCATGACCATTGCTACCTCACTAGTGGGCCCCACCCAAAGCTTATTGGCTTTTTGGAAAGCCAATCAGCTGATCTTTATGGATCTTAGCTTATTTCACCATTTTAAGCTATTTGGGTAGGGCTGCTAGTGGCTTGTAGTTTGCTCATTTCATTTGGTTCACTGAGTGACTCAGTGAATGATCACAAATACCAAGGTCTCCCCAGGGTTCCTTAATAAGCCATAAGCATTGCTTATTGGCTTATTTTCAAGGTGACCAGGTCAGCTTGGTAGTTCAAAACTCAAATTGGACCCCCCCCCTTCACTTCTGTGGACCCCACAGAGGTCAATAGGTGCTCAATTTGGCCTGTTTTGGACTGTGATCAAGTGGAATTGCTTATTAGCTTATTTCAAGCTTATTGGTTAATTCCACTGTACAAATCTTGTATATACTTGTCCATAATACTAGCACACATATATTTTTACCTTTATTTACACTGTATAGCTTATCACAAGCTTATTCCAAGCTTATGAGTCCATTGAGAGCCTAAAAGCTATACTGAATGACTCATAAGCCCATGAATCAGCTTATTTTTTATTCTAAACTTCATATTTTCATAATACTTGTATATACTCAGTTCCATAAAAAGAAAAGCCAAAAAGAAACAATTTGAAGCTAAGTGATAGCTTCTATTTAGAAGCTCATTGCTTATTTGCTTATTTTGAACATCTGATGAGCAAATAAGCTCCCACACAGCTTATTTGGCTTTTGTAAAAAGTTTTCCTTTATTAAACCTTCTTATTTTTGCTTATTTCACAGGTTTGTAAAAAGGAAAATCAAAAATAAAATAAAACCAAAAAAATTGGGTGTGTGTGGAGTTGAACATGAGACCTCTTGGATAGTAGCATGCTTAGCACACACACCCCTTCCATACACTCTGGGGCACCAGTTCCGTTCATATCTCCACAAATAATATACTTAAGGTAGTTGTGGCCTATTTAGCTTATACCAACTGTTTGGCTTATTCCAGCTTATTGGAATAAGCTGATGACCCCAACATATTTCTCCCAGCTTCCTTATCACTTAATATACTTTCTGTTAATTTTTCACATTTTTTACTATTCATACGTATTTATTATAATTAATAATAGTATTAGTAAATAAATAATAGTAAATAAATTATAATAAATAGAATATTTGTATAATAAATATAATTTTTGTTTCAGAAAGTCTTTTATATTCTTTTAGACTTTTCTAAATTTTTATTTCATTTATTTAGGTTTATTTTAAATATTCTTTATATTTAGTTAATTATTAAATAGTAAATAATAGTTTTTATTTAATAATAATTACATAAATACTTGTAAAAATAATTTTAATTCATAATAAATTTTCTTATATTATTAGGATCACAAAAATATAAATTTCACATTTGTGGGATTTGTATTGATCACTTTTCACTTTTTATTTTGTACGATTACGTTATTTAAACGTAAACATACGCGTTTTAGGTTTTTAGATTTTCTTAACTATTAAATAAGTTTGTAATTATAATTAAATATTCTATTTTTATTTAATTTGCATTTAAGCCCCCTTAGGCATGCAAATTCCTACTGTAATTATAATCGATTTGTTTTGTACGTTTACGTTTATTTAACCTAAACGTACGTTTGTAAATCATTTTACATTTTTAGGTTTCTGATTGCACGTTTTTATCAATATAGCTGTGACAGAGCTATTACTATTCACATTCCTAGTGTTCGTCAATCAGATTCCTGTTTTTATATTTAATATCCCCAGAACACACATTCGTTGTATTTCAGAACGTCATAGCCTCAACGGGACATAACGACCTGGTGATACCCTATATTACCCGGAGCATTGATCTAGGCTATTTGACTTTGTTGACCATTCCTTGGTTAATATAAGTTGGTGGTTTAGCGTCAATCACACGTCAAGCTTCCCAATCACAAGAAGATGAGTCTTCATTACTAGTACTACCAAAAGTATGTATTTAAACATGTTCATATATTATTTTGTTTAACTAATTTCTGATACATACATGCAACAAATCATTTTTTTAGGTAATTAAGTGCAAACTGTGGCACTCAAAGAGAACAACTATTATTGCTTTGGGCAGCGTATACAACAGTGATGGAAAACAAATGCTTCATAACAAACCACTCCCCAAGGATTGCTACAAAGTGTCTATTGATAAATCCTTATAGGATGCAGCTTGCATACCGGATGTAGGAGGTAACGGTTTCAAAACAGTTACGCAGGCAGTAGGTGGTTTTTATGCATGGCCAAAGGAACAAGTGATTTTGGAAGATCAGGTACATACATGCATTTGTTTTATCAACCTACATATATATATAATTTCTCATATTTAATTCAGTATTTGATACACCCGGCTTTTTGTTTCCTACAGGCAACACCACCAAGTACCATACAAATGATTAGTAGCATAACAAAGTTCCACCTAAATTAACAGGGAAGCGCAACTACGTCTCTATTGAGAATTTTATTATTTACGGCATTACAATTTTATATACATTCTAATTTTATTGTATTTGAATTTGTTTTGATATATTTGAATTTATTGAATTTTATTATTTATGGCTTTTTGTTGGTGACTGTTTAATTAATTCGTTGTGTGACTAAATGTTACAAAAGGCCACACACGCATACAATTCATGTGGCCATTTGATGATCAATAGTCACACAAAATACAAATTTTTTCAATTTAAATGGCATATGGTCACACTTATTAACACTTTTGGCCACTTTATGATTAATTGTATGTGACTAAATACCCAAAAGAAACATGATTTGTGTGACTAAATGATACAAAAGGCCACACAAACATACAATTCATGTGGCCATTGGATGATCAACAGTCACACAAACAACAAATTTCTTCACTTTAAACACCATACGGTCACACTTATTCACACTTTTGGCCACTTTATGCTTAATTGTATGTGACTAAATACCCAAAAGAAACATGATATGTGTGACTAAATGGTAACAAAAGGTCACACAAACATACAATTCATGTGGCCATTGGTTGATCAATAGTCACACAAAACACACATTTCTTCACTTTAAACACTATATGGTCACACTTATTCACACTTTTTGCCACTTTATGATTTATTCTATGAGACTAATTACCCAAAAGAAAAATGCTTTGTGTGACTAAATGTAACAAAAGGCCACACAAAAATACAATTCATGTAGCCATTGGATGATCAATAGTCACACAAAACATACATTTCTTCACTTTAAACACCATATGGTCACACTTATTCACACTTTTGGCCACTTTATGATTTATTGTATGTGACTAAATACCCAAAAGAAAAATGCTTTGTGTGACTAAATGTAACAAAAGGCCACAAAAAAATAAAATTCATGTGGCCATTGGATGATCAATAGTCACACAAAACACACATTTCTTCACTTTAAACACCATATGGTCACACTTATTCACACTTTTGGCCACTTTATGATTTATTGTATGTGACTAAATACCCAAAAGAAAATTGCTTTATGTGACTAAATGTAACAAAAGGCCGCACAAAAATAAAATTCATGTGGCCATTGGATGATCAATAGTCACACAAAACACACATTTCTTCACTTTAAACACCATATGGTCACACTTATTCATACTTTTGGCCACTTTTTGATTTATTGTATGTGACTAAATACCCAAAAGAAAAATGCTTTGTGTGACTAAATGTAACAAAAGGCCGCACAAAAATAAAATTCATGTGGCAATTGGATGATCAATAGTCACACAAAACACACATTTCTTCACTTTAAACACCATATGGTCACACTTATTCACACTTTTGGCCACTTTATGATTTATTGTATGTGACTAAATACCCAAAAGAAAAATGCTTTGTGTGACTAAATGTAACAAAAGACCACACAAACATACAATTCATGTGGCCATTGGATGATCAATAGTCACACAAACCACACATTTCTTCACTTTATAGAACATATGGTCACACTTATTCACACTTTTGGCCACTTTATGATTTATTGTATTTGACTCAATACCCAAAAGAAAAATGCTTTGTGTGACTAAATGTAACAAAAGGCCACACACAAAATAAAATTCATGTGGCCATTGGATGATCAATTGTCACACAAAACACACATTTCTTCACTTTAAACACCATATGGTCACAGTTATTCACACTTTTGGCCACTTTATGATTTATTGTATGTGACTAAATACCCAAAAGAAAAATGCTTTATGTGACTAAATGTAACAAAAAGCCACACAAACATACAATTCATGTGGCCATTGGATGATCAATAGTCACACAAACCACACATTTCTTCACTTTAAAGAACATATGGTCACACTTATTCACACTTTTGGCCAATTTATGATTTATTGTATGTGACTAAATACCCAAAAGAAAAATGCTTTGTGTGACTAAATGTAACAAAAGGCCACACAAACATACAATTCATGTGGCCATTGGATGATCAATAGTCACACAAACCACACATTGCTTCACTTTAAAGAACATATGGTCACACTTATTCACATTTTTGGCCACTTTATGTTTAATTGTATGTGAGTAAATACCCAAAAGGAACATGATTTGTGTGACTAAATAGTACAAAAGGCCACACAAAAACCAAATTTATGTGGCAATTGGATGATCTATAGTCACACAAACCATACATTTCTTCACTTTCAACACCATATGGTCACACTTGTTAACACTTTTGGCCACTTTATGGTTAATTGTATGTGACTAAATATACAAAAAGAAAATGCTTCGTGTGAATCTAAGAGTTTTTGGTCACACAAAGTTGATTAATCCAACTAAAATTGTACCTATTTAGTCACACATTTTAACGTTTTGGTTACTCTTTTGTAAGTGAGAGTAAAAAGAACCAAAACATGTGACCGTAGGTACCCTATGGTCACACCACCTTTAGTCACACACACGAAAAAAAACCATGTGTGACTATATGTATATCGTCACACATATTTGGTGTAACCAATTCCACTTTTTGTTCTAGTGTGAAGGAAGAGTTTGAAAAATGTGTGAAGCGGTTTAAAGATTTATTCCAATGGACTCAGAACTAGAAGCTTCAAGGTTAAAAGGCATGGTATAACACTTCAATCAAAGGAGGTCAAGAAGCAAAAGATTATAGATGTTGAAGATGTTGCTGATGTTGCTAAGAATGAATCAGTAAAGAAAGAAGAAGATTTGGAGGTTAAAAAGCCAATTCTGAAATGGAATAGGAGAAAACTATGGCAAATAGAGGATTGAAGAAGAATAAGTCTGACACTGAGGAGGATATGAAAGCATTTATGGATGAAAGGGTAGATGAACCTTCTTTAGAAGAGTTTACAATAGGGGCAATTCCACAAGGATTGGCACCTAATTCCAAGATTGTTAAGTGGCAGATCATCAAGACTGGGAACAAAGGGGCTTATCAGATTATAAGGGAAGATAACATTGATGTAGTATATGTTAACTTTCTAGGTTTGCTCAATGATCTAACCAGGGATGATGTTAAGGAGTTGTACAGGTTGATGATGTTGAAGTATGGTGATAGCAGACCTGAAGAGGGGTTTGAGAGAGTTTTATGGGGGGGATCTAAAGACCATGTTTGATCCATCATTTCCAGGGGATGAAATTTGGAAATTTCCTAATCAACAAGAAGTAGTAGAATGGAGATACTTTGACAGTTGTGTTGTTCATTGCTTGAAATTGGAGACTGCACATATCTACATGTTGACTGAGGTTGAATATCCACTAACTCCTAGAGTTTCTAAGGTCATACTTGAGAAGAAGCTTCTAGGAGATAGAAAAGATGAGATATGTTATCAGCTCTTAAAGTTAACTGAAAAACAAGCTCAAAAGCAATATGTTTAGGGATGTTTGAAAGAATTTTCAGGGCTGTTGTATAGGCAAAATGGAGATTGAGGAGTTCTACACTTGGTGGAGGTGCTATGCACTAACACAACAAATGGTTCTCAGTCCACCATGTCTAACACACATAAGGACTGGAAATCCAAGAGCAAACGGCTCTTGGTAAAGATTTCTCAAATCCGTTTATGGCTGACAATTTGCCAAAAAACGTTTGGTTATCAACTCACCATATATATGTTTGTGAAGAGTTGGCTAGTCCAAAAGCAAACGGCTTTTGGTAAAGACATAACAAATCTGTTGATAGCTGATGATTTGCTAAAAATCATATGGTAATTCAACTCGTCATGTTTCATGTACTAAGAGTTGAAATAGTTATTAATGTACCGTGGTTTATACACCAAACATTGGCTACTCTAGAGTTTATGGTTAACTGGTAAAGAGACATCAAATCCATATATTTTCAATGATTCACTTCTCACAGGAGTTAACACACCTGGAAGTTATGAGAATAGTCAGAAACTATATGAATTGATGTACATATAGTCAATGTTGCTGCAGAGAAACTATGAATTGCTGGTATTTAGAAGATTTGATGCTGCAAAGATCAGAAAGTGAAGATTTATAGAGTTGCAGTTCAAAATAATTCCAAGAAGATAGATCATAACATCCTTAGGAAACTCATAATGAAGATTTTTAAATAAACTTGAAGTTCACAAGTGAAGATCAAGTTAGGGGAGGATTGTTAGGAATTATTGTAAAACAGGCTTAAGTCTGTTAGTTATATAATTAAGTCTGGTAGGCATGGTTAAGTCTACCAGTACTAAGTTAAGTGTGGCAGTACTAAATTAGTATTGTTTAGTGTTTTTTAGTTAGTTAAGTCTGTTTATAAAACATAATAGTTTTGTTAGAGATATATTAGGAAATGATATGTACACGTCTTAGATATATCTTAGGAGAAGATATGCATTATCCTTTCACACGTTTTGTAAAGCTGTTAGGGTTTCCTTGATGTATAAAAGGAACTCTTTGGCATTATGTTTTATATCTACGCCTAATAGAAATTAATAGCAAATACAAAGTTAGTTTTTATTGTGTTTTTCTTATTGTTTGTGTTAAGATTCCGCATTAACACCTAAGAATTCATTGTTAGTGTCTCTCATATAGTTGATTTGGATTTAGTCAAGTTAGCTATTGTCTTATAAAGGCTACTTAGATCCAATACTTTTGGACCTACAGCTTCCACATGTGTTTACTTGATGTTTTGATTTATTTATATGATAGTTATGCTTATTTAATTCTAACAGAGACATGCATGAAAAGTCACCTAGTTCATATTATTTCCTAAACCAATACATTGTATATTAATGAAAAACATGTATAAGTGTTACTGTCTATTGATATAATAACACGAGCACTATAAAAAGAAATGCAACATTGGAATTTAAACATATCATTATAAAAATGCTGTAATACTAATCAAAGATCTAAAGTGTGTAGGAAGATTAAAATAACTAATAGTCTAATGCTAAATACTATTTTTTTACACGATGAATATTGTGCAAAACTTTTAGAAACTACAAGAAAGTAAACGATACTATTTGTTGATTGCTCATGTTTTGATAGTCCTTTGAGGATGAAAGCCCAAAAATGAACTTTCAAATCAAGATCCACATGAAGACAGTTGACCATCCAGTAAGTGCAAATGCTGCAACTATATAAGTCCACATTGTAAGAATTGAACACTCCTCTTGTCCCACATTGAACAATTGGGTCATTGTACCTGCATAATAGTCATTTCTACCACTCATTAGCAAACCATTCATCATGGCGTCTAGTTTTTCACTGTACTAAGTTTAAGTTCGTTATATGTTTACACCTAAGAAAGGGCTAATAATGGATGCTAAGAACATTCGGAGGAATTAAACATAAGACAGTTTGTTTCTTGGGACAATAGATGACTTCAGAATTGTTTTTGGTTAGGCAAGACATATAAGCAAAAGTAGAACGTTTTGCCAATCTTCTTATATCAAGTCTTTTTGATATAAACAGATTGGTAGTAAAGCAATGCTTACTAATATTCATGGCAGGAGGCACAGTGAACTGGATCATCAGTACAAAACTAAATAGAGGATCAGATGGAAGTAATCCGAGAGCATCAGCCGCTTTAATAGATCCAATCCCAATTATTGGAAGCATTATATATCTCACAACGATGATCGCGATAATGATTATGGGTCTTATGCTTGCTTTTCTTAAACCTGTTCAAGCAAATAAAAATACGGAGTAATAGTTTAATGAGAATTAACGATCTACAAACATACAACTTATTTCACTGCTTATTTACCTTGTATCAGATTGCCTCCTAGTATAAGGGTGATGCAAGGTAATGTTCCTTCCCTGTATGAATTATATAACAAGGTTGGTTAGCAGATATATGTGATCTGCAATCATAACAATCACTATTTAGTTTAAAATATTGGTACTTTAACTTTAGCCCACAAGATTTTCATCTCTTGTGTATTTGATAATCACATGATACAATTGTTCGAAAGAAAATTGTTGGTACCCGAGTAGAGTGACAGAGTCTTGGATCACCCTTAATGGAGCATCATCACCAATCAACAGGTTTTTCAACCATGGAACTGCGCCAAAAATGAACCCTGCAATCTGATGATTGGTACAAGAAGCACATTTTGATTGATATATTTTTACACCCAATGAAATCTTAAGTAGGAAAAGGATTAATCAATAAGAAGCGAAAACTTACTGCACCAATGGTTGGTGGTGCTAATAGCTCCTCTAATATCTTTTTTAGAATTTCAATTAGTCTACTCGAGGAAGACTCTTCTTTTGTTTCAACGCTTGTTAATTGTGGGTAGACCATCTACAAATAGATGAACAATCGGGCTATCAGGTTGAAAGTTGCATCAAGTGTATGATTAATCCATAATGCATTTGAAATCATTTTAATCAAAACATTAGACTAAAATAAGATAAACTTAGGTACACTGATTACATATACAAATATTAAAACTTTGGATAAAAGGTATGAAAGATCTTGACCCATGTGTTATCAAAGTTAAAAGTGCGTTTAGTTGGAGAAAAATTTCTTAATGTTCCATTTCAGTTTTGTAAAAAAAAAAAAAAAAACAGGATGAGATTTAATTTTTCACAAAATATAGAAAACACGTTCATGTGACACTGTTTTCTATTTTGAAGAAAAGAAGGGGAGTTACAAGGAAAACACAAAAAATGTGTTTTGTAGTTTCCCTTATTAAGTTGCAAAATGCATGTTTTTGTATTTTGTAGAGGGTAAATGCTACATATTACAAATGTACTTTCAAATTTGTGCCGACTTGAAACGCGTACTATTTTATTCAAGGACTTCAACAACGAACTTTCAAATTCTGTTCCAAGATAACCAATATGATTAAAATTTTGTTCTAAGATAACCAATATGATTGAAATTATGGTCCAAGATAACCAATATGAATGAATTTTTTATTAAAGGACTTCAACACTACATGGTCATATTGGTTATCTTGGAACAGAATTTGAAAGTACGTTGTTAAAGTCATTGAATAAAATAGTACGTGTTTCAAGTCGGCACAAATTTGAAAGTACGTTGTTAATATGTAGCATTTACCCTTTTGTAGAGAATGTGTTGGCAAAAGTTTGAATTGAACACAATATCTATTTTCCTTGTTTTGTACAAAATATTTTGTAGAAAACAAGGGTGTTTTCTTTCAACTAAACGCAGCCAGAAGATAATCGAACAGGAACACTTACAGTTGGATTTTTAGGGTCCACACTGGTCGAGTATGATACATGAACGGTTACACCATTTAGAAGATGACTCTTTTCATTAGAATCAAACTCTTTGTTTGGCTGTTTTGACAAACCCTCAGCTTCTATCATTGCATTGTACTTGACACCTGAGTTTCTTATCAACTGGTATGTATATGTCCATATATAGAAACACCCCAACTACAACAAATTCACAAATCAAAGACAAGAAATGATAAACAACATATTATGCAATAGAAAATGACATGAGATGAGCATGATTACCGCCATGGAAAACGATGAATACGAGAGTCCAATAGTTTTACAAGAATTATGATCTCCGAAAGGACTGCCACTTTGAGTACATATAGCTGGGATGATTATCAAAAGAATGTTTCCCAAGTTGCCTACAAAATGATCAAAAGATATGAAACAATCAATAACTAGAAACAAATAATGAAACAAGTTAAATAGAATTGTAAGCATTTTGGTAGCTTACCTGTAGCACACATCGCTATAATTAGACCCTCCATATGTGGCTCAGGCTTAATCAGTTTCACTGCTATCCAACCCAATGTTCCTCCACACAAAAATGTTATTCCAATGTTTACTGGCATAAACCACCTAAAACATCAAAAGTAACAGTTTTTGTATAAGAAGAAGCTTTAGCTAATACATACTCCGTAGTATATATTTTATGTACTAAATCATGAGCAATAAAGTACATCCTTACCATGAAATTATGTCTTGAAATGTGACACTCTCCGCAAGACATGCGAAAATGAGAGATGGGGTAAACGCAACAAACACAATCTGCATAAGATCAAAATCAATCTTTATATATTCTAAACAACTTAATACGGCTTTTGTGACTTTAATACTAGACTGTTTACAAAGAGATAATTACAAGAGGATAAAGGGTAGACACCTTGTTAAGGGACCGGCGCATGTCGTTGGATAGAAGATTGAAATGATCAGTTGCCAAGATCGCTCCTATAACACTTACGATAAGCACCTGTATTATAGGCATTGATGCCACCTCAAACAACGTCCAGAACCTCATTCCAGATCAAAATTTTCCTCCTCCCCTCCCTCAAATATCTATTCAATCTTTATTTGTTATGTGCAAAATGTCACTGAATATCTCCTCTGAAATTTGTAAAATATTGGTAAGTACAAAGAATAATGTTTAATCTATAGTAAAATTTTAAACATGATGACAACCAAATGAGTTCTTATACTTCCTTTTATAAGCAAACAACTTAGCTTTCATAATTCTTCACACCAATTTTGCTAACAAAAACTAACAAACTACCTCCTTTTGGACCCCTTTTCACATGCCTAAACAACTAAGATCTCAATTTTTATTAATCTTTCTTGTAAACATGATAAGTGAAATTATAATTATTCTGTTTTTGTTAGCAAAAGGACAGATTAGCAACCAATTAAGAAATGAGTGTCGCATGTGTGAAGAGACGAAAGAAAACGATATTCGCGTGAAGTTACGATTTAAAAGGTGGAGTAATATCATATTGTTTCAATGAACAGAAATGTGTTTTTTTCTCGTGGGCCATGCAAAGACAGCGAAAGAACATGATACTCAATCATAGTACACGTCGTAAAAAAAATAAATGAAACGTTTTACGGTTACTATACATATTTGGACCTCGCACATACTTTTTTTCCAAAATGAACTTTTAAATATTATCTGTTTGATTGATTAGTAGATGACTTTTAATTTAGCCATTCACGTCTCCAAGCAAATTTCAAGCGACATTTTAATGCGAAATTTATATTGTTTTCGATGTATTATTTTCGGGCGACACAAGTTTAATGCTAGGCGAGTGTTGGGTAAGTCATGGGCGAATGACAGATGCTAGGCGAGATGTTAGGCGAGTTTAAATGTTAGGTGAGTGTTGGGGTGAGTACTAGGCGAATGACGAATGCTAGAAAATTTTTAAATGTTAGGCGAGTGTTGGGCGAGATTTTAGAGCAAGTTTAAATGCTAGGCGAGTAATGGGGCGAGTGTTGGGCGAAGGACAAATACTAAGCGAGTGATGGGGCGAGATGCTATAAAATTGAGTTTTATTGATTGAATTAATGCATACTTTGAAAGCGAGGCAAATGTTTCCTATGCTAGGCGAGTAAAAGCGGTGAAATTTTTTATTCACCAAATTCTTAATTTGTATACCATGCGTTGAAAGTTACGCATGTTGTTCATGAACAATATGTATTGACAGGTCTTTTATTTTTATTAGCTTCTTTTTCAACATGGTGTGACAATTAAAACTTCATGTCTGGTCTCCTACATTCAACATGATATGACACTTTTAGTTCACTTTTGTAAACTATTGAAAAAAAGTCTGTATTTGTAAAATGGGTATCCAAATGGATTATTTAGGTAATTTGTTTCTAAATTATGAAGGGCGTGCTTGGTAGAAGGTTTTTAGGGTGATGAATGGGTAAGGTAGTGAAAAAAGATGTTTGGTGGACTATAATGCAATGATTCATTACTCAATAGTGGGTAATAGGCCATTACACAATAAATTGGGGGGAATGGATTCCTCTCTCTTTCTTTAGCATTACCATTATCTTTTCCTTTCCATTACTGAGCTTGAACCAAGACACCCGAAGTTACCATTCCAAACTTGGTAGCTGATATTTTTTTCCAAGTTATTTTGCTTTGTTATAATAGAAATTCCCACTAATTTTCTGTTCTAGGGTTCACTTTCTAGCATGGTTGTCAGGATCTCGATCCTGATCTTAGGATCTTACGATTTTATGATACTGCAAAGCAAAAACGATTCGGATCTTACATAGGATCTTTCAAAGCTTAAGATCTTATAGGATCTCGATCTTGACCATAGGATCTTAAGATCTAATCCGATCCGAGCCTACTTTTCTCGGATAACAAACTAAAAAACTGTAAATTTCTGGATTATTTTTTTGTAGAATTTAAAAAACAACATGTTAATCTTATTGAACATTTCAAAATCATAATTTAGGACAACATTTCGATGAAACATTCATATAATTTTGTGTTTATGATATATAATAATTTGTAAATTTGTATAATATTACAAAACTATTAAGAAAATGACATTATAGTAGGATCTTAAGATCTCGTTCCGATCTTACGATCACGATCTTGCAAAGACGAAAACGATCCTGGGTATGATCCCGATCTTGAAAACCTTGCTTTCTAGTAATGTTTTTTAAACTTAGTCTTGAATAACCATTAGATCGTGCGACTTTATAGATTTCTCGACACGTATTCAAAAGTTGATGGAATATTTTTTGCTAACCAGAGTAAAGTTTTGTTCGACCAAAATCTTTTCAGACCGAAACATATTTGCAAGATTCACTACAATTTTTGTGGCTTTTTGTGACGACGCATGTTGTCGCAAGCCCAAAAAGTCGTGGCATATTCTTTACTATTGTAATATTAAACGTGATTTTGATCATTTTTCTTATGTAAAAACAAGTGCAAACAATCTTTTTTATATATGTTTACTTTGCATTATGTGCGTTTTTTACGTTTTTAGTAAACAAAAATCAGTTTTAAATACAAATAATGTTACAGAGAGTATAAACATTTTCTATGATATATATTTTTTTGACAATGTAGAGCATATTATTCCAACAATTACATGTGATATGATTGAGATTGTGAGCACATGATGAGTCAATTCGCTGTATTCATAAGATAGGCAAATCTCATGAGCCTAAGATCGTATCAATGTAATTATATATCAATGGTATTATAATCGAAAATGTTACTATTCTTAATAAAACGTAAGGTCATTTAAAGTATAACCACCAATATTGTTTTCTCTTATTCTTTTTAAAAGAATAAAAGAACTCATTTAGTACAAACATTACGAATATTTTATAAGCATTTCTGATACTTCAATTTACTTTTTACACTTCTATTAGGACGAATTGCATAGACGATCCATCAAAGTTTAAGTTGTTAAGTACTCAAATGATGTAGCTAAAATTATATCTATACTTTTGGAATTAAAACACTACAATAGCAAGCAACTTTTAGCCAATTCTAGGAATATCATAAGAAATGAGCGAAGTTTAAACTTTTGTTGTCTTTATTGTAGTATAAAAGAAACTTATGAAGGAAAGAATTGTATGGACAAATTAGACAATTTAATAAAAAGTTGTGTATAGTAAATTAGTAATACCATAGTATCATACTTTGGATTTATCTTCTTACAAAGTTATATGAAAGGAAACATTCGCATTTTTTTTAATTTAAAATATTAGTCTTGATGAGCTAGCTTCAACTCTTATATTAATGTGATTGGTGAGATCTAATGCATTGCTGACATTTCTGGAGGAAGCAAATTGCAATATTTCTTTGTGAATTAAAAACACAGACATTCGTAACAATAATCAATGACAGGTTTACAACTCTGAAACAAATAACTCATCGTTAAAAATAAGAGATATGCTAGATTTACTACGTATCTTCTTAGACTAATAGTAGTGGGAGTGAGCTCTCACTCGTCAAGGTCATCCTCGCTCGTCAGGCCTCTACCTCACTTGTAAGTCACGCGTGAGCAGGCCAAGAAAATGAGACGAACGGTGACTTGGTCACCTCTTGGCATTTGTGCCAAATGGGTTAATTTTATTATAAATTATTTTATTTGTGAGTGTAATATTTTAGTCACCTCTTGGTATTTGTGCCAAATGGGTTAATTTTATTATAAATTATTTGTTTTGTGAGTGTAATATTTTGTGAGGTATATTTGTATAAAGTAAGTATTTTAACAAATTGTGATAAGAGTGGTGACTACTACCGGTGTAAAGAGAGAGGGTGTGACTGGAAGTAAAATGATAGAGAAAGCTAAGCTAATGGTGTTGTGTAAGGTGAGTGGGTGTGACCACTACCCATAGTCTTGACTACTCACAATGGTCACACCTACTCACGTTCCTCTGTTCGCCACCTCAGCGACACTTCATTTCACTTCCTCTTACTATCTCTCACATTTCACCCATAATGGTCACCACTCTCTTACCTTTTACTAAAATATTAACTTTTATATAAGCATATCTCAAATAATAATAATAATAATAATAATAATAATAATAATAATAATAATAATAATAATAATAATAACCAAAACTGTGGAACTGTGGGCGATCGTCCCTCTCATGGGGGATCTCCTTGATCCTGCCTTACCACCATATCGTCTCGTCCTATTCAACATCCATAGTTGAATCTTGTTCTCCCTTGTATATACCTTGTCCGTTTTGCTCGCTTTAGGTTTTATTTTCTTTCTTCTGGGTCTCGTTTTGCTCAGTCGTACAGCTGGTTTATGGGTGTAGATTGGGTTTCGTGACTTAGTTTTTGATTTTAGTACTTCTGCGTTTGTTTTTGCTCGTGCTCTTCTCTTCATTGCAGAATAGCTGTGGGGAAGAAAGGGTTTAGCGAGTTGGTTGTTATCTTATTCATAGCGGGTTGTTTTCGCGAGTGGGCGTGGGGCGGTTTGTAGCGGTTTGCTCCTTGTGGGTCCCTCATTTAGCGGGTTGTTGTTTCTATTGTTAAGGATAGTAGCAGTTTGTTTTCTGGATATTGTTCAGGTGGGACCCACACGCTTCTTTGGCTGTTTGCATTTGTTTGTGGATTTGGGTGGGCCAGCTAGCTTTCTTTCATTCGTGGGCTCATTTCATTTGTTTGGTGGGCTTTTTGCATTTGTTTGCATTTGATAGCATTTGATTGGTGGGCTAGTTAATACTATTTCGTGGGCTCAACTCATTAAAGGGGTATTACTATGGCGGGGCTTCGTATATCATGCCCGCTTCAAGGACACGAGGGGTGCAGTGGAAAAGGATTCACTAAGAAATATTTTATAGACCACTTGGGCACCCGCCATTTCAAGTCTGATGTTTTGAAGGCTTCCCACAGGGCGCGTATAGCGAATGGTCCCTCCTTATTTTCTACGTTGGACCTGGCGCTCCATCAGGCAGGTATATGGCTTTGCGGGGGATGTTTTTGTACCCACACATTCAGTAAAAATTGCAAACATGCTGTTGGTGACGTGGTTCTCGCACCTAGTTTCGACGATCTGGCGATCCACGGCATCCCTATGCCTCTTAGACCGGTCCTGAATGCTGTCGAGGATAACACCGTCGGTGAGTCGGGCGGTACTCTCGATGGGGACAAGATTGTTGAGGGTGCTAGTCCAGAGATGTCCCCTCCTGGTGTTGAGTACAGCTTTGACCTCAACCTTCTCGATCGGGTTTTTTCAAAGAAGATATGCACCGTTAAATGTATCCCCCCTAGGGCGCGGCTTGGTTTTGCTAAGATCTTTCGTGGGGCGTTAGATAAGGTTCTTGCGCGCCCAGGAGACCTATCTGCATGGGTGCAACTCCGAGTTCTGCCATCCTGTGTGTTGTCTACTTTTGTGCCAACAAACAGAGCTCAACGGCGATCTGGTGAGAGAGAAAGGCACCAACTTGATAGCATTTCTCGTGTCATTCTCAGATGGAAGGATCCTGTCGACAGGCTTGGTTTGGTAAAGGATCGGTTGGCCGTTGAGCCTGCATCCTTCAATGGGGTCATGAAACTGAAGGATCCAGACGGAGTCAACTTGGGTCAGTGCAAGCGTAAGCTTGGGGACGGGCACTTTACTGCGGCCATTAAAGTGCTCACATCTTCTGGCATCTCCCCCCCCCCCCCCACACCCGACACTTTGCTTGAGCTCGAGGCCAAACACCCTTACGCACCCCCTCCCACCCTGTCCTCTTTTCCCCTTGACGAGGATGCTCTTCTCGTCCAGAAAGACTTGGTGCTTAACAGGATCCGCAGTTTCCCCAAGGGGACGTCGTGTGGTCGTGATGGGCTTCGGGCACAACATTTGATGGATATTTTGGGTGGGGCGGCGACTGCCATCGCTGATGACTTGCTTGGGGCCATTACTGGAATTGTTAACCTATTTCTCAGTGGTAAATGCCCCATCTAACTGGGAGAATATATCGCTAGTGCCCCTTTGACCCCCTTAGTCAAGCCCGGTGGTGGTTTACGGCCTATTGCTGTTGGTACGGTATGGCGAAGGCTTGTGTCCAAGTTGGCTTTCTCGTCTGTTGGTAACTCCATGAATTCTTATCTATAGGATTTCCAATTCGGGGTTGGGGTCCAGGGAGGGTGTGAGGCCGTCCTCCATTCTGTGAATAGGCTTATTGAGTCTAAAGGTGATGAGGTTGGACACTCTATGCTCTTGGTGGATTTTACGAATGCTTTCAATCTGGTCGAGAGGAGTGTCTTACTACAAGAAGCTAGAGTGCGATGCCCATCCATTGCCCCTTGGGTTGAGTTTTGTTATGCACGCCCTGCTAGGCTTTATTATGATAACTCTATCCTTTGGTCATGTCAGGGGGTTCGACAGGGGGATCCGCTGGGCCTTTTGTTGTTTGCTCTAGCTTTGCACCCTTTGGTTCATACCATTAATCGTTCTTGTGAGCTTGCCCTCCAGGCTTGGTATCTTGATGATGGCACTATTGTTGTAGATACTCTCATGGTCGCTAAGGCATTGGACATCATCAGGACGGAGGGCCCAGCTCGTGGTTTGTTCTTGAATGTTGATAAGACTGAACTCTTTTGGCCTGTGGAGGACCCTATGTGTAGAGCAGATGGTGTGTTCCCTACGAATATCGCTCGCCCGCTCCATGGTGTCAAACTTTTGGGGGGGGTCTGTCAGCTTGGATGACAGTTTCTGTCGAGACTTGGCTTCCAAAAGGGTCACTAAAACCATATCTTTAATGGAGGCCATTAGCAAGCTCAATGATCCTCAATGTGAACTGCTCCTCTTGCGTAATTGTGCAGGAGTTTCAAAATTATCTTACGCTTTGAGAACATGCTCCCCCTTCTACTTAACAGAGGCCCAAGCTCATTTCGATCAGACGTTACGTGCCTCCTTGGAGAGGATTGTTACTACCTCAGGGCCGGGTTTTGGTGATTGGCAGTGGCGGCTTGCCACTCTCCCAATAAAGCTTGGTAGCCTTGGCATCCTTTCGGCGGGCGATATCATCCAATATGCTTTCCTTACTTCCCGCATGCAAACGAGTGACTTACAGGAAAAGATACTCACCAGAGCTGGTATTGTTACACCTGGCCCTTCATTCCAGCATGCCTTGGATAAATTCAACGCTATTTGCAACACCGACTTCCTCGATGCCACCGGGGGCGCTTCTGCCCCCCAAATGATGAAAACCTTGGCAAAGTGTTATTTCGGTGTCATTGAGAAAGACCTTGTTTCCAAGTACTCGCTAAGTCCAAGGCAGGTGGCTGTACTTAGTAGTATTCGCGCCCCACATGCACAGGACTTCCTCTTCACCATCCCTATCGACGGTCTCGGATAAAGGATGAATCATCGCCAATTTCGGTCTGTGTTATGCTACAGACTCGCGGTACCTATGTTCTCTGAAGGTAGCCTATGTCCGAGTTGTAATGTACACCGTATGGACCAATGGGGGGATCACGCGGTCCACTGTTCTAGCGACGTGGGTGTCAAGTTCAGGCACAATCTGGTGCGTGACATCCTTGTTGATATATGTTCTAAGGCCGGGATCATGGTACGTAAAGAGGCCCCAATGGGATTTCTTTCAGAGGAAGGGAGAGAATTACGTCCTGCAGATGTGCTTTTATTCAACTGGCTCCAAGGTAAGGACGCATGTCTGGAAGTGACTGGGGTCTCTCCGTTTGCTGGGACTGGGGTGACGTCCTGGGCCCCTGGGGCTGCTTTGAACAATGCCGTGGAAAAGAAAAGGAAGAAGTATGCGTCCAAATGTGAAGACAATGGATACAAGTTCGTCCCTTTCGCCTTTTCTACGTTTGGGAACTCGATGTGGAAGCTTTGAATACACTTTCTCGTATCAAGAATATTGCCAGCAGCCATTCTAATAACACTAAGAGTGGTGTTTTTATTTTTCAACGAGTTAGTTTCTGTATTCAAAAAGGAGTGGGAGCACAGATTGTGTCTAGACTCCCCTCCAATTTTGTGTAATTTCCTTGATTTCAATGAAAATTATTATTATTATTATTAAATAATAATAATAATAATAATAATAATAATAATAATAATAATAATAATAATAATAATAATAATAATAATAATAATAATAATAATAATAATAATAATAAAGGAAACTATTGCAACTATGGCCTGTAAACTTAAACGAAAAAATGGAAAAACTTAAAACATCACAATATTTATGGCAACTCTTGAAAAAACAACTGGAAAATTTATTCTTATGAAACACACAGTGTATTCCATTGTCTTTCCATTAAAAGCTCTCATCTCATCCATCAACAAGAAGATCACATCACAATCCAACCACCTACCTGACGCCACCATGTCACAGCCACCACCATAACATCATAGCCGCTACCACCACCACGCTTCAAACCCACCATAACCGAAAGTTTTTTCAAGTACTTTTTATAGATCTATATATTAAACAACTTTTGAAGGATTGTTTGTATGCATCAATATATTTTTTTGTATATATGAGTTTTATAACGATTTTGTTCAGTCCAACCGCCACTGCTTCTGTTGACGGAATACTCAGCCGCTACTGAAATAATCACTACCGACGCCAAATGCTTCAAGTTTTTAAGGTTTTTTTAGATCCATACATTTTTGTTACAAATCTTGTATAAGTTTTCTTTAACAAAAAAGTTTTTATAGGATTTGTTGGAGCCGCCAAGCCGTCCAAGTTCATCAGTACCATCATTGGAATTATTAGATGCGTTGCTACCGACACCGCCTTTGCTGGAATCCGTATTGCGCCACCGGTAGTAGTGTATAGTTCATTTTAAAATTTGTTGGTATATTTGTTGTAATAAAGGTTGTGTAAATTTTTTGTTAAATTGTGTTGGTTATCTTTTTACTCCTTTAGTCCTTAAATAAATATTCACATTTTGACTTTTTACAGTTTTTCTTGTTCAACTTTTATTTTAAATATTTTTATTTGTTTTATATAATACTTTATTCAAAATATATGAATGTATTAGGTTTTAAATATATTTTCATTTTTATAATTTTCATCGAGTATTATAGAACACAAATAAAGATATTTAATGTCAAAGTTGAACAAGAAAGACTGAAGAAGTTAAACTAGACACTTATTTAGGACAGAGGGAGTATTATTTTTTTGGTTTTGTTAATAAAATGGTTAGGTATATTTTGGTAGAATGAATGAGAAAATTAAGGAGTATGTTGATACATAGTAGATAAGCCGTGTAAAGTATGTTTGCGTAAATTTCTATATATTTCGTAAATTTTGTTAGTAGATTTGTGACGAGGCGAAAAATGAGCCGTTTTTAGGGGGTCATTTAAGCCCGGATTTGAATTTATTTGATCAAATATTGCCCTAAATCGTTCCTTTTGTCATTTTAGGTACTCTTGGAGTGAATTCTGGAAAAGGAAGCATTTTGGACGTTTTTGGAGCATAAAAGTGAAGAAAATGGCAAAGTCTTAATTTTCCTTGCTGGGAACAGTACCTGACGGCGTCAAGAGTCTCCATGTGACGGCGTCAAGAGTAAACAAGAGGTGGAAGTGGTGACGATCCAGAGAAATCGTGACGGCGTCAAGCTTGGCCGTCATGGTTCATGATATGGTGACGACCTACAACTAAATTACACATGATGGCGTCAAACTTGGATCTAGGCAATCCGATCTCACTATGGGCGGCGAGTTGACGGCGTCAGATATTCCTTCTTAACGCCGTCACCCTGTAAAATCTATATATAGTTTTGCAATTTTCATTCATTATATGTAACTTTAGAGGGGGTAACTTTGGAGAAACCCTAGCACGAATTTTACTGTTCTTTCAAGGGCTTTTACCCTTTGAAACCTTTCATGTTCAATTGAGATAAGTATCCTTTCAATTCATTCAATATGTCTATGTGTTGTTTGAATATATCTTACGCTTGTCTTGAATTTAACATGCTATGCTAGATCTCTTGTGTGTTTGCTTAGATGTAGTGAAACCTAGATGTTGATTATGGGTTGATTGTTTGTTTATAGTTGTTACGGATGAATGATTTCGATGTTAGACTTAAGAAAACTGGCAGACTTCCATAGGTAACATGCTTGAACGTCTTAAGAAAGATGAACCAATGCGTACTAGGTTATTATAGTTGTATTTAATGCATGAGCGAATTCTAATGATCCCATGTTAGGAGCTTCTTGCAGGCTCGACATAGGAGTGAAGTAGGAGCTTATAGAGTTGGGGAAGTACGTACGCCACCCCACGAATGGTATTAAGGAATATAACCCGTCATCCACACAATTGTAACAAACTATCAACCTGTAAAAGATATCTAGGGAGTAATGAAACCTAAGTAAACACAACTCTCCCCATTATTGTTCACGCCACTAGTTTAATTAGCTTTATTTTCATTTTTGTTATTTTATTTTGATTGCATCTTAGTTATTGGGTTAGTTGATTAGCAACTAATTCCGCCCACTCTTCCAAAAACCGAGATTTTTAATTGCTTTCATAAAATATAAAAATACAAAAAAGAATCATCCCTCACCTCTAGATCTAATTTTTAGGCTTTCTAATCCTAGCGACACTATTCCTGAGTTGAACGATCAATCCCCCGGTACTTGTCACTATACTATACTACAACGATCAGGTACACTACCTGGTGGGGGTTGTAAGCTTCTCGAGATCCCTCGAGAGGTAAAGCCTAGTGCGATTCCCACGTATCAAGTTTTTGGCGCCGCAGCCCGGGGAATAGTTGTTGTCTAGGTTAGGATTTCTTTTTATTATGTCTACTTGCTAGATTCCTTTCTAGTAAGGTTTTATCTTTATTTTTAGGTTTTCTTTAGTCTATCTTATTTCCTTGTTTCCTTTGTTCGTAAACTATCTAGATGGATAACAATAGCATTGATCGTTTGATTCCTGTTATTCGTGTTTTTCGTCTTAGGATTTTCCAAATGCCCGCCCCAATCCCTTTAGTGGAAAATGAAAACCCACCTAACCTCTCGCTTAACCATCACTTTGACAATAATTCTGAAATGGAGGAGTCTGACCATGATGATGACCATAGGGCTAGTCCTTTTTACTATTCACACTCCGACGAGGACCTAGATGATGGTGACATAATTAATGAGGGTAGGATGGAAGATGAAGTGGACCCTCTTAGGTATGTCGACCCTAGAACAAGGATTGAGAATGATAGCTCATTTAATATGCAATTTCCTTGTAAGATTGGATTTAGGAGCTTTGATGCATACCTTAACTCATCTCTACCAATGAACATAATCTCGCGCAGCGAATACAATAAAATCATGGTAGATGAGTTAGAATACAAAGGAGATAATATTATTACTAGGGCAATGTCATTGCATGTATTTGTAGGAAGCTTTGTTTATCTTGTTGAGTTCATGGTTATGGAGAATCTAGGAGAATTTATTAATAGTAAGTTAACCCAAGCTGTATTTGGAAAACCCTTCAAAAGATTAACCAACCTTGATGAAAAACTTGTGGAAGGGTTAATCACATTCTCGGATTGGAATGAGGATTTTGTTTACCAAATGCCACGTGCACACCCTAGGTTCAAGGATTTTTTCATGGAGAAGTGTAGTAGGTATCCGCCCCTAGAAATGCTAAGTGAGAATGATAAAAGAAAAGGGCTTAAATATACTCATGAAAAGAATAAAAGGTATTATCGTAGATGTTTAGAGTTAAGTGATGATTATAAGAAAGATGAGGCGACTATTAGATGGCTCACCCTTGGTTATGTGAGCATAAGCGACACACGATAGTCCATGACCTTGAGTCTAGATACAAGACTCGTAAATAAAGAAAAGCGTTTCTTTGGAGGCAACTGATTCGTCGTGAAAACCAATTATATAATAGTAGTATAGTATCGAAGTGATCCGCAAGAAATACGAATCACCCGAGTCGTTTCCAAGTGAAGGTGTGAATGGAATCAAGAATATTGATTCGTGTAATCGTGATTTGAAAAGTGGTGAAAAAGGCAAATAGTGATCAAATAGTTCAATAATCAATTAACAATTATGAAATATGCAAGGAGCACAAGCTAGTAATGCATCAAAGTTTAAAACGCAAAAACGGGAATGCACGCGCGATTATTAAACGTAACGCCCGAAATAAAACGCGAGTTTTAAGCTACACTAATCCTACGGACTTCAAAATAATTTTAAAAAGTTAAAAATGATAAAAGAAAATTTTAAGAAAAAGAAAAATATTTTTTTTGACTTTTTAATAATTTTTTATGAATTAAAAAACTAATTAAACTATTTAATAATTAAAAGAAAATGTAAATAAAGTGAACAAAATGCAAATTTAATTTATAAAATTCTAAAATAACTGAAAACTATTTTCTAAAATATTTTTGGATTTTTCTGGGGTTTTTCTGATTTTTTTTAGATTTTCTAATAATTAAAAAGTAATAAAAAATGATTAAAAATGAAAATTAATTAAGAAAAGTAGCAAATAAACTCAGAAAATTATGAAAATTTCAGGGAAAATCTAAAATATTATTTTAAAGCTAGGAAAAATATAAAAATTTGAAAATAAGCACTGGAAGTGCTTAATGACCTAAAACAACTTATTGAAAAGTGCTTATTGATAAGCACTTTGACCAAATCTTGACCCAAACTTAACACAGATGTTTTCAAACTCAAATAAGCTTATAAGAACAAAATTTAATCCAATAGATGCACAGAAACTCAAATAAGCACACAAAGTAGCTCAAATAAGCACTTAGGAGTAGCAATAAGCTAAACAGAATAAGCACAGGCCAAAATTTACTTGAAACAGTTACAATATACTATAAAATGCTCAGAACAATCAATAAACTCCACTCAAGATCAAAAATAAACAAATGCAGCCCACTATAGAAAACAGATTTAGGTAGAAATGCTTAACAAGATGGTTCAAATTAGCTGTGAGAATAAGCTCACAGATGCAAATTTATGGAAGCAATCTATTCACTACCAATATGAGGTCACAAAACAACCTTCAAAACAGATCCTTGGTCCAATCCACTAGCCCAAAACAACCCAAGAAGTTGGGTCAGGACTGGTGGTGCAGGGCACCTTTTGGCTCAATAAGCCAATTTCAACAAGCTTTTCAGATAAGTAAACAGGTTCCAATTTATGATTTTCTTTTTGAAATATTAAGTTTGAGTGCTGAGCTTTTCAAAACTACTTTCCAAAAGGATTTTCAATCACAAATGAAGGTTACAGCCACCCATAAAGTTTGGACTAAAATCTGAATTTCAAACTACTTTTGACTTTTTGTTTTTAGAAAAGTTTGACTAAATTCAAATTATGATGACTCTAACAGCTCACATATGTTATAAATAACTAGGATTAAGCTAATTAAAGGTTACTTAACTACTTAACTACAGATTTGAAATGAAAAATCACCACAGATCCTACTTTATGACAGATTTAAAGAAGAAAAATTGCAACTTTGACTTTTTATAAATAACCTGCTAATTTTATGTTTTAATTAGCTCTAATATTACCCTAGTGTAATGTTTAAACTACTATTACCCTCTGACTTAGACCTTATCACAGCAAACCACACACAACCAAACACCCCTTTAGGGACCAGTCACAATTATGAAACCACCTCAGACCTTACCAATCACTTCCAAACCAATTTCAATGCACTCAATATGATTCACAAACATGATTATAATCAGAAACACAGATCATGAACACCATTATATCAAAAAGCTAAGAAACACAGATGATGCTTATATGAAACAGTAGCCAAATCAAATCACACAATAACTATCAAATATGATCAAAGAGCTACCATTAAGCACTAATAAGCATCACTCAGTAACAATAAAATAGAAGCATACCACAAACTAAGACTAAACCATTATATCAATAAGCTACAAAGATGAAAATGTAAAAGTGAACACTTACAAACCCAATCCCCCTCAGCATGAAAAGAGGGGGCTCACTATGCTAGCCTGTCTTTAGACAGGCCAAGGGACACCTTTTTGGCTACCTTTAAACCTCCAATAAGCTCAGCTTATTGAATAAGCTGAGCAGTTGACTTTATTTGACTTTTTGTAATTTTTTGAGTTTTTGAGAAATGAAAATAAACAAGGCTTACTACAAGCTATAGAAGCTTGAATAAGCTTGTGTAAACAACAAAACAACAACTGAAAATGAATTTGAAGATCAAACAGAACATATTTTTTTTGTTTGTTTTTTTTATAAGATTTTTAGATTTTTTTGGTTTTTCTTTGAATAATAAACAATAAGAAAAATAATAGCTACTAAAGCTGAAAGATTAAGACTGAATAAATAACAAAAGTGAAAGTAAACTTGGATGAAAGAAAAAGCAAAACAGAAATTAAGGAGTAATAAGCTATAAGCTAAAAGGAGAATAAGTAAAAAGCAAAACTGAAAATGAGACTTTCATTAATAAAACTGAATTACAAATAAAAAAAGCAGAGTAACATTACATAAATCTACACACTAGAAACGTATGAAGGGGGGGTTTATATAGGGGAGCCCAAGGTAAGGGGTGCTAGGGTTTGGAAAATGCTAGAAGCTCAATCTCAGCCACAAATCATCAATTCTTATCATAATGTTGACATCCCACCTCACTCATAGCCGTTTGAATAATCTTATCCTCTTGCCACATATCATAGACCAATCAGGGGGCTTGAAGGTGCCACGTTGGAAGATTTATGACACCATTCTGACTTGTCAGACCTTCTAGATAGATTCTTAGTACGAGGTTGTGATGTGGATAGGTACGAGGTAAAATTTGGTGGGTAATTTCGTGGGGGAAGATGATCCACAGTAAATGGCGCCCTGGTTATTTTTTTATTATTGTTTGAGTTGTGGGGATGGGTCGGGTTTGGTGGTTTGGACCGGGTAATGATATTAAAGTGGTGGTGGGCTGGTGTGCTATGGGCTTTTGTGTTGTGTTTGTATTATTTTGGATTAAAGGATCCGGATAGTAGTAGTAAATCAACCAAGGGACCAAACATGTGTTTTCTGAAAATAGAAGGACCCAAACTGCCAATCATCATAAATATTCTTCCAAGGGACCTTTGTGGCATTTTATGAATACTTGGAGGTCCTGAGTTGTCAATCTTCCAAATATCTTCATAAGGACCAAAGTTGTCAACTTTGAAAGTTGAGGGACCAAATGTGAACTTTCTTCAAACTTTATTCCCGGGTCACTTATGCAATTACTGAGACTTTGAGGATTCTTATGACCATGTGAGCCTTGACTTTGACCACTAGCTTCCCCGGCTCCGGCTTTATTCAAACTTTTCCAAATCTCGTGCTCGTTTTGTCATTTTTTCGTGATTTTTCGTCTTTTTCTTAAATACCCGTTCCTGCACATTCACAAACACAAAAACACACATTCTTTGGCATTATTGGTTAGTTTTTGGTTTATTTGGCTCAATTTTGGCTAAGAAAAGGTGAGTGAATAAGCACTCACCAAAATCCCCCGGACTAAAGTATTGCCGTGTCCTCACGCAATGTGATCAATTCACGCTCACGAGATAAATAATTTCATAACTCTTCCTAGTAACTTTGAAAAGTAGCAAGGAGGTTCAAAAGAGATTACAAAATCATTTATTCCCGCAAACGCTCCGTTTTCCAAAATTTATTTTCTTTATTCTACTTTATTCTATTTTTGGAATTTTCACACTTTATACTTGTGACGGTTTGTTGAACTTTCATTATTTTTGCAATAATTTTTAGGGTCGACGAGTAGAAACACTTCTATTTGAGAAGTGACCATACGGATAAAAATCGTCATCCTTGATTTTTCACGAGCTCCCAAACTAAGCGTAAAAACGAGATCACAGCTTATCTACAAATTTAATGCTAACACTACTCATAAAAGTTACTCATGGATACTCCTTACTCCCATGTCCTAAGTTTTTGTATCTCATTATTTTATTTTTGTTGAGAAATGAATCGCTTCATATTTTCTCGTTTCGATAAATTTTTTTAGTCCGATAGTGACACCTAAGTTTAAACACTAAGTAGTTATTCATTTTCTCTTAAGAACCACTGCAATAGAAATTCGGTCCACATCAAGGAATTTGGGGTACATACAATATCAAGGAAATAAGTTGCGGAGTACAATCACGTGCACCTCATGTGACTGATTACTAATCACTTATCACATGCACCTCACGCGCCAACAACTTATTGATACATACATAACTCTTATTCAACAATACTACAACTTTCATATTTTTTATTTCTCACTTTTTTCACTTTTCTCATATTTTTCACTTTTTTCTTTCTTGACTTTTCTAATAACATCAATGGAAGCTTATTGGGTAGCTCCAAAACCACATAGATAATCAACTTTTGACTTTTGATTTTTTCACTTTTCGCTCTTATTTTTGATGTTCCTTGATATGTACCCAACTTCTAAAGCAAAAATTCTCTTAAGAAAACAAATAACTAAATATTATTCAAACCTAAATACCACTAATTAACCTAGAACATCTATTATATATTGGTGACGTATCTGATGGGAGTAAAAAGCCACGAGTACCTCTTTTGAGCTCTAAAGAGAACCACTACTCCACGTTTAGCATTAAACTTGTAAATAAACTCTATCATTTCTCGTTCTCTGCAAATTTAAGACCTCAAATAATGAGATTAGCAGATGCTTAGCCAATAATCAGCCACGCATATATAAAGTCAAAAACGGGAACTTTGCAAACTCTTTAAAAAGAATTCGCGTTTTGTAGCTCCTAGTGTAAGTGACTAGCGAAAGCTTTTCAAGTCGTGCATGTATAAAGTCGAGTACGGGAGCCGACAAAAGAGTAGCTCCTAGTGTACAAGACTAGCACAAACTTTTATGATTATCATTGGTTAAGGGAACAAGCTAGGGCTCAACACGCCCGGTCAAGTCAAAATATTTATTCCTACTCTCGCCAGCAAGAAAGTCAACAAGGTGTCAAATCACTTATTCATACTTTTTTATATTTTTGCACAACTTTTCCAAATTTTTTTTTTTTTTTTTTTTTTTGGTGCTTTTTCATGACTTTTCATTCATTTTTCTTCAAAATTTTTGAAATTTTCAATTTTTCAATTTTTTTCATTTTTGGTGGAAAAACAGAGTTACGCGAGTACATGACATGGTGAAAACTGCAAGGTCAAAATCGAATCGAAGATTCACCCCCCCGGACTAGAATGAAACATTGTCCTCAATGTTTTACGGGCAAAGGTAATCCTAACAAATATCTAGGGCCGTTTATTAAGTATGCCAAAGAAAACGTTAGTCGATAAGATTTTCGGATATAGGATTTCCATAAGCATCGATGAATGAGACTCGAGTGGAGAGAAAGACAAAACCACGAGCACGAGAGTCATCATAAATCGGGGACAATCCTGGACAATCATCACAAACTACCACGAAACACGAGATTGGAAGAGGTACCCCCTTTTCACGTTATTTATTAGAAAATAGAAATATAAGAAGATGATATTGGATAAGCATGGGTTGCCTCCCACAAAGCGCTTTGTTTTTTATTACCGAGTCACGTAGCTTGACTCGATCCCCGAATTCATTCGTCCTTGGGGAAAGTTTGGAGATCCGGGACTACCATGGTCGGTACGTCCCCTCCGAAATAGTGTTTCAAACAGTGACCATTCACCTTAAAGTTGGGACCATCAAGTTGAGCCAACTCAATAGTTCCATAAGGGAATACTTGTGTAATGGTGAATGGTCCAGACCAATGGGTTTTAAGCTTACCCGAGAAAATCTTCAAACGAGAGTTAAAAAGAAGCACTTGATCACCAACGTTGAACACGCGGTCTTTGATCTTGGCATCGTGAAGTCTTTTTGTTTTCTCTTTATAAATTAAAGAATTCTCGTAAGCTTGATCACGAAGTTCAACTAATTCGTTCAATTGAACTTTTCAGTGATCACCCGCGGTTTTTAAGTCAAAATTTGCATGTTTTAAGGCCCAATAGGCCTTGTACTCAAGTTCGATGGGCAAATGACAAGCTTTCCCGTAAACCAGCTTATATGTAGTACACCCAATGGGAGTTTTGTAAGCGGTCCGGAAAGCCCATAAAGCATCGTCTAGCTTATCGGCCCATGAGGCACGGTGTTCACCTACGGTCCTTTCTAATATCCTTTTTAAACCACGATTGGACACCTCCACTTGACCACTCGTTTGTGGATGATAAGCCGTGGAAAGGCGATGTGTGACACCATATTTAAGCATAACTTTAGCGAATTGGTCATTGCAAAAATGGGTCCCACGATCGCTTATGATGGCTCGAGGTGCACCAAATCGGGCAAAGAGACTTTTTAAGAATTTCATAACTACTCGGGCGTCATTGGTGGGGAGCGCCTTTGCTTCAACCCATTTTGATAAGTAATCGACGGCCACGAGAATATATTTGTTACCCCTAGACGACGGGAATGGCCCCATGAAATCGATGCCCCAAACGTCAAAAATCTCACAAACTTGAATCGCATTTTGTGGCATTTCATCTTTTTGAGAGATTTTCCCTTGACGTTGGCAAGAATCACATGTTTTCACCAATTCATGGGCATCCCGATAAATCGTCGGCCAATAGAAGCCGGAATCGAACACTTTCTTTGCGGTGAAGTTCGCACCATGATGCCCCCCCGTGGGTCCACTATGGCATGCCTTAAGAATTTCAACGGCTTCCGTACCGTGAACACACCGTCGGATCACTTGATCCGCACAGACTTTGAACAAATAGGGGTCGTCCCAAAAATAATGTTGGACATCTTTAAAGAATTTCTTCTTTTGTTGGGACGACATCCCTTGTTTAATGAAGTTCCCGCATGGTAATTCGCAAAATCGGCGAACCATGGGGTACTTTGGTCAAGTTTAGTCACAATCCCAAGTGTCTCGAGAGGAAAAGCATCGTTAATTTCCTTTTTCTCGAGAACACTTTGATGGGGGTTCTCAAGTCGTGAAAGGTGATCTGCAGCAAGATTCTCAGCTCCTTTTTTGTCTCGTATTTTGACATTAAATTCTTGGAGCAAAAGAACCCACCGCATCAAGCGTGGCTTAGCATCTTGCTTTGCCATTAGGTATTTCAAGGCTGAATGGTCCGTATACACTATGCACTTTTTAAGGAGCAAATAAGACCTAAATTTTTCAAAAGCATAGACAACCGCTAACATCTCTTTTTCGGTAGTTGTGTAGTGATGTTGGGCGTCATTCATGGTCTTACTTGCATAGTGTATAGGCTGAAAATACTTGTTCTTACGTTGCCCCAGAACTGCACCGATGGCATAATCGCTAGCATCGCACATTAGCTCAAAAGGTAAGTTCCACTCGGGTGCAACTAAGATTGGTGCCTCTGTTAACTTCTTCTTTAAAACATTAAATGCATCGACGCATTCATTTGTGAAGTTAAACGGAGCATCTTTCTCTAAAAGGTGGGTCAGAGGCCGGGCTATTTTGGAGAAGTCTTGTATAAAACGTCGGTAAAAGCCAGCATGACCAAGGAAACTTCGGATTCCTTTGACGGTCGTAGGATGAGGTAGCTTAGCAATGACATCGACTTTTGCACGATCTACCTCAATCCCAGATTTGGATATCTTATGACTGAGGACTATGCCCTCTTTAACCATGAAGTGGCTCTTCTCCCAATTTAGAACCAAATTGGTGTTTTCACACTGTATCAGCATTTTTTCTAAATGGGAGAGGCAAGAGTCGAAAGAATTTCCGTAGACGGAGAAGTCGTCCATGAACACTTCCATGGGTTTTTCAATCATATCCGAGAAAATAGCCATCATACACCGTTGAAACGTTCCTGGAGCGTTACATAGGCCAAAGGGCATTCTCCGATAGGCAAAAGTTCCATACGGGCAAGTAAAAGTGGTCTTTACTTGATCCGGGGGATCAATGGGGATTTGAAAGTACCCAGAAAAGCCATCCAAGAAACAATAGAACTCATTTCCCGCTAACCGTTCAAGCATTTGGTCCATAAAAGGGAGCGGGAAATGGTCTTTACGTGTCGCATCATTCAACTTGCGGTAGTCGATACAAACTCTCCATCCGGTCACAAGTCTAGTCGGTATAAGCTCATTATCGTCATTTTTCACAACAATGATTACGCCCTTCTTTGGAACACAATGAATCGGGCTAACCCATGAACTATCCGAGATCGGATAAATCATTCCAGCTTCAAGGAGTTTAATAACTTCCTTTTTGATCACTTCGTGGATTAGTGGGTTAACCCGCCGTTGTTGTTGGACGGAAGCTTTGTGATTATCGTCAAGCAGAATCTTATGAGTACAAAATCGAGGGTCGATTCCCTTAATGTCGGATATTTGCCAAGCAATAGCACTTTTACGCTTCCGAAGCACATCTAAGAGTCGAGTCTTCTCCTCATCTTTAAGGTCTTTTGATATTATAACCGGTAATTTATCATTTTTTTCCAAGTATGCGTATTCGAGATGAGGAGGTAAATCCTTGAGCTCGAGCTCCGGAGGATCCTCAATAGACGGCTTTACTTCTTTTACGTCTGCCATTTTTAAGTCTACCGGAGGGGAAGAAACAATTGGTTTTTCATTTAACAACTTTTCAATTAATAAAATATCCCCCTCCGGATCAAAGTTATTATTATCAATTTCCGGTGAAAATGATTCATTTGAAAGACAAGCATTGATTTCTTCCAAAGCGAGATCACTTCCCTCAAACGGAGTGAGGGAAGGGGAAGAATCGGAGACGATCGGTTCAAAAGAAGGAGTGGGATTGCCACTCGAAGCATTTTCGGTAAAACCAAGAAGTTCTTGAGAATACTCCTCCGTAGCTTCGTCAATAACATCGATTCGATTGACGGAAGAAACATCGTAGTCGGAGGAGTATCTCGCGGTTTGATCAAGGTTAAAAGTGACGGCTTCATTTCCAACACGTAAGGTAATCTCCTCGTCGTAAACATCAATAAAAGCACGACCGGTCCGTAGGAATCCTCTCCCGAGAATGAGAGGAACCCGTGGATCGGCATCGAAATCAACAACCACAAAATCGGTAGGGAAATGGAATTTCCCAACATTGACAAAAATATCCTCGGCTATGCCAATTGGACGAGACGTAGATCGGTCGGCAAGCTCGAGGGTCATAAGCGTCGGTGTCAAGTTCGGGAGAGACAACTTTCTCCAAATCGACAATGGCATTAGGTTAATGCTAGCACCAAGATCGGCCAAGGCGAAGCATTGAACCATACCCGGAAAATTGCACGGTATAAGAAACTTGCCAGGGTTTTCAAGCTTTTCGAGTAGCTTTTTAAGAAGAACCGCTGAGCAATTCTCGTTCATTTGGGTTCTCGACATTTCAAAAAGCTTTTCCTTATTATTCAAAAGTCCTTTTAGCATCGAAGCAAATTTGGGCATCAAAAGTATAGCATCCGCGAGACTTATATCAAAGTGCAATTCTTGAAAAATCTGATAAAATTTCTCCATTTGGTTTTTATCTTTCTCGCGGTGCTTTTGTTCGTTTAAACGTGACAGATAAGGCAACTTTGTTTTAACGGGAATATCTTTTTCATAAACAACTTTTTCTTTTCCCTTGGACGTCGGGACCACCGGAGGTTGGATGTCTTCGGTCCTTCCATTATTAATAGGAATTTCCGTATCCTTTGTTGCCTCGGGTTCACGGGCGACTACCTTGGGAGGTAGAGAAGAAGAGGTAGTCGGATCCATCGGTCCATCATAAGTAACACCACTCCTTGTGATGATCGCTTTAGCATCGCCCCTCAGGTTAGCGATCGTGTTGCTCGGCAACGTTCTAGAGCCCGAGGGTCGATCATTTAAACGCTTGTTAAGATCATTGATTTGATTAGCTAACAACCTTGTTGTTTCCTCTTGTTTTGTCATAAAAGCTTGTTGGTTTTGAAGCAATTGCTTAATCAAATCTTCCGTGGGCGACGGATTTGGAATAACAGCTTGATTTTGATTATTAAAAGTTTGCCCACGGTTTTGAAAGTTGCCATGATTCAGATTTGTATTGTTAAAATTCCCTTGATTATTCTGAAAATTCCCATGATTTTGAAAATTGTTCCCTTGAGGCGGGGCTTGGTTTTGATTTCCCTAAAAATTCCGATTTTGGTTAACACCTTGGTTTTGAAAACCTTGATTTTGCCGGTTTTGATTGAATTGATGATTACGGTTTTGCACATTATTGTTCTGATTCACTTGATTAGGTTGATTAAACCCGGGTGGTCCATGAAAATGGCTCGAACGGTAGCTGAGAAGATTTCGATCTCCTTGAAGAGGTGGGTAGCCGGTGCCACCCATGTTTGCAGCATACACGTTCTCTTGAGCATAAGAGCCGGTCGACGGACACTCATAATACGGATGTGGACCACCACAAGTCTCACAACCATGACTCACCATTTTGACTTGATGGTTTGGTTTCTCAATAGACATAGCATCGACTTTCTTTGTTAAAGCCAATATCATACTTTTCATTTCGTCATTATTTTTCTCATTATTAGACACTTGATGTTTGTTCCTAGACATTCTCACACGAGCCTTGTTCTCGATTATCATGAAGGCATCATTCGTGTTTCTAGCCAACAAGTTCCCACCCGCAGCAGAGTTGAGTGAGTCTTGGTCAACGTGACTCAACCCATTATAGAAAGTGTCAATCTGCTGAAGGGGTGTGAACCCATGGTTCTGACATTTTTCCATCAAATCTTTGAATCGGTCCCAAGCTTCACTAAACAATTCATCAAAAGCTTGTTGGAACCGAAAGATTTGGGATCGTAAGTTAGAAGTTTTAGAAGGAGGATAGAAATAATTCACAAACTTGGAAGCAAGATCATTCCAAGTGTGAATCGAGTTCGGCGGTTCCTTTTCCAGCCAAGTCCGGGCTGCTCCTTTTAAGGAGAAAGGAAATAACTTCAATTTCACCACATCGTGAGGAACTTGATTCATTCTAATAGTCTCAGCGATGTCGGTGAAATTTCGGATGTGAGCATAGGGGTCTTCGTTATCAAACCCGTGAAAGGATATACCCGTGATTAAATTGAGTAATCCGTGATTGATTTCAAAGTTGGCATTGATGTCCGGAATCACAATAGCTCTCCTCACACCGTTAAATGGTGATTGGAGTTGTTCTTCCATCGGACGCGGATCAAATGCCGGTTGTTGTCCCATCGGCGGGACAACATTGTGTTGCGGACCACCCATCGGCGGGGGCCCGTTGTGTTGTTCATTATGGTTCATCCCCTCGTCGTCGAGGAAATGAACACGACTCGTATGTCGTAAAACCCGCTCGGGGTTTGAGAGCGGAGAAGTAAGATTCTCAGAAGTAGAACGGGTGTGCATACACCGAAAACAAAATTAAAAAGGAAAAGAAAATAGAAAAGAAAATCTTTTTGTTTTTATTTATTTTTCAATTTTTTTTTTCAATTTCTCTCAAAAACTTTTTATTTTTTTGTTTTTCTTTTCTTAAAACGTAACGTTAATCGAAAACCGTTTCTTTCAAAACCACGCGCGACAGGACGGGAGAGAAGAATGGATCTCTCTTCAGCTATAAATTTAATGTCTTAGCTTCCGTATTTCCCGCTTAATCGGTTGTAGTAATTGAAATAGTCCGATAAACAACTAAATTACGTTTTCGTTATATTGGGAGACTTATTTGGTTTACAACGCCCTTTCTTTCGATCGAGTCGAGGCTGTAACTTTTATTAATTTTTTTATTTTTTTTTCGTATTTTTGGAAATACTTTAGGAAAAGTATTTCTGATTTTTCAATATTTATATATATATATATACAAAAATAGAAGAAGGCTTAACAAAACACGATTTTTTTCAAAACAATGATTCAAAATTCACTTCAAGCCTTCCCCGGCAGCGGCGCCAAAAATTGATTCGTCGTGAAAACCAATTATATAATAGTAGTATAGTATCGAAGTGATCCGCAAGAAATACGAATCACCCGAGTCGTTTCCAAGTGAAGGTGTGAATGGAATCAAGAATATTGATTCGTGTAATCGTGATTTGAAAAGTGGTGAAAAAGCCAAATAGTGATCAAATAGTTCAATAATCAATTAACAATTATGAAATATGCAAGGAGTACAAGCTAGTAATGCATCAAAGTCTAAAACGCAAAAACGGGAATGCACGCGCGATTATTAAACGTAACGCGCGAAATAAAACGCGAGTTTTAAGCTACACTAATCCTACGGACTTCAAAATAATTTTAAAAAGTTAAAAATGATAAAAGAAAATTTTAAGAAAACGAAAAATATTTTTTTTGACTTTTTAATAATTTTTTATGAATTAAAAAACTAATTAAACTATTTAATAATTAAAAGAAAATGTAAATAAAGTGAGAAAAATGCAAATTTAATTTCTAAAATTCTAAAATAACTGAAAACTATTTTCTAAAATATTTTGGATTTTTCTGGGGTTTTTCTGATTTTTTTTAGATTTTCTAATAATTAAAAAGTAATAAAAAATGATTAAAAATGAAAATTAATTAAGAAAAGTAGCAAATAAACTCAGAAAATTATGAAAATTTCAGGGAAAATCTAAAATATTATTTTAAAGCTAGGAAAAATATAAAAATTTGAAAATAAGCACTGGAAGTGCTTAATGAGCCAAAACAACTTATTGAAAAGTGCTTATTGATAAGCACTTTGACCAAATCTTGACCCAAACTTAACACAGATGTTTTCAAACTCAAATAAGCTTATAAGAACAAAATTTAATCCAATAGATGCACAGAAACTCAAATAAGCACACAAAGTAGCTCAAATAAGCACTTAGGAGTAGCAATAAGCTAAACAGAATAAGCACAGGCCAAAATTTACTTGAAACAGTTACAATATACTATAAAATGCTCAGAACAATCAATAAACTCCACTCAAGATCAAAAATAAGCAAATGCAGCCCACTATAGAAAACAGATTTAGGTAGAAATGCTTAGCAAGATGGTTCAAATTAGCTGTGAGAATAAGCTCACAGATGCAAATTTATGGAAGCAATCTATTCACTACCAATATGAGGTCACAAAACAACCTTAAAAACAGATCGTTGGTCCAATCCACTAGCCCAAAACAACCCAAGAAGTTGGGTCAGGACTGGTGGTGCAGGGCACCTTTTGGCTCAATAAGCCAATTTCAACAAGCTTTTCAGATAAGTAAACAGGTTCCAATTTATGATTTTCTTTTTGAAATATTAAGTTTGAGTGCTGAGCTTTTCAAAACTACTTTCCAAAAGGATTTTCAATCACAAATGAAGGTTACAGCCACCCATAAAGTTTGGACTAAAATCTGAATTTCAAACTACTTTTGACTTTTTGTTTTTAGAAAAGTTTGACTAAATTCAAATTATGATGACTCTAACAGCTCACATATGTTATAAATAACTAGGATTAAGCTAATTAAAGGTTACTTAACTACTTAACTACAGATTTGAAATGAAAAATCACCACAGATCCTACTTTATGACAGATTTAAAGAAGAAAAATTGCAACTTTGACTTTTTATAAATAACCTGCTAATTTTATGTTTTAATTAGCTCTAATATTACCCTAGTGTAATGTTTAAACTACTATTACCCTCTGACTTAGACCTTATCACAGCAAACCACACACAACCAAACACCCCTTTAGGGATCAGTCACAATTATGAAACCACCTCAGACCTTACCAATCACTTCCAAACCAATTTCAATGCACTCAATATGATTCACAAACATGATTATAATCAGAAACACAGATCATGAACACCATTATATCAAAAAGCTAAGAAACACAGATGATGCTTATATGAAATAGTAGCCAAATCAAATCACACAATAACTATCAAATATGATCAAAGAGCTACTATTAAGCACTAATAAGCATCACTCAGTAACAATAAAATAGAAGCATACCACAAACTAAGACTAAACCATTATATCAATAAGCTACAAAGATGAAAACGTAAAAGTGAACACTTACAAACCCAATCCCCCTCAGCATGAAAAGAGGGGGCTCACTATGCTAGCCTGTCTTTAGACAGGCCAAGGGACACCTTTTTGGCTGCCTTTAAACCTCCAATAAGCTCAGCTTATTGAATAAGCTGAGCAGTTGACTTTATTTGACTTTTTGTAATTTTTTGAGTTTTTGAGAAATGAAAACAAACAAGGCTTACTACAAGCTATAGAAGCTTGAATAAGCTTGTGTAAACAACAAAACAACAACTGAAAATGAATTTGAAGATCAAACAGAACATATTTTTTTTGTTTGTTTTTTTTATAAGATTTTTAGATTTTTTTGGTTTTTCTTTGAATAATAAACAATAAGAAAAATAATAGCTACTAAAGCTGAAAGATTAAGACTGAATAAATAACAAAAGTGAAAGTAAACTTGGATGAAAGAAAAAGCAAAACAGAAATTAAGGAGTAATAAGCTATAAGCTAAAAGGAGAATAAGTAAAAAGCAAAACTGAAAATGAGACTTTCATTAATAAAACTGAATTACAAATAAAAAAAGCAGAGTAACATTACATAAATCTACACACTAGAAACGTATGAAGGGGGGGCTTATATAGGGGAGCCCAAGGTAAGGGGTGCTAGGGTTTGGAAAATGCTAGAAGCTCAATCTCAGCCACAAATCATCAATTCTTATCATAATGTTGACATCCCACCTCACTCATAGTCGTTTGAATAATCTTATCCTCTTGCCACATATCATAGACCAATCAGGGGGCTTGAAGGTGCCACGTTGGAAGATTTATGACACCATTCTGACTTGTCAGACCTTCTAGATAGATTCTTAATACGAGGTTGTGATGTGGATAGGTACGAGGTAAAATTTGGTGGGTAATTTCGTGGGGGAAGATGATCCACAGTAAATGGCGCCCTGGTTATTTTTTATTATTGTTTGAGTTGTGGGGATGGGTCGGGTTTGGTGGTTTGGACCGGGTAATGATATTAAAGTGGTGGTGGGCTGGTGTGCTATGGGCTTTTGTGTTGTGTTTGTATTATTTTGGATTAAAGGATCCGGATAGTAGTAGTAAATCAACCAAGGGACCAAACATGTGTTTTCTGAAAATAGAAGGACCCAAACTGCCAATCATCATAAATATTCTTCCAAGGGACCTTTGTGGCATTTTATGAATACTTGGAGGTCCTGAGTTGTCAATCTTCCAAATATCTTCATAAGGACCAAAGTTGTCAACTTTGAAAGTTGAGGGACCAAATGTGAACTTTCTTCTAACTTTATTCCCGGGTCACTTATGCAATTACTGAGACTTTGAGGATTCTTATGACCATGTGAGCCTTGACTTTGACCACTAGCTTCCCCGGCTCCGGCTTTATTCAAACTTTTCCAAATCTCGTGCCCGTTTTGTGATTTTCTCATGATTTTTCGTCTTTTTCTTAAATACCCGTTCCTGCACATTCACATACACAAAAACACACATTCTTTGGCATTATTGGTTAGTTTTTGGTTTATTTGGCCCAATTTTGGCTAAGAAAAGGTGAGTGAATAAGCACTCACCAGCAACCCATGTTTTGTGTGATTTTATTTTTGTTTGATTGTTATTTGTTTCCGTATGCATGCTTTATTTTTATTGTTGGTAGATCATGTTTCGAAATTAAAATTGTGAAAATGCTTTATTTTGTCGTTTAACTTCGTCTTAACTTCATACAAAGGTATTTCACAAAAGATAAGTGTAAGGGGAAACCCCAAATTTGTTTTTAAGAAATGAAATTGATCATGATTCTCCACAATATTAAATAGACATGTGTATTAGTATTTGTTAGAGTCAAATGCTTGTATCGAGTAATAATGATGTTTTGCAGGATTTTTCAGGAAGTAGGACATAAGTTTTCCCATAAATTTTCTGGAAACTTAACGTAAAGATTTCTGCATGTCACTTCTGACGGCGTCAGGAGTTAGCTCCTGACGGCGTCATGTGTAAAATTCTGGAAATTTTGCTAGTTTTGTTTTTCTAACGGAGTCTTAAAGTTTTTGTTAATTCTTTAGTTTTATAAACTCCAGGAAATCAGCAAACATTCATTCCACAAGCATTATATCTTAATTTGTTTTCTAGGATTTGTTAGTATATATAGATTACCGCTGATTTTACGCGAGGTTGCCTTGTTGTTTTCTCAGGTTTAACAGGTTATGTATGACAAGAAGATGATTTATATTTCTGGAAGGGAAGCTTTGATTGTTCATTTTCTTGGAGGAAGATCTAACCTAGGTACCGCACTATCCACACCGAACGAATCAGGGGAGTATTTGCTTTCATTCTTTTATCTGTTTTACTTTTACATTCTTTAATTGAACATTTGGGACAATGTTCATCCTAAGTGTAAGGGGAGGGTAAATGATGATACCTTATAGGATACACTTTCACTTGAGTTTGTTTGTTTGATGGTAGGTGTGTAATAAAACTAAGAGAAACACTTGTTAGTGTAATTTTAGTGCCAAATTTAAAATTTTTTACAACATTTAGGAGTGAAACTTGAGCCTTAGCAAGCGTCTCATGGATAGGAGTTGTATGACTAGCACAAAACCGTACTATTCAGAAAAATTTTCCACCCAAATATGTGAGGTTCGCCTTTAGATTTGATAGGAAAAGCATTTACTATTAGTGCTTATGAGTGTACCGGTAGCATTTAGATTCTAGAACTTGCGTTAGTAATGCATCCCGAGACCGCTAGTGAGACTACATTCGTATAGTAGGATTTACTACATGATAAGAGGCATTAGGATCACCCTTGTGTTAAACCCGTATCATAATTACTTGACCATTTAAGTCATATTACTTGGCTAGTAAAGTCAACTAATTTTTCCCACACCCTTAGCGTTGTACTGATTTTTAGTACACGAAACCCCTAGTACACCCCTCCGAGCCTATCTTTTCATTTCTAACTTTAAGCATCTTACTTAAAGGAAGAATTTGTTACAACCCACTTAAATGTACAACCAAATCGCCTTAGCCTTCCGTGTATGCACTCATCTTTAGTGCATTATTGTTATATGTTTAAACCCTTAGTTAATTATCTAATTGATTACATGGTTGCTAAGTCGAGTCATATCCTTGTACATATTGTTTTGGGACGATTGGGACTCATGGGTAAGTACTTATATTATGGAGTAATGGGGAAGAACATCATATTATTACCCCCATATGTGCGTTAATCTTAAAAGTACTCCAAGTGTTTTGATTATCTTGATTCGAGTCATTAGATTAGTTTATTGTAAAGTATGTAAAAATTCAAGTGTAAGGGGAATGTTCATTCCCTATAATGTATTATTTTGGATGGTATGGTAAAAGTGTATGCAATTCAAAAATAAAATAAAATAAAATAAAATAAAAAATCGAAAAATTTAAGAAAAAGAAAAAAAATATATAGAAAAAGAAAAGAGAAAAAAAAACATACGGACTACCATCACGTTTCATTCTATGTTTGTTTTATGTTTTTTGTTATTTTTCATTTATTAGCTTAAGTCGAGTCTAGTCTTGGCTTAACAACGCCATATTGTACATGTAATTAACCAAGATTATTAACTCGCCACCAGTAAAGATTGCCTATATCCAACAAAACCGTGTATTTCACATCCATATACCTAATGTTATAACCCTTTAAAAGACCTCTTTGATAGTTTATCCTAGGTGCTTACGCCATGTGGTGGAGGTTTGATCCTTTCCCAAGCCTATGGTAATCTGTTTTGTTATGACAGGTAGTGAGAGATGTTTTCCATTTCCATATTGTGATATATACTTTATTACACCCGAGAGATGTGAGTATCTAAACACTATTTGTGAGGTGCTAGTGTATGACCTCCGTGCTTGTCTTTGGTCTTTAGTGGAACAATTATTTGTTGTAATTACTTTTATATTAGTGTTAAATGACCCCTAACTTGTATTTTGATTAGAATAAAAGTGCATTTGCTTGAGGACAAGCAAATCTCAAGTGTAAGGGTATATGATGAGGCGAAAAATGAGCCATTTTTAGGGGGGTCATTAGCCCGGATTTGAATTTATTTGATCAAATATTTCCCTAAATCATTCCTTTTGTCATTTTAGGTACTTTTGGAGTGAATTCTGGAAAAGGAAGTATTTTGGACGTTTTTGGAGCATAAAAGTGAAGAAAACGGCAAAGTCTTAATTTTCTTTGCTGGGAACAGTACCTGACGGCGTCAAGAGTCTCCATGTGACGGCGTCAAGAGTAAACAAGAGGTGGAAGTGGTGACGATCCAGAGAAATCGTGACGGCGTCAAGCTTGGACGTCATGGTTCATGATATGGTGACGGCCTACAACTAAATTACACATGACGGCGTCAAACTTGGATCTAGGCAATCCGATCTCATTATGGGCGGCGAGTTGACGGCGTCAGATATTCCTTCTTGACGCCGTCACCCTGTAAATTCTATATATAGTTTTGCAATTTTCATTCATTATATGTAACTTTAGAGGGGGTAACTTTGGAGAAACCCTAGCATGAATTTTACTGTTCTTTCAAGGGTTTTTACCCTTTGAAAACTTTCATGTTCAATTGAGATAAGTATCCTTTCAATTCGTTCAATACGTCTATATGTTGTTTGAATATATCTTACGCTTGTCTTGAATTTAACATGCTAGGCTAGATCTCTTGTATATTTGCTTAGATGTAGTGGAACCTAGATGTTGATTATGGGTTGATTGTTTGTTTATAGTTGTTACAGATGAATGATTTCGATGTTAGGCTTAAGAAAGCTGGCAGACTTACATAGGTAACATGCTTTAACGTCTTAAGAAACATGAACCAATGCGTACTAGGTTATTATGGTTGTATTTAATGCATGAGCGAATTCTAATGATCCCATGTTAGGAGCTTCTTGCAGGCTCGACATAGGAGTGAAGTAGGAGCTTATAGAGTTGGGGAAGTACGTACGCCACCCCACTAATGGTATTAAGGAATATAACCCGTCATCCACGCAATTGTAACAAACTATCAACATGTAAAAGATATCTAATGAGTAATGAAACCTAAGTAAACACAACTCTCCCCATTATTGTTCACACCAATAGTTTAATTAGCTTTATTTTCATTTCTGTTATTTTATTTTGATTGCATCTTAGTTATTGGGTTAGTTGATTAGCAACTAATTCCACCCACTGATTGATGCTAAACCACCTAACTTATATTGACCAAGTAATGGTCAACAAAGGTCAGACTGCCTAGAGTCAATGCTCCGCGGAATATAGTGTTTCCCCGGGTCGTTATGTCCCGACGAGGTGTGAATGGTTATTCAAACGGTTTCGTGATCGGGTGAATTTGGATGAAAAGGGTTTGTGAGCGGGTTAACTAAGGAATCTACTAGAGAATAGCTTAAATAAGCTAAATGAGTAAGACGGGAAACTGGGAAAAACCAGAAACGATTTAATCCTAAAAACGCGTACGTTACGTTTAAATAAAACGTAAACGTACGAAATAAAAAGTGAAAACGGAAATCTGAAAACACCCAGGGGGTGAAAATGACTTTTTTACAAACTATAAGATAAAAGAAAATTTTTAGAAAAAGAAAATTAATTTTAACCCTAATTATTTATTTAATATTAATTAATTACTAATTATTACTAATTATTAATATTTAAACAACTTAAATATAATACAATATTAATTAAATACTAAAAAAGTGAAAATAAAATTTCTAAAATTATAAAATAACTAAAAATAAGTTTTAAAATTAAAAATAAGTATTTTTGTCTTTTTGTGATTTTTATATTAATTAATTACTAATTAATTACTAATTACCTAATTAAACTATTTTAAATTAAGAAAATTAGCAAATGAACAGTAAAAATTCTAATAAAATTTCTAAAATTATTTTACATTATATAAAAGCTAGGAAAAATATAAAAACTAGGTTTTACTTAATGAAAACTAATTATGCTATTTTAAACTAATTATTAATTAATAATTAATAAAACTAAGATTAATTCTAATAAATACTAAATGAGAAAATAAAAATCTGAGAAAATTATTATAAATACTTTAATATATGAGTAATTTAATAAAAATATAAAATAGCTAAGTTCTTAATAAAAATTTAAAAATAAAAATTAAAATTAAATTACATTAAATAGAAACTATCACTTAAAATTAAATTGACTTTTTTGGATTTTTTCTTTTACAAACTTATTTAATACCTAAAATCTACAAACTTTTGTAAAAACAAGTAATATGGAACTTAAAAATAAGCTGAGAAAGCTTAATAAGCTTGGACAGTTGACTTTGGTCAACTGTCAAGGCTTAAAAGCTTGAATAAGCTACCCAGGGATCTCAAGCTAGAAAACTAGATACAAACAACTGAAGGGAACATGAATAAGCCATAAAAAGCCATTGGGGTCATCAGATTAAGTCAATAAGCCACAAATAAGCACTTAGCTTATTGTGGTGAACACTGAAATGGGACAGACTTCAGGGGTATCTAGGGGGCACACCAGGTTGATTGGGGGCACAAGAATGGGTGCTATGGAGAGCCCCCCACCTAGGGAGTTCAAAGAATCAAAATTTAAACCTTGGGGCCCACTGATGAGGGCATGAAGGACCTAGGAAGTTGGGGGTCTGAGCCAGGGTGACTGTGTGCAGGGGTGAACCTTGCCCTGCAAGTGATTTTGAGGCAAGGTGGGGCCCAACAGAAAATTTGCAAAAATGAAGCAAGGGGGGAAATCAAGAGTTGAGCTGGGGTATTATCACATATCAAAAGATCAGGGCATGAGACCTCTCACATAAATCACAACAAATCTTACCATTTTGAGTTTTCTGCACAATTGGATGTTTTGACTTTTTGCTTGAACTTGAAACTTTGACTAGAATGAGTTTTGATTGAGATTATTTGAATGAAAATAGCATGATAAGCTAAAAGAAGACTAAGTTAAGCTAAAACAACAACTTATGTACTGATATGGGGAATATGTGGTTCTAAATCCTACACAGTAAGCTACAACATTGAGATTAAAGGTCAAATTGACTTTTCTACAAATACCCTATGTTTATTTTGTTCTTACTAACCTAATGTGATCTGCAAGAACAAAAATTAACCACAAGGACAGGCATTAACTCATATGAATCAACAAATCCAAACACCCCTTAAAAGACTGTGATTTCAAGGTTTTCATACCATGGGACTGATTTGGACCTAGGATTTGTTGCATAATCACTCACAATGATTCAATAAACTGACATGAACCTAGAATTACCAATATTAAAAACAAAAAAAACCATAAACCTACTTTATGCTAGATTAACTGTGAAAGTGAAATCTTAGCAACAAAATGTTTTGATTGAACAGGCACTTAAGATTAAACACTAAAACAACTAATATACACCAAGTAGGTCTAGAAATACAAAAATAAGCTGTTTATAAGAAGTACCACAGTAACAAGCCAAAAAATCAGAAAATGACTTACAATGATGTTAAACTGAGAACCAAGTAACCAAGTGACCCAACCATAACCTAATGCCTCTCATGAGACCACTAAACCATATCAATCCAAAGTGCACAGGTTCCAAGCATATTTCTTCATATCTTTGAATTTTTTATTTATGAGCTAATTATTTGGATTTTTTTGAGTAATTTAAGATTTTAAAGCAAAACTCCTTTAAAAGACTTTTGAGCTTATAAAAGCTCATGAATAAGCTTTGATTAACTCAATTGAACAGATAAGACAACATTACAACAGCTTCTAGCTTATTATGAGAATTTCAATGAAAATGTGCATCAACTGAAATGGACTTGAAAACTTGAAATAAGGTTACATAAACTTTGAGATTACACTGAAAACATTAAATACATCATTTCTTAACTGAAAATTACAATGGAAAAGTAAATTTTTAACTAAGTCGACATAATTTAACACTAAACTATATTACACTAACTACTACTCTATTTCTCCTCATTTTTCTTAACTTATAAGCATCAGTGTGGGTCCCACTCCTTTTCCCACTTCACATTAGAGCCTTTGGATGAGTTAAATTGATCCCCACCGTTTAAATAAAAAATGGCGGGAAATGGAGTTTGGCAGTTGGTGGTAACTTGGAGGGCTATCAAAGCATTTAATGCTTATTGGGGTTTAGTGGAGAGTTGGGGAACATGGTATGGGATTGGTGAGCTGGAGGAGGGGGGTTGGAGGTGTGTTGCAGTGTGTTTGCAGGGGTGTTGCAAGTGGTGAGGGTGAGGTGGATCGTGGATGGTTGGTCAACATGGGGGTTGACTGAGGAGGGTAAATACGGGGTGTTATTATTTTGTTTGGTGGGCTGAGAAATGAGATGGGCTAGGGGGTGTAGTGGGCTGGGGTTGGATTAGGATGTATTGTTGGGTTTGTTTGGTTTGTTTGTTTAGTTTAGTACTTAAGAAACCACAAGGACCACTTTTGTAATTTATGAAACTTGGGGGCTGAAATGTCACTTATACAAAAGTACTCATAAGGTCCAACATTTCCAATCTTCAATAATACAAGGACCATAAAAGTTAATATTTCCATAATTTAAATCCCGGGGACCAAAAATGTAAAATGTGAAAGTAGAGGGACCAAAAATGTAAATTTCCCAAACCTTCATCCCAAGGACTAAAATTGACTTTTGTGACTTCCCCAAGGACCAAAAGTGATTTTTCTTTCAAAATTATCCCACCAGGGACCAAATCTGCCAAAATCTGAAACTCCAGGGACCAAACTGTAAATTTCCAAAACTTTTCCAATTTTTCACCAAAGGATTAAATATGACAACTTATGATTTCAAAAGGACCTTTGGTGATAATTTTCTATATTTTGAATATCCAGGGACTAATTTTGTCATTTTATGAAAGTTGGGGGACTGAAACTGCCAATTTTGCAAACTTTGTACGTTTTTCATTTGTTTTTGCTCATTTTGCATCTAAAACATATAAAACACAATTTTGAAATATTTTTGGTATTTTGATGCATTTCTGAGTGTTTTTGTATGTTTTGCAGTTCAGATTAGACCAAAAATGATGAGTGTTTGAGCACTCATCACCCACTCTTCCAAAAACCGAGATTTTTAATTGCTTTCATAAAATATAAAAATACAAAAAAGAATCATCCCTCACCTCTAGATCTAATTTTTAGGCTTTCTAATCCTAGCGACACTATTCCTGAGTTGAACGATCAATCCCCCGGTACTTGTCACTATACTATACTACAACGATCAGGTACACTGCCTGGTGGGGGTTGTAAGCTTCTCGAGATCCCTCGAGAGGTAAAGCCTGGTGCGATTCCCACTTATCAATTTGGTACATAGGTTGTTAAAATAAAAAATTTTGTCAAAATGCGTAAACTATGCTACCTAAATTTATGTTAGATGATAATACTTTTTTTTTAAAATGTGTAGACTATGTTTCCTAAATTTATGTTAGATGATAAAAAATTGTCAAAATGTGTAAGCTATGCTACCTAAATTTATGTTAGATGATAATGTAAATTAGTTGAAATTTGAAAATTTTGTTACTTTTGTAAGTTTTAAAATCATATAAAATTTTGAAACAAAATGCATACACACAAATTGACACAAATCGGGCTTTATCAAAAGTTGTATATCGCTGCAAGATAGTGGAATTAAACTAAAAGGTTAGAAATATGCTTTATCGCAGAAAAAAGTACGAGGAGTTGGGATCTCCATGTTTTGTGGCACAAATACCAAGATAAATCTATATACTACATAAAAAGGTTTACATCCATTTCTTAAATTTTGAAAAATTAAGAAAAATATTTATGGAAACACAAGAATTGTAAGTCAATAAAATTTTGAATTAAACTTTATTTAAGGTAATTGTAAGTGCAAACGGTCATTTCATTATTTACCCACACACATCCATTCTCATTCTCTTCAATATAAGCCTAATATGAACCACCAACTTCAAATATGAAGTCTCATATCTTCCTCATTTCGTCTCATCTTCACACCATCCTTGCCAAACTTTGGTTCAAAGCACCCTCTCTTTATTTTGGTTCATCATTTCCCACTTCTCCACTTTAGAGAGACATCTTCATCTATGAATATATCATCCTAACCTTTTATCACCTAGACACTAGATACTTATCTTGGAAGAAGTTAGAGAATGATGTGTTAATCAACTATTATATGTATTTAGTTTGAATCCCTCTCATGCCATGCCTTAAAATAATCATATTTGAGTCATGCATGTATTAATATCTGATAATGTCTTTCTATATATATATATATATATATATATATATATATATATATATATATATATATATATATATATATATATATATATATATATATATATATATATATATATATATATATATATATATATATATATATATATATATATATATATATATATCATTATTATATATGTGAACTTGCCTACTAACCTTGTTTTGTAGCATTACTTCATTGCTCGATACTTTAATAGCCAAAACTAGTTTTGAGCATACACCAAGGGGGAGCATTTGCAAGTGTCAAACTCGGTTGCAAATTGTTGACTCATCTATATACTTTGTTGCTTGAAGTTAACCCTTGATGTAGGTAAAGCATTTGCAACATAATTGATTCGTGGATATGCTAAAGTCAATGGGGTGAAATGAGCTAGGGGAGCTCGAAAGTAGTTGGGTACATGGTTCGGAGTTGGTTAAACCATCGCGATAGGAGAAAGGCTTCACTAGGATGATGCGCGCTCAATTCTTTTAATGATGGGAGTCGGGATAGTCTAATACATTCGGAGATCATCTTTCATTCTATATGCTCAAGTTTTCTTCTCAAGTCTTCTTTTCAAGTCATCTTCTCAATACATCTCCTTTCAAGTTATCTTCAAGCATTCTTTTCAAGACATTTTCTCAAGTCCTATGCTCAAGTTGTCCTCTCAAATCTTGCTCTAGTACAAGCAAAGACATCTCTTCTTCTCAAGTCTTATGCTCAGGTCATCTTCTCAAGTAATCTTCTCAAGTTCTCGCCGATATTCTTTCTACCTCTACATTGGCCACACCTTTTTGCTTCGACAAAAGGGGGAGAGGGAGTGTAAACAAGTAACTTCTACACTTTGCTATGAGTTACGGTTTACATATTTGTCATCATCAAAAAGGGGGAGATTGTTAGTGCAAATGTTATGATATTTAGTCTATATGTTTTAATGATGACAAACATGTAACTCGTAATACATAACGTAAAGTGCACAAGTTACTCGGTTACACAAATCATCAATGCATGCACACTTCAACATCTCTCGATGGCTTAAGTCAGAATCACTTAAGGTATGTACAAATAATACTTCAAACTTGTTAAGTGATCAAAGAATTATTTTTGTCATTAAACGTCACATTTTTATAAATATGACAAAACATTTTTACAAAAATAAATTAGACAAATTACTTTTGTATTTACAAAGAAATGTTTAAAAAAAATTTGAATTTCAAATCCCAAACAACTATTTTTCCCGCCCAAATCAGATAAAATTTCACCAGATAACATTTCACCACTAAAAGACAAAAACTGTCGGGAAGGTCGCTTAAATAGGTGACGGTCCCTTATTGATAAAGGGCCGTCCAATGTTTAAGGGACCGTCCCCCGCTCCTCGAGCTGCCTATAAATACTGACCCATTTTCATCAGATTTTCTAAACCGTCTTTAGCACAAAAGTTTCTGGTTTTTCTCAAACCTTTCTTTGATCACATTAAGTTGCTTGAATCTTGTTTCAGTGTGATTCTTTCTTTCCTTCGTTCCTCCCTCATGTGCAAGAGAAGAACACTCGAAGTCTTTAATAATCGAAGTGTTATTGAGCCCACACACAAAAGTAACAAGTGTTACGATTCTCTTCTTCCTCCCAAATCTTCTTATTTTTAAATAATGCATATGTGTAGATCCGACTTGTGTGTGAGTCGTGATTAGATGTGTTAGGGTGAATCTGGACAAAGTGTAAGTCCGTGAAGTGGGGTATTTAGATTAGGACTTTGTATAAGTTGGTGTCTAGGTGTGTGAAGACATGGACTTGGTGTGAGTCCAAGAAGTGAAGACTAGAACCTAGTGAAGGTTCGTGTGAAGACTTGAATCGGGTGAAGATTCAAGTGGACGAGAGTGCTCGTTAGTGTGAAGATTAGGACTTAGTGAAGTCCGTGTGTGAAGGCTTGAATCGCGTGAAGATTCAAGTGAACGAGAGTGCTTGTTCGTGTGAAGAATTGGACGAGTTGATCGTCCGTGGGAAGACTTGGATCGTGTGTCGATCTAAGTGGACAAGAGTGCTTGTTCGTGTGGCCACGTGTGCTTTGCGTACATTGGTTCTAGCTAGTATCAAGACTTGACATTCCGCTTAGTATCATTAAACTTGGTGTAAGCTTTGTGTATGGTTTGTTTCGCCTAAAGGGAGTGTGTTGACTAGTGAAGTAACTTTCGAGTGTGGTACTCGGGGAGTGGAGTAGGACGAAAAGGTGCTTCGTGCCGAACCACTAAAAATCATAATGTCCGGTTTGCGTTTTCTCTTCCCTTCTATTTACTTTCTATTCTTGCATTACATTTTGGTTTGTGTGGCTTGTTGTGTGTATGCTTGTGATATTAACTATTTAACTTAAAAACGCAAAACACAAGAAAACTTAATCATGTGAAATAAAGTCGCCACTGACGGCGGTCCCTTAATTAGGGTGGCGGTCCCCAATATATATGGGACTGTTCATACATATTAAGGACCGTCCCCAGTGCAATAAAAAATAGCTAAATACTTTTAAATTTCGTATTATGCTCATGTTTATGTGATTGCTTGTATATTTGTGATTGAGTGACGTATATATTTGTTATGAGTGACATAACCACTATTATATTTAGTAACACTTAATCGGGAATTGGATACGAAACATTTAAGATTTTAGATAAGAACGTATTCACCCACCACTACGTTTCTATAGTAATCATCTAAATAGTCGAAGCTTATAGAAGAATATGTATAAATTTTGGGTCATTATTGTTAAAACATCAATTTACATCTATAATTTCTTCTTATTTTTATTTGAAAAACTAATCTTCGATAAGAAGTTTTTTCATAATAAATATCAATTTCGATCTATAATTTCTTTTTCATATTTATCATTAGTCTCTTCATCAAACTAACATGCATTTTCTTTACATTATTTGTTTTTTTCATATGAAAGTAGCATTTAAAGAAATGCCATGAAACGTCTGAAAAACTCGACTATCGATCGCTTTTGAAGATACACAACAAATTTTTCTAAGCAATCATTAAAATAATGCAGCTTTATTGTATTAATATTTTTCTCTACTATAAACCATTATAGTTGTATTGCATTTGTCTAATTCTTGATCAGTTTGTATTATTTTATTAGTGTTAACAAAAATAAAATCTTACATGTAAACGGTTTATTGTTGATCAATATTTGAATAGAAAATCTTACTTTTTGTATATCTATATTGTTGTAGTTTATAATTATTTAGCAAATGTATTAGTGAAGCCCGCCAAAGAAGTCAATGAAGATTCTACACCTCAAATATCGTGTACCAAAGATGTTTTATGTGACGACTAACATGTATTGTTAGTTATCTCATAATTAATGTAATGTTTTATTTTCAGTTTCACTAAATGTTTTTTTATACATGCTAACAATTATTGTTTGAGTTGAAGTATCGCATGTTACAACATTTTGCATTATATTTTGATATTTTCACGTTTTATGTTTAAACTTTACACGAAACACTTAACAAAATATCACAACTATATTTTGATATTTTACTCTTTGATTTTTATAAGTTATAAGAATGGTCTGTCATTCTTATGTAGTGATTGCATGTAAGTGTCATGCGGGACTGAGATGAGGGACACACCCTTATCCTTTGTATTTCAATATTTTTTGGTTAATATATTTTACTGTGGTGCATGATTACTCCCCTTAAAAAAAAAAAAAAAAAAAAAAAAAAAAAAAAAAAAAAAAAACTATAGTTTTTTTACGCTAGAAAATACTGTTGCTATGCACGGTACTCGTCTAGTTTAATATATAAAAGAAACATAAACGAACTTTTTACTGAACGGTTAATAAAATGTTCACTAAACATTTACTCCGTTTACAGCTTTAGATGTGAGATTAAATGCTTTTTCATGTAATAATAATTATTATTTTTTTTAATAAGGGAAAAAAATATAATAATAAAAAATAAAGGTAGCCTAGTCATTTAGGTTGATAGCGGACTAAGCTACTTTGTGTATACAACTTTGAGTCGTTATAGAGAGTTATTAGATTTGATCTAACGGTTTAAATTAAAATAAATTTTTTGATTTCAGCTATTGGATCAAATTCAATGTCAAATAATTACACAACTTGAGAGGATCTTATTACCGATTGATATATCTACAAAAACGAAACAAGTTAGAGATCACCTAATATATTTGTCATATAAACTGAATTATTGTAGTTTTCAAATTCACATATATATAATAAAATACAATGATATATATAAAAAAATCTAGAAACTAGCTGTGTCGGTTCTCCGATTCCCGCTGAAGCGGTAAACTTTGTTTATTCATTTCTTCGAGATTACATAAGTATGTTATTTCTTCATCCATTTTTTCCTAAATATATTAACAGGTTTCTACTATTTCTGTATTTGTTCATTAGATAAATATTTAGTAAACACCTATATGGATAATGCTAATAACATGAACGAAGGAATCATATAGACGAACGTACAATTAACTTATTATCAATTAAAAAAAAAATACATATATATATATATATATATATATATATATATATATATATATATATATATATATATATATATATATATGAAAAGAGATTGCAAAAACAATATATTAAAAGAACAAACCTGGATGAATGATAAGAGAAGCAAATGAACGGATGGATGAATGAATTTCTTGATTTCTATATGATCATAAATTGATAAAATGCATGATTTGGAAATTAGAGATATGATATTATGTATAAGAAGTGCGCATGTCTTTGAATTACACCTCCACCACCACAAGACAAAAATGGTAGATTTCAAATACGTATACGTATGTTCCCTAGATATTTGATTCATATCTCACACTTTTGTAACTTATTTTTAAAAAGGCCGCCATGTATATCAATCAAGGATGTGTTTGACAACTATATATTTGGCGAGTATGTGAGAACTTTTTTAATCACATGTCACACGGTTCTAAAAGGCATGGTATGGCGGCGTCAAAGCGTCATTAAAACGTGATGCTTGACCTCCATTTTACGAAATACATCAAGGCGTCGACTTTATGCGTGACGTGAGATAAGTTGGGAAAATGTGCGATAAGGTAGGTGTAAGGCGTGAATAGATTTTTATTTTTTTTTATTTTTTTTTTTTTTTTTTTTTTTTTTAGTGAACAATATTATATGAAAGGATAGTTTCTTAACCTTATTCATTATGTACAATTTTTTTTTATTATTTTTTTTAAACTAATATAAAGGATATACAATATAAATATATAAATATTTTCATATTTGTGCCACCTTATGTCACGCCTTAAAAACGTAAAAGCTTCGCACTGACCGCTAATATGTGAGGCTTGGTCATGCAGCCACGTCACGCCCCGCACTATTTATAACCTTGCATGTCAAAGACTAGTGAGCTTTGCGGTCACTGAACTCGGATCTAAGATATTAGTGAATTAGCTACACGCAAAATTGAGAAAATTTTACACGGTAGAGGATGATGGTGAACGAAGAATCCAAAATAATAATAATAATAATAATAATAATAATAATAATAATAATAAAATGAAATTCACATGTGATTGGTTACGATACAAATGTGGATAACATAGGCATTTAAAGGTACGCAGGTGAGAATAATCAGGTTGTTTGTTTAATAATTTGGTAAGGGGTGTTTCATTTTGGACGGTGGTTAAGGGAAGAAGATTAAGTAAGTAGGTTGCCATGTGAAGAACTTCGACCCAAAAAGCAAGCGGGAGGTGGGCCTGGGAAAGCAGCGTATGAATAATATTGTTAATAGTACGAATCATACGTTTTAATTTTTCATTTTGTTAGGAAGTTTTGGGACAAGGAAATCTCATTTGAATTTCATGTTTAGAGAAAAGGTTAAGAAGTTAGGTATTATCAAACTCACCACTATGATCACATTGAAAACCACGAATATCACATTTAATTTGATTTTGAACACAAGAACGAAAAGAACAAACATAGAAAAAATTTAAAATTTAGTTTGGAGAGGATAAATCCACAAATAACGAGAAAAATGGTCTAGGAAAAGAACATTACTAATTATATTAATCTTGGATACAAACGACGCCGTTTCCCCTTGGGCTTTTCCTGCCAATTTTCTTGGGCCAAAATTAATCCATCGCCATTGATCCATCTCAGCATTAACTGGGTTATTTGATGATATATCAGGAAGATATTTCTTCGGTGTTCCAGAAACGTCGCTTTACTAAATGCCACAAATTTTTAGATCTGTTCTTCAAGTCCAAAATCAGCTGCTATTTCATGGTGTTTCATGTAGCCAAATGTGAGGCGTTGCAGAAGGAAGTGGCTGACGATTTAGCCAAGAGTTTGAATATGTAAAAGATGTGGTCATAACAGTTAATTAATCAATTTTAGGGGTTTCTTAAAATTGATACGCCTGGTAAGACCTAATCTCTTATTTTTATGTTTCATAATCCTAATTTATGTAGTCTTAATTTTGGGTTTTTGGTGAAGTTAGGTTTGTGAACCGATTCTTTGATTATTTTGATTATTGGGGGTGTTTGTGTTACCTTATTTATGATTCTTATCGAAAACCAAACAAACTTTTTTTTATCTAAAACCCAGATGCGAAGGTACTATGGATGATAAAGGCCTGCCATGGACCAGATGGTATGATGGTATAGTTTTTGATTATAAGAACTGTCGCGATATGTAATCAAGGATATAGTGGTTCCATTACATTATGTTTTGGTTTTTGTTTGATAGGTAATTGACGAAGTTGAAGACGATTGTGGGTTGTAACAGCATCCCAAGGTATAATATTTTTTATTTTGGCTTTTGTTGCGAAATCGACTACTTTGTTCGAAAATGTTAGTTTGTGCGTTGTAGTTTGTTTAAGCTTATTTTTTCACTTATTAGGTAATTTGACTTGGCCTAAATTTCATGACTTCAAATTTTGTATCAGTATATCATTGGTAAAAGATTTGTTAGTTAATAGGACCTAACATTCTGATTTAGGAGGCTACAATGGAACTAGAATTTCAATGAAATTTTTTTTACACATTTCCTTTGTGTCTTACTTTATGGGTAACTTTGGAGGCGTTTTGTTCTCATTGTAAGTCCTTTGGCAGGTGCCACTTCTGTATCAGGATTCTTCGCTATATATTGTCTTAGAATGGAAGCTGGAGTGCCCTTCAAATTCTACTCTGGGTTCCCCGTATAAGGTTGTATACACTTTTTCTATTCTTTGATTCTACTCATATGACATTGTTGATGCTTTAATATGCTTAAACAGTGGCATGAGCTTTTTTAGTTGATTGTGGCCTTGAGTATTCATTACTAACATTTGGTTTCAGAATAAGAAGATGATGGCATGATTATCTCCGCTGATGAAATCACGATTATACATGTTTTATTACAAAAAATGCCCTCATTTATGCTAATATAAATAACAATATTGCGCTTTTAATTGCAAATATTACGTCTATTGTTATTTTTTTTTATCAAGGTACCATTGAAGAATTATTAGAGCAAAAGTGAAGCAAAGTGATGATTATTGAAAGATTAGAAGATATAAAGATTGTTGAAAGATTTATTTGGAGCTTACTTAATAATTTATTAAACTCAAGTGTGAGCTCAAAGCAAGCCCAATTAAAGTCAAAAAATCTTTGGATGACATGGAGCCCAAGATAATATAAGATGGAAGGCAAAAAAAAAAAAAATTATGATCTAAGAAAAACATATATGTGTCATCCCATTCTGTTGGTGATCTCTTGCAAAGCCACCATAACTTGTGAAATTAATTCATTTCTAGAAGAATGCGGGACCCACGCCCATCCTCATGCAAAGCTACTCAACGTCACATACAAACTTGAAATGAAGAAATGTTTGTCATTTTAGTCAATGTGTAATAGCATGAGCCAACAAGAAGTAGCCACCTCATCTCATAAACCCACGCACCCATTTGATTTACCACTGAAATAGGCAACGGTCAAAAGAAAAAAAAGTATGGTGTTCAACGGTCTCTACTCCAACGGTCCATTAACTGCAACGGGCATTTCATTAGTCCAAGGATATAAATTGAGAGGAGGAGCAGCATTTATGGATCTATCATTTTTTTTTTACTTCTCAACGCAACTGATGTTTTCATTTTTTCATTTTCTCGATATGTTAGTTTAAACACCCTATCATCTTTTCATCTTTCTTAATTTGCTGTAATGATTTGCAACTTATATTTACCTAGTTTTATTTACGAGATCTAGAACTTTTTAATATTATCTTCGCACGCTCGTCGAGAACTACTTTTACCATTTTATTTAACCCTTTGCAACATTTAGTTTATTTTCTTTCGATTCATGTTAAGATGATTTAAATAATTTAAATTTGTAGCACTTGTTCTTTCACAGCTTTTAAACTTGTTTACAAAACAAAAATGGTTACTTAAAATGGCTTTTTAATGCTACATTAGAGTTTATTTAGTTTCAATACATCTTTTAAAAATCATTTTTAATAAAAAGTTTTAATCTTTAGCTTAAATTAATGTTTACTTAGTGTTACAAATCAAAATTTTAGCTTTTAAACAAGTCAAGTTGCAATCTTTTCCTCCCGATCCATCTCAAATTACATAAAGTTACAAGCTTTTATAGTTTTGAAGAAGATTAAAGGGTTATTAAGGAGCTATCAAGGATAATTAGTGGGTCTTATGGAAGATTTGGGTATATTGAGCGCTTGAATGAGTTATTTAGTTTAGTAGTTGTATCGTCATCATTTTTCTTAATCAATATCTGGTGCTCTCTTATCCTTTTCTTTACTTTTGTTTTATTTCGTTAATTGCCATGTTTTGCTTAATTAATTTCGTCATGCTTATTTTTATTATTATTATGTTTGTTTTTTTAGCGATATTAGGATGTTAGAGTAGATTTATTATATGCTTGTTTGGTGATTGGTTGATTTAATGTGGTAGTTAAGTAGTGATTTGGAATGGATGATTATAATTTAAGTTGAGACTTTTGATTTAAACGGTAATCCAAAAATATTGTTTTTTTTTTTTTTTTTTTTTTAAAGTATAAAATTTGTTTTGACTATAATTTAAAAGTGGCACCACGTACGATTTTAGAACTTTATTCTCTATTTAAGTTAAAAACTTTTTAGTAACAAATCAACTTAAACGAATTTTATAAAAATCAAATTTTAAAGAGTACGATGTGGATTATCGTTGTTTGGATCATTTACATTATTTTTTTGAGTTTATTGGTTAAACGAAACCGGTGACCAATAAACTTGGACTAGCATGTAAATTTATCCAAGGGTCAAAATTCTTATCTTAAATTATTAATCATTCAATCCAAATTACCACTTAGTTACCACTAAAAGTCAACCATATCCAAACGAGTATATTTCTCCTTTATATTTTTGCCCTTATCATTTTAGCCTATCTCGTAGTTTATTCCTTAGCTTTTCTTAGTTTTATTTTGCGTTAGTTCCTTTTAGTTGTCTTTGCCTTAGTTATTATTCGTCTTAGGATTCCCTTTAATTTTTCCTTAGTCTATAATTATCATAAAAACCCAAAATTAAGTTATCTAAGCATTCGACGAGAACTTAAACGCGCGTCTCTAATTCACCATTCCTTTAAAACGACATCCGGGAGATCTATACTTGTCATTATACTTAGGTGTTTTGATTTGTATCCGTATTTTTCCTTCCCCTTTACAAATTATTTTTGGTGGGCCCCACAACGACCCTATCAAAATGGCGCCGCTGCTGGGGAATGGTGCACGAGTTTTGCGTTGAAGTTTAAGTTAGTGTCTTAGAGATCCTTTCGTAAGAATTCCTATTCTTGTGAGAGTTAATTTTCATCATTCTCGTTAACAACAACAAAAAAAAAAAAAAAAAAAAAAAAAAAAAAAAAAAAGTTCTTTCTTTTCCAAAATTTGTTTTTCTTTTATCTTAGCTTATTTTCGATTTTCTAATTATAAACATCCAAAAAAAAAATTTCCATTCTATTTTTCCTTTCTTTTATATTTAAAATCCATAAATAATCTTCTTATCTTCTTATCCGTTTAATTCTTTTCCTCTAATCCTCTAAACCGTTTAATTCTATTTTTTTCTCCCTCTTATGTTTAATTCTTATGGCGCACACGCGGACTATGGAGGAATTACTACAAATACCTATCGTAGGTATTGAAGATGCCATCGTTATTCCGCCCATTCTAGCTGATGAATATGAATTGAAAGCCGAGTTAATTTATTTTATAAAGAAAAAATCCTTTCTGTGGCTTTGAAAATAACGATCCTTATTCACACATTAGAAGATTTTCTCAAGGGAGAATTGCATATATACCCACTAAAACTCAAAAACTTGCATATTTACCCAAAATACAAGTTTTCAATGGATGATGTACAATGCAAGTTAAGCATGGTTTGGGTATATATGCAAATATGCAAGTTTTAGTGGGTATATATGCAATTGCCCATTTTCTCAAATAACTCGAACTTTCAAAATCAATCAAGTGCCTCAAGATGTGGTGAATTTGATCTTGTTTCCATTTTCACTCAAAGGAGCAGCCGAAAAATGGCTTGATTATGAACCTCCTAATTCTATCACATCTTGGGATGATCTATTATCAAAGTTCTTGAATAGATTTTATCCTCATTCTAAAACAGTTGAGCTCAGAAAAGAAATCATTAATTTTCAACAAAGTTTTGATGAGACTTTTGCCGAAACGTGGGAAAGATTTAAAAATTTAAAATGGAAATGCCCACATCACGGTTTTTCAGAATTGCAACAAGTCGATATATTCTATAATGCTTTACTGTAAAAGGATCAAGATTCGCTTAACACGGCCACGGGTTGCAACATCTTTTATCGAACTCCGAAGAACATCTTGACGATTATCGAAAACAAATCGAAAGTTCGCACTGGACAAAACAAACTGGTAGGAAGTCCCCAATTTCGAAATAAAAAATCAATTGGAGAGTTACTAGCCGAAGAACAAGCAGCTAAAGTGAGTGCCTAATTTTGCAAGACTTTCGTTCACAATGACGATGATGATGAGGATTCTATTCAAATGAAGGAATATTATAAGAATTCATCAGCTGTAATCACACCTGTCTTACCGACTATGGACCGAGTGGACTCTCTCATAATGGGGGACAAGCATCTTAGCACTATTCCAGAAATGGAATTGGACAAAGTAATTAAGTCTAGTGTTGAGGACCTTGTCCAAATCCAAAGTGAGTCCGAGGGTATTTTCGACAAAATGTGTGATTTACTTCCTCTTGATGTTTCAAATGATCATTCTGAGACTTTCTCCGATTCTAACGATGACTATACATACTCCGATGACGATGAGAGTGATGATGATGAGCCTTTAGAAGAAGTTAACTCTAAAATAGATCCTCTCATTAAGGAATCATCAGATACCTTGTCAATGGGGGACAAAGAAGTTGAAATCAATCCTCTTAAGGAAATTGACGACCTTGTTCCAATCCCAAGGGTATCTAAGAAACCTTTCGATTCAATCTCTAAAACATTCGATATGACTATCACCAATCTTTTATTTGATTTCGATTCTGAGTTTACTTTCAAATCAGACAATCCTATCTTTGATATTCAGAACAAGGAGAGTGATGAGTCCGATACGGAGACAGTTATGGACGAGGTGCACATTTATAGCCCACGAAGTACCGCACAAGTCCCACCTCCATATATCTATCCAGAGCCCGAGCTCAAAGACGTACTTCATAAAAGTGATTATCTTCTCGAGGAGTTCTCCGGTGAACTCTCTCATATCATATCTCCTCCGGAGTATGATCATTTCTATTTTGATCTAGTGGAAGATCTTGACCCGGGGGGAGACATGCTTTATCAAAAGAGTTTACTTATTGATGATATCACCGCGCCTCTCCCTCTCGAGGTTTTTGAAAATTACCAAATGAGCTTTGATAATCAAATTCAAATTAAGGAAAATGGAAAACTTACTTTTGAGGATGAATATTTGATCTTTATTGTTTTAAAAATCTTCCTTCCATTCCTCACATATAATGTGACTTCTCCCCTTCTTCATTCCTACGGGAGTGAGGATACTATCTTTGACCCCGGTATCACCACTTATGGTTGTTATTTCTTAGAGCCGTGGGTATCTCATCGGAGTGGAACTTTCATGTACTTCAATGTTTATCCAAACATCTTGAATGAAAGTCCGATGGAGATTATATTTTCCACTTGCTTCCCCATGGACAAATGAATTTGGGGTCGAGTCAAGCTACGTGACTCGGTTAACAAAAACAAGCGCTTTTCCGGGAGGCAACCCATTTCTTACTATATCTTTCTTTTTATTTTCTTTCTTTACTTCAAAAAAAAAAAAAAAAAAAAAAAAAAAAAAAAAAAAAAACTTTGAAAAGACCAAAAGTAAATAAAACTTGTCGTATCCTTTTATCCGTCCCTTTACTACATTATACTATGACACTTCTTTTGAGTTTCAGGACATATTAAGATTGTAAAATTTCTGGGCGTGATATTTGGACATGAAACGACGTTGCCATGGGCGTTTATCTTCTATATCTTCATTTGCTCCGATCAGATTAATTCCCGGGATCACGTAATTTTTTTTGGAAGCTTAGGCTGAGCTCCACTAGACTTATCCGTTACTACCGATCTACGAGTCTGCATTAGGGGAGTTTTTCTGTTCTTTGATCACATGCTTATATTGTTTTATCATATTCACATTTAGGAACGTTGCATTTCTCTTTTTCGTTCTAAATGTGGGGTTGACATCCCGTATTTAGAACATTGAGGGCAATGTTCGGTTCTAAATGTGGGGTGGGATTATTATCATTATGATCATACATGTACTTATTTGTTTGTTTTTGAGCAACCCCAATATTGTGCCAAAATTTTTAAGATTTTTTAAAATTGTTTGCCAAATTTTTTGAATTTTTCAAAAAAAAAAAAAAAAAAAAAAAAAAAGAAAAAAAAGGAAAAGAAAAAAATTAATTAAAGTAATAATGGATCAATTTTGGGACGTCATCGAACTTTGAGCTTTTTAATAACTTTTAACTTAATTTCATATCAGTTCTTGTTGGATGAGATGTGGGATTGGTTAGGATCAAGTTTTTACTTGGCTTAATGTTTTTTCCTCATTTTACTCGAGGACGAGCAAGGCTTAAATGTGGGGTAGTGATGAAATCACGATTATACATGTTTTATTACAAAAAATGCCCCCATTTATGCTAATATAAATAACAATATTGCGCTTTTAATTGCAAATATTACGTCTATTGTTATTTTTTTTATCAAGGTACCATTGGAGAATTATTAGAGCAAAAGTGAAGCAAAGTGATAATTATTGGAAGATTAGAAGATATAAAGATTGTTGAAAAATTTATTTGGAGCTTGCTTAATGATTTATTAAACTCAAGTGTGAGCTCAAAGCAAGCCCAATTAAAGTCAAAAAATCTTTGGATGACATGGAGCCCAAGATAATATAAGATGGAAGGCAAAAAAAAAAAAAATTATGATCTAAGAAAAACATATATGTGTCATCCCATTCTGTTGGTGATCTCTTGCAAAGCCACCATAACTTGTGAAATTAATTCATTTCTAGAAGAATGCGGGACCCACGCCCATCCTCATGCAAAGCTACTCAACGTCACATACAAACTTGAAATGAAGAAATGTTTGTCATTTTAGTCAATGTGTAATAGCATGAGCCAACAAGAAGTAGCCACCTCATCTCATAAACCCACGCACCCATTTGATTTACCACTGAAATAGGCAACGGTCAAAAGAAAAAAAAGTATGGTGTTCAACGGTCTCTACTCCAACGGTCCATTAACTGCAACGGGTATTTCATTAGTACAAGGATATAAATTGAGAGGAGGAGCAGCATTTATGGATCTATCTTTTTTTTTTACTTCTCAACGCAACTGATGTTTTCATTTTTTCATTTTCTCGATATGTTAGTTTAAACACCCTATCATCTTTTCATCTTTCTTAATTTGCTGTAATGGTTTGCAACTTATATTTACCTAGTTTTATTTACGAGATCTAGAACTTTTTAATATTATCTTCGCACGCTCGTCGAGAACTACTTTTATCATTTTATTTAACCCTTTGCAACATTTAGTTTATTTTCTTTCGATTCATGTTAAGATGATTTAAATAATTTAAATTTGTAGCACTTGTTCTTTCATAGCTTTTAAACTTGTTTACAAAAACAAAAATGGTTACTTAAAATGGCTTTTTAATGCTACATTAGAGTTTATTTAGTTTCAATACATCTTTTAAAAATCATTTTTAATAAAAAGTTTTAATCTTTAGCTTAAATTAATGTTTACTTAGTGTTACAAATAAAAATTTTAGCTTTTAAACAAGTAAAGTTGCAATCTTTTCTTCCCGATCCATCTCAAATTACATAAAGTTACAAGCTTTTAAAGTTTTGAAGAAGATTAAAGGGTTATTAAGGAGCTATCAAGGATAATTAGTGGGTCTTATGGAAGATTTGGGTATATTGAGCGCTTGAATGAGTTATTTAGTTTAGTAGTTGTATCGTCATCATTTTTCTTAATCAATATCCGGTGCTCTCTTATCCTTTTCTTTACTTTTGTTTTATTTCGTTAATTGCCATGTTTTGCTTAATTAATTTCGTCATGTTTATTTTTATTATTATTATGTTTGTTTTTTTGCGATATTAGGATGTTAGAGTAGATTTATTATATGCTTGTTTGGTGATTGGTTGATTTAATGTGGTAGTTAAGTAGTGATTTGGAATGGATGATTATAATTTAAGTTGAGACTTTTGATTTAAACGGTAATCCAAAAATATTGTTTAAAAAAAAAAAAAAGTATAAAATTTGTTTTGACTATAATTTAAAAGTGGCACCACGTACGATTTTAGAACTTTATTCTCTATTTAAGTTAAAAACTTTTTAGTAACAAATCAACTTAAACGAATTTTATAAAAATCAAAATTTAAAGAGTACGATGTGGATTATCGTTGTTTGGATCATTTACATTATTTTCTTGAGTTTATTGGTTAAACGGAACCGGTGACCAATAAACTTGGACTAGCATGTAAATTTATCGAAGGGTCAAATTTCTTATCTTAAATTATTAATCATTCAATCCAAATTACCACTTAGTTACCACTAAAAGTCAATCATATCCAAACGAGTATATTTCTCCTTTATATTTTTGCCCTTATCATTTTAGCCTATCTCGTAGTTTATTCCTTAGCTTTTCTTAGTTTTATTTTGCGTTAGTTCCTTTTAGTTTTCTTTGCCTTAGTTATTATTCGTCTTAGGATTCCCTTTAGTTTTTCCTTAGTCTATAATTATCATAAAAACCCAAAATTAAGTTATCTAAGCATTCGACGAGAACTTAAACGCGCGTCTCTAATTCACCATTCCTTTAGAACGACATCCGGGAGATCTCTTGTCATTATAGTTAGGTGTTTTGATTTGTATCCGTATCTTTCCTTCCCCTTTACAAATTATTTTTGGTGGGCCCCACAACGACCCCATCATCCGCCGAAAAAAATGGGAAGTTCAAGTTGGATATAGGTTGGGCTGAATTGTCATGACTACGAGGTCAGTGCTCTTTATGTGTGTCACGACGTATACTATATTTTGGCTACATTTTGAATAACTGCTAGAAAGTAATAAACAGACTTTCTTAGCTCTTCAATAAGCAAATACGCACATGATAGAGTACATCTGTTGGGTTTTGAGATTCTACTGCTCAGAATTTAACTAAGTGTCAAACTGTTGCTGATGAGAATCTGCTGCTAGTATTATGAATCTGCTGCTAGTGTTATCAAACTGCTGCTATGTGAATCTGCTGCTGAAGAGTCTGCTGCTTAAGAGATAAACTTGTATACACGGATGGATAATTATGGAATAGATAGTGAGGGTGGTTATGTAACTTCTTCAAACAAGTTTAAATACCTAATTGGATCTCATAATTAGTTTTTACGCGCTCCAAATTGAAGTTTCCTCAAACCCTAACACTCCATTATTCTCAAAGTCAAAAATCCCCAATTCTCTAAACCCTAATTCATGTAATCAACATGCACCTGGGCAGAAAGTCATAATAATGTTTCTTTATTGGATGAAACGGTGGTTCCAGAAGGCTTCACAGACATGGTTAAGATTTTAAATGCTACTTCTCTTAGGTATGCATTAACTGTGAATCCTACTATATATATTTCCTACATCAAACAGTTTTGGCTTACTGCAAAAGTCAAAACTAGGAATGGGGAAAAACATATTAACGCCATGGTAGATGGTCAACAAGTACTTGTCAGTGAATCATCTATCAGAGAACTTCTTCTCTTTGATGATGAAACAGAGACTAAGTGTCTTGCTAACTCTTCCATTTTTGAAGGTTTAAAAGATTTGGGATATGAGGGCCAACATTCTGGTTTAAAATTTCAAAAAGGGCTTCTCTGTTCTCAATATAAATGTTTGGTTCATAATTTTCTTCATTAATAACAACAACAACAATACCCAATCCCGCGGAAGCGAGGTATGGGGGAGGTAGAATGTAGACAGATCCTACCCCTACCCCAGCAAAACTGGGAGTAGAGAGACTGCTTCCAGGAGACCTCTGGCAAGTGCAAAAGTGCGAGTGATAGAAAAAGAGAGACCTGCAAACAAAGCAAAGGAGACCCATTTAATTTTTCAAACATGATTTTGGAAGGGATAGCTAAAAGTATCAAAGAGTCTGGTTCATACTTACTTTATCCAAGATTTATTCAACTCTTTGTGGAAAACCAACTTTTAAAAGTAAGAACACATAAAGCCACTTATGAATCTCCTAAGTTGGTTCCTAAAATGTTTACTTTCTTACTTAAAAATGGAAAAGGATTTTCAGGCACACTTATATCACTTACACCTTATATGGTGCAAATCGTGCAAAATACTCAGGGTGAAGGATCAGGAACTCCCACTGATTCCCATCACACACGCAATTTTACTGCATCTGTCACACAACTAAGAATACTCTATGCCCGTAGGAAAGCCAACAAGAACACTGAGCAACCTCAGGCTAGTGTTAGGATGGATGTACATGATGAGGCTGTCCTAGGTGATGGAGAGGACATGTTGGCAAGGGCTGTCACTACTGCTACTAGCTTAGCAGCAGAGCAGGACCGTGATAACATAAGTAAGACCCAAACCAAGACAACATCTAGTGAGGAGGGTTCTGATGAATCTAAATCCAATGATGGTAACCCTAGCCACATGGCAAATACAGGGGGCTCAGATGATCAAACTAGGTTTGATACTGAGTTTAAGTCCCAAGATTCACTTCTCGAACCAGGTTACATAAGTCGAAGTGATGAGGACAAATCAGTGACAAATGAATTGATGGATGATACTGTACAAAATGACAATGTCAATGATTCACCTCTCGGACCAGGTCAGACAGGTCGAAGTGATGAGACTAGTATGAAATTTTAAAGAAATTGATGGCTACATGTACCAACCTGGAGCTTAAGTGTGAAACTTTGGAGGATAAGATTCTTGGTCTTCAAACTTTTTCTAATGAACAAGCTAAGAAAATTACAAAGTTGCAGAGAAAGATAAAGACTTTAATGAAATCAAGATCTTCAACCTCCTTAAGAAGATTGAAGAAAGTGGGCACATCTCAAGTTGTCAGTTCTCCTGAGCATTCTGTCAATTTGGAAGAGGATGCTTCCAAACAGGGGAGGAATGAAGAACAAAATGAGGAAATGGGTTCAGGGGAGGCTAATTTGGTGAAAGATGATGCTAGGTTGGATGTGGATACTGGTAAGGTTCCAGGGGAGGTTACAATGAATGATGAAATGGAGGTTGAAAGTCATCAAGATATGGATGGTTTTGTGGTTACAAAAAAGTAGGGTAATGAAGCTATAATGGAAGAGTTGGTTTGTGTTCAAGAGAATGAGGTAGAAAAACTCAAAACTTTGGGGCCTGAGCAATTAGTAAAGGCTACAGGGTTGATGGTGAAGCTTTGAAAAGTCTGGGTGATTCTGTAGCTAAGGATATGGACACTGCTATTACTACTGACAAGACAAATGACTCTGCTGCTGCACAAAATTCTACTGCTCAGGATTCTGCTGCTCATGAACATGTTGCTGATCCTGCTGCTAATGAGAAACTCAATTCTGCTGATGCACAAGGTTCTACTGCTGGATCTAGTGACAAAGCTGCTGCTGAGGCCATGGTGTTGTTAAGCAAGAAGACACCAGATGTTCAACCTAAATCAAAAACTTAACCAACAACACAGCAATCAACACAACCAAGTCAATCACAACCACAACAACCAACATCCACTATAACATCTCCATTACCAAGAGTACCTGTAAAGGGAGTAGTAATCAGAGAACCTGCTGCTTCAAAAAGACATACAAGTTCAATTTCATCATCTACTGCTACCGATAAAGGGAATGGCAAGGTTACTGAAGAACCTATGCTAGATTCTGATGATGATGAAATAGATTACTCCCATATTCCTTTTCATTATTTGCCTAAAGAGTTACAAATTGAGCATGATTCAGCTGTTGCAAGGAAAGAATAAGAGCAAGAAGATATTGCTAAGCAACAACTACTACAACAACAAAAATAAAGGGCTGATAAGGAAGCTGAGGATTTGAAGAGGTATGAGGAATGGGTAGATGAGAAAATAAGAATGGATGCTGACATTGAATTCTCTAAGTTAGTGAAAATTGAAGAACAAGAAGTTCCAGAATTTGATGTTTTAGCTTGGATGAAAAAATTCACAGCAAGGAAAAAGAAAGCAGTTGTTGCTGTAAGAAGGAAGAAGAAAGTTCTCAGAGGACCAACTCCACTTCAACAAAGGAGAGAGCATGAGAGATACCTTAAAAACATGAAGGGTTGTAAACATGTACAATTGAAACACAAGACAGGTCAAGAGGTTTTTAATTTGTATCAACATGCTAAAAAGGAAATGGATACCTTCTTTCCTATGGGTTGTGCAAGAGATGAAGAACATTTTGCTCAAATGGACAAGAAGTTGGTACCTGAGAAAGTTAGTGAAGCAGAGCTTAAAGAGGCAGAGGTTATTGAAGAAGAAAAGACTTCTTCTAGCAGAGGTACAAAAAGAAAAAAGTATAAGGAAGAAAACTTTTGCTAGGAAAAATCAGAATGTAGCAGTGCAGAGCAATTGTGAATCTGAAGATGATGAAAATGATGAGTATGTGGATGATTTTGAACATATTCCTCCTGAGCATTTAAAACAACAAATGCAGGTTCTAACTATGGTTGCTAAGAGGGAAGAACCTTAGGTAGTTGATGCTGAACTAGTGGGAATCAAATATCCAATTATTCAAGTAACTACAGGATCTCTAAACACTGTTGGAACATTTCATGATGTCAAAAGATCTGATGGAAAGACATCTAGATTTCTTAGACTTCAACAGATGTTGTATTATTTTGATAGAGAGGATATTTGAACTCTATGGAGGTTGTTCAAAGAAAAGTATGGTGCTACAAAGTTTAATGTGGTGACTTATAATGATCAAGAAGCTATGTCTGACTATATTATCTGGAGAGCTTTGAAACTTATGTTTGATCCTTCTTTGGAAGACTCAGAGTGGACAGAGATCAGAAGGTACAAAGTCAGAAAATGGATGCTCGTTCAAAGTTCTGGGGTTTATGATTTAGACATTGGGCCACACACTTTATATATTTTGATTGAAAAGGATTATCCATTGGCAACTTGCTTGGAAATTATTTATCAGATGGTGAATGGTGTTAGGCAGTTTAAGCTACAAAAGGCCTATGATACTGATGATCAAGCTTTTGACTTGTTATCAAAATATAAGAAGATCCTTGGTCAACATTCATCTAAGAAGAAGTAGTGTGTTTGGAAGCATCCTCCTGGTGTTTAATCAAGCTTTGAAGAAACTTAATTATTTAGAAATAAATATTAAGTTTAGGGGATGATTGTTGGGTTTTGAGATTCCACTGCTCAGAATTTAACTAAGTGTCAAACTGCTGCTGATGAGAATCTGCTGCTAGTATTATGAATCTGCTGCTAGTATTATTAAACTGCTGCTGAAGAGTCTACTGCTTAAGAGATAAACTTGTATACACGGATGGATAATTATGGAATAGATAGTGTGTATATCTTATATGTTTAGGAAGATATTATCTTGTGTAGAAAGTTATTGTAAACCTAATAGGACTTCTTGGTCTATAAAAGGAGGTGCCTAGGGTTAGAGTAGGTAGGTATTATTATTCTCGATTCACTTCAAGGTTGTAAAACCCTAGCATTATTGAGTGCTCGTATAATTAATATATTGAAGTGTTAAAAGTGTTTAAAACTGTTCTTCTTAAGTTAAGCTTTAATATTCCATGTTATGGCTCAAGTGTTAATTCAAGTCAACTTCTATAAGATCGTTTGCTCAACTGGGATCAACAACCTCAAATAAGCTTAGCCAAACACCACTTATGTTTATGCTACCTTATATTTCTTTTTGTAAGTCGAATGTTAAAATATTTATGTTTATGCTATTTTGATGTTAAAATAATGTGAATGTTATAGAGTCAAAAGGGGGAATGTTATTAGTCATCTGTCTATCAACATGGGTTCAACAAACGCTCATGGTTCTATTAAGCAGCGATTGAGACACCACCAAACAATCAATAATCTAAAGACATTTAGTGCCCCACATTTGTCCTAAAAAATAAAGGTATGTATGTTGTTGTTGCAAGTATATGTGAAACTTCGAAAAGCGTATCAGCTGCTAAACATGTTTAATAATACATTCAGTCATTCTGTTATTGAAAGTAAGTAGGCTCATATTTAGTGTCACACCCCCAAAATACCCGAATGGCAGCGGAATGGAATACCTGGGAGTGACTGTCATAGCACCATAGTTACAGTTATATTGAACGACCTAAAGTGTCGTTTAGAAAATATAGCGTTTGATCATTTAAAACATTCAGAGTTTACAAAGCTTAGGTCCCCAAAAGAGTTTACCAATATAGTTAAAATAAGTTCAACAAGATCAAACGTTTCATAAGTGCAGAAAATATGGTGAGACGCGTCGACTCCGCGACTCCATGAAGGTCCAAATGAATGCACATGAGCTACCTTAATAACCTGAGAAATACATTGCGAAAACGGTCAACATAAAGTTGGTGAATAATCATAGGTTTATAAGTAAATCGTAAGTACATAAGCCCACAAGTATAAAGTAAAGTGACAAAATGTCAAAAAGCTACATTGTCTCTTAAGCTCATGGCACCGAAGCTAGACTTAATAATGGCCCCACCAGAGTGTTTACCAGACACTCAATTCATTAAGACATGAAATGCATTCGTCCCGTTGGAGCAACCCAACGCGAATGGAGGCGTCACCCTCGATAGATCTATCCACTCACTCCCGCTTAGTACTAGAAATTAACGGTCCATGATAATAAAGGGGACTTGTCAAGACGTGGTAATAAGGCAACTTAAGCAATGTATGGAATTTGTAATACTTGGGCATGTACAAAAATAATTGTGCAATGTATTCTCCCCCGTGGGATTTAAAATCAAATAAGTAATTAAAACGGGGCTATGAAGACTCACCTGGAGTGATAGTACAAAGATGGTACAATGATGGTAAAGTAGTCGGGACAATGAGGCGCGAACACTAGCCGCAACCTAAATGAATAATCGTGATCTAATTTAGATCATGCCGTGATGTAGTGAATGCACATGCACATGATACCTATACCACTCATAATTTGGAAATACTAGTTATCGTCATAGTAAAATAGTTTCCATACTTAGGAAAAATAAGTCCAAATATAGAAGTATATAACTTGTCGTATTATCTCGTATGAAAATGTTAGCGTTATATTCCTCGTATCGAAAACCTTAAAATAACGTCGTTAAGTCGTATAAATATTCTCTTGGGTTGTACGTATTCATTTGTTAAGAATATAGTCCTTAGTAACATTTCTAGAAAATATACCATTTAGTGCGTAAGTTATTATTTTTATTGGTGAGCATATATATATATATATATATATATATATAATTGACAATGTTAAAACGGGTATAACTCGGTCGTTTTAAGCTTGTTTTCCTTGTTCTTTATGTCCACGGATTCGTTTTAGTATGTAGTAATATATTTTCGATAGCTCGGTTCCTCTAGATTACGTTTAACACCTCTTTTTGTCCGTCGAAAACTGCCAAACAGCATGCAGTTTTTATAAGAAATAGTTTTCGTCGTTAAATTTGCAAAAATCATAACTCCTTCGTTATAAGCTCGTTTTAATCCATTCTTTCGCCTAAAGTTTCGTTTTTGAAAGTATTTTCTAAATCTTTGGTCAAAAATTACCCATCAATTACTGATTTTCCCACGAAATAAAAATAGGGACAGTAGGTCAATATGTAGTTTCAAAAACCATTTCTAGGGTTCTAATCTAGTTCCATCTTCAATCAAACCACTTTCAATCACCACAAAACTAGTCTAATCCTACCATACACCTTCTTAGGGTGTCATGGGTCCTTAAACATCATCAATCCACTAGGTCTAACAAGGGTTTCTCATGTTTTCATTTCTAGGGTTCAAAGTTAAATATGTACAAAATAGAGTGGTATAAATCATTATATGCATGAGTTCTTGTAAGAAAAGTATATAACCATAGTAATAACTTGTAAAAATTATAAAAATGAGTTTGTTACTTACTTGAAGGTTTAGGGAGTTTGGATGATGAAAACCTACTAATCCTTGAGTTTCTATTTCAAAACTCCAACAAGGATGACTATGTGAACAAGTTTATGTCTAGATCTTGGAAAATTTGATGTTCTTGCTTCTTGATCACCCTAGATCGATTCACCCCAAAGAAAAATGAGAGAAAAAAATAGTTTACTTGCACTTGGAAAATGATTTGTGATAAAATGGATGAAAAGTGTATTTTATACTTAGAGACAAGAATTTGGTGAGCATTAAATTTGGTTGTTGAATTAGGCTCATGAGATGGCTTAGGAGGGGGGGGGGGGGGGCGGTTCACAAAGGAGGGAAAAGGGGGGGATGTTGGGTGATTATTTAGGGAGTTAATGGTAAGATTGTGTAGTATTAGTTGGTTTTAGGTTTTATCGGGTACCGGGTTTGCTAGAAATAAATTTTATTGAAGTTATTCGGGTCTTAATAAAGTCGTAAAAGTTGTAAAAATATGTTGGGTACAAGTATGGAGAGTTTGGGTGATTATTGTTTAATTTTTATGAAAACCGTCGTTATTAAATTAGACGTACGATACGTACTAAATAAATTTCCAAAATACCGGGTGAATTAATATTATAAGTTTTATATTATTAAAAATGAATATATAAAAATATATTGGGATAATAGTCGGGAGTGTCGGACATGCTAGTCACGTTTATAGTTCGCGTATTAGTGTTTATTTAAAATAAACATACATAAATCGTTACTTATACCAAAAGTATTAATTTAGTTATCCTACGAGTGGAATAGTATGCGAGTGCCATAATGAGGATATGCAGACTATTTCTAGTCTATATGAAGTGTCCCAATGATAATGCATGAATTCGCTCCTGAACCAATACGGTTACGCGAATTTTTGAATACCCGTAAACTATGTTTACTATGAAATGAGTAATGCACGTGAATAGTGGTTTCTCTCGGAAATGAATAGTGTCAAGTGAATAGTAAAATTTCTGAATGTTTCTCAGAATGTCAAATTGACCTCAAAAATGGTGAATAGTGATTCGATGAATAGTAACTTGTGAATAGTAAATTGTCGAGGTTTGGAAAATGACCGGAAATTACGAGTTGTGACAGTCTTCCCTTCTAACAGGAACTTCGTCCCGAAGTTCAGTTTTGGTTGGTCTCTGAAGTATGTTTGGTAAAAAGACGTAGATACTTGAGTTGCATTTGGTCTCCCCGTTCCCAAGTAAATTCGGGATCTCTTCAAGGATTCCAGCGAACTTTCACGATAGGAATTCGACTTTGCTTCAACCGTTCGACCTCACGGTCCATGTATGACACCCCCAAAATTTTACAACGCAGCGGAATACCAATTTGGGTGTCACTTCATAGTTCATAAAAACAAGTTACATAACACGACCTCAAAAGAGACGTTTAATAAAATGTCACATTCGATTTGATAAATCAGAGTACAAATGTCCCAACAATTTCTATTTAAAAATTAAGTTACAAGAGTTAAATATGACACGTGTATATTTTAAAGATAAAAGGTTATCGAATGTGTAGAAAACAAGTCTTTCAATATTTGATATCCACGCGACTCCGATTGCTCCCAATGCTCAGCTAGCAAAATAATACCTGAGAAAATACATGCTAAAAAGTCAACATAAAGTTGAGTGAATTCATAGAGTTTAATAAGTAATAAGTTGAATACAAGCATTATTTATCGGGCGACAAGTATTGCAATTACATGTCGGTTTATTTGATTATAGTATTGAGTTCATGTAACCGAACCTTGACGATTTTTAATAATGCCCCGGAAAGGTAAATTTTGCCATTTACCACAATTCTAACTATTATGTGTCCGTATCCCGAACAAGGCCCGCCAAGCCTAATATGCATATCCATAATACTAGCGTTTACTACTCGAGTAATTAACGGTTCATGAGGGGACTTAATTGGCAAAAAGCATTCAATATCTATAATCGTATAATCGGGTCCAGCATACCAAAAACTACTTGTATTCAGTTTGTAAAAACTAGCATGTATCCCCCTCGCGAGGTTTATAAAATATTTAAGTAAGTAAAATGCGAGGCTATGAACTCACCTTGATGATACGGTAGACATGATAAAGTAATGTCGATAGTTATAGTAGGAATGGCTCCAAAAGGCAACCTGAATAATATGGAAGTCTGAGATGTTGATAATTTAAGCTTGAATTATCGTGAATAATGATTTGAAACAATATCGAATGATAAAATGTTTTGAGTGATAAAGGTGGCTTGCGATTAAGGAAATAAAAGCGATAAAGAAAATGCATAAATTGCATACACATATAAAATGTATACAATTAGTCGACATGTATAATCATATTCCTTAGAATCCATGTAACCTTTACACTCTCTTAATTAGACTCATTAAGTGTTTCGCATAACAACTATACTTAATTTTAATTCATTCCGCCTAATATGTAACTTTTAGTAAAAATTCCCATTTTGACCCATTACCGCAATTTAGACTTTTAGACATACACAAAGCCAACGACTAATTTATTAGTCGCAAAATATTTAGTCTTACTTATTAAGTTCTACGCTAAAACAATTTTATAATGTTACTAGACTATTAGAAGAGTTTTGCCGAAATTGACTTTTGTAATATATTCTCCAAATCTGACCCGTCCGAAACGACCCGATAGATGACATTTTCACGCTTCGGACTCAAAAGAGATTTTGTGTAAAACGACGTTCTGGAAAACTTTTTAGTTATAGCCGAGACCTGAATCTCAACGTAAAATGACCAAAATGCCCCTGCAAGTTTCAGCTGGTAGTTTGACTTTTTAAATAAACTGCAGTAGTTTGACTTTCCGTTTTGACCCGTTATATTACACTTTCGTGACTCGGACTCTAAAGATATTTAATGCAAAACGACATTCCGAGCAACTTTCATGTTTTAACGGAAGGCCGGTTCGGACCAGAAAAGGCTCAAAACCCCGTTTAAAAACTGCATCCGCTCACTTTTTATAAATTAAGTGCTGTCATTTTAAAAAGAAAAATTGTAGAACTGGTTTTTAATCAAAATTACCCTCATTTTCGCACTTTCACACCCCAATTCCTCGCGGTAGCCTAAAAACATTGTTTCGGACAACTTTCGTGTTTTGGCCGAAGGTCGAAACGGGCCAGAAAATGACGAAAATGCCCTTATTCAGATCTGACAGCAACAAAATTTTATACTAGTGCTGTTTGGAATTTTATAATTTTTCTAAATTTCAAATGACCGCCAAACGTTCGTTATTAAGAGTTAGAAGCCGAATTTTATATCAAAACGTTCATATTAACATCCTCTATCATATTTAAAAGACAAAAATCAGTTTCAAAAATTTCAACCTAGGCGAAACAAGCCTCAACTTTCTGGTCTAAAATGGGTAGCTTTAAACCCCTTCAAACTTCAATTTTCGCAATATATAACATCACCATAACCTCTAACTAGCCTAACCCCATTCACTAATCATCCCAACTATTAATCCAACCTTAATAATAATATTTCACACATCACCACATGGATTCTAAGTACTAGATTATAAACATGCATGCATATATATATAACAAAAAATCAAATTAAGACCAAAGAAAATACTTACAAAAGATGTATAGAAACAAGAAGATGATCAAAACCACAAACCCTTGTGGTTTTGATGATTCGGTCGAGCACAAGGAGGAACAAAGGAAACCAAAAACTTGATTTCTTCAAAAACCCAACAAGATTAAACAAAAAAATGGTGATGTTTAAGAGGTTGTGATGATTCGTTCGTGGTGTTAGAGGAGGTTTTAGAGCGCGTGATTGGTACCAATAGATAGATCTCGAAAAGATGGTGAAGATGGTGGTGTTGTTTTTATGGTGAGGGCGGCGGTGGCGGAGCTATGGTGGTTGTAAGGTGGCGGTGGTGTTGTAGTTTTAAGAGAGAGAGAGAGTTTGAAGATGGGTGTTGGTTGTGTTGCTTCTGTTTCAATCCAGCCAACCACAAGGACGATATTATGTAATTTACTAAAAAAAAAATCCTTTTAGTAATAATAATAATAATACTTGTGAGGTGTGTAGGGATTTTAAGTAGCCCGGTGTCAATACACGGACCAAACCCGAAACTTAAATAATCAAATGACTTTCAAACCGAACCTGTTCCAAAAATAATAATATCCGATCCAACAATAAAATATAATTAAAATTGTTAGGTTATCCTATTTTGTTTTCTTTTTAAGTGTATACACGGTATCACGGGTATGCTTGGTCCGTAAAAATATAAAAGAAACCCGAAAATTTGCGTTTATAGAAAACGTTTTTATAAAATAATAAATAACTTATTTTAATATGTTTATTAAAATAATTTATGATAATTAAATATAAAATTAATTATTATCGTGTCGGTACGCGCTGTGTGTAGTTTTTCACTTTTTGCGAGATAATTTATCGTTTTCAAATCAAATGAGTTATAAAAATTGAAAATGAAATATGAGTAATAATGATTATAATTTATTATAAAATAAGTCCGGAAAATTTACGGGTGCGTGTCACGACGTACGCGGTTAAACTCTATCGATAAATCTAATTTACTTAAAATAAGATAATTAGTAATTGTAAATAGTAAAATAATGACATGAAAATTTTGAAATGTCACAGCACGTACCCCTTAAGAGAGCGACGTCCCGGCGCTCAATTCTTCTTAATCATTTTTGGTCGTTTTAAAGATTTTTTATTTTTTATTTTTTATTTTTATTTTTTTATTTTTTTTATTTTTTTTTTTTTGGGATGGAAGCATGTATAAAAACCATGTTGAAACTCGGGTTTATGGTTGTGATTGTAGAATGTCTATTTTCAATTTTTTTTTTTTTTTTTTTTTATTTATTTATTTTTTTTTTTTTTATTATTTTTTTTTTTTTTAGGAATCGTTAGTTGAAATGAAGTTTAAATCAGTAATATCCTCAAGACGTGATTAAAATATGATGTATAAAAAGTGTGATTTGAAATATAGGGCATGGTGTCATTATAAATATTGGTTATGATTTTTACAAAAGAGGGTGGTTAGAACCGACTCTTTAACTTAAGAAGATCATTTTGGTAATTTAAACACTTGTGAAATATTTGTAAAATTTTCATAAAGACGCATAAAATTTTTATAGAAGACCATGGAGGTACTTAATGCATTTTGTGCTCGGGATTTTGACAAAGTAAAAAGGTAGCAATGAAGATAGAACAAGTGATAGAAATTACATAATGTGTAAGCAATGGTATGAGGGAACAAATAGAATGTCGTGAGGGTCCTTAAAGGAAAGGATAGAACAAAAGTGTTGGCGATAAGACAATAGGAGACAAGGAATTTATGAAGTCGCTAATTTGTGGAAGCGAATAATAGTACATTATTATTAGCTTATCAAGCTCGCGGCGGTTGATACAAAATCGGAAAAAATCAACGTAACAAATTACGAGTCGAGAGAAGTTCATAGCCCAAAGAATGATTCGTACACACGCTATAGTAGATACACATAAGCCCACTCATTCATAACTCGTCACTTACATAAAGAGGCGTCCCGATCCATGTAAGTGAAGATTTATGAATTTATGGTTCGGCGGTTTATAATTTCCTTATTCAATGAAGAAGCGTCCCAATTCATTTCAATAAGACGATTATAAATCATCCTACTTAAGTATGTCCATCACAAAAAATACACAACAAGATCAAGTGCTAAAATAAATAAAAGAATGTCTAATTAACGATATGATTCATCAAAATCATAAGAAGAAGTAACGAGAATAATAATATGACATTAGTCAATCGCATTCGCAAAGGTAAGTGCCAAAGGATGACACGATCTGAGATGACAAGTTAAGGTCGTACTCCTGTCAATTGGAAGATTTCAAAACAATGGATAACGAAAACAACATACACGATTCAAAGGCGTAAGAAGAATGGTCACACTCAGAGTTGAAAAATAAAATTACTAGTGGAATTGACAAAGTACACCGAATGTCAATATCATCAGAAGGAAATAAAGTAAAGTAGTGAAAATGTTTCGGAGATCATCGCATCGTTCATAAACGGTTAAAGTAAACGAACTCATTAATACATACAATAGCACAACACACATGTGTAAGGATTTGAGAAGAGAGTAACACATATATGTACGGGTATCCTTATATAATACTAGTATCGACGTTTGAGTGAGGAAATAAGAAAACACAAAGTACGCGATAATCGGAGTGGTTAGCGTATAAATAACCGACCGATATAAAGTAAATAGTATGACATCATAAGATAGGCATGAGAGAGCGAAATCATGACTAGGGGATATATTCATTAGTCATATAATAGAAGTATGGAAGCAAAATATAGCATATAAGTTACCTGGGAGCAAGCGTGCGCGGATATCGAACAATGGTGAAAAACTTAAAAAAAAAAAAAATTTTGAAAATCAGTTATAGTTTAGGTTTTGAAAACGACCTAATTCGCTATAACTAATGCTCTGGTACCATTCTATGACACCCCCAAAATTTTACAACGCAGCGGAATACCAATTTGGGTGTCACTTCATAGTTCATAAAAACAAGTTACATAACACGACCTCAAAAGAGACGTTTAATAAAATGTCACATTCGATTTGATAAATCAGAGTACAAATGTCCCAACAATTTCTATTTAAAAATTAAGTTACAAGAGTTAAATATGACACGTGTATATTTTAAAGATAAAAGGTTATCGAATGTGTAGAAAACAAGTCTTTCAATATTTGATATCCACGCGACTCCGATTGCTCCCAATGCTCAGCTAGCAAAATAATACCTGAGAAAATACATGCTAAAAAGTCAACATAAAGTTGAGTGAATTCATAGAGTTTAATAAGTAATAAGTTGAATACAAGCATTATTTATCGGGCGACAAGTATTGCAATTACATGTCGGTTTATTTGATTATAGTATTGAGTTCATGTAACCGAACCTTGACGATTTTTAATAATGCCCCGGAAAGGTAAATTTTGCCATTTACCACAATTCTAACTATTATGTGTCCGTATCCCGAACAAGGCCCGCCAAGCCTAATATGCATATCCATAATACTAGCGTTTACTACTCGAGTAATTAACGGTTCATGAGGGGACTTAATTGGCAAAAAGCATTCAATATCTATAATCGTATAATCGGGTCCAGCATACCAAAAACTACTTGTATTCAGTTTGTAAAAACTAGCATGTATCCCCCTCGCGAGGTTTATAAAATATTTAAGTAAGTAAAATGCGAGGCTATGAACTCACCTTGATGATACGGTAGACATGATAAAGTAATGTCGATAGTTATAGTAGGAATGGCTCCAAAAGGCAACCTGAATAATATGGAAGTCTGAGATGTTGATAATTTAAGCTTGAATTATCGTGAATAATGATTTGAAACAATATCGAATGATAAAATGTTTTGAGTGATAAAGGTGGCTTGCGATTAAGGAAATAAAAGCGATAAAGAAAATGCATAAATTGCATACACATATAAAATGTATACAATTAGTCGACATGTATAATCATATTCCTTAGAATCCATGTAACCTTTACACTCTCTTAATTAGACTCATTAAGTGTTTCGCATAACAACTATACTTAATTTTAATTCATTCCGCCTAATATGTAACTTTTAGTAAAAATTCCCATTTTGACCCATTACCGCAATTTAGACTTTTAGACATACACAAAGCCAACGACTAATTTATTAGTCGCAAAATATTTAGTCTTACTTATTAAGTTCTACGCTAAAACAATTTTATAATGTTACTAGACTATTAGAAGAGTTTTGCCGAAATTGACTTTTGTAATATATTCTCCAAATCTGACCCGTCCGAAACGACCCGATAGATGACATTTTCACGCTTCGGACTCAAAAGAGATTTTGTGTAAAACGACGTTCTGGAAAACTTTTTAGTTATAGCCGAGACCTGAATCTCAACGTAAAATGACCAAAATGCCCCTGCAAGTTTCAGCTGGTAGTTTGACTTTTTAAATAAACTGCAGTAGTTTGACTTTCCGTTTTGACCCGTTATATTACACTTTCGTGACTCGGACTCTAAAGATATTTAATGCAAAACGACATTCCGAGCAACTTTCATGTTTTAACGGAAGGCCGGTTCGGACCAGAAAAGGCTCAAAACCCCGTTTAAAAACTGCATCCGCTCACTTTTTATAAATTAAGTGCTGTCATTTTAAAAAGAAAAATTGTAGAACTGGTTTTTAATCAAAATTACCCTCATTTTCGCACTTTCACACCCCAATTCCTCGCGGTAGCCTAAAAACATTGTTTCGGACAACTTTCGTGTTTTGGCCGAAGGTCGAAACGGGCCAGAAAATGACGAAAATGCCCTTATTCAGATCTGACAGCAACAAAATTTTATACTAGTGCTGTTTGGAATTTTATAATTTTTCTAAATTTCAAATGACCGCCAAACGTTCGTTATTAAGAGTTAGAAGCCGAATTTTATATCAAAACGTTCATATTAACATCCTCTATCATATTTAAAAGACAAAAATCAGTTTCAAAAATTTCAACCTAGGCGAAACAAGCCTCAACTTTCTGGTCTAAAATGGGTAGCTTTAAACCCCTTCAAACTTCAATTTTCGCAATATATAACATCACCATAACCTCTAACTAGCCTAACCCCATTCACTAATCATCCCAACTATTAATCCAACCTTAATAATAATATTTCACACATCACCACATGGATTCTAAGTACTAGATTATAAACATGCATGCATATATATATAACAAAAAATCAAATTAAGACCAAAGAAAATACTTACAAAAGATGTATAGAAACAAGAAGATGATCAAAACCACAAACCCTTGTGGTTTTGATGATTCGGTCGAGCACAAGGAGGAACAAAGGAAACCAAAAACTTGATTTCTTCAAAAACCCAACAAGATTAAACAAAAAAATGGTGATGTTTAAGAGGTTGTGATGATTCGTTCGTGGTGTTAGAGGAGGTTTTAGAGCGCGTGATTGGTACCAATAGATAGATCTCGAAAAGATGGTGAAGATGGTGGTGTTGTTTTTATGGTGAGGGCGGCGGTGGCGGAGCTATGGTGGTTGTAAGGTGGCGGTGGTGTTGTAGTTTTAAGAGAGAGAGAGAGTTTGAAGATGGGTGTTGGTTGTGTTGCTTCTGTTTCAATCCAGCCAACCACAAGGACGATATTATGTAATTTACTAAAAAAAAAATCCTTTTAGTAATAATAATAATAATACTTGTGAGGTGTGTAGGGATTTTAAGTAGCCCGGTGTCAATACACGGACCAAACCCGAAACTTAAATAATCAAATGACTTTCAAACCGAACCTGTTCCAAAAATAATAATATCCGATCCAACAATAAAATATAATTAAAATTGTTAGGTTATCCTATTTTGTTTTCTTTTTAAGTGTATACACGGTATCACGGGTATGCTTGGTCCGTAAAAATATAAAAGAAACCCGAAAATTTGCGTTTATAGAAAACGTTTTTATAAAATAATAAATAACTTATTTTAATATGTTTATTAAAATAATTTATGATAATTAAATATAAAATTAATTATTATCGTGTCGGTACGCGCTGTGTGTAGTTTTTCACTTTTTGCGAGATAATTTATCGTTTTCAAATCAAATGAGTTATAAAAATTGAAAATGAAATATGAGTAATAATGATTATAATTTATTATAAAATAAGTCCGGAAAATTTACGGGTGCGTGTCACGACGTACGCGGTTAAACTCTATCGATAAATCTAATTTACTTAAAATAAGATAATTAGTAATTGTAAATAGTAAAATAATGACATGAAAATTTTGAAATGTCACACCATGCTTTCTACTGGTTCTCTTACCAAGTTTAGGTTTATCTTTGGGTTGGATTCCTTTCCAAATGGGATTATGAGTGACTAGTCTGCAGGTCATTTCCTGGATTTGAATGGGTGAAACATAGTTGTGTAATCCGGTTGTTCTCTAACAAGGCTCAAGTCTGACGGCCACTAGGCCTTCTCTGTCTGAAATATTACGTGGTCCAGTGTATATCGGGTTTAACTTTCCCAGTTTTCTGAATGATATCATGCCTTTCCTAGGCAGAACTTTCAACATGATCTGGCTACCAACTTGAAGTTTTAATGGTTTACAACTTATAGAATTTGTAATTGATTCTTGACCTGTAGGAAATTTCTGGTTATTTCATGAATGCCTACTGGAATAGTGAGTTTGGCTTTTTCCGAGTTCGGTTCGTCAATAGATGATCAGTGCTTCTTCAGGTTTATATTGTAATATGGGTAATATATGTTGCTGAACTATGTCAGAACTCCAATCTTATATGTCAGTTGGTCGATTCTAAAATGAATCTTAAATGGTCCAATATACTAAAGGTTAAATCCCTCGTGTTACTAGAATCGTATCATGCCTCTCCAAGGCAAAGCTTTCAATTTAGTTCGTTCTTTCACGTGAATCTAGTTAATTTGCTTGTTCAAGGATACCCAATCCGTATGATGTGCGTCATGTACCAACCTAACTTCTACCAGTTTCTCGTTGCTTGTAACTGGTTCTTGACTTGTGAAATTTCCTTTGTTGTTCCATGGTTTAGTTCTAGACCAGTGAATTTAACTTTCCGATTTCGGTTGGTAAACGGGTAATTGGTACTTCGACCATAAAGTGCCTCAAATGGTGTAGTCTCTATGCTCGCGCGATAACTATGGTTGTAAAAGAATCCGATTTATGGTAAATGGTTAGTCCAACCATTTCTAAAGTCAATCACTCATTCTTTGAGCACAACTTTCCTATGTTTGAATCGTTCTCTTGTTCTGACCATTGGTCTGAGGATAATAGGCGGTGTTTACATCTAAATGGGGTTCCGAATGAAATCTTAAAATGATTGTTAGAAGTCTAAGGTGATTCGATTACCTTTATCAGGAACAATTGAAATAGGTACAATAAATCTTGTGACTAATTCCTCCACGTTACGTCTTTCGAACTCAGCGTCATATAAAGGGGATAGGCTATGGGTAACAAACTTTGATTTCTTGTGTTTTGGTCTAATGGATTGCTAAGACATGTGTCATTCTTTGCCTACTGTGCTTGGTCTCCATTTATGACGTTTGTAATCGTTCTATGGTGTTCCTCCTAGTTTCCTTCATCACATATTCCAATATTCCTTATTGTCAAATCACAAAGCCCTAAATGCATAAGCGATGTAGTATGGTGATTGGTTTTCAAAATTTATTTCGCGATTTTTGAGTTCTTGGTCAAAATCTTTTTCTGAATAAACGAATTTAGAAAATGGAGCAAATGGTTTACTAAATAATATCTTTCTTGATGATTCAAAATTCAATAGTTAGGAAATGTGACGCGGTTTTCAAATAGGTTGTGAATAGGACTGTTTACCAAAGTGTGATGTATATATATTTTCCCATTGTACAATGGTTTTGCTAAATATTGACTAAAAAGGATCGTATTTATTCAAAATAGGCAATTCAAAAATTATCTTCTACAAGATATGTGTTTTGTATAAACACAAATTTTAAATCAACTTTACTTAAAAGTGAAAACACTAACAAGGATAAAATGGTAGGCTAGGAAATGCTCGCATAAATGCATAGATGTCTAACGTTCTGTTTCTGATACTTGGATGATGTCTATTGATGGTTATCGGGCAAAACTACAAGCCTAGGTATTCAACCAACTTAAGTCTTGAGATGGTTTATCGTTGAAATTGCCATCATGATGGCAATATGAGGGTTTCAATTGATACTATGTCGATGAATTTCCGTATTGTCTTCACATGTAGCTGGGGAGATATTCTTGAGTCTGATGCCTTTCTCGATGTATAGGTGAGGTTATCCAGAAGTTCTAAAGAACATAATGCTTTAGGGGAATCTATATCGATATCCATAATTCGAATCAATCATTCTTGTCGTAAACTCACTGCAGGGAAGTTTGCGTATGGATGAGACCATGTTAACTCAAAGCACTTTACAGTATCGGTTAGGAGGCTTGGTTTATTCCCATGGTGTTGCTTAGCGTACCTTCACAATGTGTTTGATCCTGTAGCTCAGTCTAGCTAGTACCTTTGAATAATAAATTGGACAACTAGGTCAGAGATGGTGGGTTGGATGGTCCAGTGGCATTTTAGAATTGTTGTTGAGTTATAAATTGTCTTGGTGTATACTTCTAGTCTAGGTTAGTAGTTTCGTAACCCTTTTATTGTTTTTCTTGTATCGAGGAATCCTCCTAGTACTTGATATGGGAAGTCTCTCCTAAAGAAGTCAATGGAAAGTCCAACTTAATGACTAAGTGTGTGACAGGTGGGGTAAGTATCCAGGGAGAATTTGTCAGAAAGAAATATTTATAAAAGAGTTTATTTGTTTAAAACGCTTTTGGATGAAGATTGTTATTAACAATACTTTATAAAGTAACTATTTCCTTCATGGCATAATCCTTCCTGAAGTATACATAGGTGATCAGGCTATGTATAGTTGAGGACTAATGATGCGATGCTTGATTTAGTCAAAATAGTATTACTTTTTCTCAAGTGCTTTAGATGGTGTTCAACGCATTGTTATTAAAAATGGTATTCTAATATTTCCTTTCAAAGTAACATAAAAATTGTTTCGCGTAATAATAGTAAGTATTTGGCGTAATATCGGAAAAATCAGTTTATAGTACGGTAACAAAACGGCTTATTTTAGAAATTCGGTAAAAACAATTTCCCCATAAGGTAGTAAAATAGTTTGAAATAAAACTCGTGGAATGGTTTATTGGATACATGGGTAAATACTATGGAATGGTAATAATCTACTAATCCGTCAAATACTAAATCGGTCAAATCCCTAATAAGACAATGGTATAATGTTGCTAAACGATTGAAAATTGCATAATTGCAATAGGAAATGGAATAAACGAAGGTTACGATTATCACAGAGATAACAAAGATAGTCATTACATTAGATAGGAAAGTGCTTAATATAACTAGGTTACATCAACGTACTTATGGAAAGTACCAAAAGAAAGTACAACCCTAGAGGGCTCGAACTATGGTTTTAAAACATGAACTGCCTCCTCCAGTTTCGGTCTCTCAACACCGGGCATTTACTCCTGAAGTGTCCCACTACACCACAGCCAAAACATGTAATTGGTGGTTTCTGATTATCCCTCACGATTGGAAACCTGCAGTCCTTGGTTTTGTGGGTAACCTTCTTACAGTTGCCACATGGTTCCAGGCAACGTCCTGGGTTATGATGATGTTGGCACCCTTCACACTTAGGTAAAATACCAAGGTAATCATTCTTTTCCTTTAGACCTGTAGCATTAGGTTTAGCAACTCCTTGTCTCTTGTGTGGTCCTTGTGTGGCATTCTCACCTCGGTTGTTATCCCACTTCCTTTTATTGTCACTTTTTCTTCCTAAGGTCTTGGGGTGAGCTATGCGTTCCTTTGCTTCGATCGCCATCCTGATAGCTTTAGGCATGGTATCGGGTTCCAATGAGTTGACCAACATACGAATTTCAGGAGAAAGTCCTCCGACGTACCTTTCAAGTTTCTTGCTTTCTGGTTCATCCATTGCAAAGCCTAGTCGAGCGAAATCATAAAAAGAAGCAGTATACTTAACAACATCATCTCCTACCATGGTAAGGTTTAGTGTTTCCTGTTCAATTGCTTGTAATTCGCTTTTCACACAGAACTTCAAACTCATCATCCTTTTTAGTTTCTCCCAAGAGTGTGAGTAAGCAGCATCAACTCCTACTACCTGGACATACTTAGTCCACCATTTCTGGGCATGCTTCTGAAAAGTGCAAGTGGCGAACTTAACTTGGTCTTCCTTACGGCAGTCACCACTTTGAAAGATTGTTTCTAATTCTTCGAACCATTTGAGAAATTCCTTTGTGTCTATATTTCCGCTAAAGGAGGAGGGATTACAACCCATAAATTCCGCGTGAGTAAGTTCCTTGGTGAGGGCGGTAGTTACGTTCCTGGCGATGAATTGTCCAACAACAGCTTGCGTCATGCTTGGAGTTGTTTGCTTAAATCTATCTCCATCAAATCATAAGAGTCCATGAGGATCTATAGGTAATAAAAATCATCATATTCATAACACATGAATATAATACATGAAAGTTTCGGTCAATATGGACCAATATCATATATAGCACAACTATTCCCTTATAGTAGAGTCAATACTTGATGATTCCGTTTGTACAACAATCAAAATACTACAAGTTTCTTTAACTATGTCACACTTCTCGTGGTTAGGATAATAGTAAAAGCTAGTAAAGATATAAGTCTAGTCTAAAGACTTCCTGTAGTCCTTCTAGGTGAAATCAGGTTTATGGCATCATAAGGTCGAGATAGTCCTGAAGTAGTGTCTGAAGTTGTGCATCGATCAAGTCCTAGATAGTGTAGATTCTAAGCCATTCTTGAGGAACCTGCAGATGTTCCTGTTGAGTCCGTAATCTTGGTATTATCCACAAGGTGTTATCTAATTCGTGGCAAGTGGAAATGGAAAAGGGAAATGACAATAGTGGTATTCCAATGGATGAGAATAACATTGATGACAATGAGATCCTAGTGATGAGTTAGGAGATAATGGTGATAATAGTGAATGGGATACTACCCTCTTTCGCGCTATCTCGCGACATCCAAGAGGTAAAGTTGAAGTACGCACTATGGGACGACCAATAGTGAAATAAGTAACTGACGGTGGTGGTAGTACCTGAGTAGTAAGCGTCCTACTAGTGGAGGAAAGAAAACATGCTATCTCCCTTGTAATAAGCATCCTAATAAGTCCATTAGAATTAAGTCTGAATACTCTACCAAACGGCATTCTATGTATAGGCTGAATGAGAACCTTGCTCTTATGACAATTCAATAGTGCTAATGGTGGTGTGTGTACAGCCGGTGGTATAATGGTAGTGGAAGATGACAAGGCATCTTCAATGTCGGAATCCGACGAAAGGATAACGGCGTGGGTATCTGAAGACATGTCACTTGTGAACCAGGTCAATATAATCATATATATATATATAGGAGTATGGGTATAAGTAACTCGTACAGTGTGTGCGTAAAACAACATGTATAGTGAATATGCACTTATGATGAAATGATGAGATGCTATGATGATGTGGTTATAGTCTAGGGTCCAAGATACATCCTAGTTCGCTATAACCTTAGCTCTGATGCCAATCTGTCACACCCCCAAAATACCTGAATGGCAGCGGAATGGAATACCTGGGAGTGACTGTCATAGCACCATAGTTACAGTTATATTGAACGACCTAAAGTGTCGTTTAGAAAATACAGCGTTTGATCATTTAAAACATTCAGAGTTTACAAAGCTTAGGTCCCCAAAAGAGTTTACCAATATAGTTAAAATAAGTTCAACAAGATCAAACGTTTCATAAGTGCAGAAAATATGGTGAGACGCGTCGACTCCGCGACTCCATGAAGGTCCAAATGAATGCACATGAGCTACCTTAATAACCTGAGAAATACATTGCGAAAACGGTCAACATAAAGTTGGTGAATAATCATAGGTTTATAAGTAAATCGTAAGTACATAAGCCCACAAGTATAAAGTAAAGTGACAAAATGTCAAAAAGCTACATTGTCTCTTAAGCTCATGGCACCGAAGCTAGACTTAATAATGGCCCCACCAGAGTGTTTACCAGACACTCAATTCGTTAAGACATGAAATGCATTCGTCCCGTTGGAGCAACCCAACGCGAATGGAGGCGTCACCCTCGATAGATCTATCCACTCACTCCCGCTTAGTACTAGAAATTAACGGTCCATGATAATAAAGGGGACTTGTCAAGACGTGGTAATAAGGCAACTTAAGCAATGTATGGAATTTGTAATACTTGGGCATGTACAAAAATAATTGTGCAATGTATTCTCCCCCGTGGGATTTAAAATCAAATAAGTAATTAAAACGGGGCTATGAAGACTCACCTGGAGTGATAGTACAAAGATGGTACAATGATGGTAAAGTAGTCGGGACAATGAGGCGCGAACACTAGCCGCAACCTAAATGAATAATCGTGATCTAATTTAGATCATGCCGTGATGTAGTGAATGCACATGCACATGATACCTATACCACTCGTAATTTGGAAATACTAGTTATCGTCATAGTAAAATAGTTTCCATACTTAGGAAAAATAAGTCCAAATATAGAAATATATAACTTGTCGTATTATCTCGTATGAAAATGTTAGCGTTATATTCCTCGTATCGAAAACCTTAAAATAACGTCGTTAAGTCGTATAAATATTCTCTTGGGTTGTACGTATTTATTTGTTAAGAATATAGTCCTTAGTAACATTTCTAGAAAATATACCATTTAGTGCGTAAGTTATTATTTTTATTGGTGAGCATATATATATATATATATATATATATATATATATATATATATATATATATATATATATATATATATAGTTGACAATGTTAAAACGGGTATAACTCGGTCGTTTTAAGCTTGTTTTCCCTGTTCTTTATGTCCACGGATTCGTTTTAGTATGTAGTAATATATTTTCGATAGCTCGGTTCCTCTAGATTACGTTTAACACCTCTTTTTGTCCGTCGAAAACTGCCAAACAGCATGCAGTTTTTATAAGAAATAGTTTTCGTCGTTAAATTTGCAAAAATCATAACTCCTTCGTTATAAGCTCGTTTTAATCCATTCTTTCGCCTAAAGTTTTGTTTTTGAAAGTATTTTCTAAATCTTTGGTCAAAAATTACCCATCAATTACTGATTTTCCCACGAAATAAAAATAGGGACAGTAGGTCAATATGTAGTTTCAAAAACCATTTCTAGGGTTCTAATCTAGTTCCATCTTCAATCAAACCACTTTCAATCACCACAAAACTAGTCTAATCCTACCATACACCTTCTTAGGGTGTCATGGGTCCTTAAACATCATCAATCCACTTGGTCTAACAAGGGTTTCTCATGTTTTCATTTCTAGGGTTCAAAGTTAAATATGTACAAAATAGAGTGGTATAAATCATTATATGCATGAGTTCTTGTAAGAAAAGTATATAACCATAGTAATAAATTGTAAAAATTATAAAAATGAGTTTGTTACTTACTTGAAGGTTTAGGGAGTTTGGATGATGAAAACCTACTAATCCTTGAGTTTCTATTTCAAAACTCCAACAAGGATGACTATGTGAACAAGTTTATGTCTAGATCCTGGAAAATTTGATGTTCTTGCTTCTTGATCACCCTAGATCGATTCACCCCAAAGAAAAATGAGAGAAAAAAATAGTTTACTTGCACTTGGAAAATGATTTGTGATAAAATGGATGAAAAGTGTATTTTATACTTAGAGACAAGAATTTGGTGAGCATTAAATTTGGTTGTTGAATTAGGCTCATGAGATGGCTTAGGAGGGGGGGGGGGGCGGTTCACAAAGGAGGGAAAAGGGGGGGATGTTGGGTGATTATTTAGGGAGTTAATGGTAAGATTGTGTAGTATTAGTTGGTTTTAGGTTTTATCGGGTACCGGGTTTGCTAGAAATAAATTTTATTGAAGTTATTCGGGTCTTAATAAAGTCGTAAAAGTTGTAAAAATATGTTGGGTACAAGTATGGAGAGTTTGGGTGATTATTGTTTAATTTTTATGAAAACCGTCGTTATTAAATTAGACGTACGATACGTACTAAATAAATTTCCAAAATACCGGGTGAATTAATATTATAAGTTTTATATTATTAAAAATGAATATATAAAAATATATTGGGATAATAGTCGGGAGTGTCGGACATGCTAGTCACGTTTATAGTTCGCGTATTAGTGTTTATTTAAAATAAACATACATAAATCGTTACTTATACCAAAAGTATTAATTTAGTTATCCTACGAGTGGAATAGTATGCGAGTGCCATAATGAGGATATGCAGACTATTTCTAGTCTATATGAAGTGTCCCAATGATAATGCATGAATTCGCTCCTGAACCAATACGGTTACGCGAATTTTTGAATACCCGTAAACTATGTTTACTATGAAATGAGTAATGCACGTGAATAGTGGTTTCTCTCGGAAATGAATAGTGTCAAGTGAATAGTAAAATTTTTGAATGTTTCTCGGAATGTCAAATTGACCTCAAAAATGGTGAATAGTGATTCGATGAATAGTAAATGATGAATAGTAACTTGTGAATAGTAAATTGTCAAGGTTTGGAAAATGACCGGAAATTACGAGTTGTGACATTTAGAGAAAGATCAGGTATATTACATCTACAACCAACTCATGGTAATTGACCTTCATATTACTTATACAATTACTTCGTTGCATTTACGCTATAATTTCACTCGGTATTTGAAGCATAAGTTTCTTTTTTTAATTTTCCTTCTATTTTCATGTGCAGAAGTACCTCTTGATTATATGTATTCGGATGGTGATATTTTTCAGGCTAGCCCTAAATATAAAGGTGTATGCCGTATTACTTTTGCACAAGAAGGCCATTATAGACTTGGGGAGGTGAGAACCGACCAATCTGATTCTATATATTTAAGATGAAGTAAGCTTATTCTAACGAGTCATGTGACGTCAATGATTTGGTGGTAATCCATCAACCATGAGTAAACGTATTCTTTGAATCATGCATTTTTTTGCTGATGAAGTGCTAAAATGTCACTTTAAATATGGTATAGGTATTTGCCGGCTTTGATTTTAGTGTCTTCCTTGGATATTAGGTACGTATGAAAAATAGCGGATAGAATTATGAAAACTAAAAACTGATGTAAAACACTAATGAACTTACATACCTGAGGTAACATCAATACCTCAACTGTCAACTTTTTATTTATTTTTTTATTTTTTTTTTTGACCTTATGATGGTTTATTATTAATGCTAAAGATTCAATAATTCATAGTAGTCTTTCTTAATAAGTTACGGCTTTTAATATTACCAAACACTTTTATTGTAGATAAATCTATGATAACAGATTGTTGGTAATGAGATAAAGGGTGCTTGGTATTTCTAACTTAACATTTCAGCATCATTCATTAGAAAAGTTGAAGACTATTTACCAACACCCTTAGCCAAACAACCCTCAATAGAAATGTGAGGTGTATAGATTATGTTAGAATACTTTGTATGGATTGCTAAATGAAAACTACTAAAGATTATGGCTACAAACATCTGATATGATTATTTTTGTAGACTGTAATAATCATTTTGAACATACCAAATAAAACTGCTCAATCTCACATTTTTTTTGCCTTATTTCAAACAGTGAGAATGCAATAGTGTAGCGTACTTTACCAAGGTGATGTATTTGATTTATTTCCTATGCTTCAAAATTATGCTGGTGCCTGTTCGTGTTGTGCTTTCGCTTCATGTTCTCTTAATTTGCTAACGTGCGATTTCAGTATCTGTTAAGTTTGTGGAAAACTAGAAGGGGGGTTGAATAGTTTTACGTCAATTTATATTTTAAAAACTTTGTTTGATAAAAACTTCGATTCTTATTTATGTGAATTTCAACACTTGCACAACTCAAAAAATTTAATCTAACTAACTAAATAATGATAACGTAAATATGAAAGTAATTAAAAGATAGAGATAGAGAGATCAAACCACAACACACGATATTTATAGTGGTTCGGCTACGAAGCACCTCTTCGCCCTACTCCACTCCTCGAGTCACCTACTCGAGAGTTTTATTCACTATGTCAACAAACTCCCTTTTTGGCGGAGAAACCTTATACAACTTTCGCTTACACCAATTAATGACACAAAGCTAGATGTCGAGTCCTAATAGTAGCTAGAACCAATCTCACACCACTACACGCCTTCTTCACAACTTATACACACCACTACTTCACAACTACACACTACTACTTCACAACTACACACTACTTCTACTTCACACCACAACTTCTTCAATACTAGATTTACAAAACCCACCTAGATCTACCAATTACAATCACTACACAACTTTACAATAAATACAAGCTACACAACTAATCTTCAATACATCTTGATTTGAGATGAAAGGAGTATTCTTCTCTTGCACTTTGAATGAGGATGGATAGTATCACTTGAAAACAAGAACTAATATGTTTATGATCAAAGGTTTTAGGAAAATGATTTGAGAGAATTAGAACAAAAAGTTTTAGTGCAAAAGGTAAGGAAAAAATTCAGATTTGAACCAGTATTTATAGGCAAAGAAATCTGACACAGGAGCGTATGCCGGCCCCCTTAATTGTGTGCCGGCCCCCTTAAAATTAAGGGGGCCGCCCCTTATAATTAAAGGGGTCGCCCATTGAAACGGCCAGATTTTTTGTCTTTTCTGGGGAAAGTTTATTTGGTTAAAATTTAACTGAATTTGGTTAAAAATTTGAATTCATTTAATTATTATGAAATCAACATTTTCCTTTAATTACCAAAAATGTTTTTCTTAAATATATAAAATTTTTATACCATTTTATATAATTTGTAATTAGTAAATAAACCTTCCTTTGATCATAAAATGTATTAGGCACTTGTTTATTCATACCTTAAGTGAATTAGTTGGATACAATGACATTTTGTCACTATATACTTATTTACGTAATGATTTTACGTTTAATGATTTTATATTTTGTGATCGTCAAAACATAGGGATATCGAAAAATATTAATAACGTTTTTACGCATTATTTATATCAACAATCTCCCCCTTTTTGATGATTACAAAATCTAAACTCATTAAATCAAAAATTATTATATATGCAAGTATTTATTGAGTTTATATCACTTCTCCCCCTTTTTGTGAACATCAAAAAGGTTGTCCCGAAGTCGGATGAGCTCCCCCTTGATGTGTACTCCCCCTCGTTTTAAGGTTACAAGACAAGTCAAGATATGGTGCAAAAATATTTAGAACATACAATATATATGCATGCAACAAGTATATATATATATATATATATATATATATATATATATATATATATATATATATATATATATATATATATATATATATATATATATATATATATATATATATATATATATATATAAGGCAAGCAATATAAGCATGGAAGAAAACACTTCATTAAATAGATGAAAATACAAGCAACATGCATTAAGATGCATGAATAATACAACTAATAAACTAAAGCCTTAAGGACTTACATTCAACCAAAACTCTAATAGAAATGTTTTTCCTAGAGCTTGTCATCAAAATGGTTTAAAAAAATTTATTTTCCTACCATGAGCCATGCTTAGTTTGGAAGGAGCAATGTAGTAGGTGGAGATGATGGAGTTGATGGAGGTGTGTTTGATGGAGGTGGAGGTGTGGTTGATATTGGTGGTGGAGGTGTGGATGTTGTTGGTTGAGGTTGAGGGAATAAGCTTTCAAGGTATGAAAACATGTAGTGGATTTCATCTCTTAATCCAAAGATAATGGTGCGGTTATGGATGCAACAAAGGCAAGTATCACCATGAGCTTCAAACAAGCTCCATGGGATGGGATTATAGTTTGGTGGATTGAGTGGTGATGGTGAAAATTGTGCATCAAGAGGTGTAATGGGTGATAATGAAAGGGTGATGTCTAAGGTTGCATTTTCAAGAGGTGGTGGTGGTGAAATTCTTGATGGAGTTGATAGGTGAGTGTTTGATGAGGCGAAAAATGATCCGTTTTTAGGTGGTCATTTAAGCCCGAATCCGACTTTATTTGATCAAATATTGCCCTAAATCGTTCCTTTTGTGATTTTAGGTGTTTGAAGAGTGAATTCTGGAAAAGAAGCCATTTTGGACGTTTTTGGAGCATAAAAGTGAAGAAAACGGCAAAGTATCAATTTTCCATGCTGAAGACACTAGGTGACGGCGTCAAGAGTCACACCTGACGGCGTCAGATAGCAAGAATAAAATACCGTAGGTGGTGACGGCGTCAAAAGCCATCCTGACGGCGTCAAAGTCCCAAGAATAAAATACCGTAGGTGGTGACGGCGTCACACAGGCCGTCATAAGGAGATTAAGGCCGTCCGAGGAAGTATTTGGCGGCGAGGTGACGGCGTCACATGCTTGTCTTGACGCCGTCAGCCCAGTTTTCCTATATATAGTTTTCTAGTTTTTTCATTAAAAAGAGAGAAGTTTTGGTGAAACCCTAAAGACGAATTTGGTGCCTCTTTTACAGGTTTTTCAAGGGTTCCAAACCCTTGATACCTTGCATTGTAATTGAGATAAGTGTTCTTCTAATTCAATCAATATGTCTATGTGTTGGTTGTTTATATCTTGTTCTTGTCTCAATTCCATTATGCTAGGCTAGATCTCTCTTGTGTTTGCTTAGATCTAATGAAACCTAGATGTTGATTATGTGTTGATTACTTGTTTATTCTTGTTCTTGGATGAATGATTTATATGTTAGGCTTAAGAAAACTGGCAGATCTCCATATGGTAACATGCTTGAACGTCTTAAGAAACATGAACCGAGGCGTACTAGGTCTTTATTGGTTGTATTTAATGCATGAGCCACTGTTTACAATCCCTATAGTTGTGCTGGGTCATGGTGTAGGAGGAGATAAGAGCTCATAGAGTTGGGGAGTTATGTATGCCACCCCACGAATGGTATTAAGGAATACAATCCGTCATCCATACAAGTATAACAAGTAATTAACGTGTAAAAGATATCTAGGGAGTAGTGAAGTCTAAGTAAACACAATTTCTCCAATTACTGCTCACAACCTTTGTAATAATTAGTTTAATTTCATTTTCAGTATTTTATTTTGATTATATCTTAGTTTTGGGTTAGTTGAATAGCAACTAATTCCGCCCACTCCTTCAAAAACCGAGATTTTAATTGCTTTCATAAAAATATAAAAACACAAAAATAATCATCCCTCACCTTTAGAACTAGTAATTAGGTTTTCTAATCCTAGCGACACTATTCCTAAGCTGAACGATCAATCCCCCGGTACTTGTCACTATACTATACTACAACGATCAGGTACACTGCCTGGTGGGGGTTGTAAGCTTCTCGAGATCCCTCGAGAGGTAAAGCAAGGTGCGATTCCCACGCATTAGTGTTGATGTAGTCATTGATGGATGATGATGAAGGTATGGAAGAGGTGGAGGTTCCATGTGTTGATGGTGTTTTGGATGGTGCATTTGGAGCACTAGGAGATGAACATTGAGGTGGTGGTGATGGAGTGGTATTGTCTTCATTTGTGAGATCAATAAAGAGTTGTTTTGGTGGGATGATAACAAGTTTTTGTTTCTTAGCTTTGTTGGAGGTGGTTATTTTTGGTGATGACATGATGAGTTGGTTGAGGTTGATGATGATAATGGAATGTGGATGGAAGGTGTATAAGGGTTATATAGCATGGAATCATGTTTAGAAGTAGAATTAATTTGAAATTGCATTGTTAGATTCCAAAATCAGTTTAGTTTTTAAGCGAAATGGTAGCTGGGACTAGCAAAAAGAAGTCACAAGTTGCAAAAGAAAATAGTGTAAAAATTGTTTCAGGTGGTCGGTCCCCTTAATTCATGGCCGACCCCCTTAAAATTAAAGGGGCCGCCCGTGTTAATTATGGGGGCCGCCCATCTGGTAGATTTCCAGACGACCAAATTTCAAAATTTTTCTAAAAGTGGTTTATTTTGGTTTTGTGTTTGCAGCAAGCTCTATTGGAACATTTTATTTTAGTTTTGGCTTATTAGAGAAGCATATATATATAGTCATACACAAATCATGCAAACATAGATTAAAAGCAAGTATAAAAACATGCATACATGTAGAGAAACTAATAACAATAAGTTAACTAATACCATAGTTTAAATGTATCTAAAATCATAGCAACAAATATTAATTTCTAAATATATGTCAGAAATATAGCATACAAGAAACAATTATTCAATAAAAGTAGCACACTAATAGTTCAACAACCATGATCAACCAAAGCAAATAAGAAGACCCCATCACTTCTTCTTCTTGAACAATCCTCCAATCGTCTTAGCAATGGACTTGAAGCCTCCTCGCATCTCCTCGCGTATCCTTCGGTTTTGATTGAGCAAATTGGTTTGTCGCTCAAATAGTACTTGGTTAGTTTGAGAGGAAGGAGATGGCACTAGGTAATCGTCTTCTTCAAGTTCTTCCAAGTCTTCAAGAAACGTATCGGGAGAGGGAGCACGATGAATAAATTCATCCTCTTCGTCATCCTCTTGACGAGATGATGAGCCATGGAAACTGTGACGACGAGATTTACCCTTATCACTACGAGATTTACGGGTATGTTTAAGAACGAGAGGATGTAAGGTCGGATAGATGGACTCATACATACTACCATCAAGATCGGGATAGTGTTGGATAACATGACAATAGAGACGAGTAAGGAACATTCCATACGGGAGATTTGCTTTAGGAGTAGATCTTGCACGTTCAATGCGCTTGATAAAGAAATAAGCCAAATTGCAATGTTGTTTGGCAACAATACAATACAACATATGAGCGAGGCTAGCCGGGAGATGGTCACGGTGGCCTCCGGTACCAAACGCATTCTCACGAATGAGTTCTTCCCAACGCTTCATGTCGGGGCTTAATTCTTTGAGTAGAACTTGGTTTTCGGTGATATCGACATTTTTGGATTTGATTTTTCGAGTGGTGGTTTCACGGGTTAGCCCAAGCATTTGATGAACTTCGAGTGGAGAAGGAATTTCAGAGAAATAAGGACCAAAAGTTGGACGAGAATATTGAAGAGAACCAAGATCTCATTCGTTTGAGAAAACGGATTGACCGGTGAAAGGAATTTGGAGGATTTGACCAAATTGTGCAAGAGTTAAAGTGATGAATTCATGTTGGATCATGAATGAGATGGGAATGGAACCAAAATCATCGGTTTGGACCTTGACTTGGCTATAGAAGTCGAGAATGAAGCGCAGAATAATGGGTTCATTTATTTGGAAGAGACATTCAAAACGGATATTTGTGAACATACGATCGATAAAATCGGATTGATAGTAAGTGGGATGTACGACACGACCTTCATGAATATTTCTATCTTCAATTTGATGATAGAAATGAGCAATGGAAGGAGAGGTGGTGGGAAGTTGTGAAACTTTGGGAATATAGTTTTTGGTTAAGGAAATATCTTCGGTAATAACTTTGGGCGTTTTCACCTAAACACAATAACACCAAAATAAAATTAAAATAAAGTCAATGTTAAAATACAATGTTTATATTTTTATGACATATGTGGAACGTAAACGTACTTCGACTCTAAAGACCTTTAACTTAAGAAGTAGTTTACCATGTTCCTTATTTTTATTTTAACTTGTGTTAGATATATTTTACGATGTTTATCAAATTGTTATGGAATAATCCAAACGCCCCTTTAAACATCTTAATATATCATGAAAATTTGCTAGATGTACATTAGATTGTATAACTAGCTATTTCCAACAAGTTTCCTATGTAAATGATTTGTTTCGAAAAGAATGGTTTATAATTTGACTCAAAAATACTATTTTTTTAGTTAACCCAAACGCTTCCTTATCTAGAAATTTTACTACCAAAATGTCAATATATATATGAATTATATATCTTGACAACTCTAAAATGCTAGTTTTATACTTACATTCATGACGATGTATTATAGAGGTTATATTGGATAATTTTTGACACTATTTGGACATGATCCAAACACCCTCTTATCAAATAAGGAAAATATTTTTTACTTCACTGAAAAACTTGTTTTTGTGATTAATAAGTTATAAAACCATAATGTGATATGTTTTAGCAAGTTTTTGTAGCATTATTCAACAATGTATAAGTAAAATTTGAAAATGAGTGTATGAACTTTTTCAAAAATTTTCGACAACTGGGTTTGTAATTTTTAGTTTCTAGTGTTAATAATACATTCTAATCCTAAGGGAAGCATTTAGTTATGGAATTCCTAGACTCAATTAAAAAGAAAAGATGAAATTGAAGAAATTGAAATAAAATGCTAAATCATGATTATGACCAAATTAGATGAAATTAAAAGAAATTTGTTATGAAAAACTTACAAAACTTGTTGCTAATCGTGTTATAAGTACTTTACCTTTGTTAATTGACCTTGATATGAAGATTTGAGAATGGATTTTGGATGGTTTTGGATTTAAAAATCGTCACAGCAGCAACATGAGTGAAGGGAGGAGAGAAAATGGAGTGTTTGGTAAGTGGAATAAGGAAGAAAAATGGATGAAATTCGTCAGATGGCCGGCCCCTTTAATCATTAAGGGGGCCGCCCATTTTTGTACTGCCGGTCCCCTTAATCTTAAGGGGGCCGCCCAATCAAATTTGACTTTTTCGCGGTTTTGATACTGAAAATAAAAATAAGTATATATATATATATATATATATATATATATATATATATATATATATATATATATATATATATATATATATATATATATATATATATATATATATTAGATTTATTTTTAATCAAAAATACGTTGGAGAGAGTTCGCACGAAGAGAATTACTTGACATTTTATTTGACATCTTGTCAACTAAAATTTCTTTGATAATTTTGGATAAAAGTAATCAAGTCGTCAAGTTGACGATGGAGGATGTGGAAGGTATATATATATATATATATATATATATATATATATATATATATATATATATATATATATATATATATATATATATATATATGTATGTAAATAATATAGGTTTATAGGACGAGAAAAAGAGAGGGAGACGGATGCAAAAGATGACGGGAGTTTGTTTCATTCATAGGTTCTTCAACTCATTTCTCTACATCAACATGAGTATGTTTGAACGTTAAAGTTCAAGAAGGCTAAAAGAGGGGAAAATAAAAGGTTCATAAACGAACAATTTCTAGTTCTAGAAAATCAATTAATGAGTTTTCTAGGTTATAAAGGCATATAGTATGTATAATAATATGTATACGTGTATATATATATATATATATATATATATATATATATATATATATATATATATATATATATATATATATATATATATATATATATATATATATATATATATATATATATATATGCTATAAGAAAATAAGTATGTGTATCTATATAAACAAGAAAATTAGCTAAGAGTAATTACAAAATAAGCTATAGCAACAATGAACTAGATACTAGACTAAGCATGCAATCTTGACATGGAAATTTAAAAGAGATGTGTACCTTTTTGTCTTCAACAAGCAAATCTTCAAAGTCTTCAAGAGATTTCATGACCATGTGAAAGCGGATAGAAAAGTAGAAACCAAGCTTGCCAAGGTATGACTAATTCATCTTGTTGGTCCCCATTGTCTTATTTGACCAAAGTTGTTTGGTCCAAAGACGTTATGCATTTGACTTGGGTGCGTGTATGATGGAATCATTCCCCAAGGATTAAAGTTCCACATTTGATGATTATTGTGAAAGTTTCGTCTATTTTGGTTTACTCTAGGGTGAGGAGTTTTAGACCTAGGATGAGGACTATTTGGTTTTCTAGGTGGTGGAGTTTTGAATCTTATTTTTGGCTTAGGGGGTTCTACTTCGGGTTTTAAAGATGATTTATGAAAGCTTTTAATTTCTTCATCACTTGCAATAGGTACTGTAGGATCGTGTTTTTATGTTGATTATGTGATTCGGGAGGTCAGGTTTGGTGGAAGAAGATGAAAGCCATAGTTAGAGAGAGAGAGAGAGTAGAGAGAGAAGGGAAAACTAGTGATTTTATTGATAATGAAAATGAAAGGAAAATACACAAAGTCTCACCCCTCCATGGAAGTATGGAGGGGTATATAAAGCCTAACACAAGCTAAACTATTGCAATATTACATAAGTAGTCCATGTATTTTGGCTTAAAAAGATAGCTAATGTAATCCCGTAAATGTCGTTCCATTTACGTGTTAGGATTATAAACTTTGATCCTAACAATCTTCCCCCAATGGGGCGACATAAGGGATTACTTACAACATTTCCTACAAGTACAAATACAAATAAAAAAAGGTCTTCATCGGCTCTTCAAGTACTGAGGATAACTACAGTTGACGCTCTTTGTCTTCATCTTGTACCTCGGCTTGAGAACTTTATCTTCACTTGTAGGAAAAATGATGTAATATGCATGAAATGGATTAACTTCCCCCCAATTCATGCTGTATGTCTTTAGCGGCTTCTTCGTACACTTCTTTTAGGCGAAGTTTCTGAATCAGGTTCCCCCCAAACTGATAACCATCTTCAGCAGATTCGAAACTTTGATGTAGTCAACATGTCTTCTAACTTTTGAAGTTTTAAGTACGCAACGGAATTTGTAGAAAACACCGTAAACCACACCAAGCAAATCTGACTAGTCACTTAATCACAGTTATGCTCAACGCGGAAGCTCCATTCGGGGGTAACATGCAAGAAATCAGCAAGATCTCCTCACTTAAGTAGGCTACTTCACACTTCACAACCCGCGAGAGTTGAAATGTGATACGTGGGAATCGCACCAGGCTTTACCTCTCAAGGGATCTTGAGAAGCTTACAACCCCCACCAGGCAGTGTACCTGATCGTTGTAGTATAGTATAGTGACAAGTACCGGGGGATTGATCGTTCAGCTAGGAATAGTGTCGCTAGGATTAGAAAACCTAATTACTAGTGCTAAGGATGACGGAAGATTATTTTTGTATTTTTATATTTTTTAGAAAGCAACTAAATATCTCGGGTTTGAAGGATTTGGGCGGAATTAGTTGCTAGTCAACTAACCCAATACTAAAGATGCAATCAAAAGTAAAATACTAAAAATGAAAATAAACTAAATTAACTAAGGTTGTGAGCAATAAGTGGAGAAAATGTGTTTACTTAGATTTCACTACTCCCTAGACATCTTTTACACGTTAATTACTTGTTATAGTTGCGTGGATGACGGATTGTATTCCTTAATACCATTCATGGGGTGGCGCACTTACTTCCCCAATCCTATGAGTGCCTACTTCACTCCTATGTCGAGCCGTTAAAAACTCCTAACATGGGATCATTAGAAATTACTCATGCAGTAAATACAACCAATAAAACCTAGTGCACATCGGTTCATGTTTCCTAAGACATTCAAGCATGTTACCAATTGGAGATCTGCCAGTTTTCTTAAGCCTAACATCGAAATCATTCATCCAATACAACCATAAACAAGTAATCAACACATAATTAACATCTAGGTTTCATTAGATCTAAGCAAACACAAGATAGATCTAGCCTAGCATGGTGGAATCAAGACAAGAACAAGATATAGACAACCAACACATAGACATATTGATTGAATTAAAAGAATACTTATCTCAATTACACATGAAAGGGATCAAGGGCAAAGAACCCTTAAAAAACCTGTAAAATTCGTCTTAAGTTCGGACCTAGGGTTTCTCCAAAACTCCTCTCTTTTTAATGTGAAAATTAGAAAACTATATATAGGAAATAGGGTCTGACGGCGTCAAGACAAATCTTGTGACGCCGTCATCTCGCCGCCAAAATACTTCTCGGACTGCCTTGATCTACTTCTGACGCCGTCATGTGTTAGCATTTTCCAGGCCGTCATGCATTTTACTCTTGACGCCCTACTTCGTGACGCCGTCAAATCTGTACTGGGTCGTCATGGAAAGTCATGGAATTTACTCTTGACGCCGTCCGAAATTCCTTCTTGACACCGTCACCTACTGTTCCCAGCTTGGAAAATTGAGACTTTGCCGTTTTCTTCACTTTTATGCTCCAAAACGTCCAAAATGCCTTCTTTTCCAGATTTCACTCCCAAAGTACCTAAAATCACAAAAGGAACGATTTAGGGCAATATTTGATCAAATAAATTCAATTATGGGCTTAAATGACCCCCTAAAAGTGGTTCATTTTTTGCCTCATCATATACCCTTACACTTGAGATTTGCTTGACCTCAAGCAAATGCACTTTTATTCTAGTCAAAATACAAGTTAGGGGTCATTTAACACTAATATAAAAGTAATTACAACAAATAATCGTTCCACTAAAGACCAATAGACAAGCACGGAGGTCATACACAAGCACCTCGCAAATAGTGTTTAGATACTCACATCTCTCGGGTGTAATAAAGTATAGATTACAATATGGAAACGGAAGATATCTCTCACTACCTGTCATAGCAAAATAGATTACCATAGGCTTGGGAAAGAATCAAACCTCTACCACATGGCGGAAGCACCTAGAATAAACTATCAAAGAGGTCTTTTAAAGGGTTGTAACGTTAGGTGTAGGGATATGAAATACACGATTTTGTTGGATAAAGGCAGTCTTTACTGGTGGCGAGTTAACAATCTTAGTTAATTACATGTACAATATGGCGTTGCTAAGCCAAGACTAGACTCGACTTAGGCTAATGAATGAAAAATAACAAAAACTTAAAATGAACATAGAATAAAAAGGGATGGTAGTCCGTATGTTTTTTCTCTTTTACTTTTTTCTATTTTTTTTCTTTTTCTTGATTTTTTTTTTTTTTTTTTTTTTTTTTTTTTTTTTTTTTTTTTTTGCATACACTTTTACCCTACCATCCAAAATAATACATCATAGGGAATGAACATTCCCCTTACACTTGAATCTTTACATACTTTACAATAAACTATTCTAATGACTCGAATTAAGAAAATCAAAACACTTGGAGCACTTTTAAGATTAACGTACGTACGGGGGTAATAAATGATGTTCTTCCCATTACTCTATAAATAAGTACTTTACCCATGAGTCCCAATCGTCCCAAAGCAATATGTACAAGGATATGACACGACTTAGCAACCATGTAATCAATTAGATAGTTAACTTAGGGTTTAACAAATAACAATAATGCACTAAAAACGAGTGCATACACAGAAGGCTAAGGCGATTTGTACATTTAAGTGGGGTGTAACAAATTCTTCCTTTAAGTAAGATGCTTAAAGTTAGAAACGAAAAGATAGGCTCGGAGGGGTGTACTAGGGGTTTCGTGTACTAAAAATGAGTACAACGCTAAGGGTGTGGGAAAAATTAGTTGACTTAAGTGGTCAAGCAATATGACTTAAATGGTCAAGAAATTATAATACGGGTTTAACACAAGGGTGATCCTAATGCCTCTTATCATGTAGTAAATCCTACCACACGAATGTAGTCTCACTAGCGGTCTCGGGATGCATCACTAACACAATTCTAGAATCTAAATGCTACTGGTACACTCATAAGCACTAATAGTGAATGCTTTTCCTATCAAATCTAAAGGCGAACCTCACATTTTTGGGTGGAAAATTTTTCTGAATATACGGTTATGTGCTAGTCATACAATCTCCTATCAATGAGACGCTTGCTATGACTAAAGTTTCACTCCTAAATGTTGTAAAAATTTTTAAATTTGGCGCTAAAATTGCACTAACAAGTATTTCTCATAGTTTTATTACACATCTACCATTAAACAAAACAAACTCAAGCGAAAGTACATATGTAAGGTATCATCATTTTACCCTCCCCTTACACTTAAGATGAACATTGTCCCCAATGTTCAAGTAAAGAATGTAAAAGTTAAAAAGTAAAAAGAATGAAATCAAATACTCCCCTGATTCGCTCGGTATGGATAATAAGGTGGCCAGGTTAGATCTTCCTCAAAGAAAATGAACAATCAAAGCTTCCCTTCCAGAATATAAATCATCTTCTTGTCATACATAACCTATAAATCCTGAGAAAATAGACAAGACAACCGCGCATAAAATCGGCGGCATCCTATATAAGTTACTAAATCCTAGAAAACAAAGTAAGATATAATGCTTGTGGAATGAAGTTTGCAGATTTCCTAGAGATTATAAAACTTAATAATTCACAAAAGCCATAAGACTCCGTTAGAAAAACAAAACCGGTAAAATTTCCAGATTTTTACCCGTGACGCCATCAAGAGTAAACTCATGACGCCGTCAGGATTGACCTGCAGAAATTCTTATGTTAAGTTTCCGAAAAATTTCTGGAAAAACTTGGTCTCACTTCCTGGAAAATCCTGCAAAACTTCATTATGACTCAATACAAGCATTTGACTCTAACAAATACGAATATACATGTTCATTTAATATTGTGGAGAATCATGATCGGTTTGTTTCTTAAAAACATATTTGGGGTTTCCCCTTACACTTATCTTTTGCAAAAATACCTTTAGGTGGAGTTAAGACTAGGCCAAAACAACAAGGTAAATTATTTCCACATGTTAATTTAGAAACATGATCTACCAACAATAAAAATAAAGCATGCATACGGAAGCAAATAAAATCAAACAAACAAACAAACAAACAAATAAAAACACACAAATAAAACGGGCTTGGGTTGCCTCCCAAGAAGCGCTTGTTTTTGTTCGAGTCACGAGCCTGACTCTACCCTTATTTAACAGAAAGAAGGGAGGTTTTCCCTACACTTAGGATTAAGTGCGGGTGGAAGTAGCGATACACACCCTTAGGGTGGAAGTATGGCACGTGAAAAAAGAGTGGTGGATGAATTATATGCTCAAAGGGGTGTGCTCCTATCATCATAACCTTGCCTAATTCAATCGGGTTAATGGGTGGATTAAGATTTTCTCCTAGAAAGAGATCATTTTCAATCAACTTCAAGAGACTCCTAGTTGGGAATCCATCTTGACCTAATAAACCCGGTTTAAACCCATAATATTTCTTGTGATCAATCAAAAATGGGTGAGGTAAGCATGTAAGGTCATTTTCCACTCCTATATTGGCTTCCTCTCTACAAGGCTTAGAGTCCACTACCTTTATCCTAAGACTACCCGGACTATATGGTTTAATGGGTGGATCGGAACCTATTTCAATTCCTAAATTTTCATCCAAGGATGGAAGATTAGGTAACGGTTTTGGTTGAGGCTCCGGTTCATCAAAACTAGGAACTTCCCTAGAACTATGAGTAAGGTTATCATTATAAGTATTCAAACCTATATCCTCTAGTTGTGTTTGGTTTAAAGGTTCTACCTCTATTGGGGTTCCTAAAGTCTCTTCTACTTCTTCCGGGTAAGTCACGGGCGGTGTATGTGTCTCAAATGATGGTAGGACTTGTGGGGTACTTTGTGGGCTCATGTTATTTACTTCACCATTCCTTGTGTTAAGATCACCAATATCCTCAACATGTGTTTTATTATAATCTAACCCTAACATTTTCCCAACTATCTCACGTGCTTCTCTAGGCATCTCAACTTCTATGTCCGAATCATAAGGATCATCCTCAATATTATGACTACTATATATAAATTGCCCAAAAGATTCATCATTTGTTTCTTGAGATTCATCATCATCGATCATAAAACCTAGGTCTTTTTGATCAATGTGATCAAGTTCGGCTACATCCTCCATCACATCAAGGTCGCCTATGTGTTCGTTTTGTACTATGGCATTACATGACAACCACTTAGGTATCTCAACACTAATATATTCGTCCCCAAACAAACTCGTTTCATGATCCGGGAAATTTATATTCAATTGACTTGTACTAACGTTTGTTGGGTTGTCTACCCTATAATAATATTGGGCATAATCTTCTATGGCATCCCATGCTTCTTCAGCACTTAATTCCCTAAAGTCCCCATTGGCAAAATCCTCAATGCGCATTTGGTCATATTGGCCAACACGATAGTAAAAGGTTCGGGTTAGGGATGCTAAAGCGAAACTATGATGAGGGAATTTTCGGAGTAAATTTCTAAAACGAGTCCATGCATCATATATGGGTTCATCTCGATATTGTTTGAAATTCGAGATGTCAATAGGGTAGAATGGCCTTTGTGGTTGGTGGTATGGTGGATTCGCGTACTCCATAATGGTGAACGGAAGAGTCAATGGAAATTACGAACAAACACACAAAGAAAAAAAGATAGACTAAAGAAACCTAAAAATAAAAATAAAATCTTACTAGAAAGGAATCTCGCAAGTAGACCTAATAAAAAGAAGTTCTAACCTAGACAATAACTATTCCCCGGGCTGCGGCGCCAAAAACTTGATACGTGGGAATCGCACCAGGCTTTACCTCTCAAGGGATCTTGAGAAGCTTACAACCCCCACCAGGCAGTGTACCTGATCGTTATAGTATAGTATAGTGACAAGTACCGGGGGATTGATCGTTCAGCTAGGAATAGTGTCGCTAGGATTAGAAAACCTAATTACTAGTGCTAAGGGTGACGGAAGATTATTTTTGTATTTTTATATTTTTTATAAAGCAAGTAAATATCTCGGGTTTGAAGGATTTGGGCGGAATTAGTTGCTAGTCAACTAACCCAATACTAAAGATGCAATCAAAAGTAAAATACTAAAAATGAAAATAAACTAAATTAACTAAGGTTGTGAGCAATAAGTGGAGAAAATGTGTTTACTTAGATTTCACTACTCCCTAGACATCTTTTACACGTTAATTACTTGTTATAGTTGCGTGGATGACGGATTGTATTCCTTAATACCATTCATGGGGTGGCGCACTTACTTCCCCAATCCTATGAGTGCCTACTTCACTCCTATGTCGAGCCGTTAAAAACTCCTAACATGGGATCATTAGAAATTACTCATGCAGTAAATACAACCAATAAAACCTAGTGCACATCGGTTCATGTTTCCTAAGACATTCAAGCATGTTACCAATTGGAGATCTGCCAGTTTTCTTAAGCCTAACATCGAAATCATTCATCCAATACAACCATAAACAAGTAATCAACACATAATTAACATCTAGGTTTCATTAGATCTAAGCAAACACAAGATAGATCTAGCCTAGCATGGTGGAATCAAGACAAGAACAAGATATAGACAACCAACACATAGACATATTGATTGAATTAAAAGAATACTTATCTCAATTACACATGAAAGGGATCAAGGGCAAAGAACCCTTAAAAAACCTGTAAAATTCGTCTTAAGTTCGGACCTAGGGTTTCTCCAAAACTCCTCTCTTTTTAATGTGAAAATTAGAAAACTATATATAGGAAATAGGGTCTGACGGCGTCAAGACAAATCTTGTGACACCGTCATCTCGCCGCCAAAATACTTCTCGGACTGCCTTGATCTACTTCTGACGCCGTCATGTGTTAGCATTTTCCAGGACGTCATGCATTTTACTCTTGACGCCCTACTTCGTGACGCCGTCAAATCTGTACTGGGTCGTCATGGAAAGTCATGGAATTTACTCTTGACGCCGTCAGAAATTCCTTCTTGATGCCGTCACCTACTGTTCCCAGCTTGGAAAATTGAGACTTTGCCGTTTTCTTCACTTTTATGCTCCAAAAACGTCCAAAATGCCTTCTTTTCCAGATTTCACTCCCAAAGTACCTAAAATCACAAAAGGAACGATTTAGGGCAATATTTGATCAAATAAATTCAATTACGGGCTTAAATGACCCCCTAAAAGTGGTTCATTTTTCGCCTCATCAAAATGATTACACCAAAATCACAAAATTGAACCACTGATCATCTCTGCGGATGTCTCTCCGGTAGTAATAAAATTGTAAGCTCGATCACGTGAGTCTATTATGCGTCCCTGATGTGCACATTTTTTCCCCTAATTGCAGAACCTCGTGGAAAATGAGTGTTTTCGCAAAGACGTCAAGAAAAGTCAAAGAAGCAAAACAACACCCACTCTCTCTTCCCCCACGATGTCTTCGTGGAATCGGAAGCATACACACTATGTTTACGATGGAAACGGAGGCAGTGTAACCCATATGTCTAACTAACCGATTATGTGTGAAGTATCATAAATAGCCCGTGAGAATTAACTGCTGATAAACATCCCTACTCTTTTATACTCCTCTCAACTAACTCTTTACCGATCCCATTATCATTCTGACGGCTTTTTGTAGTGACTACTGATGGAGAAAACCCAATATTATGAACTTGAGAACGAAGTAAAATAACCCAAACTTGTGACTTAAACTTGCACTAATGTATGACTAAGAGCGGCGTAGAGAGTTCGTCCACCATCGAATCCCTAAGTACTCTATACTCTACAACCATCAAGTATAAGACGTACATCACCTATTGAGTATCCACAACTTTGTGTGACACTGAGCACTACAACGTAACTCCTTAAAGTGATAGTTATACACTGAGAACCCGCTAAACATCATGTATAACTAGACAACTCAAGTCTTTGTCATTGTAAAGGCTAAAAGCTCAAAACAAGGATCTCGAAGGATCTTCATCCAACCAACCCCGATATCTTCAAGATACTAAGTACACGCACCCGTGATATTCCACTTCAACCTCAAATAAATAATAAAGAATTAACACCATAGTCACATCTTGCGGTTCAATACCCAAATCTAGCCTTTTTTACGGTTTAATGAGAACTTTGATAATGGTTTCCCGTTCTTGTCAGAAATCGTCATCCCCGTGAAAATTTGTAATACCAAAAATACCACTCTTGTTTGCCAAATATTACACCAAAAATTTAACCCAATGTATTAAAAATACATTTGAATACACAAAATTCAGCCCATGTTATTTGGTATAATTTTTGGCGCACAAGCACCTAAGCCCAACCCAACACGTTTAAGGATATTGCATCCAGTAATATAACTAAACATATATCTGGATCCATCAAGTAATGAAGTACTCGGCCCAAGAAATTTAGCAAATCCAAATTCAATCCGTTGAGTTAAAAAAATGAGGCCCGGTCCAAACACAAATGATAACACGGTATATTAAAGATAATACCCTTTATATCATTTTAGTTAAACCTAACCCTACTTACTTCTCAGTATAATCCGCCCCCATCCAGTCTTTTCTCCCTCTCCACGCGCATCTCATAATCTCATCAAATCAATCCAAAACAAAACTCATCTCAACTCACTAATCTCCTCTATATCATCATCAATAAACGATTCATCTCAAACTCAGTATCCTACTGATCAAACAACACAAATACACCCCGTACCTTACCTTTGATGTTGTAAATTATTGCTCAAGTCCGAATCAAAATTGCATTTTTAATGCTTCGAGATCCTTTGGAGGGTCTCAGGTAGGTTTCTACATGTTGTTTATCTTAGTTTGAATGAAACAAAGAAAAAGAAAGTAACAAGATTGTTATTTTTCTATTTCTTTCTTTGCGGATATAAAATGAAGCAAAGCTTCAATAAATCGATGATGATTATTATTTCTTTCGTGTATTTGAACTTTGATGTCTAAAATGATTTTGTAGCACGAAAGGAATAAGAGACTGAGATTATGTAATTAAGTTCGAGTCATAGTAGTCGATTGAGACGGGTTTGTGGCATAGATGTAGGACTTGAGGTGAATGGTATTGGGATAGATGTTAGTTTGGATATGTTGCTTTTTGTCGAGGCTGAGGTAACTGAAGTCACTGAGTTGATATGGCATTTGGTTTATGTCTTGGTCAAATTTCGTCAAGCTGCTTCTCTTCATCATCATTCTGTAAAAATTTTCGAGACCTTTTTTTTTTTTTTTTTTTTTTTTTTTTTTTTTTTTTTTGCAACATCTGAAATTTTCAAAACTATTGATTATCGAGAATACATATCGACAATCTCACTTATCGAGAACGTGAATTGATCGAGAATATGTTTTATCGAGAACACGGTTATCGAGAACATGTGATTTCGATAATATAGGTTATTGTGTTCTCGAAAACAACTTATGTTCTCGAAAACAAGTACATCGAGAATTTCTTATACAAGAAATTCTGACTTTTCAGGCGATTTTTCGACAGTATATCCAGTTTTCGACGAGTTTTCCGACCATATTTTCTGACCACTTTTTGACCACAAAAGTCTTCACGGGTTTAGGTACAAAAGTCTAAAAAAGGATGTTACAAAACCTGATATGGACAATACTATCCATGACACAGATTTGTGAATTTTTAATGAAAGATTCGGACTTTTAGACTTATTGACCACTTTTGATACACAAAACCAGTATGAAATACTGTTAATGAGGTACCACAATATCAAAACTTATGATATATAAAAAATTTAAGACCAGTTTAATGAAATGGTACAAAACAGCTTCAAAACCAGATTCGATCCACAAAAATACGATTTTGACAAGATAACACCACAAAAATCAACCAAAAAACTAAAACCAAGGCTCTGATGCCACTTGTAGGATCGTGTTTTTATGTTGATTATGTGATTCGGGAGGTCGGGTTTGGTGGAAGAAAATGAAAGCCATAGTTAGAGAGAGAGAGAGAGTAGAGAGAGAAGGGAAAACTAGTGATTTTATTGATAATGAAAATGAAAGGAAAATACACAAAGTCTCACCCCTCCATGGAAGTATGGAGGGGTATATAAAGCCTAACACAAGCTAAACTATTGCAATATTACATAAGTAGTCCATGTGTTTTGGCTTAACAAGATAGCTAATGTAATCCCGTAAATGTCGTTCCATTTACGTGTTAGGATTATAAACTTTGATCCTAACAGGTACTAATCTATCTTTCAAAAGTATATATTTTGGTTTTAATTCTAAAGGTTTTAGTTCACTAGTTTCACTTTCAAACTTTACATTTTTAGATTTACTAGTTGATGCTTCGATTGAGTCGTATCCTAAACCGGTTTTATCTTTGGCAATTCTTTGAGAGCCAATTATTTTACTAAGTGATTGACTACTATTTTCAAATTTCTCAAATCTAATAATTTCTTCCTTAAGTTTTTTATTCTCATTTTTAACAACTAGACATTCTTTACATTCTATAATACTTTCTTTTCCTTTTTCTAGTTTTTGTAGTTTTATTTTTAATTCAAGTATTTCATCCTTTAATTTATTATTAGTGTGTTTTAGTAGTTTATTTTTAGATATGACTTTTTGTCCTAGTTTGCATAATCTACTATATTCGCTATCTAAATCTTTTTCATCTAATGATAAATTATCATCACTATAGTATTCGGTTTCGGAACGTACCTCATCGGAAGACCTTGCCATGAGACACTTTCTTCTTTTGTTGTGTCTTTTTCATCGTTGTCACTATCACTCCATGCTCCTCCTACAAAGGCCTTGTGGTTTTGACTTCTTGATAATTTCGGACATTCTCCAATAAAATGATTTGGATCTCCACATTTGAAGCACTTTCTTTCATTCTTGCTAGTCTTGTCGTCCTTGTTTCTTTGGAAAGTTTTTCTTTCATCAAACGGTTGTCTAACGTATCTTCCTCGTCTTTTGAAGAATTTCTTGAAGTCTCTTACGGCCATGGCATACTCTTCATCTTCTCTTTCGGAGGTTTAACATTCTTCGTCACTAGAGTCCCTTTTTGCTTTCAATGCGATTGACTTGGTTTGCTCCCTTTTTCCTTTGACCATTTCAGAATCTTTCTTTATTATCACCTCATACACTTTCAAGTTTTCAATTAGCTCGTCAAGTTGTAGAGTTGATAGATTCTTTGACTTCTCAATAGCCGTCACTTTAGCATGCCACTTCGGATGGAGAGCCCTAAAAAATTTCCTTACAAAATTCTTGCTAGAAAAATTCTCATCAAGTGCTTTTAAACTTGTGATGATAGTGTTAAATCTAGCAAAAGCATTATCAATTTATTCCTCTTTCGGAATCGTAAATTGTTCATATTGTTGTACAAGAAGATCTATTTTATTATCTTTGACTTGACTATTACCTTGGTGAGTGATTAGTAAAGAGTTCCAAATATCTTGTGCGGTTTTACACATAAAAATTCTTTCATATTTTTTGCATGGTAACGCATTATAAATAACCATTTTAGCCTCATTATTTTTAGCAAGTTTCTTTTTCAAATCATCGTTTTGTTTTTCAAAAGTTACAATTTCATCCCTTTTGGTTTCGGGATTATTTTGTATAGGAGAAAAATCACCATTAGTAATAACATGCCAAATATCTAGATCTTTTGATTTCACATAAGTTTCTAATCGATTTTTCCAATAAAGAAAACCATCACTTTCAAATAGTGGTGGTCTTTGCATAGATTGACTTTCTAATTATTTTTCAGATTCCATAGATCGTTTCAAGTTTTAAAATACAGTTTATTTTAAAAATCTTGTTTAACGTAGCTCTGATACCAATTGTGGAAAACTCGGAGGGGGGTTCAATAGTTTTATGTCAATTTATATTTTAAAAACTTTTTTTTGATAAAAACCTCGATTCTTATTTATGTGAATTTCAACACTTGCACAACTCAAACAATTTAATCTAACTTACTAAATAATGATAACATAAATATGAAAGTAATGAAAAGATAGAGATAGAGAGATCAAACCACAACACAAGATATTTATAGTGGTTCGGCTACGAAGCACCTCTTCGCCCTACTCCACTCCTCGAGTCACCTACTCGAGAGTTTTCTTCACCATGTCAACAAACTCCCTTTTTGGCGGAGAAACCTTACACAACTTTCGCTTACACCAATTAACGACACAAAGCTAGATGTCGAGTCCTAATAGTAGCTAGAACCAATCTCACACCACTACACGCCTTCTTCACAACTTATACACACCACTACTTCACAACTACACACTACTACTTTACAACTACACACTACTTCTACTTCACACCACAACTTCTTCAATACCAGATTTACAAAACCCACCTTGATCTACTAATTACAATCACTACACAACTTTACAATAAATACAAGCTACACAACTAATCTTCAATACTTCTTGATTTGAGATGAAAGGAGTATTCTTCTCTTGCACTTTGAATGAGGATGGATAGTATCACTTGAAAACAAGAACTAATATGTTTATGATCAAAGGTTTTAGGAAAATGATTTGAGATAATTAGAACAAAAAGTTTTAGTGCAAAAGGTAAGGAAAAAATTCAGATTTGAACCAGTAGTTATAGGCAAAGAAATCTGACACAGGAGCGTATGCCGGCCCCCTTAAAATTAAGGGGGCCGCCCCTTATAATTAAGGAGGCCGCCCATTGAAACGGCCAGATTTTTTGTCTTTTCCGAGGAAAGTTTATTTGGTGAAAATTTAACCGAATTTGGTTAAAAATTTAATTATTATGAAATAAACATTTTCCTTTAATTACCAAAAATGTTTTTCTTAAATGTATAAAATGTTTATACCATTTTATATAATTTGTAATTAGTAAATAAACCTTCTTTTGATCATAAAATGTATTAGGCACTTGTTTATTCATAACTTAAGTGAATTAGTTGGATATAATGACATTTTGTCACTAAATACTTATTTACGTAATGATTTTACGTTTAATGATTTTATATTTTGTGATCGTCAAAGCATAGGATATCGAAAAATATTAATAACGTTTTTACGCATTATTTATATCAACAAAATTAAATAACCTGTGTATGGAGCTGATTGAATTTGCTTTTGGATAACCAAATAAAACAGAAGCTTTTGAATGACACACAACATCCATTGTGCCAATAACGAGATATTTTGCTTTTATGCATATTCTTATGTGCAGCTTTAAACATAATGTATATATTTGCACATGCTAACTATTTTATTGTAATGGCAGGGGAATGTAACTGTCATTCCAGTCTTTCGTATATTATGGAGTAACCTGATCAATTATAAGGCCAAAAGTGCAATTATCAGGTATTGATACAAATAAGATGCTACTTCCATATGTTGAGTCGTTTAGTAAACAGCCATTATCATCATTTTTGGGCTAATAAACCACATCTTTTTGGTCGTCAGCTATAATTCAATCAGGTTTACATTATCAGTGCATTATACCTTTTTGTAGTTTCAGAAGGCTGTCACTTTATGGTGGGTACCAAACCTTAAAAGAATTATGTGTCCTTATTGCTCTCCCGACATTGCATAACCCATAGTAAGGATCTTTGGTTTTTGGGATACATGATCTCTGATTTTTTAACTGTATCATCTACACTATTGCGCAAACTACAACTTCTTTGTAATTAGTCGATAACTATTTATAAAACACGATGCGCAAATTCAATTTGTGTGTTGATGTAACATGAAACAGAAGGTGCAGACGATGCAACCTTTTGAAATCGATGGTTTCTGGTAATGAAATGCGGGTTTCGGTGATGAAACTGGGCTGAATTTTCGTTTCTCTTCTATTCCATATGTGTATAGTGACGTTTTCTACCGAAGATTGCTGGCGGAGAGCATGGACTAAAGTTGGTTGATTTTACTACAGCCGTAGCCTTCCTAGGACTTTTTGGCTGCGACCTGGTATGACCTACGTGTATATATTTATGCCAATTAAAAAGCATGTCTGCACACCAAGAAAAAAAAATAACTGGTAAGGTTTTAGAAAGGCTCTAAAATGTGGCAAACTGAATGTATGAACAAATTATCTGTGTTATCTTTAACTTGCTGCATATATATGCACTTTTGCAACAACTACAGTATGGGTTTACGTGTTATAATTTTGTGTTTTATAGCTTTACGTGAACCTGCAACTTTAAAAGCAACGACACTAAAGGGAGTACGTAACATAGCAGTTATACCAGTTGATAGGAGTCAAGTCAGCCAAAATCAATAGGATGTGTTACGGTTGTATTCTACAAAATCGGGCCGCCAAAAAAAAAAAAGAAAAAACAACGGAAAAAAACAGGCACTCCCACAACACGGCGGCCGACGCCATTCTCGTAATACTTAAAACCACTCATACTAACAATTGGAGATGTTCAAATATTTGAATGAACAATTTCAAAACAGCTAGAAACAGTAGATGTAGAACTAGAAAATGGAAGTTTCACATGTTTACAAAGCGTGACAAACATGATGAGACTTATCCTTATTACAAGAAATAAAATTACGAGAAACAAGAGAGCATAGCACTTCGTCACCCGGGTGACCGAGGCATTGGTGCCACGTAGAAGAACTAAGAGACATCAAAGCACTTTGAAGAGATGACGGTTGAGTTACCGGATAGAGATCACATGAACTATCACATCTGAGTAGGATATGACGAGTCAATAAATCCTTCACAGAAAACCCAGAAACGTATTTAATATTTTTAATAATATTAGGGGTGACAACGACATTATGAAGATGTAAAGGGCGATGAAAAGTAGGAAGGATGCTATGACACGTGTATAGTTTTATCATCACCAACATAACATATGGATACAAGCAAGAATTAAAAGTACCACTTAAATTACTTGAATTTAAATTAAGATGAGAAGAGTCACCTGTGTCCATATTCCACGATGGATCTTGCAAAGTCCACGAAGCACTACTAGGTACTGATGAAGTAGACATAACCTATTGGGCCTGTTGTGTTTAACTTGGATATTGGCCAATATGCTCCAAAGGGGAATAAATCCTAGAAGGTTCATATACGTTGTGATTATAATTGCCACGAACATATTGAGTACCAAGAGGAGTGGTGTGGAAAAGCAACATTATATCTTGATGTGTACTATTAGGAGTGGTGGGAAAATATTGGTTTACTTAGGGCATGTTTGGTACAAGGAGTTGAGGATGGGGAAATGAAAATCAATTCATTTCTTATGTTTGGTACTTCAAAGAAATAAAAAGGTGGAGAATTGTAACTCTTAGGATTTGATTCCTTTGTATTTTATGGAGAGTTGGTTTCCCAACCTTTTGGTGAGGAAATGAATTCTTTGCACAATAAATAATAATAATAATAATAATAATAATAATAATAATAATAATAATAATAATAATAATAAAAATATATTATTATTATTATTATTATATTATTATTATTATAATGATAATATTATTATTATTATTATTATTATTATTATTATTATTATTATTATTATTATTTATTATTATAATGATAATAATAATAATAATAATAATAATAATAATAACAAATAATAATATTATAATAATAATAATAATAATAATAATAATAATAATAATAATAATAATAATAATAATAATAATAATAATAATAATAATACTGATTTCTTGAGTCAATTCTCTGGTGTTACCAAACACTGGAATTTATATTGAATTTCTGTGAGAATTCATTTCTGTGATTTGAATTCTGTACTTCATTTCATTTATCTGAATTTCACCCTATCAAACGTACCCTTACTAATTGCCATGAATCACTATCGGTAGTTGTGTTAATAATAAATTATGTATTGAATAAATGGCAGGGATCACTATTTGTGCCACGGGATCATTCGTACTAAATATGCCAGGGATCGGTTGAATATTAAATGCCACGAATTACTATTTGTGCACATATTCTTGTTGTGTTATTAAAAGCAGCTGGAAAAAGAAAAAAAAAATGCTAAGGATGTGTTTAGTTGGGGGAAAACACCCTTATTTTTCACAAAATGTTTTTTTTTAGAAAATAAGGAAAACAGAGATCGCTTTCAAATCATCTTTTTCCGACAAAATGTTTTGCAAAACACAAAATCCCCTATTTCGTAACTTAACAAGGAAAATTATAAAACAAATTTTAGTTGTTTTCCTTTGTAACCCACAATCCTTCATCCCCTTCTTTAAAAAAAAAAAAAAAAATACAATATCAACTAAACACGTTTTCTATATTTTCAAGTTGTTTGTGAAGATAAATTTTTTTTCCAAACTTTTACAAAATTAAAGATAAAAAACAAGATAATTTTTTTTTCCAACTGAACGCACCCTAATCTTCCTACCAAATCTTCTACTCATCCTCCTACCCAGAAAATAATTACATTTGCAAAGTTTATTGGAGGTTGTAAAGAGAGAGAATTAGTAGATGACTATGTGTCACAATTATGTATGGTCAGGAGGATGAGTATGTGGTATTGGTAGGATGAGATGATCAATATAGATCTCATATTTGCCATATTACCAATGAACCAATCATAGCAACTCATTTTTATTTTCCACCTTTTTTTTTAAATAAAATATCTTGCAAACGGTAAATCATCAAGCTATAAAAAAATAATATCGCGAAGAGAATTAAATCATCTTTATATAGATATGCATTGTTATATACTTTTGACGAACTTTTTTTTTCGACGAATTTTTTATAAAAAAAATTTCCGCCAAGAAAAATCATACATGATTTGTAAAAATCATATATGATTCGATAAAATCAAATCATATATGATTCTTACGAATCATATATGATTTTTAAAAATCATATATGATTCGTAAGAATCATATATGATTTGATTTTAACGAATCATATATGATTTTTCTGGGCGGAAAATTTGGAAAAAAAAAGTTCGTCGAAAGTATATAACAATGCATGTCTATAGAAAGATAATTTAATTCTCGTCGCGATGGTATTTTTTTTGTAGCTTGACGATTTACCGTTTGCGAGATATTTAAGTATTAATAAAAGGGTGCAAGTTTATTTTTTTTATTTTGATAAAAAAAAAGTGGTTAAGATTGCTTGATGGGTTTTAGGGTAAAATATGGATCTATAAAGAACTTTTACCTTGGTAGGATGATATAAGATCATTTAAGGACTAAACATTATTTACATACCAATGGTTCAATCCCCACCTTCCATTCATTTTGATCTAGTGGCTGAGATTAGATTTAACATTTACACTACAAGGGTATTTTTGTACTCTATAAATTATATTTTTTACTCCCATCTCAATTAATGCGTCATTTTTTTAACACACAAAAAGTGTGTGATTCTTTCTTCTCTCTCATCTAACCGATTCCTTTAACTAACCACCTCCTTCATCTCGTTCTTCAACAAACCCTAATTTTTGCTTCTCAATTCATTAATTTAGCTCATTCTTCATCCCATACATCAGCTAACCCTAATTTTTTATCGTTTATTTTTATTTAAGCTTATTTCTAAGCTTAATTATAGCTCTCTGTTTCTATAAGCTTAATTATGAGCTAACTTATTCATTTTTTTTCATCTTATGTGCATGTTTTATGGATTCTTCTACTACTTCTGAAGAGATTGCTGTTAATGATTCTTCTACTGCTTTTGAAGAGATTGTTGTTAGTGAAGATGTTTCAGCTAAGTATGCTGAGGAGATTGTTGCTTATGAACACGGTGATTTATCTGAAGCAATTAAGAGTAAGCTATGTTACTAAGCTGTTATAAGCTCTGAATATGCCATTTATTTAGGTTTTGATTGAGTTAGTCAGTTTTTAAGCTCTTAGTAAGTAGATTTAAGCTCTGAATAAGGCATTTTGGATATTATATCATATATGATATATCATATATGATATAATTAGAACATGTGTCTGTGATTTCATTTTTAGTAAATCACTGTTTTTATTTTTTGTTTAATTATTATTTTTTTTCAGATTTGAATCCTTTGAAAACTCCTGAATCGTTTCCTACTCACTCTAATTTTGATACTCCTGGTGGAACTGTTTCTTATATTCCTAAAGTTCATGTGGACGTTTTATTGGTTAAGGGCAAAGTTTATAAGTCTATTGATGAGTGCATTGCTGCGTAAATGAAATATGCTGCTAAAGCAGGGTTTGTGGTTAGGAAGTCATGCCAGAAAAGGTTGAGGAATGGTACTGTGAAACAAAAGTATTTAGTGTTTAATAGGGAAGGTTGTCCCAAGGGAACTCATGTGGACACATTAGACTTAGAGAATAGTGACAAGCAGGTTAGAAGTTCGAACCTACATATCACAGGCTACAAAGCACGTGTTATATTTGATTTGATTCCTGGTACTTCTAAGTGCAGGTTGAATGTGTTTGATATTATTCATAATCACGAGCTTGAATGTGAAGAGTATAAGCATTTGTCGCAGGCTGAGAGGCAGTTAACTTCAACTGAGCAATTGTTTATTGTTAAGGCTGCTGGTGTAAATATAGGCGCAACGAAATCTCATCACATCTTAACCGGTTTGAAGGGTTCTTATTTACTTGTTCATGGTACGATTGTTGATTTTAAGAACTTTTTTAGGGGTGTGAACTGCTACATAGGCGATAGTGATGCACAGATGCTTATATCTAAGATGGAGAAAAGGAAGAAGCATGTGCCGGATTTTTCATTTGATTATTTGGTTGAAAATGCTGAGCTTGCGGCTATTGTTTGGGCTGATGAAGTTTCTAAGTACAACTATAGAGAGTTTTGTGATGTCGTTTCATTTGATGCTACTTACAGAACAAACAAGTAAGTATTTATATGTTCAATATGAGATTTTGATGGTATTATTTGCATTTTATTGTCTGTTATTTTAAGTATTTTTGTTTTTTGTTTTTCAGGTACAAAATGGTGTTTTTTCCCTTTACAGTCATAGATAATCATCGGAGGTTTGTAATAGTCGCAGCAGGCTTGTTGAAGAACGAAACTACAGCTTCGTATATTTGGTTGCTGAAAACGTTCATAAAGGCGTTTGGTAGGGCTCCAAATATTGTTGTTATTGATCAGGATGGGGCTATGAGAAATGCCATTGAAGCTGAGTTTGCGGGTTCTAAACACAGACTTTGCATGTGGCATATTACTCAAAAGCTCCCTGGAAAGGTATTTTTCTGCCTTTTTGTTTATCCTATGTGATACTTGATTCTCTGTGTATTTCTTATTGATTTATCACATATGATAATTTGTACATTTTTTCAAATAATATGTTAAATCATATGTGATACTTGATTTTATTTGTATTTATTATTGTTTTATCATATATGATAACACATATCTTTTTTCAAATCATTTGGTAAATCAAATGTTATTTGTTTTGTTTTCAGATATGTTCAAAAATCTATGATGAGACTGACTTTAAAAAGAAGTTTGATCAAATTGTATGGAATATGTATATCGGTCCGGAGGAGTTTGAGGATAGAAGGTCAAAGTTATTGGAGGATTTTAGTTTGCAGAATCATAAGTGGTTAACAAAGATGTTTAGTATACGTTCGTGTTGGATTCCTGCTTATTTGATTGATTCCCCCTTGTGTGGTTTGATGAGGACGACGTCTAGATTTGAGAGTGAGAACTCCTTTTTCTCTCATTTTACGAATCAATCTTCCACTCTTATAAATTTTATGAATTGTTTTGAGACGGCAATGGAAAAGCAGAGGCATATACAAGAGAGGCTTGATCATAAGACTATTGATTCTGTTCTGAAGTTTAGAACCTATCTTAGGATTGAATGTCATGCTTCGAAGGTTTTTACTCGTCCTCTGTTCGAGCTGGTTCAAGCAGAGATTTTTGTAGGCACATGGGATTGTCAAATAGAAACCAAAAGCTTGGTTGAAGGATCTGAGGTCTCTGTTATTAGAGAAACAAAATTTGTTGATGCACTAATGGAGAAGAAGAAAGCTAAGTTGAGAGAGAAAGCTAGGAAGAGAGTTAAAGATAAAGGTAAGGATAATGATAAAGCTGAAGAAGAAGAGCCAGTTAACTTGTTTTATAGAGTTGATGGATTATATAAGGTATGTTAGCTTCTTAAAAAATATTGTTCATTTTTTTTATCATATATGATTTTTTACTACCTTATTTATTTTGTTTTATCATATATGATTTTTTACTATATTCTTTCTTTTTTACCCATGAAGGTTTTGTGTAACCAAGAAGATGGATTAGTTGTATGTTCCTGTCAGCTTTTTCGTTCGAGTTGGTATATTATGCAGACATGTTTTTTGTGTCTTTAAGAATGCCAACATTGAAGTGATTCCAAGTCAATACATGTTGAGGCGTTGGACAAAGAACCTTATACCTGCTACTTTGAGGAACAAAAAGAACAGATATGGTGAGAAGAATGAGATTGTTGAGAATTATGTAAATGAGGCAAGTTCCATTGTTGATCACTGTATCCATATGTTGAGTAAAGATGAGGCAAGGTTATATTCTTTTGTTGAAAAGTTGAGGTTGCTAAAGATTGATGTCGAGGCTGATTGCCCAAATCCTCCTTCTAAGAACAAGGCTGATAATTTGGAGGAACTTGTTGGAGTTCCGAAGCCAGCTGAAAAAACCATTAACAATCCAGCTCTTGGAAATCCTAATGGCCGTAAAAAGTTGCGCATAAAAGGAGGGAAAGAGCAAGCTCTTGATAAGAATTCGAAGAACAGGAATGCATGTTCGTTATGTGGAGAGACAGATGGTCACAACAGGAGGACATGCCCAAAAAATTTTGCAGAAGAGGCAAAGTTGGATCAAGTTGAAGTTACAAGGGAAGGGGATTTGGATCAATCAGAAGTTACAAGAGGAGAGGTCTTGGATCAACCATGAATTTCAACATAAATCGTCCGCATATTTTTTTTAATTTCTTTGATTATTTTTTTTGTCGGATTGGGTTGAAGAAATTTGAGTAACAGACCTAGACATGATTGTTTGATTATTACTGAGTTTTTATATGAAACAGATTGTTGCTGATTGTTTTCAAGAGTTCTGGTTACTTTCTTTTGAATTATCACATATGATAATTCAGAAGCAATTTTTTAGGTGTATTATCATATATGATAATTCTCCAAAGTCATATATGATTTTACACTTTGTTTATTACTTTTTGATTTATCATATATGATAACTTATAAACAAGAGTATATTATGATTGTGTTCAAGAGTTTTGGTTACTTTCATTTCAGTTATCACATATAATAATTCTGAAGCAAGTTTTTTAAGTGTATTATCATATATGATATTTCTCCAAAATCATATATGATTTTACACTTGTTTTATTACTTTTTGATTTATCATATATGATACCTTATGAACAAGAGTATATCATATGTTATATTTATCTGAAATCACATATGATTTTACTCTAGGCTTATTACTATTTTTACTTTATCATATATGATAATGTATTACTTTCATGCCTTTTACCTTTTTTTTTGTTTGTGTTATGCATTGTGTCATAAATCGCGGAGGCGATTATCCAATATCAATAGCTATAACAAGTGATTATCAATTGGTCTAATGAAATTTAAACAAGACTTATTATCCAAAATAACATCCAGAGATGTTTCGCCATTCATTTCTTAATAAAACATTGCATCATAGTACTTGCAATGTTAAACCATCATCCTACTTAGAAATTCAAAGTGATATTGTAGCATACGAATATACACATTTCATACGAGATTAAACAGAAATTAGTTTTTTAATTTGCGTCAGTTGCCCCAAAAAGTTGTTTTAGGCCCTCCTATCCTTCGTTAGTCCTACTTCTGAATCTTCCATTTCTTTTCCATCATAATGCACTTGCAACATGTTCTTCAGCCTGTTCTTTCTTTCTTTTCTCTATCTCTGCCCTTATCATTTCCTCCTTCATTGCCTTGTCTGTGTATTTTCGTGCAAACTCAAATGTTTCCCCGCTCATTTTTTGTCGGTGAATGTTGAGTTCATGCATGAGCATCTTGGTTGCATATTTCATTCTCAGCTTCATTATTTGTATTTCCTGATCTCTTCCTTCTTTCGGAAAATCCAAATTCCAGTTCTTTTAATTTTCTCCACCATAATGCTCCATATGCATCATCACAAAAATTCCACAGTCAATGACATTCTCTTTTGTTGCCCACTTCATTTTCATCACCGTTGTCTTTTTTGATTCTATATCAGCTGCCTTTTCATGGTTGTGGGATGCCAGATATCTTGACAACTGTTTTTTCTAAACAAAATAGAAATTTTATTTTATTAAAGACAATTCTTTATCTCATATTCAAAGCCGAAAGGCTTAGTCGCATCCTATGCCTATGTCCAAGCCGATGGCGTCTTCTGCGGCTTAGCCGCAGAAGACGCCTTCTGCTTCAGTTAAGCCGAAGGCTTACCTGCATAAGAGTCTAAAATATAACTTTTAAATATTTAGTTACTTTCTAGAACATCACATTATTTTATCACATGTGATAGCTTATTCTGTTTAAAATTTTTATTATTTTATCATATATGATAATGTGCATGAGTGTTTAGCTAAAACTCCCAACTGTTACGCAAACCCATTTTTGTCTAATTACTTACCGGAACATCACATTCCTTGCTATATTTTGCATCATATGTCTTCGGTAAGTTGTCTATGATGACAGAAGTGCCTTACCTTATGTTGAAGACAACCAGGTAAAAGTGTTCATGTGCGATTATTGGGAAGAATGCCTGCATAAATGTTAAGAAAAAAAATTAGAATCATTGTTATACAACAAAATAGAAATTTTGTTTTTTCATAATAATTGAAAGAAGTTGTTACCAATTCCACATGATGCATTGTCTTGTCATCTGGATTTTTTTTGAACACGGTTGTCAAGTTTGCAACAAAATCATTGTACTGCTTCTCTTCTTCTTTTTTCTTTGCTTCCACTATTTGTTTCATCTGTTTGCATAAATCAAACATATCTTTAAGAACAAATTAATATTTTAGTAATTAAGTTTTAATTTTGTTGGTACTTACGAGTATTCCTGTGTGAAAATACTGATTGATCTTTGGTGCGGCAGGTTTGTTGATTGTTTCGTCATAGTTCAAGATGCAAGCAAAGCTGTCGATGATACTAACATCCACTTTCAATTGTGGTGCTAGTGTTTGCATGTTGTCTCTGATTGTTGCAGCTCCCCGTGCCCATTCAGTTTCAAAAACGAATTCGCTACACAAAAATATATATTGTTAGCACAATTTCACATTTTTTATTTTTATGTTTTTTTTAATAAGATAAAGCAGACTTACTATGGATCTCCTTGCATTGAGAATAAAGCTTCGGATACCATAAATTCATCCGGTGTTTGCGCTGCTTTTAAGGCAGTTTTCTGGTTGTTGTATGGTGATACCAGATATCTTGAAGGCTTTTTTATTCTATTTGCAGGTGGTTCTTGTTCCTTGTTTTCTTCTTCATCAACCACCCTTTTTGCCCTTCTTTCCATCTTTTTTGGTTCAGTTGTTGTTTCAGTTTCAACTGCAGCCCTTTTTTCAACCTGTGGTGTTTCTTCTATTGTCGTTGTGTCAGTTTGAGCTGCAGGTTTGCTGGAAACTGGGCTTATTCCAAGACTGAAGCTTGGTGGTGAAATTGATTTGATTTTGCTTCTTGTCGTCATCATTTTCTCTGGTGGTGTGACCGATTTTCTTGCTGTGTTTTTTGTTTTTTCCCTTTTGATTGACTCGCCTTATCTGCTTGTTCATAAATCTCGTCTAGAGTCTTTTCATCAAGTGGCTCAAAAGAAAGTATTGGAGACCCTAACTTCTCAGCTGATCCTTCTTTTTGCTTTTCCAATTCATTTTCCTTTTCCTTTTCGACTTCAATTTCTTTCTCTTTTTCATTATTGACCGGAGTTTCTTTTTCCTTCTCCAATTCTTTTTCCTTTTCCTTCTCAACTTCAATTTCTTTTTCTTTTTCCTTCTCAACTGGAGTTTCTTTTTCTGTCTCCGATTCCTTTTCCGACTCATCTTCAGTTTCACTCTCATCTTCTTCCATCTTTTCTTCATCTTGCTGGACATTTGTTTCCATTTGTTCTTCTTTTTCGCTCTCACTCTCACTTCCTTCTTCTATATCTTTTTCCTTTTCAACTGGACTTATCTTATCACCTTTAATTTCTTCAGCTTCACTCTCACTTTCACTCCCACTCTCTGTTTCCTCTTTACCATCTTTCCCATCTTTATCTTCCTTATCACTACTGCCATCGTTATCTTTCCCATCATCGCTTCCATTATCAGCTCCTTTATCATCATTGTTTCCATCATCGCTTCCATCATCACTGTCGTCATCATCAATGTATCCATCATCACTAGTGTGTCTATCATCGCTGTCATTTAAATCAAAGTCCAAAACATTGAACATTTTCTTGTACTTCTTGCACAAATTGAACAATGTTTTGTCTCCTTTAAACTTCTGCATTCCCTCTTTCAACGTCTCAACCAACTCTTTTTTCTCATTTGAAATGATTTCAAACTTCTCTTCTATTTTATCAACAATCTCCTGTAAAATAAGCAAGTTGGATTTTTTTAATCTATATTCAAAATCATATGTGATATTTTCTATTTAAAAAAAAAATATATTTGAATTGTCATATATGATTTTCAAAATTATCATATATGATTTTTCATAATCATATATGATATTTGAATTATCATATATGATTTTCTAAATTATCATATATGATTTTTAATGATCATATATGATATTCTAAATCATATATGATATTTTAGCTTGCTAAAGGTTTAGCCTCAGGCATAGCCTGCTGTTAAAGCCGAAGGCTTAGCCGTAGGTATAGTCTTCGGCTTTAGCTGAAGTCTATGCCGCAATTTATCTGACAATCAGTTTATATAAGGAATTAAAATAAGTTAAAAGTTAAATGTTTGGTTTCTGGTCTCTTCGGAGGCAATGGTTCATTGTAGACATCCATTCCCTTATAAAAATTCAAACTTGTTTGCTCTTCCTCCGGATCAAACTCTTCGTGATGTTCAAGTTTTCCCAAGCAATTATCTATCATTTCCATCCAATCCTCTTCCTCATTGCCTATGTGTTCCAACTTCTCATTGTTGGGCGATGACGCATTACTTGAAATTTGGGGAAGTTGGTTGAGTCTAAGTATTGCAGCTTTTTCATACAAAATATAAATTTGTGTTAGATTATAATAAGTGTATGTTATTGAATCACATTTGATAAATTTATAGAAACATGTAAAATAACTTACACATAAGAATGTTGCTTGCCCATAATAGTAGTCGCCTTTAGTCACCTTATCCCAATTTTGCTTACTTATTTGTAAGCATTCCAATATGTAACCGCACCAGTCAATTTCTGAAATGACATCATTTTCTTTTACATGCTTCAACACAGTTTGAAACACCTTTGCACCATTATCAACTGTTCCCATCGTGCTAGCAAATAGAGTCAGAAAGTTTATTGTAAAGATGAAATCAGCATCGAATGAGCTTGTTATCTCAGTTGATATTGCAGCTGGTGTGATTTTCTTTACATGAGTATACTGGCCTTCCCATTCTGCTATGAAAGGATCATCCTTCTCTCTTGGTTCTAGATCTTCCAATTTTGTTTTTCCCATAGGCACGCCTAGAATATCATGTATTTTTTGCCTTGTTACCTTTATGGATCCTTTTTCCAACCTTAATTCCATGCTTGGTGGATGGTATTTCTCAGCAACATGGTATAACAATGCTTCAAGGAGTTCGGTTATTTGAAAGTTGATGAATCTTTCAAAACCGATATCTTTCAAAGTTTTCTTTCTCATCTCTGTAAAGCCAATCATTGCATCAGACATGGCTTTTGGTGATGACCTAGTTAAGCAGCTTGGGTATGTCACCTTTTTCGTTGGGTTTTTTCCTTTTTGATTTTTGATTTTTTTCTTTTTTGACATTGACAATCTCCCGTTCCTCCTCCTCTGTTTCTTCAACTTTTTCCAATTTTCTCTTTCTTGTTTGTTTTTTTTGTTCCTCTTCATTTTCACTTTCATAAAATATCACCTGATCTTCCTCGTTCTCCTCTTCACTTTCCTGATTTACTTCTTCTTCCATCGTTTTCTTAGCATCTCCTCTTGTGTATCTCTTAGAAGTTTTGGCAGGTTTGGTAGTGATTCATGAAAATCAAGTTATATATATAGTATAAAATTACTCAAGAGATCCGCAAAGAAATACGGATAACCCGAGGTCGTAGTCCGTGTGAAGGGTGAATGGAATTCTCAATTCCCGATTCGTGAAACGTGTCGTGAAAGTGGTAAAAAGTGATATTGATGAGATTATACTAATGAAATAACAAATGAAGCACAAATAATCACTTAAGCACGTATTTCAAATAAGGAAACTAAAAACGTAACGTAAAATCGAAACCGTACGCTAAAACGTAAATTAAACGTTAACGTACGAAATAAAACGCGAATTTTAAGATATACTACTCCTACGGACTTGAAAATAATTTTGAAAAGTTAAAAATGATAAAAGAAAATTTTAAGAAAAAGAAAAATATTTTTTTGACTTTTTATTTAATTTTTATGAATTAAAAACTAATTAACTAATTAAAAATTAAAAGAAAATGCAAATAAGGTGAGAAAAAATGAAAAATAAATTTTGAAAATCATAAAATAACTAAAAAGTAATTTTTAAAATAAAAACTAATTTTTTTTGGCCTTTTTGTAATTTTTGGGAATTAAAAACTATTAAATCTAATTAAAAATTAAAATTAAATTCAAAATTAATGGGAAAAATGCAAAATAAATTTATAAAATTCTAAAATAAATGAAAATAAAATTTAAAAATATTTTTGGATTTTCCATGGTTTTTTCTGATTTTTTTGGATTTTTTAGTGATTAAAATGTATTAAAAAGTGAATAAAAATGAAAATAAAATAAGAAAAATAGCAAATCAATTTGAAAAATATGAAAAATTCAGGGAAATTCTAAAATAATGTTTTAAACTTAAGAAAAATATGAAAACTTGAAAATAAGCTGTGGAAATGCAATAAGCTATGAAACTGCTTAAATTAAGTGCTTATTAATAAGCACTTTGACCAAATTTTGACCCAAACTTTTGACCAAATGAAATTATGACTAAATCAAGCTTAATGGAACAGAACTGAGGTCAAATGATCACAGAAACTTAGATAAGGGGCTCAAGCAGTCAAATAAGCACTTGGGAGATGAGCAATTAGCAATCAGAATAAGCAATAAGCAAAAATTAATGGAAACAGTAACTGTAGGCACTAATGATCAATAAAACTCAACTTAGAATCACTTATACACAATAGCAGCCCTAAGAGAGAAAACAGACCTATGTTACAACTACTCAAAGAAATAAGCTCTTAAGCCTGAGCAAATAAGCTCAGGGGGGGGGGGGTAAACTTATGGGGGCAAAATGACTTCTAACCAACTGAGATCATAAAATCACCAGGAAAACAGATGCTAGATCCAATTCAATACTCAAAATGAAACCTAAAAAACTGACTTAGACCTATTGATCAGGGGAGTGCACAGGTTAAACAACCAACTTCCAACAGCTTATTTATTAAGCAAATCAGATCCAAAATGAGATTTTCCTTTTGATTCTATTACACCAACTGACAAAGTTTAGAAAACAGCAATCCAATTAAGTTTCCAAAAAGTTTTGAATCTTACACAGACTTTCAAACATGTGACCAAATTCTGACTTAAAATTTATTTGACTTTGGAATTTAATATGAACTTTGACTACAATGATTTTATATCCAATCTATCTGATAAATTATGTTATAATATTCTATTATTAAACTAATTTAAACTAAATTACTCTATTATGCACTACTTAAGTGATTATAATACTTAATTAAACTAACAGATGAGTTACTAGTGATGAATCAAATTAATTTTGACTTTTGTATGAATGTCCTACTGATTTTATCTAAGACTAAGCCTAAATACAACCTAAGAGTGTTGTCTAAACCTCTGAAACACCCAAGCACTCAGAAAATAATACTGATCTAAACACTCCTTATATTGACTATCTAATCCAATTTTCCTCTCAAATCAGTTCCAACTCAATTCAAAACCTCAACCTATGAACTAGTATTGATCAAATATCCCACAACAAACTCAGAAACAGAGATCTCAAGTTCAAACAAGCTCAGAAACACAATAACACAGATCTAAATAATAACAATCAATGAAACAGTGAAAACCAAATCAGTTCAGACCAATATGACAGATGGAACAGTAAACTCAGATAAGATTGCAAACTACTAAAACCTATTAAAGTAAAGCTAAAATATGACTAAACTACTAAGAAGAAGCAGAAATAAGCAAGGCTAAACTACAACTACTGATTATGCTATTATAGAAAATTTAAATGAAAACTTACAAGGAAAATCCCCCTCAACTCAAATAGAGGGGTTTCACTTAGCTAGCCTGTCTTTCAGACAGGCGAATGGACTCCTTTTGGCTGTCTCTTATTCCAAATAAGCTTAGCTTATCAAATAAGCACTCAATCAGTTGACCAATGTTGGCCTTTTTGTATTATTTAGAATTTGATGAAACAGTAAGGTAAATGGCTTATATAAGCTGATAATAATGGAAAACAACTATTTGAAACTTAATTCAAATCAATACAAACTAATTTGGTATATATATATATATATATATATATATATATATATATATATATATATATATATATATATATATATATATATATATATATATATATATATATATATATATATATATATATATATATATATATTTATTTATTTATTTTGAGATGAAACAGGAATTAAAAACAGAAATTAAATAGACTGAATTAAACTAAGAGATAGGAATAATATGCAAAACTTAAATGAGAATTGAGACAATAAACTGAAAATTAAAAGCTTAATTATATTAATAGAATTTGAGTACAACTGAATTGAATTTTGAAATTACAATTAAGAAAACAGAAAAAACTAACACAATTTATATTAAAAACCTACACACTATCTGTGGCAGAGGGGGGGGGGGGTATTTATACTTGAAGCATGAGGTCTTTGGATCCTTCTAGCACATACAACTCATCAATCCGTGTGAGACCTGTGTTTCTTTGAGCTAATATCAACCCTCAGATTAAACTTAGTCCCCAATCCATGTATCTCGACCATTGGATTAATTGATGGATGTGACTTGATCCTCCGTGTGCATTCCTATTGGTCCACGTATCCCTGCCAACCCTGACATTCTCTGTCATACGTCAGAGCCTTCTAGAACACTTAATCATTGAGTGATTATTACCCACACGGGGTAATTGGAGCGTGGGTGTTTTCTAGGGTTCATGAAACAGTGGTAATTCTGGGTGAGTTATAATTTTGGGGGTCGGGTAAAAGTTTTGGGGGTTTAATATATTGGGGTGTTTGACCGGGTTATGGGGTTGACCGGGTTAAAATAAAAAGGGTGGTGGGCTTTGTGATGGGGTTTGGGCTTGGTTGTTATTATTATTATTTCGGTTAAGAGTATTATTGGATCAGATTGGTTTAAGCTTTATTATTAAGATTAGTAATTTTCATCAAGGACCAATATTGTAATATTGCAAACCATAGGGACCAAATCTGTTACTCATCAAAAGTATCTCCCAAGGACTTATTTTGTAATTCTCTGAATTATCAAGGACCACTTTTGACTTTTCTTTGACTATTTCTTCAAGGGACCAAATTTGTTATTCTCTGAAAGTACAGGGACTAAAATTGCCATTTCTTCCAAACTTTGCTCTAGGACTAAATTTGCTCTTTGATGACTCTCTGAGGCCTTCTTATGCAATTATGAGCTTTCTTTGATCATTTTGCTTCCCCGGCTCCGGCTTTTGACCTTTTTCCATTCTTGTGCTTGTTTTTGTCGGTTTTGCTTTGTTTTTGTCCATTTTTCACATATCCGTTCCTGCACATACACAAATACAAAAACATACATTCTCTTGGTATATTTGGTTAATATTTAGTGTATTTGGTCTGATTTTGGTCTAAAACGGATGTGTGAATAAGCACACATCAAAATCCCCCTGACTAAGGTATTGTCGTGTCCTAACGCAATGTCATCACCTCACGCTTAAGAGATAAGTAATTTCAAAGCCTCTCTTTACTGACGTTGTAAAGTAGCAATGATGTTCAAAAGAGATAGTAAAATCATTTATTCTCAAAAACGTTCCGTTTTCCGATTTTCATGAATAATAACTACTACTACTACTACTACTACTACTACTACTACTACTACTACTACTACTACTACTACTACTACTACTACTACTACTACTACTACTACTACTACTCTTTTTATACTTTTTCATTTATATATGTGACGGTTTGCTTTGACTTTCATTATCAATTCTTATCTGTTGATAACTGTCAGGGTCAACGAGTAGAAGCACTTCTCATAGAGAAGAGACCGTATGGATAAAAATCGTCATCCTTGATTTTTCACAAGCTCCCAAACTAAGCGTAAAATCGAGATCATTGTTTATCCACAAGTTAGGTGCTAACACTACCCACAAAAGTTCATTGTGTCATTACCTATTGTTCCCAGTTCCTAAGTTTTGTATCTCAAGATTTTAATTTGTCAGAAATGAATTGCTTCATATTTTCTCGTTTTGATATTTGTTACTCCGATAAGAGCACAAAATTTGAACGCTAAGTAGTTTCCAAACTTTCCCTCGAAAACCCCTGCATACAGAAATCGGGTCCACATGAAGGTCTCTAATTTAACACGATTTGTGGAGGCCTCCCTTTTTATTTACGACCGAGACATCCCATGTCTGAGACCCGAAACAGAAGCTTTTTATTAGGGAAACCCCCGGAGTCGAAGCTTGGCATTTTTGCATAATTATAAGCACTTTAATAATACTTTGGTCCTTAGTCCTTTATTTCTTTTACAACAACGGTTTAAGAGCCATCAAGATGTAAGATCTTTATTATGACCTTGGATTTATATCCGCTACTTTTTATAGCTTTGGATTCCTCTGCCTTTTTACTTGGCTTTGGACTATTATTATTGATATTCATAATCATATGCCAAACCCCGAGTCCTACGGCCTTTACTAAGATCACAACATCGGCTGCGAACCGGCAAGATGCAATAGTCTTTTTCACCGTAACACTGGCAGTACCCCTATGTGTACCAAACCCCCATATGCAGAGATTTTGTTGGGAACGAGAAAAAACTAAGTATTGCTCAAACCCCATACACTTAATTAATCCTAGAGATCTATTTTTATTGGTGTGCAATCTTGTGGGAACAAAGAGGCCACAAATACCTTTCGTGGGCTCTAAAGAGAACCAACTACTCCATGTTTAGCACGAAACTTCTAAATAAACTCTATCATTCCTCGATCTCCGCAAATTTAAAATCCCAAGTAATGAGATCCGCGGATGCTTAGCCATAATCTTTTGATTATATTGGTTAAGGGAGACGAGCTAGGGCTCAACACGCCCGGTCAAGTTGAAACATTTATTTCTACTCTCGCCGGTAGGAAAGTCAAAACAAGGTGTCAAATCTTATTATTCATATCATATATCATTTTTTTTAAAGCGGTGACAAAAATTTAAAATTTTTGGTGGAAAACGGAGTTGCGTAAGTTAACAGCTCAGACGAAGGTACAGGTCAAATCGAATCGAAGATTCACCCCCCCCCCCCCCCCCCAGACTAAAGTGAAACATTGTCCTCAATGTTTTAAGGGTACGGGTAGTCTACGTAATATCTAAGGCCATTTATTAAGTATGCCAAGAGATAAACGTTAGTCGATAAGATTTTGGATATGGTGAATTTCTGAAAGAGCAGCGAAGAATGAGACTCGAGTGGAGAGAACGACAAAGTACGAGAACGAGAGTCCTCAAACTTCGGGGAAATTCCTGAACATTCACAAACAACCACGAAAACATGAGTTTGGAAAGGGTCGCCCCCTCACGTCACGTTACTTAGAAAATAGAAAATAAAGAAAATGAAAATGGATAAGCATGGGGTGCCTCCCACGAAGCGCTTGTTTTTGATTACCGAGTCACATGAGCTTGACTCGATCCCCGAATTTAGTTATCCTTAGGGAAAGTTTGGAGATCCGGGACAACCATGGGTGGTATGTCCCCTCCGAAGTAATGTTTGAGACGATGACCATTCACCTTAAAGTTGGGACCATTAGATTGAGCTAGATCGACAGTTCCATAAGGGAATATTTGGGTAATGGTGAATGGTCCAGACCAACGGGTTTTTAACTTGCCCGAGAAAATCTTCAATCGAGAATTGAAAAGAAGGACTCGATCACCAACATTGAAGACGCGATCTTTAATCTTAGCATCATGAATCCTCTTTGTCTTCTCTTTGTAGATCAAAGAATTCTCATAGGCTTGATCACGGAGCTCGACTAATTCATTCAATTGAACTTTACGGTGATCACCCGCGGTTTATAGGTCAAAATTAGCATGTTTCAAGGCCCAGTAGGCCTTGTGCTCAAGTTCAAAGGGAAAATGGCAGGCCTTCCCGTAAACCAGCTTATAAGGAGTGCACCCAATGGGTGTTTTGTAAGCTGTACAGAAAGCCCATAGTGCATCATCTAACTTATCAGCCCATGAAGCACGATGTTCACCTACAGTCCTTTCTAAAATTTGTTTCAAGCCACGATTGGAGACCTCAACTTGTCCACTTGTCTGTGGATGATATGCCGTAGAAAGACGATGTGTGACACCATATTTGAGCATAACTTTAGCGAATTGGTTGTTACAGAAATGGGTCCTACGATCACTTATAATAGCACGAGGTGCACCAAATCAGGCGAAGAGACTTTTGAGAAATTTCACTACAAGTCGGGCTTCATTGGTGGGAAGTGCTTTCGCTTCAACCCATTTAGACAAGTAATCGACGGCCACTAGTATATATTTGTTACCACGAGAAGATGGGAATGGACCCATGAAATCGATACCCCAGACGTCAAAAATTTCACAGACTTGGATGGCATTTTGAGGCATCTCGTCTCTCTGAGAAATTTTTCCTTGACGCTGGCAGGAACCACATGATTTAACCAACTCATGGGCATCCCGGTAAATCGTCGGCCAATAGAAGCCAGAGTCAAATACTTTCTTAGCGGTGAAGTTGGCACCATGATGTCCCCCCGTGGGTCCATTGTGGCATGCCATAAGAATTTCAGCAGCTTCTTTACCTTGAACGCACCGACGGATCACTTGATCCACACAAATCTTAAACAAGTAGGGGTCGTCCCAGAAATAATGCTTAACATCTTTGAAGAATTTATTCTTTTGCTGGAATGACATCCCTTTACGGATAAAATTCCCCGCATGGTAATTCACAAAGTCGGAGAACCATGGGGTACTAGGATCACAATGTGAAAAACTCCCCAGTGTCTCGAGAGGAAATGTTTCGTTAATTTCCTTTTTCTCGAAAACACTTTGATGGGGATTCTCTAAACGCGAAAGGTGATCAGCAGCAAGGTTCTCAGCTCCCTTTTTGTCTCGAATTTCAACATTGAATTCTTGAAGGAGTAGAACCCACCGCATCAAGCGTGGCTTAGCATCTTGCTTTGACATTAGGTACTTAAGAGCCGAATGATTCGTATACACTATGCATTTCTTCAAGATCAAATAAGGTCGAAAATTTTCAAAAGCGTAAATGACGGCTAGCATTTCTTTTTCAGTAGTCGTATAATGGTATTGAGCATTGGTCATAGTTTTACTAGCATAGTGTATCGGCTGAAAATGTTTAGACTTGCGTTGCCCCAAGACTGCACCAATGGCATAATCGCTAGCATCGCACATTAGCTCAAAAGGCAAGTCCTAATCGGGGGCAACTAAGATAGGAGCCTCCGTTAACTTCTTCTTAAGTATTTTAAATGCTTCGATGCATTCATTTGAGAAGATAAACGGAGCATATTTTTCAAGCAAGTGGGTCAGGGGCCGGGCTATCTTAGAAAAATCTTGGATGAAACGTCGGTAAAAGCCGGCATGACCGAGAAAACTTCAAATTCCTTTAACAGTGGTAGGATGAGGTAATTTTGGAATCACATCGACTTTAGCTCTATCGACCTCAATCCCGGATTTCGATATCTTATGGTCGAGGACAATGCCCTCTTTAACCATGAAATGGCACTTCTCCCAATTTAGAACTAAGTTGGTGTCTTCACACCGTTTCAACATACTCTCTAAATGGGAGAGGCAAGAAGTGAAAGAATCTCCATAAACTAAGAAATCATCCATGAAAACTTCCATGGTTTTCTTGATCATGTCTGAGAATATAGACATCATACACCTTTGAAACGTGCCTGGAGCATTGCATAAGCCGAAAGGCATATGACGATAGGCAAACGTTCCGTAAGGGCAAGTAAAGGTAGTCTTTTTTTGGTCCGGAGGGTCAATCAGTATTTGAAAGTAACCGGAAAATCCATCAAGAAAACAATAGAACTCATTTCCCGCTAGGCGTTCTAGCATTTGATCCATAAATAGAAGTGGGAAATGGTCCTTACGAGTCGCATCATTCAATTTTCGATAATCAATACAAACTCTCCATCAGGTAACAAGACATGTCGGAATCAATTCATTATCTTCATTTGTGATGAGGCGAAAAATGAACCACTTTTAAGGGGTCATTTAAGCCCGGAATTGAATTTATTTGATCAAATATTACCCTAAATCGTTCCTTTTATGATTTTAGGTACTTTGGGAGTGAAATCTGGAAAAAAAGCAATTCGGACATTTTTGGAGCATAAAAGTGATGAAAACGCCAAAGACTTAATTTTCCATGCTGAGAACAGTACCTGACGGCGTCAAGAGGAAAATCCTGACGGCGTCAAGAGTAAAAGTGGTGACGACCCAGTGCAAACCTGACGGCGTCACAAGAAGGGCATCAAGAGTATTTTTGGTGATGGCCTGCATAAGGAGAATACATGACGGCGTCAGACCCAGATCTAGGCAGTCCGAGGAACTATTTGGTGGCGAGATGACGGCGTCAGACATTTGTTCTTGATGCCGTCACCTATCAAACTCTATATATAGTTTTCTATTTTTCATTCATAAAGAGAGGAACTTGTGTGGAGAAACTAGGGCCGAACTTTGTAAACCCTAGCTCATATTTTACAGTACTTTCAAGGGTTTTCACCCCTTGAATCCTTCCATGTTCTATTAAGATAAGTCTTCTCTTAATTCAATCAATATATCTATGTGTTGGTTGATTATATCTTTTACTTGTCTTGATTTTAACATGCTAGGCTAGATCTATCTTGTGTTTGCTTGGATCTAATGAAACCTAGATGTTAATTATGTGTTGATTACTTGTTTATGGTTGTAATGGATGAATGATTTCAATGTTAGGCTTAAGAAAACTGGCAGATCTCCATTGTGTAACATGCTTGAACGTCTTAGAAAACATGAACCGATGTGTACTAGGTTTTATTGGTTGTATTTAATGCATGAGTAAGTTCTAATGATCCCATGTTAGGAGCTTCTTAGCCGGCTCGACATTAGAGTGAAGTAGGCGCTCATAGGATTGGGGAAGTAAGTACGCCACCCCATGAATGGTATTAAGGAATACAATCTGTCATCCACGCAAATATAACAAGTAATTAACGTGTAAAAGATGTCTAGGGAGTAGTGAAATCTAAGTAAACACATTTTCCCGCATATTGCTCACAACCTTAGTTTAATGTAGTTTATTTTCATTTTTAGTATTTTATTTTGATTGCATCTTTAGTATTGGGTTAGTTGACTAGCAACTAATTCCGCCCAACTCTTCGAAACCCGAGATTTTTACTTGCTTTCTAAAAAATTATAAAAATACAAAAAGAATCATCCCTCATCTCTAGACCTAGTCTTTAGGTTTTCTAATCCTAGCGACACTATTCCTAGCTGAACGATCAATCCCCCAGTACTTGTCATTATACTATACTACATCGATCAGGTACACTGGCTGGTGGGGGTTGTAAGCTTCTCGAGATCCCTCGAGAGGTAAAGCATGGTGAAATCCCTACGCATCAAGTTTTTGGCGCCGCAGCCCGGGGAATAGTTATTGTCTAGGTTAGAATCTCTTTTTATTAGGTCTACTTGCTAGATTCCTTTCTAGTAAGATTTTATTTTTATTTTCTAGGTTCTCTTTAGTCTATCTTTTTCTTCGTGCTTTTGTTAGTAAATTTAATTCATTGACTATTCCGTTAGCCATTATGGAGAACGCGAATCTACCGTACTACCAACCACAAAATTCACCCACTCCAAATGACATCTTGATGTTTAAACAACATGAGGATGAACCTATCTATGATGCATGGGCTCGTTTTAAATATTTACTCCGAAAAGTCCCTCATCATAATTTCGATATGTGGTCCCAAATTAAAATATTTTACCATCGTGTCGACCACTATACCAAAATGGACATTGACCATACCACAGATGGGGACCTTTGGGGATTAAGTGCTGATGAAGCATGGGAAACCATAGAGAATTGTGCCAGACTTGCCAAAAAAATGGACAACCCAACAAACGTTGTTACGGATCAATTGATAGCAAGTTTAAGGGAACAAGCAAGAAGATTGTTTGGGGATAAGCGTATAGATGAGATAACTAGGTGCACGAAGTGGTTTGATTTCACCACAATACAAGCTGAGCACATTGGTAATCTTGATAAGATGGAGGATAGAGTTGAAAATCTAAGCCCACCAAGTACCTCACAAGTCCTACCATCATTTAAGCCACGGATACCACCCATGACTTACCCGGAAGAAGTAGAAGAGACTATAGGAACCCCAATAGAGGTAGAACCCTTGGACCAAGCACAACTAGAGAATATAGGTTTTAACACTTGTAGTGATGACCTTTCTTTTAGTTCTAAGGAAGTTCCTAGTTTTGATGTACCGGAGCCTCAACCAAAGCCGTTACCTAATCTTCTATTCTTAGATGTGAATTTAGGAATTGAAAAAGGTGCCGATCCACCCATCAAACCATATAGTCCAGGTAGTCTTAGGATAAAGGTAGTAGACTCTAAGCCTTGTAGAGAGAAAGCTGACATAGGAGTGGAAAATGACCTTACATGCTTACATCACCGATTTATGATTGATTACAAGAAACATTATGGGTTTAAATCGGGTTTATTAGGTCAAGATGGATCCCCAACTAGTAGTCTCTTGAAGTTGATAGAAAATGATCCCTTTCTAGGAGAAAATCTTAATCCACCCATTGACCCGATTGAATTAGGTAAGGTTATGATGATAGGAGCACACCCTTTTGAGCATATAATTCATCCACCACTCTTTTCTCACGTCGCATATTTCCACCCTAAGGGTATGTATCGCTATTTCCACCCACACTTAATCCTAAGTGTAGAGAAAACCTCTCCTATTTTCGTTAAATAAGGGTAGAGTCAGGCTCGTAACTCGAACAAAAACAAGCGCTTCTTGGGAGGCAACCCATGATTGGGTGTGATTTTTATTTTGTTTATTTGTTATTTGCTTCCGTATGCATGCTTTATTTTTATTGTTGGTAGATCATGTTTCAAAACTAAAATAGTGAAAATACTTTACTTTGTTGTTTAGCCTAGTCTTAACTTCACCCAAAGGTATTTTTGCAAAAGATAAGTGTAAGGGGAAACCCCAAATATGTTTTTAAGAAACAAGCCGATCATGATTCTCCACAATATTAAGTGAACATGTATATTCGTATTTGTTAGAGTCAAATGCTTGTATCGAGTCATAATGATGTTTTGCAGGATTTTCCAGGAAGTAGGACGAAGTTTTTCCAGAAATTTTCCAGAAACTTAACATAAGAATTTCTGCAGGTCACTTCTGACGGCGTCATGAGTTTACTCTTGACGGCGTCACGTGTAAAAATCTGGAAATTTTACCAGTTTTGTTTTTCTAACAGTCTTAAAGTTTTTGTTGAATTATTAGTTATATAATCTCCAGGAAATCTGCAAACATCATTCCACAAGCATTATATCTTATTTTGTTTTCTAGGATTTATTAGCATATGTAGATTGCCGCCGATTTTATGCGAGGTTGCCTTGTCTGTTTTCTCAGGATTTACAGGTTATGTATGACAAGAAGATGATTATTATTCTGGAAGGGAAGCTTTGATTGTTCATTTTCTTGGAGGAAGATCTAATCTGGCCACCTTATTATCCATACCGAGCGACTCAGGGGAGTATTTGATTTCATTCTTTTTACTTATTTCACTTTTACATTCTTTACTTGAACATTGGGGACAATGTTCATCCTAAGTGTAAAGGGAGGGTAAAATGATGATACCTTACAGATACACTTTCGCTTAAGTTTGTTTGTTTGATGGTAGATGTGTAATAAAACTATGAGAAATACTTGTTAGTGCAATTTTAGCGCCAAATTTAAAATTTTTTACAACATTTAGGAGTGAAACTTTAGCCTTAGCAAGCGTCTCATGGATAGGAGATTGTATGACTAGCACAAAACCGTACCATTCAGAAAAATTTTCCACCCAAATATGTGAGGTTTGCCTTTAGATTTGATAGGAAAAGCATTTACTATTAGTGCTTATGAGTGTACCGGTAGCATTTAGATTCTAGAACTTGCGTTAGTGATGCATCGCGAGACCGCTAGTGAGACTACATTCGTGTAGTAGGATTTACTACATGATAAGAGGCATTAGGATCACCCTTGTGTTAAACCCGTATCATAATTACTTGACCATTTAAGTCATATTACTTGGCTAGTTAAGTCAATTAATTTTTCCCACACCCTTAGCGTTGTACTCATTTTTAGTACACGAAACCCCTAGTACACCCCTCCGAGCTTGTCTTTTAGTTTCTAACTTTAAGCATTTTACTTAAAGGAAGAATTTGTTACACCCCACTTAAATGTACACCCAAATCGCCTTAGCCTTCCGTGTATGCACTCATCTTTAGTGCATTATTGTTATTTGTTAAACACTAAGTTAATTATCTAATTGATTACATGGTTGCTAAGTCGAGTCATATCCTTGTACATATTGTTTTGGGACGATTGGGACTCATGGGTAAACTACTTATTTTATGGAGTAATGGGGAAGAACATAATTTATTACCCCCATATGTACGTTAATCTTAAAAGTACTCCAAGTGTTATGATTTTCTTAATTCGAGTCATTAGATTAGTTTATTGTAAAGTATGTAAAGATTCAAGTGTAAGGGGAATTTTCATTCCCTATGATGTATTATTTTGGATGGTAGGGTAAGAGTGTATGCAAAAAAAAAAAAAAAAAAAAAAATAGAAAAAGAGAAGAGAAAAACATATGGACTACCATCCCTTTTCATTCTATGTTCATTTTATGTTTTTGTTATTTTTGATTTATTAGCTTAAGTCGAGTCTAGTCTTGGCTTAGCAACGCCATATTGTACATGTAATTAACCAAGATTGTTAACTCGCCACCAGTAAAGACTGCCTATATCCAACAAAACCGTGTATTCCATATCCCTACACCTAACGTTACAACCCTTAAAAAGACCTTTTTGATAGTTTATCCTAGGTGCTTATGCCATGTGGTGGAGGTTTGATCCTTTCCCAAGCCTATGGTAATCTATTTTTCTATGACAGGTAGTAAGAGATATTTTCTGTTTCCATAATGTGATATTACTTTATTACACCCGAGAGATGTGAGTATCTAAACACTATTTGTGAGGTGCTAGTGTATGACCTCCGTGCTTGTCTTTTGGTCTTTAGTGGAACAATTATTTGTTGTAATTACTTTTATATTAGTGTTAAATGACCCCTAACTTGTATTTTGATTAGAATAAAAGCGCATTTGCTTGAGGACAAGCAAATCTCAAGTGTAAGGGTATATGATGAGGCGAAAAATGAACCACTTTTAGGGGATCATTTAAGCCTGGAATTGAATTTATTTGATCAAATATTACCCTAAATCGTTCCTTTTGTGATTTTAGGTACTTTGGGAGTGAAATCTGGAAAAGGAAGCAATTCGGACGTTTTTGGAGCATAAAAGTGAAGAAAACGCCAAAGACTTAATTTTCCATGCTGAGAACAGTACCTGACGGCGTCAAGAGGAAAATCCTGTCGGCGTCAAGAGTATTTTTGGTGACGGCCTGCATAAGGAGAATACATGACGGCGTCAGACCCAGATCTAGGCAGTCCGAGGAACTATTTGGCGGCGAGATGACGGCGTCAGACATTTGTTCTTGACGCCGTCACCTATCAAACTCTATATATAGTTTTCTATTTTTCATTCATAAAGAGAGGAACTTGTGTGGAGAAACTAGGGCCGAACTTTGTAAACCCTAGCTCATATTTTACAGTACTTTCAAGGGTTTTCACCCCTTGAATCCTTCCATGTTCTATTAAGATAAGTCTTCTCTTAATTCAATCAATATGTCTATGTGTTGGTTGATTATATCTTTTACTTGTCTTGATTTTAACATGCTAGGCTAGATCTATCTTATGTTTGCTTGGATCTAATGAAACCTAGATGTTAATTATGTGTTGATTACTTGTTTATGGTTGTAATGGATGAATGATTTCAATGTTAGGCTTAAGAAAACTGGCAGATCTCCATTGTGTAACATGCTTGAACGTCTTAGGAAACATGAACCGATGTGTACTAGGTTTTACTGGTTGTATTTAATGCATGAGTAAGTTCTAATGATCCCATGTTCGGAGCTTCTTAGCCGGCTCGACATAGGAGTGAAGTAGGCGCTCATAGGATTGGGGAAGTAAGTACGCCATCCCATGAATGGTATTAAGGAATACAATCCGTCATCCACGCAACTATAACAAGTAATTAACGTGTAAAAGATGTCTAGGGAGTAGTGGAATCTAAGTAAACACATTTTTCCCACATATTGCTCACAACCTTAGTTTTATTTAGTTTATTTTCATTTTTTGTATTTTATTTTGATTGCATCTTTAGTATTGGGTTAGTTGACTAGCAACTAATTCCGCCCAACTCTTCGAAACCCGAGATTTTTACTTGCTTTCTAAAAAATTATAAAAATACAAAAAGAATCATCCTTCATCCCTAGACCTAGTCTTTAGGTTTTCTAATCCTAGCGACACTATTCGTAGCTGAACGATCAATCCCCCGGTACTTGTCATTATACTATACTACATCGATCAGGTACACTGCCTGGTGGGGGTTGTAAGCTTCTCGAGATCCCTCGAGAGGTAAAGCCTGGTGCAATCCCTACGCATCAATTTGTCACTACGGTCATTCCACCTTTCTTCGGTACGCAGTGGACCGGGCTAACCCAGGAGCTATCCGAGATTGGATAAATCATTCCGGCATCGAGGAGTTTGATAACTTCCTTTTTGATAACCTCATGAATTTTCGGGTTAACCCGTCGTTGTTGCTGAACGGACGGTTTGTAATTGTCTTCAAGTAAAATCTTATGCGTGCAAAAACGAGGGTCGATACCCTTAATATCGGAAATTTGCCAAGCGATGGCACATTTATGCTTCTTGAGCACATCTAAGAGATGGTTCTTCTCCTCATCTTTAAGTTCTTTTGAAATTATGACGAGAAGTTTGTCGATTCCTTCTAAAAATGCGTATTCGAGATGAGGAGGAAAATCCTTGAGCTCGGGCTCCAGAGGTTTCTCAGTAGACGGCTTAACTTCTTTAACATCGGCCATTTTAAGGTCCATCGGAGTGAGGGACGGGTTTGGATCTTCATTTAAAATTTTTTCAATCAAAAGAACATCCCCCTCCGGGTCACAATCGGAATGATCAATTTCCGGTGAAATCGAATCATTAGAAAGAAAGGCCTCGATCTCTTCCAAGATGAAATCACTTCCCTCAAACGGAGTAAGGGAAGGGGAAGCATCAGAAATAATCGGTTCAAAAGGAGTGGGATTGCCACTCGAAGCATTTTCGGTAAAACCAAGTAACTCTTGAGCATACTCCTCCGTAACTTCGTCAATAACTTCGTCAATAACGTCGACTCGGTTAACAAAATATTTTTCATAATCGGAGGAGTACCTCGTGGTTTGATCCAAATTAAAAGTTACGGCTTCGGTACCAACGCGTAGGGTAATTTCTTCATCATAAACATCAATTAACGCATGGTTGGTCCTTAGGAAACCTCTCCCGAGAATGAGGGGTACCCGTGGATCAGCTTCAAAATCAACAACGAAAAAATCCGCAGGGAAATTAAATTTCCCAACATTGACGAAGACATCCTCGGCTATTCCCATCGGGCGGAAAGTAGTTCGGTCGGCAAGCTCGAGGGTTATACAAGTCGGAGTTAAATCGGGTAAAGACAACTTTTTCCAAATGGATAACGGCATCAGGTTAATGCTAGCACCAAGATCGGCCAAGGCGAAGCATTGAACCATCCCAGGAAAATTGCACGGAATGAGGAATCGACCGAGGTGTTCAAGCTTTTCGGGAAGCTTTTTGAGAATAACCGCCGAGCAGTTTTCATTCATTTGGGTTTGTGACATTTCAAACAGTTTTTCTTTGTTATTCAAAAGACCTTTTAACATTGAAGAAAATTTAGGCATCAAAAGTATAGCATCCGCGAGAGTTATGTCAAAATGTAGTTCTTGAAAAATCTGATAAAACTTTTCCATCTGGTTTTTATTTCTCTCACGGTTCTTTTGTTCGTTTAAGCGTTACGGATAAGGCAATTTTGTTTTGACGGGAATGTCTTTTTCAGTTTCGTTAGCAACTTTATCTTTTCCTTTTGACGTTGGGACAACCGGAGGTTGCATGTTTTCGGTCCTTCCATTATCAGTAGGAATTCCCGTATCCGTTGTCACCTCGCTTTCACGGGCGACTACCTTAGGAGGTAGAGAAGAAGAGGTAGTTGGAGCCGTTGGTCCATCGTACAAAACACCACTCCTAGTCATAATTGCTTTTGCATCACCCCTCGGGTTACAAATTGTGTTGCTCGGAAGTGAACTAGACGTCGATGATTGATTCATTTGAAGAAAACTGCTCTTCATTTGCTTGAGCTCATTCGTTTGTCGAGTCATGGTTGTGTTGATCTCTTTCTTAATTTCAACCCTCATGTTATTGATTTGATTTTGCATAGCTCGAATAACATCGTTTGTTTTCATATAATTAGCAAGCTCAGGAGAAGATTGTACTTTTTGTGGTGGTTGATAAACTTGTTGGGGTGGAGGGACTTGATAATTGGTTCCACGGTTTTGATTGTAACCTTGGTTTTGATAACCTTGGTTATTTTGAGGATAACGGTTTTGATGAGTTTGCACGGGTGGAAACCCAGGTGGCCCTATTTGGTTAGTACGAAAACCTTGGTTTTGATTGTAGTTTACGGCTGCTATGTTCGCATTATAAACTTGGCCATCGGTGGCTTGAAAATCATAATACGGATGGGGTCCACCACAAATCACACATTTTTCATTAACGGCTTTAACGAGCTCGGGTTTTTGATTTTGCAACTTAAACTCTTTCATCATACAACGGATAGCATCGGTAAGTTCGGCCAATTCCGATGATTGGACCGACGAAGAAGAAGAAGGAGTAAAAGAAGTCACTTTCAAAACATTCGGTTTGTTACGAGAAGTCGGAACCTTAGATTTGTTCTCGATGATTGTTAAAATATCCCTAGGCGTACGATTCAAGATATTGCCACCGGCGGCTGCGTTTAAAGAATCTTGATCGTTTTGAGTCAAAGCGTTATAAAACGTGTCAATTTGGTGTAATTCGGAGAAACCGTGGTGAGGACATTTTCGAAGTAGATCCTTAAAACGTTCCCATGCCTCACCAAAGTTCTCATCAAAACGTTATTGAAAATTAGTTATATCATTCTTAAGATTAGTCGTTTTGGACGGAGGAAAGAAATGATTAACAAATTTCGAGACGAGTTCTTCCCATGTGTGGATGGAACGAGGGGGTTCTTTTTCGAACCAAATCCGGGCTGAATCCTCGAGTGAAAATGGGAACAATATCAATTTAATAGCATCGTGAGGGACATCCTTAAATTTCATGGTCGAAGTTAACTTATTAAACCAACGGATGTGTGTGTGAGGATCGTCCCTTTCAAAACCGTGAAATTGGTTTGATGTGACAAGTTGAATCAATCCAGTTTTAAGTTCAAAATTATCGGAAAGAATAGATGGTAAAACAATTGCGTCCCCATATCCCTCGGTGGGACACTGGAGCAATTCTTGCATAGTATGTTGATCGGCCATCTCGGTGATGGGTGCTTTAACAAGAGTACGTAACTCGGGTACGTAAGCTTGTTTACGACGTCTACGATAGTGTTGGTTCGGTATGGTCAGAGAATTATCGATTAATCTCGACCGTGAACGTGTGATCATACACTAAAAAGAAAACCAAAGTAAAAAGAAATAGGAAAATAAATTTGAAGAGAAAATCTTTTTGTATTTTTTTTTGTTTTTATAAAGCAAAATTCAAAAACTTAAACTTTTGTTTTTTCCTTTTTCAAACGTTACGTTAATTGTAAACCGTTTCCTTTAAATCTACGCGCGACGGAACGAGAGAGAAGAATGGATCTCTCTTCAGCTTGCAATTTAATGTCAAAGCTATTCGTATTTTCCGCTTATTCGGTCGTAGAATCCAAAGTAATCCGATTAGCAACTTAATTTCACGCGTTGTTATATTGGGAAGCTTATTTGGTTTACAACGCCCTCCCTTCCACGGGAGAGTCGAGGCTGTAACTTTATAATTTTTTTGGTATTTTTGAAAACACTTTAGGAAAAGTGTTTTTTATTTTTTTCATTTTTTTTTTGTTTTTATAGAAAATATATACAAGGAAGGTTTTCAAAACACAATTTCGAAACACGAAAACTAAAAATTCACTTCAACCTTGCCCGGCAGCGGCGCCAAAATTGATTCGTGAAAATCAAGTTATATATATAGTATAGAATTACTCAAGAGATCCGCAAAGAAATACGGATAACCCGAGGTCGTAGTCCGTGTGAAGGGTGAATGAATTCTCAATTCCCGATTCGTGAAACGTGTCGTGCATGTGGTAAAAAGTGATATTGATGAGATTATACTAATGAAATAACAAATGAAGCACAAATAATCACTTAAGCACGTATTTCAAATAAGGAAACTAAAAACGTAACGTAAAATCGAAACCGTACGCTAAAACATAAATTAAACGTTAACGTACGAAATAAAACGCGAATTTTAAGCTATACTACTCCTACGGACTTGAAAATAATTTTGAAAAGTTAAAAACGATAAAAGAAAATTTTAAGAAAAAGAAAAATATTTTTTTGACTTTTTATTTATTTTTTGTGAATTAAAAACTAATTAACCAATTAAAAATTAAAAGAAAATGCAAATAAGGTGAGAAAAAATGAAACATAAATTTTGAAAATTATAAAATAACTAAAAAGTAATTTTAAAAATAAAAACTAATTTTTTTTGGCTTTTTGTTTAATTTTTGGGAATTAAAAACTATTAAATCTAATTAAAAATTCAAAATTAATGGGAAAAATGCAAAATAAATTTCTAAAATTCTAAAATAAATGTAAATAAAATTTAAAAATATTTTTGGATTTTTTAGTGATTAAAATGTATTAAAAAGTGAATAAAAATGAAAATAAAATAAGAAAAATAGCAAATCAACTTGGAAAAATATGAACAATTCAGGGAAATTCAAAAATAATGTTTTAAACTTAAGAAAAATATGAAAACTTGAAAATAAGCTGTGGAAATGCAATAAGCTATAAAACTGCTTAAATTAAGTGCTTATTAATAAGCACTTTGACCAAATTTTGACTCAAACTTTTGACCAAATGAAATTATGACTAAATCAAGCTTAATGGAACAGAACTGAGGTTAAATGATAACAGAAACTTAGATAAGGGGCTCAATCTGTCAAATAAGCACTTGGGAGATGAGCAATTAGCAATCAGAATAAGCAATAAGCAAAAACTTAATGGAAACACTAACTTTAGGCACTAATTAGTTCAAATGATCAATAAAACTCAGCTTAGAATCGCTTATACACAATAGCAGCCCTAAGAGAGAAAACAGACCTATGTTCCAACTACTCAAAGAAATAAGCTCTTAAGCCTGAGCAAATAAGCTCAGGGGGTAAACTTATGGGGGCAAAATGACTTCTAACCAACTGAGATCACCAAATCACCAGGAAAACAGATGCTAGATCCAATTCAATACTCAAAATGAAACCTAGAAAACTGACTTAGACTTATTGATCAGGGGAGTGCACAGGTTAAACAACCAACTTCCAACAGCTTATTTATTAAGCAAATCAGATCCAAAATGAGATTTTCCTTTTGATTCTATTACACCAACTGACAAAGTTTAGAAAACAGCAATCCAATTAAGTTTCCAAAAAGTTTTGAATCTTACACAGACTTTCAAAGATGTGACCAAATTAAACTAATAGATGAGTTACTAGTGATGAACCAAATTAATTTTGACTTTTGTATGAATGTCCTACTGATTTTATCTAAGACTAAGCCTAGATACAACCTAAGAGTGTTGTCTAAACCTCTGAAACACCCAAGCACTTAGCAAATAATACTGATCCAAACACTCCTTATATTGACTGTCTAATCCAATTTTCCTCTCAAATCAGTTCCAACTCAATTCAAAACCTCAACCTATGAACTAGTATTGATCAAATATCCCACAACAAACTCAGAAACATAGATCTCAGGTTCAAACAAGCTCAGAAACACAGAACACAGATCCAAATGATAACAATCAATGAAACAGTGAAAACCAAATCAATTCAGGCCAATATGACAGATGGAACAGTAAACTCAGATAAGATTGCAAACTACTAAAACCTATTAAAGTAAAGCTAAAATATGACTAAACTACTACAGTAGAAACTCGATAAATTAATACTCGATTATTTAATAAACTCTCTAAGGTAATATTTTTTGCCGTTCCCGACTCGGGGATAGGGTGCTAAATTAATAATTCGCTAAAATTATAAGATAATACATTTTTGATAATTTCTTTAGACCCCATATAAAATATAAATTAATAATTCCTTATATATAGCATATTACATGAATGATTTATGAAGGTTTCTTGAAAAATGACTCAATTGTCTTTTGTTTTTTGTTGAAATCAATTTCCCCTTGAATCTCGTCTCTAATTTTCCTTAGCATGGTAAGAACTTCTGGTGTTGTTTTCTCATAGCTCAACAAGAAATTGCTTTTGAGTGAGACTTGGATTATCCTTGTTGTGCTTGCATAATGCTCTTCGAATCTTGTTTGTCATTGTTGTTTTTTTCACACCTTTAAGATGGGAAGCCATGTTGTGTGTATGATTTGTTTGTGTTAACCTATTTTGATCTTGTATTTATATAGAAAATATTTTTAATGTCCATAAAGTGATACATTGAACACAAGAAGCATAATAAGGTGGGAGATTGAAGGTTTCTTTCAAATTGGGCCGTTCATTTGATATACATGCATTGCATACAATAATTAAGTGGAAGCTTGAAAGGTTTTTGTAAACTAAGTATTCTACTATAAATTAATAAAATATTAATTAATATATAAATTAATAATTATTAATTTATCGATTAATTAATAACTCTTTTAATTAATAAATTTTGGTGGTCCCAAGTGTATTATATTATAGAGTTTCTACTGTAATAAGAAGCAAAAATAAGCAAGGCTAAACTACAACTACTGATTATGCGATTATAGAAAATTTAAATGAAAACTTACAAGGAAAATCCCCCTCAGCTCAAATAGAGGGGGTTCACTTAGCTAGCCTGTCTTTAAGACAGGCCAATGAACTCCTTTTGGCTGTCTCTTATTCCAAATAAGCTTAGCTGTTGATATAAATAATGTTTAAAAACGTTATTAATATTTATCAATAAACCTATGTTTTGATAATCACAAAACTCAAATCAAATTAAGTCAAGATTAAGACGTAAACAAGTATTTAGTAACAAATATTTACCTCCACATCAAATATCACTTAAGGTATGCATAAACTAAGCATCTTATGCATTATATGATCAAAGGTAACCTTGTCTTAAGACATAACATTTTATAAAATGATATTAATATTTTATATATATATTTGTAAATCATTTTTGGTATTGTTATATTAAACTACAAAGATATGATTTCAAATTTCCAACCAAAAAGGGCAAATTTTATCCAGAAAAACTTTTCAAACGTTCAGTAGGGCGGCCCCCTTAATTTTACTAGGCGGCCCCCTTAATCATTAAGGGGACCGGCACGCTCCAGAACAGTATTTTCTGGCCCTTTAAATACTGGATCATTTCACATATTTTTCTCACCTTTTTGCACTATAAACTTTCTGATCCAACCTCCATTTCTATATAAAAAATCCTTTGATTATATAACTCATAAGTCTTTGTTTCCAAGTGATCCAAAGCTTCATCCACTCAAGTGCAAGAAGAAGAACACTCCTCTACATCCATCTAATTGTAGTAGTGTTGTGATTAGCTAGTTTCATATTGTAGTAGTGTTAGATATTTGTAAAGGTGTTGTTTGAATTTGTTGATTGTAGAAACTAGGTGTGTTGTAAAGTAGTTTAGTAGTTGTGACTTAGTTGTGCATAGAAGAAGGTGTGAAGTTAACAAGGTGTGAAAAAGGTGTGAAGTCTTGAAGAAGTTGTGAAGGTGTGAAGAAGGTGTGAAGTCTTGAAGAAGGTGTGAGATTGGTTCTAGCTACGATTAGAACTCGACATTTAGCTTAGTGTCGTTAACTTTTGTAAGCCAAGGTGTGTAAGGTTTCTCCACCATAAGGAGTTTGTTGACATAGTGAAGAAAACTCTCGAGTGTGGTACTCGGGGAGTGGAGTAGGGCAAGGAAGGTGTCCTTGTAGCCGAACCACTATAAATTCGCGTGTTGTGGTTTGATCTTTCTAACTCTATATTTTCTTCATTTCTATTTCAATACTTTCATTATTAGATTAGAATTGTTTATATTGGTTGTTACTTGAATTCACTTGAGATCGAATCGAAAGTTTTTAACAAGCTACAAAATATTTTGATAATAAATTTAAAAGGACATAAAACTATTCAACCCCCCTTCTAGTTTTTCACAATTGGTATTAGGAGCCACGTCTAGCAAGATCTTTAAAATATATTGTATTTTAAAACTTGTAATGATCTATGAAATCTGAAAAATATTTAGAAGGAAAATCTATGCAAAGACTACCACTATTTGAAAGTGATGGATTTTTATATTGAAAAAATCGATTCGAAACTTATGTGAAGTCAAAAGATCTAGATCTTTGGCATGTTATTACTAATGGTGATTTTTTACCTATACAAAATAACCCCGAAACAAAGAAAGATGAAATCATACCTTTTGAAAAACAAAATGATGATTTAAAAAGAAAACTTGCTAAAAATAATGAAGCAAAAATGGTTATTTATAATGTGCTACCACGTAAAGAGTACGAAAGGATCTTTATGTGTGAAACCGCAAAAGAAATTTGGAACTCTTTACTAATAACTCACCAAGGTAATAGTCAAGTGAAAGATAATAAGATAGATCTACTTGTTCAACAATATGAGCAATTCACGATTCCGGAAAAGGAATCAATTGATAATGCTTTTGCTAAATTTAACACTATCATCACAAGTTTAAAAGCACTTGATGAGAATTTTTCTAGTAAGAATTTTGTTAGGAAGTTTCTTAGGGCTCTTCACCCAAAATGGCGAGCTAAAGTGACGGCTATTGAAGAATCAAAGAATTTGTCAACATTGCAACTTGATGAATTAATTGGAAATTTAAAAGTCTACGAAGCAATTATAAAGAAGGATTCCGAAATGGTCAAAGGAAAACGAGAGCAAAGCAAGTCAATCGCCTTGAAAGCTAGAAATGAATCTAGTATCGAAGATAGCTCATCTTCCGAAAGTGATGATGAAGAATACGCCATGGCAGTAAGAGATTTCAAGAAATTCTTCAAAAGGCGAGGAAGATTCGTAAGACAACCACATGATGAAAAGAAAACATTTCAAAAGATTAAGGATGACAAGAACAACAAGAATGAAGGGAAATGATTCAAGTGTGGTGATCCAAATCACCTTATTGGAAAATGTCCAATGATGACAAGAGATCAAAATCAAAGAGCATTTGTTGGAGGAGCTTGGAGTGATAGTGATGAAGATGAGAAAGGAACGACAAAAGAAGAGAAGTGTCTTATGGTGAATACATCAAATGAGGTACGTTCCGAAACCGAATATTTTAGTGATGAAAGCTTATCATTAGATAAAAAAGACCTAGAAAATGAATATAATAGGCTATGCAAATTAGGACAAAAATTAAAATACATCAACTTGAAAAAGGTAAAGAAATTTGTGAAGAATGTAAATCATGTCAAGAGATTAAAGGTGAAAACGAAATACTTAGAGAAGAAATTCGAAAACTTGATAAATTTGAAAATAGTAGTCACTCACTTAGTAAAATAATAAGCATTCAAAGAGTATCCGGAGATAAAACCGGTTTAGGATTTAACTCAAACGAAACTTCAACAAGCGAGATTAAAAATGTCAAATTCGAAAATGAACTTAATGAACAAAAACCTCTAAAATCTAATCCTAAGTATATACTCATCAATGATAGAAAAATACCTCTTGCCAACAATGAAGAAGTTAAAGCTTTTTATAAACCGTCTTTAAAAACCGAAGTAGGATCTTCTAAACCTAAGACAAGATCTAAAAGTCCACCACCTAGAAAACCAAATAACCCTCATCCTAGGCCTAAAACACCTCAACCAAGAAGAAACCAAAATAGGCAAAACTACAATAACAATAGTAATCAAATGTGGAACTATCAACAAAGCTACAATCCTTGGGGTATACTACCACCTTTCATGCATCCTAGTCAAATGTTAAACATGTTTGGACCAAACAACTTTGGACCAAAGAGGCAATGGGGACCGAATAGCTAGATGAACACTCCTTGAGGCAATCTTGAAGTTTTCTCACCATAGACTTTTTCAAAGTCTATATGTCATCTTGAAGATTTTGAAGATTTTTGTTGAAGACCGCCGGGTACGCCATTCTTTCACAACTCATTGTCATGCTTTGATTATGTTGTTTGTATAGATATAGCTTGCTGTTTTCCTCTATTTGTTCGTTCATATATATACATATATACATATATATATTCTCATACTTATTATATTAGATATATATACATACATACATGTATATATATATATATATATATATATATATATATATATATATATATATATATATATATATATATATATATATACATACATACTTGCACATAACCTAGATACATCATTAATTGACTTTCTAGAACTCCAGGAAATTGTTCGTTATCGAACCCTTTCCTTCCCCCTCGCGAAATTCTATTATGTCTACTTTTAGAAGACTCATGATGATGAAGAGATATGAGTCAAGTGTACTATTATCATGTAAGAACGCCTTCGCACGTGAACACTATGGATGAAACAAACTCCTTTCGCCGACTATATTCTATCTCCGCTATCATCTCTCAAACCTCACCCATCAACCCATCATTCACTCACATTTATACTTATATATATATATATATATATATATATATATATATATATATATATATATATATATATATATATATATATACATATATGCATATATACACATATTCACATATTCCCGAACACACCTCAAACCCCTCATCAACTTAACACTTTGATCATTTTATCCAAAATTGTCAAAAGGTACATTTTAATTATCGAAACGGTAATTAAAAATTGTTAAGTATTTTATCATCGTGCCAATAAACGCTTACGTATTTTTGATATATTATAAATCTAATTATATACGTATAAATATATTTGTTCCAGAAACTAATTCAGCGAAAATTTAAAAATTTCAAGGACGGCCCCCTTAATAATTAAGGGGACCGGCTTGTTATCGAGGGCGGTCTCCTTAATGTTTAAGGGGGCCGGCCATCTGACACTTTCAAACTCATTTTCCACCTTAAATCGATTCCCAAACACTCCATTTATTCATATATTCCTCCCTCACCACTGCTGTGAACGAACCAAAACAACCAAAACCACCAAAATCCTTCACCAAATCACCAATCCGGGGTTTTTTCGCAAGGGGCAAACGTTAACCAAATGTATAACAACATCTTTTGTAAGTTTTCCAACATACATTTCATCACATTTCATTCAATTTGGTGTCTAATCAATAATTAGGCATTTTATTAAAATTTATTTTAATTCGAATTTTAGTGAAATAAAAGCTAGGAATTGAACAACCAAATGCTTCCCATAGGATTAGGATGATGTATTGCAACTCAAACTTAGTATAACATATCATCTTGTCAAAATCGTTAATCGCCCATAAACCCTTGTTGAATTTCATTTTTCAAAAGGCACATTGTTGATATAACTCTTAAAAACTAGTTAAAACTTACTACATTATATTGGTTCAATGTTGTAAACAATCAAAACATACTTCTCAATTCGTTATAAAATGGTTCATGAAGATAACATGGACGTTTGGTTCATGAACAAATTATAATTATATTTAGTTATTTGAAACTTAAAACTAGCTCATAAAATTTGTTAAAACTATTAGAGTCAATAGATGTCATCAAGATATATAATCAATATATATATATATATATATATATATATATATATATATATATATATATATATATATATATATATATATATATATATATTGATGTTTTAGGATATTTTTATCTAGTTAAGGGAGCGTTTGGTTTATCTCGAAAAAGATATTTTGAAAACAAAAATTCGCATTTTAACCTTTTAAACATGCTTATGTTGTGTCAAACTCTTATGAAAAAGCAAGATATATAATCTAATATATATCTAGCCTTACTTCGAAATGAATTATGATATCATACTCTTTGATATCATATATTCTAAACGAGTTTAAAATCAAAATAAAAGGAACATTGTGAAACTACTTCATAGAATATTTTTTTTTGTGTCGAAGTAGAATCTCGTTCCACATATATTGCATATATATATATATATATATATATATATATATATATATATATATATATATATATATATATGCATGATAGTTGTTTTTGTATTAATTTTATTTTTGTTGTTATATTGTTTAGGTGAAAATGCCTAAGACCACGGTTGGTGATGTCTCCAAAACCAAACAATACATTCCAAATGTTTCTTCTACTCCCGGCATGTCTCCTTCAGTCGCATGTTTCTATCGTCCCATTGAAAATAGAAACATTCACGAAGAAAGAATTGTCGATCCATCATTTTATGAATCTGATCAAACCGAACGAATGTTCTCCAATATTCGTTTTGAATGTCTGTACCAAATCAACGAACCAATCATTCCTCATTTTATCCTCGACTTCTATAGCCAAGTGACGGTGCAAACCGATCCCTATGGTCATTTCCTTCATGATTCAAAATCAATTCATCACTCTTACTCTTGCTCAATTTGGACAAATTCTTAGAATCCCATACAACGGCCAAGCCGTATTCTCAAATGAATGGGATCTTTCCTCTCTTGAAATAAATCGTCCTCAGGATGGCCCATACTATTCTGAGATTCCTAGTCCTGAAGACATTTGTCGAATGCTTGAACTAGAACGTCGTACGACTAGTCGAGTAATCAAGTCGAAGAATGTCGATATTCATGCAAATCAAATCCTCCTCAAAGAGCTAAGCTAAGATATGAAAAAGTGGGAAGAACTCATTCGCGAGAATGTGTTTGGTACTGGTGGTCAGCGTGATCATGTCACGACGAGCATTGCCCACATGTTATATTGTGTAGTTGCTGAAGAGCAATACAATTTGGCTTATCTTTTTATTCATCGAATCATGTCCGCCAAAAACACCCCAAATGCCAATCTTCCTTACGGTATGTTCCTTACACGACTTTATCGTTATGTCATGGAACATTACCCTCATCTTCAAAGAGATTACTACGTTCAAATCCTTCCTACTTTGAACCAACTCACTCTTGTTCGTACTCGTCGTTCTCGAAGTGACAAAGAAAAATCTCGTGTTCCTTTGTATTCTAGGCCTTGTGGGTCTACATCTCATCGTGACGATGTTGATGATGAGGAGGAAAACACCTCACGTGGTAGTACTCCATCCCCCACGACCTTTGTTGAAAATCTTTTTGATATTGACGATACCGAGCATCAAGTTCCTCTTCCTCATGAACGTACCGATGAGCTTATCTTCACTTGTCAAACGTCCATTATCAACCGTCAACAACAAATACATGAAGAAATTCGAGGAGGATTCAAATCCGTTGGAAAGATGTTTAGGAAGATGATTGGGAAGAAGAAGAAGTAGATTATGTTGATGTATTGTTACTTATTATTATTAGTTTCTATTAGACATTTGTTTGGTTTGTTATGTGTTCGACTTATTCGGAAATACTTATGTTATCTCTTGTGTATTTCTTGGATGATGCTTAGACTTTAAATATTATCATGCTACTATCTTCATCATATTTTAATGTTATGCTATGTTTCTTTTTAAAAGTGAAATATAATATGTTTGTTTGCATGCATAATTTGGTTATATATATATATATATATATATATATATATATATATATATATATATATATATATATATATATATATATATATATATTTATATATCATCATTCCTAGTATATATACTTCTAATAGAGCTTGCTGGCAATATACACTTGAAAAATCACCCAATTCTGCAAATATTGGGTTTCTGGTCGTCTGGGAAAACACCAGATGGGCGGCCCCCTTAATTCCCTAGGCGGTACCCTTAATCATTAAAAGGCCAGCCTACAATTAAGGGGACCGGCCATCTGGAACTGGGTTCACTGTTTTCTTTTGCATCTTGTGAACCCTTTCTCTAGTATCATCTACCATTTCCCATTTTAACCCAACTGATTTTAGAATCTCATTCAACCATTTAAAATACATACCTAAATCAACTATTTCCATACTATAAATTCCCTCCATAATCCCCATTCTTCATCTCATCATTCATCATCTAAATCATCATGACTCCACCAAGCACCTCAAACTCCAAAGCCTCCAAGAAACAAAAGCTTGTGATCATCCCTCCAAAATAACTCTTCATTGACTTAACAAATGAAGACAACAAAACCCCATCACCTCCACCAAAATGCTCATCTCCAAATGCACCTAATGCACCATCCAAAACACCTTCCACTCATGGAACTTCCTCATCCTCCATACCCTCAACCTCATCAATCAATGATTACATCAATTCACACTTGTCACCACAAGTATCATCACCACATCCTACACAAGAACCTATCTCCACCCATCTTACCATCTCACTTTCACCAATAACACCTCTTGATGCTCATCTCTCATCTCCACCAATTACACCACCATTCTTTGCCAATCCCGTGCCTTGGAGGCTACTTGAATCCCATGGGGATACTTGTCTTTGTTGCATCCACAACCGCACCGTCATCTTTGGCCTTAGAGATGAAATTCAATATATATTTTCATATATTGAACATTTGCTTACCAACCCACCACGACCACCAACTCCACCATCCTCTCCAATCATTCCTCCACCACAATTCTCACCCATTCCTCCACCATCACCATCATGCTCTCCAAATTAAGCATATGATATGCTTAATAAATAAAGCCTCTACCACCCTTTTGCTTGCAAGCTCTATGAAGACCATGTACTCTTTGCATGATGATGTATTTTTCTAGTTGTTAGTTTATGTACTAGCTTTCCTACTTGTAATCCTTATTAGTGCTAGTTGTATTGTTGTGTCTTGACACAACCATTGCTTTAATATGAATGCTTCTTTTCAAACATGCTTAATTATTTTCTTGTCACCTTATATATGTTTGCATGTATATACTTGTGCTTCTAATATTTTTGTTTTGCAAAGCATTCCATAGCTCGTTCTCTTGGTGCCCCCAAACGAGGGGGAGTACACATCAAGGGGGAGATGTCTTCCCGTCAAATTTTTATGTTTGAAAAATTGTCCCCATAACCTTTTTGATTCTACAAAAAGGGGGAGAAGTAAATATAAACTCACTAAAATACTTGTTTAAAAACTAATTTTTGAGTTAATGAGTTTAAGTTTTGTAATCATCAAAAAGGGGGAGATTGTTGATATAAATAATGTTTAAAAACGTTATTAATATTTATCAATAAACCTATGTTTTGATAATCACAAAACTCAAATCAAATTAAGTCAAGATTAAGACGTAAACAAGTATTTAGTAACAAATATTTACCTCCACATCAAATATCACTTAAGGTATGCATAAACTAAGCATCTTATGCATTACATGATCAAAGGAAACCTTGTCTTAAGACATAACATTTTATAAAATGATATTAACATTTTTTATATATATTTGTAAATCATTTTTGGTATTGTTATATTAAACTACAAAGATATGATTTCAAATTTCCAACCAAAAAGGGCAAATTTTATCCAGAAAAACTTTTCAAACGTTCAGTAGGGCGGCCCCCTTAATTTTACTAGGCGGCCCCCTTAATCATTAAGGAGACCGCCCACTAATTAAGGGGACCGGCATGCTCCAGAACAGTATTTTCTGGCCCTTTAAATACTGGATCATTTCACATATTTTTCTCACCTTTTTGCACTATAAACTTTCTGATCCAACCTTCATTTCTATATGAAAAATCCTTTGATCATATAACTCATAAGTCTTTGTTTCCAAGTGATCCAAAGCTTCATCCACTCAAGTGCAAGAAGAAGAACACTCCTCTACATCCATCTAATTGTAGTAGTGTTGTGATTAGCTAGTTTCATATTGTAGTAGTGTTAGATATTTGTAAAGGTGTTGTGTGAATTTGTTGATTGTAGAAACTAGGTGTGTTGTAAAGTAGTTTAGTAGTTGTGACTTAGTTGTGCATAGAAGAAGTTGTGAAGTTGACAAGGTGTGAAGAAGGTGTGAAGTTTTGAAGAAGTTGTGAAGGTGTGAAGAAGGTGTGAAGTCTTGAAGAAGGTGTGAGATTGGTTCTAGCTACGATTAGAACTCGACATTTAGGTTAGTGTCGTTAACTTGTGTAAGCCAAGGTGTGTAAGGTTTCTCCACCATAAGGAGTTTGTTGACATAGTGAAGAAAACTCTCGAGTGTGGTACTCGGGGAGTGGAGTAGGGCAAGGAAGGTGTCCTTGTAGCCGAACCACTATAAATTCGCGTGTTGTGGTTTGATCTTTCTAACTCTATCTTTTCTTCATTTCTATTTCAATACTTTCATTATTAGATTAGAATTGTTTATATTGGTTGTTACTTGAATTCACTTGTGATCGAATCAAAAGTTTTTAACAAGCTACAAAATATTTTGATAATAAATTTAAAAGGACATAAAACTATTCAACCCCCCTTCTAGTTTTCCACATTAGCTTATCAAATAAGCACTCAATCAGTTGACCAATGTTGACCTTTTTGTATTATTTAGAATTTTGATGAAACAATAAGGTAAATGGCTTATATAAGCTGATAATAACAGAAAACAACTATTTGAAACTTAATTCAAATCAATAAAAACTAATTTGGAATATATATATATATATATATATATATATATATATATATATATATATATATATATATATATATATATATATATATATATATATATATATATATATATTATTTTTTTTATATATATATTTTTTTATTTTGAGATGAAACAGGAATTCAAAACAGAAATTAAATAGACTGAATTAAACTAAGAGATAGGAATAATAAGCAAAAATTAAATGAGAATTGAGACAATAAACTGAAAATTAAAAGCTTAATTATATTAATAGAATTTGAGTACAACTGAATTGAATTTTGAAATTATAATTAAGAAAACAGAAAAAACTAACACAATTTATATTAAAAACCTACACACTATTTGTGGCGGGGGGGGGGGGGGGGGGGTATTTATACTTGAAGCATGAGGTCTTTGGATCCTTCTAGCACATACAGCTCATCAATCCGTGTGAGACATGTGTTTTTTTGAGCTAATATCAACCCTCAGGTTAAACTTAGTCCCCAATCCATGTATCTCGACCCTTGGATTAATTGATGGATGTGACTTGATCCTCCGTGTGCATTCCTATTGGTCCACGTATCCCTGCCAACCCTGACATTCTCTGTCATATGTCAGAGCCTTCTAGAACACTTAATCATTGAGTGATTATTACCCACACGGGGTATTTAGAGCGTGGGTGTTTTCTAGGGTTCATGAAACAGTGGTAATTCTGGGTGAGTTATAATTTTGGGGGGCGGGTAAAAGTTTTGGGGGTTTAATATATTGGGGTGTTTGACCGGGTTATGGGGTTGACCGGGTTAAAATAAAAAGGGTGGTCGGCTTTGTGATGGGGTTTGGGCTTGGTTGTTATTATTTTTTTTTTGGGTTAAGAGTATTATTGGATCAGATTGGTTTAAGCTTTATTATTAAGATTAGTAATTTTCATCAAGGACCAATATTGTAACATTGCAAACCATAGGGACCAAATCTGTTACTCATCAAAAGTATCTCCCAAGGACTTATTTTTTAATTCTCTGAATTATCAAGGACCACTTTTGACTTTTCTTTGACTATTTCTTCAAGTGACCAAATTTGTTATTCTCTGAAAGTACAGGGACTAAAATTGCCATTTCTTCCAAACTTTGCTCAGGGACTAAATTTTCACTTTGATGACTCTCTGAGGACTTCTTATGGAATTATGAGCTTTCTTTGATCATTTTGCTTCCCCGGCTCCGGCTTTTGACCTTTTTCCATTCTCGTGCTCGTTTTTGTCAGTTTTGCTTTGTTTTTGTCCATTTTTCACATATCCGTTCCTGCACATACACAAATGCAAAAAGATTCATTCTCTTGGCATATTTGGTTAATATTTGGTATATTTGGTATGATTTTGGTCTAAAAAGGATGTGTGAATAAGCACACATCAGGTAGCTTCTTTTGTTGTTTTCTTTCCACCCCCTCTTGTAGTGCACTTTGTTTTCTTATATCTTCCCTTTACTTTTGGAGGTGTGACTGCTGGTTCTTCCTTGATTTTATATCTCTTATTTTTCTTGTTATCATCCGCTTCTTGTTCTATTTCCATCTGTTCGACGTCTATTACATCTGTTGCAAAAAGAATTTAAAATGTTATCATATATGATTTAATGCATTATGTATTCAGTACACAACATTGTCTTGTACATTCGATTACTTCTGATATATAAAAGCAAAAATATGTACCTTTGGCATATTTTTTTCCTGTAGTTGATGTCTTTAAGAATGGCAATGAATTTATAACGTTATCCACATAGCCGAAGGCTATTGCTGCAGCAAAGACAAGTGTTTGATTTATTTATCATATATGATATAGAATACAGTCGATATTAGCTGAACATATCTATAACAGAATATTTTTCTATATCATATATGATACTGAATACAATGGAAACAAAATTTCAAATCCTGTTTCTAACATTTATCATATATGATACCTTATAAACAAGAGTATATCATGATTGCTTTCAAGAGTTTTGGTTACTTTCATTTCAGTTATCACATATGATAATTCTAAAGCAAATTTTTTAAGTGTATTATCATGATTGCCGTATCTAAGCCAAACACATCTTTTGCGGCTAAGCTGCATAAGATGCCTTCGGCGAAGCCGAAGGTATCTTCTGCGGCTTGGCCGCTGATACGTGGGAATCGCACCAGGCTTTACCTCTCAAGGGATCTTGAGAAGCTTACAACCCCCACCAGGCAGTGTACCTGATCGTTGTAGTATAGTATAGTGACAAGTACCGGGGGATTGATCGTTCAGCTAGGAATAGTGTCGCTAGGATTAGAAAACCTAATTACTAGTGCTAAAGATGATGGAAGATTATTTTTGTATTTTTATATTTTTTAGAAAGCAAGTTAAAATCTCGGGTTTGAAAGATTTGGGCGGAATTAGTTGCTAGTCAACTAACCCAATACTAAAGATGCAAACAAAATAAAATACTAAAAATGAAAATAAACTAAATTATACTAAGGTTGTGAGCAATAAGAGGAGAAAATGTGTTTACTTAGATTTCACTACTCCCTAGACATCTTTTACACGTTAATTACTTGTTATAGTTGCGTGGATGACGGATTGTATTCCTTAATACCATTCATGGGGTGGCGCACTTACTTCCCCAATCCTATGAGTTCCTACTTCACTCCTATGTCGAGCTGTTAAAAACTCCTAACATGGGATCATTAGAAATTACTCATGCAGTAAATACAACCAATAAAACCTAGTGCACATCGGTTCATGTTTCCTAAGACGTTCAAGCATGTTACCAATTGGAGATCTGCCAGTTTTCTTAAGCCTAACATCGAAATCATTCATCCAATACAACCATAAACAAGTAATCAACACATAATTAACATCTAGGTTTCATTAGATGTAAGCAAACACAAGATAGATCTAGCCTAGCATGATGGAATTAAGATAAGAACAAGATATAGACAACCAACACATAGACATGTTGATTGAGTTAAAAGAACACTTATCTCAATTACACATGAAAGGGATCAAGGGCAAAGAACCCTTGAAAAACCTGTAAAATTCGTCTTAAGTTCGGACCTAAGGTTTCTCCAAAACTTCTCTTTTTTTAATGTGAAAATTAGAAAACTATATATAGGAAATAGGGTCTGACGGCGTTAAGACAAATCTTGTGACGCCGTCATCTCGCCGCCAAAATACTTCTCGGACTGCCTTGATCTACTTCTGACGCCGTCATGTGTTAGCATTTTCCAGGCCGTCATGCATTTTACTCTTGACGCCCTACCTTGTGACACCGTCAAATCTGTACTGGGTCGTCATGGAATTTACTCTTGTCGTCATCAGAAATTCCTTCTTGACGCCGTCACCTACTGTTCCCAGCTTGGAAAATTGAGGCTTTGCCGTTTTCTTCACTTTTTTGCTCCAAAAACGTCCAAAATGCCTTCTTTTCCAGATTTCACTCCCAAAGTACCTAAAATCACAAAAGGAACGATTTAGAGCAATATTTGATCAAATAAATTCAATTACGGGCTTAAATGACCCCCTAAAAGTGGTTCATTTTTCGCCTCATCATATACCCTTACACTTGAGATTTGCTTGTCCTCAAGCAAATGTGCTTTTATTCTAGTCAAAATACATGTTAGGGGTCATTTAACACTAATATAAAAGTAATTACAACAAATAATCGTTCCGCTAAAGACCAAAGACAAGCACGGAGGTCATACACGAGCACCTCACAAATAGTGTTTAGACACTCACATCTCTCGTGTGTAATAAAGTATAAATTACAATATGGGAACGGAAGATATCTCTCACTACCTGTCATAGCAAAATAGATTACCATAGGCATGGGAAAGGATCAAACCAACACCACATGGCGTAAGCACCTAGGATAAACTATCAAAGAGGTCTTTTAAAGGGTTGTAACGTTAGGTGTAGGGATATGAAATACACGTTTTGTTGGATAAAGGCAGTCTTTACTGGTGGCGAGTTAACAATCTTAGTCAATTACATGTACAATATGGCGTTGCTAAGCCAAGACTAGACTCGACTTAGGCTAATGAATGAATAATAACAAAAACTTAAAATGAACATAGAATAAAACGGGATGGTAGTCCGTATGTTTTTTTTTTTCTCTTTTTCTTTTTCTATTCTTTTTTCTTTTTTCTGGATTTTTCGATTTTTTTTTTTTTTTTTTTTTTTTTTTTTTTTTTTTTTTTTTTTGCATACACTTTTACCCTACCATCCAAAATAATACATCATAGGGAATGAAAATTACCCTTACACTTGAATTTTTACATACTTTACAATAAACTAATCTGATGACTCGAATTAAGAAAAACAAAACACTTGGAGCACTTTTAAGATTAACGTACGTATGGGGGTAATAAATGTTGTTCTTCCCCATTACTCCATAATTAAGTACGTTACCCATGAGTCCCAATCGTCCCAAAAGAATATGTACAAGGATATGACTCGACTTAGCAACCATGTAATCAATTAGATAGTTAACTTAGGGTTTAACAAATAACAATAATGCACTAAAAATGAGCGCATATACGGAAGGCTAAGGCGATTTGGGTGTACATTTAAGTGGGGAGTAACAAATTCTTCCTTTAAGTGAGATGCTTAAAGTTAGAAACGAAAAGATTGGCCCGGAGGGGTGTACTAGGGGTTTCGTGTACTAAAAATGAGTACAACGCTAAGGTGTGGGAAAAATTAATTGACTTAAGTAGTCAAGCAATATGACTTAAGTGGTCAAGTAATTATAATACGGGTTTAACACAAGGGTGATCCTATCCTACTACACGAATGTAGTCTCACTAGCGGTCTCGGGATGCATCACTAACGTAAGTTCTAGAATCTAAATGCTACCGGTACACTCATAAGCACTAATAGTAAATGCTTTTCCTATCAAATCTAAAGGCGAACCTCACATATTTGGGTGGAAAATTTTTCTGAATATACGGTTATGTGCTAGTCATACAATCTCCTATCCATGAGACGCTTGCTATGGCTAAAGTTTCACTCCTAAATGTTGTAAACAATTTTAAATTTGGCGCTAAAATTGCACTAACAAGTATTTCTCATAGTTTTATTACACACCTACCATTAAACAAAGCAAACTCAAGCGAAAGTGCATATGTAAGGTATCATCATTTTACCCTCTCCTTACACTTAAGATGAACATTGTCCCCAATGTTCAAGTAAATAATGTAAAAGTGAAAAAAAGTAAAAAGAATGAAATCAAATACTCCCCTGATTCGCTCGGTATGGATAATAAGGTGGCCAGGTTAGATCTTCCTCCAAGAAAATGAACAATCAAAGCTTCCCTTCCAGAATATAAATCATCTTCTTGTCATACATAACCTGTAAATCCTGAGAAATAGACAAGACAACCTCGCATAAAATCGGCGGCATCCTATCTAAGTTACTAAATCCTAGAAAACAAAGTAAGATATAATGCTTGTGGAATGAAGTTTGCAGATTTCCTAGAGATTATTAAACTTAATAATTCACAAAAACCATAAGACTCCGTTAGAAAAACAAAACCGGTAAAATTTCCAGATTTTTTTTACCCGTGACGCCGTCAAGAGTAAACTCGTGACGCCGTCAGAATTGACCTGCAGAAATTCTTATGTTAAGTTTCCGGAAAATTTCTAGAAAAACTTGGTCCTACATCCTGGAAAATCCTGCAAAACTTCATTATGACTCAATACAAGCATTTGACTCTAACAAATATGAATACACATGTTCATTTAATATTGTGTTGAATCATGATCGAGTTGTTTCTTAAAAACGTTTTTGGGGTTTCCCCTTACACTTATCTTTTGCAAAAATACCTTTAGGTGGAGTTAAGACTAGGCCAAAACAACAAAGTAAAGTATTTCCACTTTTTAGTTTAGAAACATGATCTACCAACAATAAAAACAAAGCATGCATACGGAAGCAAATAACAAACAAACAAAATAAAATCACACAAAGCATGGGTTGCCTCCCAAGAAGCGCTTGTTTTTGTTCGAGTCACGAGCCTGACTCTACCCTTATTTAACGGAAATAGGGGAGGTTTTCCCTACACTTAGGATTAAGTGCGGGTGATAGTAGCGATATACACCTTCTCGTTGGAAGTATGCCGCGTGAGGAAAGAGTGGTGGATGAATTATATGCTCAAAGGGTTGTGCTCCTATCATCATAACCTTACCTAATTCAATCGGGTTAATGGGTGGATTAAGATTTTCTCCTAGAAAGGGATCATTTTCAATCAACTTCAAGAGATTACTAGTTGGGGATCCATCTTGACCTAATAAACCCGGTTTAAACCCATAATGTGTTTTGTGATCAACCATGAATGGGTGATGTAAGCATGTAAGGTTATGTTCCACTCCTATATTGGCTTCCTCTCTACATGGCTTAAATTCTACCATCTTTATCCTAAGACTACCCGGACTATATGGTTTGATGGGTGGATCGGGACCTATTTCAATTCCTAAATTTTCATCCAACGATGGAAGATTAGGTAACGGTTTTGGTTGAGGCTCCGGTTCATCAAAACTAGGAACTTCCCTAGAACTAAGAGTAAGGTTATCATTATAAGTATTCAAACCTATATCCTCTAGTTGTGTTTGGTTCAAAGGTTCTACCTCAATTGGGATTCCTAAAGTCTCATCTACTTCATCCGAATAAGTCACGGGTGGTGTGTGTGCCTCAAATGATGGTAGGACTTGTGGGGTATTTGGTGAGCTTAGATTTTCTACTTTATCATCCATCTTATCAAGATCACCTATATCCTCAACATGTGTTTCATTATAATCCAACCCTAACATTTTCCCAAGTATCTCACGTACTTCTTTAGGCATCTCAACTTCTATGTCCTAATCATATGGATCATCCTCAATATTCTGACTGCTATATACAAATTGCTCAAGAGATTCATCATATGTTTCTTGAGATTCATCATCATCGATCATAGGACCTAGGTCTTTTTGATCAATGTGATCATGTTCGGCTAAATCCTCCATCACATCAAGGTCACCTATGTGTTCAGCTTGTACTATGGCATTACATGATAACCACTTAGGTATCTCAACACTAATATATTCATCTCCAAACAAACTTGTTTCATGATCCTGGAAATTTATATTCAATTGACTTGTACTAACGTTTGTTGGGTTGTCTACCCTATAATAATATTGGGCACAATCTTCTATGGTATCCCATGCTTCTTCAGCACTTAATTCCCTAAAGTCCCCATTGGCAAAATCCTCAATGCGCATTTGGTCATATTGGCTAACACGATAGTAAAAGGTTCGGGTTAGGGATGCTAAAGCGAAACTATGATGAGGGAATTTTCGGAGTAAATTTCTAAAACGAGTCCATGCAACATATATGGGTTCATCTCGATATTGTTTGAAATTCGAGATGTCAATAGGGTAGAATGGCCTTTGTGGTTTGTGGTATGGTGGATTCGCGTACTCCATAATGGTGAACGGAAGAGTCAATGGAAATTACGAACAAACACACAAAGAAAAAGATAGACTAAAGAAATCCTAAAAATAAAAACAAACTCTTACTAGAAAGGAATCTAGCAAGTAGACCTAATAAAAAGAAATCCTAACCTAGACAATAACTATTCCCCGGGCTGCGGCGCCAAAAACTAGATACGTGGGAATCGCACCAGGATTTACCTCTCAAGGGATCTTGAGAAGCTTACAACCCCCACCAGGCAGTGTACCTGATCGTTGTAGTATAGTATAGTGACAAGTACCGGGGGATTGATCGTTCAACTAGGAATAGTGTCGCTAGGATTAGAAAACCTAATTACTAGTGCTAAAGATGATGGAAGATTATTTTTGTATTTTTATATTTTTTAGAAAGCAAGTTAAAATCTCGGGTTTGAAGGATTTGGGCGGAATTAGTTGCTAGTCAACTAACCCAATACTAAAGATGCAAACAAAATAAAATACTAAAAATGAAAATAAACTAAATTATACTAAGGTTGTGAGCAATAAGTGGAGAAAATGTGTTTACTTAGATTTCACTACTCCCTAGACATCTTTTACATGTTAATTACTTGTTATAGTTGCGTGGATGACGGATTGTATTCCTTAATACCATTCATGGGGTGGCGCACTTACTTCCCCAATCCTATGAGTGCCTACTTCACTCCTATGTCGAGCCGTTAAAAACTCCTAACATGGGATCATTAGAAATTACTCATGCAGTAAATACAACCAATAAAACCTAGTGCACATCGGTTCATGTTTCCTAAGACGTTCAAGCATGTTACCAATTAGAGATCTGCCAGTTTTCTTAAGCCTAACATCGAAATCATTCATCCAATACAACCATAAACAAGTAATCAACACATAATTAACATCTAGGTTTCATTAGATCTAAGCAAACACAAGATAGATCTAGCCTAGCATGACGGAATTAAGATAAGAACAAGATATAGACAACCAACACATAGACATATTGATTGAATTAAAAGAACACTTATCTCAATTTCACATGAAAGGGATCAAGGGCAAAGAACCCTTGAAAAACCTGTAAAATTCGTCTTAAGTTCGGGCCTAGGGTTTCTCCAAAACTTCTCTCTTTTTAATGTGAAAATTAGAAAACTATATATAGGAAATAGGGTCTGACGGCGTCAAGACAAATCTTGTGACGCCGTCATCTCGCCGCCAAAATACTTCTCGGACTGCCTTGATCTACTTCTGACGCCGTCATGTGTTAGCATTTTCCAGGCCGTCATGCATTTTACTCTTGACGCCCTACCTTGTGACGCCGTCAAATCTGTACTGGGTCGTCATGGAAAGTCATGGAATTTACTCTTGACGCCATCAGAAATTCCTTCTTGACGCCGTCACCTACTGTTCTCAGCTTGGAAAATTGAGACTTTGCCGTTTTCTTCACTTTTATGCTCCAAAAACGTCCAAAATGCCTTCTTTTCTAGATTTCACTCCCAAAGTACCTAAAATCACAAAAGGAACGATTTAGGGCAATATTTGATCAAATAAATTCAATTACGGGCTTAAATGACCCCCTAAAAGTGGTTCATTTTTTGCCTCATCAGCCGCAACCAATGCCTTTTTCCAAGTCGCATCAGACACCTTCGGCGAAGCCAAATGCATCTTCTGCGGCTAAGCCGCATTAGACACCTTCGGCGAAGCCGAAGGCGTCTGATGCGGCTTAGCCGCAACCAATGCTTTTTGCCAAGCTGAAGCCGAATGCCTTCGGCGAAGCCGAAGGCATCTTCTGTTGCTTAGCCGCAGCCGACGCCTTCGGCTTAGCCGAAGGCGTCTTCTGCAGCTAAGTTGAACGCATAAGTCGCCTTCAATAAATTATTGTATTGTATCTTTTTTTATTTCAACTTCTACTGAATCTAATTATTAACTTTGAAAACCTAATTTCTAGTTTACTATTTCTTCACAAAATCACAATAACTTGCATACACATTCAATAATCTGTGTAAATTCATAACATCTTCAATATAATCTCTATACACAGTACGCATAAAATAGTTGTTTAAATCGTATGAGTATACCTGAAATCGGTTTTTTAGCAGATTTTGTTTCCTTCTTTTTAGCCGGAGATAGGTATGGTTTCAGAACAATATTATCGTCGTCACTTTCTGCCATTTTCCGGTTAGATCTTGAGTTTCCGGTGAGTAATTAGGGCTTAGATATTGAATGGTTATTTTGTGTGTGTTGTTTGTGTTTTTAGTGTGTGTTAGGTGAGAGCGTAAATGAAATGAAATAAGACGGATGGTGTAGTTATTTTGGTGGGATTTTACGAATGTGCCCCTCCGTGTTTTTTTTAAGTTTTAAATATTTTGATCTCAGCCATTGATCAAAGTTAAATCAAGGGTCTATATTTGTCCCTTGGTATGTGAGAGATGTATGGTTTTTAAAATAACTCAACTCTTGGTAGGATTATATATCATGATTAAAAAAAAAAAAAAAAAATCAAGGATCAGTTGAAAGACGAGAGTATGAGAAAAAAGTTAGGAAAAAAAGGTTGATTTGGAGTGTTTTTTTTTGGGTGAATGAGTTTAGCTTTGATTATCTATTAGATTGGTAAAATCTTTAATTGTATTGATTCAAAAAGATATACTCCGTATCTTATCAACAAGTAACATGTATACAACTATGACAATATGAATGGCATGTGATTCCTCGAGGTGAACCCCCCTTTTTGTTCTAATTGCAATGCCAGGCTCGAGACGCAACACAAATGTATTAGACAAAAGGAAATAACATTAGAAGTAACCGTACAAAAGCATGTTCACACCCATGTCACTGATTGGCTGGGGTGAGAAGTCTGTTCCCGAGTTATCATAAAAGAAGAGAAAATGAGAGGAAATGACAAAATATTTATGTTTCTAAGGTTTCTTTGGAGAGAATAGAATAAAACGGGGAATGAAATTATGCCAAATTTCTCCTTTAAATCTTCTTCCAAAATTGCGATGATTCGGAGAGAAGATGATTTTTGTGGATAATTTCATTAGATCTATAACAACTCGAAATTTTCATCAAGGTAATTATCTTTATAGTATTTATACAAGCCATTTTCACGAGTAAATTTTCTGCTTTATTGTCTTCCCACTATGTAAAGTAACTTAGATAGTACACTAAACGTCTCACGCAACCATCCATGCCAACTATACTTATGTTTATTTCATAAACATCCCGATATGTCAAGTATAAAAGTTTTCAACTTTTATTTAACACTTTACGTTAATTCGTTAACATACAACTTTTAAATATTCAAACTAAACATTTACTATCAATTAGGGTTTTCACGAAACCCTAATATATTATAACTATAATATTACACAACAAAATCATAAACCCTAAAGTACAACACCTCATAACTAATGTACAAACTTTTAAAGCACAAACCCTAAACTTCCTATTACAAACCCTAATTTACAATTCTATGATTTTATGCAAATAAAATCATAAACCTTAATTAATATATTTATAAATATTATCAAGTATTAAGATACAAGCTTCTCATGCACATGTACAAGTCCGTGATACATCAAAAGTTAATATTAATATAAATTATATTATAAACTTTAGTGTACTTACTTTAAAGCACATCTTACAATACTATAATGCATTAACATTTAAAACTAGATGTTCTTATAAAGTACAAATCTCTAAGCTCGTAGTAAAAACACTCAATGCATTAGCTTAAAAATATATTTTCTTTTAAATCTTAACTAATAACTAATAAACACAACCCAAGTACCCCTTTCTACCTTGACTTTAAAGCTATAAGCTTAAGCTAATAAGCTACGATTTATGGAAACCTTATTAAGCTCATATCAAAGTTGCATAAGCCCTAAAAATAAGCCCCCGTACACGTTTAATAAGCTCCGCAAATAAGCTATAAAACCAATAAGGCTTTTTGGTACATTTCTTTCTTTTCTTCTTTCTGTGTTTCTATGACTCGAATTACAATCCAAACCAAACCATGACCCATTTTATTTTTTATGAATTCGACATAGACCAAAACTAAAATAAGACCTAACCTAAACTAGTAGTCAAAAGTCTCATTTAGCTTTTCGGTTGCAAAAATTTGAAATAATTTTTTTTGTTAAAATGTGTAAACTATGCTACCTAAATTTATGTTAGATGATAAAAGTTTTAGTCAAAATGTGTAAACTATGCTACCTACATTAATGTTAGATCATAAAAGTTTTTGTAAAAATGTGTAAACTTTGCTACCTAAATATATGTTAGATGATAATGTAAATTAGTTGAAATTTGAAAATTTTGTTGCTTTTGTAAGTTTTAAAATCTTATAAAATTTTGAAACAAAATGCATACACACAGATTGACGCAAATTAGGCTTTTATCGAAAGTTGTACATCGCTGCAAGATAGTGGAATTAAACTAAAAGGTTATAAATATGCTTTATTGTAGAAAAAAGTACAAAGAGTTGGGATCTTCATTTCTTGTGACATAAAAACCAAGATATTCTATATACTACTATATATAAAAGGTTTACATCCATTTCTTAAATTTTGAAAAATTAAGAAAACTATTTACGGAAACACAAGAATTGTAATAGTCAATAAAATTTTGAATTGAACTTTATTTAAGGTAATCATCTAAACAGTCAAAGCTTATAGAAGAAGATGCATAAATTTCATGTCATTATTGTTAAAACATCAATTTAGACCTATAATTTCTTCTTATTTTTATTTTAAAAACCAATCTTCCATAAGAAGTTTTTCCACCATAAATATCAATTTTGATTTATAACTTTTTTCTTCATTTTTATCATTAGTCTCTTCATCAAACTAACATGCATTTCTTTACATTATTATTATTATTATTATTATTATTATTATTATTATTATTATTATTATTATTATTATTATTATTATTATTATTTCACATGAAAGTAGCATTTAAAGAAATGCCATAAAACGACTAAAAAACCCGACTATCGATTGCTTTTGAAGATACGCAACGAATTTTTTTCTAAGCAATCATTAGAATAATGCTATTTCATTATATTAATATTTGATCTTTTCTAGAAACCATTATACTTGTATTGCATTTGTCTCATTCTTGACCAGTTTGTATTATTTTATTAGTGTCAACGAAAATAAAAGCTTACGTGTAAACAGATTTGTTGTTGATCAATATTTGAATAGAAGCTCTCACTTTTTGCAGATCTATATTGTGGTAGGTTATAATTATTTAGTAAAAGTATTACCGAAGCCAGTCAAAGAGTTTGGTCATTGAAGAGTCTATACCTCAGATGTTGTATACCAAGAAGTTTTATGTGACGACTAACGTGAATTGTTAGTTATCTCATAATTAATGTAACGTTTTATTTTCAGTTTCGTTAAATGTTTTTATATGTTTTTTTGATACATGTTAAGAATAATTGTTTGAGTTGAATTATCACATGTTATAACATTTTGCAATCACATTTTGACATTTTCACGTTTTATGTTTAAACGTTACGCAAAACACTTACCACAATATTGCAACTATAGTTGTTTGCCGCTAGAAAATTCCGTTGCTATGCACGGGTACTCGTCTAGTTTAATAAATAAAGGAACATAAATGAACTTTTTACCGAATGGTTCATAAAATATCTACTGAACATTTAGTTCGTTTATTGCCTTAGATGTGAGATTAAATGATTTTTCATGTAATAATTAGTACTTGTTTTTTTCATATATTTTTTTCTTATGGAAAAAAATAAATTAAAAAAAGGTAGCCTAATCGAGGATTGAGAATGAACATGAGAGGTAATGTTGATATTTATATGAGTGGAAGAAATAAATAAACAATCTATTGTGGGACCTTTAGTTTGTTAAAAAATAATTTTTCTTTCATCACAAAACAAACATTACTTCTTATATTCAAATAGAACATGAGAGAATCTCAATCCCCCTAATCAATTAGGTTGATATATCTAGAAAAACGAAACAAGTTAGAGATCAGCTAATATATTGTCATATGAACTGAATTATTATACTTTTCAAATTTACATATTCAGAATTAGAGATTGTAATATATTCTAAATCATAACTTGTATGGTTCTTGTGATATGGTTTAAATTAAGAAGAAAGAGGAAGGAGAAGTAGAGAGAGAGAGAGAGAGAGAGAGAGAGAGAGAGAGAGAGAGAGTTGGGAACTTTAGAGAGAGAAAGTGAAGGAAAATTAGTTGAATGATTAGAAGCTCCAACCCTCTCCACAAGTGGAGAGGGGGATTTATAGTTACTTACAAAACGCCCTCCTACGGGCTGTGGATCGGGTGTACAGTGGGTAAAGACCCGTCCGTCCTCCACGGTATTACTTAAACTAATCTACGTACTAACTAAATATAAATAAGGCTACGAGCTACATAATGCTAATCTATACTCGGGGTGACCGAGTCTTTCACTTGAATATTTATATTCCTAACAATCTCCCCCTAAGGGAGGTCACCCCGGAAAATACAAATTGAATTCTAGCATTCTATTCTTTGAATGGAATCTTCATGGTTCGTAGTCAGTGATTCTTCATAGTCATTAATCTTTGTGCTTCCAGCAGTGGACATTAGATGACTTGTTTTATGTGTTTGATGATATTTGACTTTGCTTTGAGTGCATCATCCAAATGAATGTCTCCAAGCCATCTTAGTGTAGTAACATCTTCATGTGACGTAGACATTTTTGTATTGGCATGCTCACACTTTTCAGGATCATGATCTTCAGCATAAGAGTTGTGGAAGCATAGATGAAGCCTATTCAATGATCATGATTTCTTGATTAAGATGTCGAAGTGTGAGCATGGGGTGATGGATCAACATCTTTTCAGCAATCTACTACAACCGTCAGAAATTTCTGCAAGCAAATAGTTAGCAACAAATCATCTGGTACTTACAGGTTTGGAATTAGAGATCTTCTACAGCATAGTGTGAAGTCTCCTTCTAACCCTTACCAAGACCGTTCCTAAATCGGATACCCCCGAGAGGGCTTACAAGATCTACCTAAGTAGGTTAACGATTAGGTGAGTCACTTGAGATCACTCCACGACTGTAGACCGTTTGTAACTGCTGCGACCACTAAGCGTAATCCACAAGAGATTACCGAAGTGACATGCTTTCAGGGTTGTTTGATGTTGACCATAGCAGGAATTTCCATTCAATCATTTGAGAATTACATAAGTAAATTCGCTCATGAATATTCTGGTAGATTGCTAAGATCTACGAAGGACTATCAAATGTGCAACTAGTGTCCTTGATAATGAATCACCAGTTCAAAATTATCCAGTGTTCCTATGGAGATCTTTTGATGCACCTCGTGGCTCTAGACTCGATAAGTGCATAATTTTGTAGTCGGAGACTGGAGCGGTGTCTCCTGTTTCAATATTGACATGGCTCATAATGAGCGGTCGATAGATTATGCAGGGTTCCCCGTGAGAATGAAACAAGCTCTTTTAAGAGAACTTGAGTGGTTAGAAGGTTTAGTGCAGTGCGTCACTGGGTCTATGACGTCTTAGTCTTCAATACCGGTGTCGCCTTAGCAACAACCAGTAGCATATGAATTGAACCCGGTTTCTGTCCTAAGGTTGAATAATTTGGAGGGTTATTTATTTTCACCCTTCTCATTTCATTTCTTTTTAATTCTTCAACCCCTTCTTTCTCCTTTCTCACGTTACTCCTTTTTTTTAATAATCATACCTAAGGACTTTCTAATATTAACTATTCGGTATTGTCCTTGGGTAGATCCCTCCGGCTCTGGAGGATTATAGGATGGTTTTCCTAACCTTAGCCTCCTTATAACTTCATGACTATCCTATGTTGCCATATACCAAATCATTGATTAAGAAACACATTTTGTTAATACGTTGAGAGTTTAACCATTTTCAAATGCTCCCCTTAACATGTGCTAAGATGTTTTAATTATAAATTTGCACATGTCGGGAAGAGTTTCACTTTTGAATTGATCCACCTTCAGTGAACATGAACAGGCATTCAAGACATGCTTACATCACTAGTTGGACTAGCTTGAAGTTATTACCCGACCTGATCAAGTCCGCAGAAGGTTTCTTGAAATGGTACAATGTACTTAGACAAAACCTCTTCGAGACACGCTTACATCACTGGTTAGACCAGCTTGAAATTATTACCCGGCTAGGACTAGTCCTTTCGATTGATGACAGTTTTTGTTTCATCAATTCATTGGTTAAGTCTGAGTCTCGCTCACATGAGATGCTAGGATCCTTTTAACACAAACCATTTGCTCCCCCCAAATATGTGCATTGATATATAAAAGAGTTTAGCACATATGGGAGAGCTTACATTTAAGTACAAAGCATCACATTTTAATCCGATTTCATATTTAAATCACATTTTCTCCCCTGATCAAAAATTTCAAACCATTTGAGATTTGTAATCCCAAGTGATTTAAATAAGTTCAAAGATTTTGGGAGAAAACTGTGGTCAGATTTAAGAATGATTGATTATGAGACGATACATTTGCTCCCCCTCAATTCTTGAGGGAGCGTGTTATGTGTTAGAAATGATGAGTTTTTAAATGATTTAGAGTTTAACGATAAACTCATGAAAAATTCATATTCTAACACATAACAATCACATTTCATTCACTGCCTTTTTATGTACAAAGATCTTGTTTTGATGATATAGAATTTTTGAAATCATTCTCCCCCTCAATCGATGGCCCATTTTGAATTTATCATCTTACTCAAAAGATTAATCATTTTGCATCGATCGAGTGGCAAATTTTATACAAAATTTCAAGTTTGATTGATTTTCAAAAATCTTGGTACCACCAAGTTTAGAACAAATACTTTCCCGAAGAATCATTGAAGGAAAAGTATTCGTGATGTAAAGAAGACTTCTCTTCTTATACAAGAAATGATGCACTGAAACGTACATCAAGTCGAGGAAACATGGATATAAAGTAATTCATGCCCGGGTGAACTACACTCAGTAAGAGGAACAACCGTCTTTTTGGCGACGTGTTTTCCCCATCTAGAGGTACGGGTTGCTATGTGAAGTAATAGCAAGCCAAAAGTTTAAATCCGGGTTACAGTCTGAAATAACTACAAGCCATTTTGAAAGCAAATTTTGAGAAATGACATGCTTTAGAAAATATTATTTTTTATTTTATTTTATATATTTTATTTTAAAAAAATAGAAGAACTCTAGCTCAAACATATGTATGAATCCGTGCCATTGTTGAATGACATTTCTAGAAAAGTATATAATATTGATTATACAAGAGACATGTCGTGAGAAGAATTTTTTTGAAATTTTTGTATTTTTTAGATTTGTATGGTTTTTATAGATTTTATATTTTTGTATTTACGTATTGGTATAAGATATGTACAAAATATGTTATTGATGCATGGTTTTGCAACCTTGCAAAAGGTTTTACTTCTCAAGGGATCTTGAAAAGCTTGCAATCCCCACCAGGCAATGTACCTGGCTGATGTAATATAGTGTAGTGGCAAGTACTGGGGGATTCATCGTTCTCTCGGGGAATAGTGTCGTTAGGAGCAAGACTTAATTAAACTAGGTCTAGAGGTGACGGATGATTCTTTTTGTATTTTTGTAGTTTTTTAGAAAGCAAGTAAAAATCTCTGGTATTGGAAGAGTGGGCGGAATTAGTTGTTAATCAACTAACCCAATTAACTACAAATGCAATGAAAAAAAATAACAAGAAAGTAAATATTGAGAAAAACAATAATAAGAGAAACGTGTTTACTTAGATTTCACTACTCCCTAGCCATCTTTCATTAGTTGAATAGTTTGTTACAATTGCGTGGATAACAGGTTGTATTCCTTAATACCATTTGTGGGGTTGTGTACGATCTTCCCCAACTCTACAATTTTCTACCTCTTCCTATGTCGAGCCGACTACTAGCTCCTAACATGGCCTGCTTAGTAGTTAATCATGCATTAAATACAACCATTAAAATCGTAGTACACATCCGATTCATGTTTCTTAAGACGTTCAAGCATGTTACCAATTGGAAGTCTGCCAGTTTTCTTAAGCCTAACATCGATATCATTCATCCATTACAATTAATAACAAACAATGAATCAACAATCAATAACTAGATTTCATTACATCTAAGCAAACACAAACAAACCTAGCCTGGCATCTTAAAGTAAAGACAAGCATAAGATAGAATCAAACAACACATAGACATATAGAATGATTATTGGAAGACTTATCTTTATTGAAGCATGTATGAAAGTAGGGTGAAAAACCTTGTAAAATTCGACCTAGGGTTTGTTCCCAAGTTCTCCCAAAAGTTCTCTCTCTAATGAACGAAAATTAGAAAACTATATATAGAGAATACAGGTCTGACGGCGTCAAGTTATGATCGTGACGCCATCAATCAGCCGCCAATATTCTTCTTGTATTGCCTGGATCCAGATCTGACGCCGTCATGTGTTAATTCATTCTTGGCCGTCATATGTGATTTGCTCTTGATGGCCTTGGTGACGCCGTCACGTGTTATTTCCCAAAAATGTTCTGGCGCAGCTCGTGTAACTTTTTATCCACTTCTTTGCCAATACGTGATGTCGTCACCTCCAAAGCGTGACGCCGTCAGGTACTATTTCCAGCTTAATTTGGAGACTTTGCCGTTTTCTTCACTTTTCGCTCCAAAAACGTCCAAAATACTTCCTTTTCCAGATTTCTTCTCCAAAGTACCTAAAATGACAAAAGGAATGATTTGAGGCAATATTTGATCAAATAATCACGACTTAGGGCTTAAATGACCCCCTAAAAGTGTTACACTTTTCGTCTCATCAAATGCCCTTACACTTGAGATTTGCTTATCCTCAAGCAAATGCCCTTTTATTCTAATCAAAATACAAGCTAGGGGTCATTTAACACTAGTATAAAAGTAATTGCAACAAATAATCGTTCCAGTTCAACCAAAACAAGCACGGAAATTATACACTAGCACCTCACAAATAGTGTTTAGATACTCACATCTCTCGGGTGTAATAAAAGTATATATCACAATATGAAAATGGGAAATATCTCTCACTACCCGTCATAGCACATAGATTACCATAGGCTTGGGAAAGGATCAAACATCCACCACTTGGCGTAAGCACCTAGGATAAACTATCAAAGAGGTCTTTTAAAGGGTTATAACGTGAGGTGTAGGGATATGATAAACACGGTTTTCTTGGATAAAGGCAATCTTTACTGGTGGCAAGTTAATCATCTTGGTCAATTACATGCACAATGTGGCATTGCTAAGCCAAGACTCGACTCGACTTAAGTTAATCATAAACCAAAAAAAACATAAAATAAACATAAAAGAAAAGGGATGGTATTCCGTATGTTTTTTCTCTTTTTTCTTTTTCTTGATTTTTTAAATTATTATTTTTTCCATACACTCTTGCCCTACCATCCAAAATAATAAATCGTAGGGAATATGCATTCCCCTTACACTTGAACTTTTACATACTTTACAATTAACTATTCTAATGACTCGAATTAAGATAATCAAAACACTTGGAGTACTTTTTAAATATTAGCGCACATATGGGGGTAATAATTGACGTCATCCCCTATACTCCATAACAATAGTACTTTACCCATGAGTCCCAATCGTCCCAAAACAATATGTACAAGATATGACTCGACTTAGCAATCATGTAATCAATTAGACAATTAACTAAGGGTTTAAACATGTAACAATAATGCACTAAAGATGAGTGCATTGATACGTGGGAATCGCACCAGGCTTTACCTCTCAAGGGATCTTGAGAAGCTAACAACCCCCACCAGGCAGTGTACCTGATCGTTGTAGTATAGTATAGTGACAAGTACCGGGGGATTGATCGTTCAGCTAGGAATAGTGTCGCTAGGATTAGAAAACCTAATTACTAGTGCTAAAGATGAAAGATGATTATTTTTGTGTTTTTATATTTTTTAGAAAGCAAAGTAAAATCTCGGGTTTGAAGGATTTGGGCGGAATTAGTTGCTAGTCAACTAACCCAATACTAAAGATGCAATCAAAATAAAATACTAGAAATGAAAATAAACTAAATTATACTAAGGTTGTGAGCAATAAGTGGAGAAAATGTGTTTACTTAGATTTCACTACTCCCTAGACATCTTTTACACGTTAATTACTTGTTATAGTTTCGTGGATGACGGATTGTATTCCTTAATACCATTCATGGGGTGGCGCACTTACTTCCCCAATCCTATGAGTGCCTACTTCACTCCTATGTCGAGCCAGCTAAGAAGCTCCTAACATGGGATCATTAGAATTTACTCATGCATTAAATACAACCAATAAAACCTAGTGCACATCGGTTCATGTTTCCTAAGACGTTCAAGCATGTTACCATTTGGAGATCTGCCAGTTTTCTTAAGCCTAACATCGAAATCATTCATCCAATACAACCATAAATAAGTAATCAACACATAATTAACATCTAGGTTTCATTAGATCTAAGCAAACACAAGATAGATCTAGCCTAGGATGGTGGAATCAAGACAAGAACAAGATATAGACAACCAACACATAGACATATTGATTGAATTAAAAGAACACTTATCTCAATTACACTTGTAAGGTTTCAAGGGCTAAAAACCCTTGAAAAACCTGTGAAAATCGTATTAGGTTCGGCCTTAGGGTTTCTCCAAAACTTCCTCTACTTATGTGTAAAAATTAGAAAACTATATATAGGAAATAGGGTCTGACGGCGTCAAGACCAAATTGATGACGCCGTCATCTCGCCGCCAAAATACTTCTCGGACTGCCTTGATCTACTTCTGACGCCGTCAAGTGTTATGTGTTTCCAGGCCGTCACGTATTTTACTCTTGACGCTCTTCCTTGTGACGCCGTCATTTCTGTACTGGGTCGTCATGAAAAATACTCGTGACGCCGTCAAAATATTGCTCTTGACGCCGTCACCTACTGCTCCCAGCTTGGAAAATTGAGACTTTGCCGTTTTCTTCACTTTTATGCTCCAAAAACGTCCAAAATGCCTTATTTTCCAGATTTCACTCCCAAAGTACCTAAAATCACAAAAGGAATGATTTAGGGCAATATTTGATCAAATAAATTCAATTCCGGGCTTAAATGACCCCCTAAAAGTGGTTCATTTTTCGCCTCATCATATACCCTTACACTTGAGATTTGCTTGTCCTCAAGCAAATGCGCTTTTATTCTACTCAAAATACAAGTTAGGGGTCATTTAACACTAATATAAAAGTAATTACAACAAATAATCGTTCCACTAAAGACCAATAGACAAGCACGGAGGTTATACACAAGCACCTCACAGATAGTGTTTAGATACTCTCATCTCTCGGGTGTAATAAAGTATAAATTACAATATGGAAATGGAAAACATCTCTCACTACCTGTCATAGCAAAATAGATTACCATAGGCTTGGGAAAGGATAAAACGTCCACCACATGGCGTAAGCACCTAGGATAAACTATCAAATAGGTCTTTTAAAGGGTTGTAACGTTAGGTGTAGGGATATGAAATACACGGTTTTATTGGATAAAGGCAGTTTTGACTGGTGGCGAGTTAACAATCTTGGTTAATTACATGTACAATGTGGCGTTGCTAAGCCAAGACTAGACTCGACTTAAGCTAAAAAATGAAAAATAACAAAAACATGAAATGAACATAGAATAAAAAGGGATGGTAGTCTGTATGTTTTCTCTCTTTTCTCTTTTTTTTTTCTTTTTCTTGTTATTTCGATTTTTTTTTTTTTATTTATTTTTTTTTGCATACACTCTTACCCTACCATCCAAAATAATAGATCATAGGGAATGAATATTCCCCTTACACTTGAATCTTTACATACTTTACAATAAACTAAACTAATGACTCGAATTAAGAAAATTAAAACACTTGGAGCACTTTTAAGATTAACGTACATATGGGGGTAATAAATGATGTTTTTCCCTATTACTCCATAAAATAAGTACTTTACCCATGAGTCCCAATCGTCCCAAAACAATATGTACAAGGATATGACTCGACTTAGCAACCATGTAATCAATTAGATAGTTAACGTAGGGTTTAACAAATAACAATAATGCACTAAAGATGAGTGCATACACGGAAGGCTAAGGCGATTTGGGTGTACATTTAAGTGGGGTGTAACAAATTCTTCCTTTAAGTAAGATGCTTAAAGTTAGAAACGAAAAGATAGGCTCGGAGGGGTGTACTAGGGGTTTCGTGTACTAAAAATGAGTACAACGCTAAGGGTGTGGGAAAAATTAATTGACTTAAGTAGTCAAGTAATATGACTTAAATGGTCAAGAAATTATAATACGGGTTTAACACAAGGGTGATCCTAATGCCTCTTATCATGTAGTAAATCCTACTACACGAATGTAGTCTCACTAGCGGTCTTGGGATGCATCACTAACGCAAGTTCTAGAATCTAAATGCTACCGGTACACTCATAAGCACTAATAGTAAATGCTTTTCCTATCAAATCTAAAGGCGAACCTCACATATTTGGGTGGAAATTTTTTCTGAATATACAGTTATGTGCTAGTCATACAATCTCCTATCCATGAGACGCTTGCTATGGCTGAAGTTTCACTCCTAAATGTTGTAAAAAATTTTAAATTTGGCGCTAAAATTGCACTAACAAGTGTTTCTCGTAGTTTTATTACACACCTACCATTAAACAAAGCAAACTCAAGCGAAAGTGTATTTGTAAGGTATCATCATTTTACCCTCCCCTTACACTTAAGATGAACATTGTCCCCAATGTTCAAGTAAATAATGTAAAAGTGAAATAAGTAAAACAAATGAAATCACATACTCCCCTGATTCGCTCGGTATGGATAATAAGGTGGCCAGGTTAAATCTTCCTCCAAGAAAATGAACAATCAAAGCTTCCCTTCCAGAATATAAATCATCTTCTTGTCATACATAACCTGTAAATCCTGAGAAAACAAACAAGACAACCTCGCATAAAATCGGCGGCATCCTATATAAGTTACTAAATCCTAGAAAACAAAGTAAGATATAATGCTTGTGGAATGAAGTTTGCAGATTTCCTGGAGATTATAAAACTTAATAATTCACAAAAACTTTGAGACTCCGTTAGAAAAATAAAACCGGTAAAATTTCCAGATTTTTACACGTGACGCCGTCAAGAGTAAACTCATGATGCCGTCAGGATTGACCTGCAGAAATTCTTATGTTATGTTTCCGGAAAATTTCTGGAAAAACTTGGTCCTACTTCCTGGAAAATCCTGCAAAACTTCATTATGACTCAATACAAGCATTTGACTCTAACAAATACGAATACACATGTTCACTTAATATTATGGAGAATCATGATCGGTTTGTTTCTTAAAAACATATTTGGGGTTTCCCCTTACACTTATCTTTTGCAAAAATACCTTTAGGTGGAGTTAAGACTAGGCCAAAACAACAAAGTAAAGTATTTCCACATTTTAGTTTAGAAACATGATCTACCAACAATAAAAATAAAGCATGCATACGGAAGCAAATAACAAAAAAACAAAATAAAATCACACAAAGCATGGGTTGCCTCCCAAGAAGAGCTTTTCTTTATTTACGAGTCTTGTAGCTAGACTCAAGGTCATGGGTTACTACGTGATCTCATCATTGGTTTCACTCTCTAGGTCGTCTTCTAAACCAGTTTTGTATTCCGGACCTAGTTGCAAGCATTCTTTGTAGAAACCAAGCATCCTATTTTTCACATACTCTACTCCTCTACGTCTATCCTCATCATTCCTATAATAATCCGCTTGCTTGTGTTCCTTTTCGAAATTAGAGAGAAGGCGGTATTGCTCAATCTTGTAGGGCATTTGGTAAGCAACCTCATCATTCTCTTCCTTGAATTTAACTATCCCTAGAGTCGGATCATAACTCATCCTAGTGGCCTCAACAAATGGTTTTCCAAATATTATTTGGCTTAGGCAAGCATCTATCACCGGACGAGTGTCCTCTACTATCATAAAATCTATCTCATAAGTGAGATTGCCTATAATCACATGCAATCCCTTCACTCTTCCTGCAAAATTACTTATCAAATTCTTATTGGGCATCATCCTAAAATCAAGTTGCTTCTTCATTACCCAATTGTAATAAGTCTTAGTCATGATGTTTACGGGAGATCTAGGATCTATGTAAGCTTTCCATATATGCATATGCCCGATGTTGCATGGTATGTTAGTGTTAGAGAGGTCTTCCATTTTGATAAGGGGTGTGCCAAGGATATATGGTCTCTCGGGACTATCGAATAAATCCTTATGGTATTCCCATTGGTCCTTGGTGGGCATCTTATAAAAGTACTTTTCTTTAGGCTCTAATTCCTCTAATTCCTCTCCCCTATTAACCTCAACTTCCCTACTCTCATCCCTAGTCTCTGTTTCCATTCTAACTTCATCCTTGTCACTCTCTTCTATCTCCTTATCTATTGGCTTAATGGTGACAACATTGACAAAGTGGACATGTTTAGATGATGAGGGGTCCTTAATTTGGGTTCCATTATTGGTGTCCCTAGTGTCCTTCCTAGGTGTGGCTAACGCTTGGTTGTTGAGGGCTTTCAACAAGTTGTCTATCTTATTGGTCATCTCCGTTTGTTGTTGGTTGAATTCGGTTTCAAACCTAGCTATGCGAGCTTCTTGAGATGCCATGAACTTGGACATCAATCCTTCAAGATTGTTGGTACTACCGTAGTTGTTAGAAGGATTGTTGTTGAAAGTACGGTTGAAGGGTGGACCGTTTGGTTGGTAACGATTAGGCGGATTGGAAGAATTGGGTTGATTTTGTTTCCACCTAAGGTTTGGGTGATTTTTCCAAGAGGGGTTGTATGAATCACCGTAAGGGTTTGGCTCGGGCTTGAAAGTGTACCACTTATCTCCCGCTTCATCGGTACGCGTGGATGCGTAGTCCGAAAAAGCTGTTCCGGGGAGTTCCACACAATCACGAGTGTCATAGGGACCACTACATAATTCGCATGAAGAAGTGATTTTGTTCACTTGGCTTGAAGGCTTAGGAGCTTCGTAGGATTTCATGAGAAAATTGACTTGGTCTTCAAGTTCTATGATCCTACGGTCGGGAGTGCTAGAGTTGTTCGAAGGCAAAGATATTGCCTTGACCGTTTTGTTCAAATCACGGGGATCATTCCAACTTTTGTTGTCATAGAGAGCAAGATCTTCTATGAGTTCCCATGATTGTTCCGCACTTAGATCACGTAGCTTACCACCGGCCGATTGGTCAATGGCTCGCCTCGTGGAGAGATCGATATGGTCATAAAAGATTTGGACTTGGAGCCAAAGATCTATGCCAGGATGAGGGACTTTTTGGAGTAAGTCCTTGAAACGAGTCCATGCTTCATAAAGAGATTCATTTTGACGTTGTTGGAACATCAAGATGTCATTTCTAAGCTTAGTAGTTCTCCCCGGTGGGAAAAAATGAGCAAGGAAATGAGTGGTGAGATCATCCCATGTGGTGATGGATCCCGCGGGTAAACGCTCAAGCCATTTACTAGCTTGATACCGTAGAGAGAATTGGAATAGGCATAATCGGGTTGTCCCTCTAGTTGCAACATCTAGGTCTATGGAGTCTACGATTTTAAAGAAGTCCTTAAGATGTTGATTTGGATTTTCGGAACGAAGTCCATGGAATGCACATCCGCTTTGCACCAACCGGATGGTGTCGGATCGCAAGGGGGTCACATTGGCTCCGGTGAGCTCAATGGTGTTTCAGTAGCCTTGGTGGCTAGGTCGGGAATACTCTCCTAAGATTCGGGGGCCTAAGGGGTTCTAGTGGTGGGTTTTGTTGTGGTTGGATGACGGGTTCAAAGATGTTCCCGTTGTCCATGATGTCGGGTGGTGAAGAGTTACGAACAAAGACACAAAGAAATAAGATAGACTAACGAAACCTAAAAATAAAAATAAAATCTTACTAGAAAGGAATCTAGCAAGTAGACCTAATAAAAAGAGATTCTAACCTAGACAATAACTATTCCCCGGGCTGCGGCGCCAAAAACTTGATACGTGGGAATCGCACAAGGCTTTACCTCTCAAGGGATCTTGAGAAGCTTACAACCCCCACCAGGCAGTGTACCTGATCGTTGTAGTATTGTATAGTGACAAGTACCGGGGATTGATCATTCAGCTAGGAACAGTGTCACTAGGATTAGAAAACCTAATTACTAGTGCTAAAGATGAAAGATGATTATTTTTGTGTTTTTATATTTTTTAGAAAGCAAAGTAAAATCTCGGATTTGAAGGATTTGGGCGGAATTAGTTGATAGTCAACTAACCCAATACTAAAGATGCAATCAAAATAAAATACTAGAAATGAAAATAAACTAAATTATACTAAGGTTGTGAGCAATAAGTGGAGAAAATGTGTTTACTTATATTTCACTACTCCCTAGACATCTTTTACACGTTAATTACTTGTTATAGTTGCGTGGATGACGGATTGTACTCCTTACTACCATTCATGGGGTGGCACACTTACTTCCCCAATCCTATGAGTGCCTACTTCACTCCTATGTCGAGCCGGCTAAGAAGCTCCTAACATGGGATCATTAGAATTTACTCATGCATTAAATACAACCAATAAAACCTAGTGCACATCAGTTCATGTTTCCTAAGACGTTCAAGCATGTTACCATTTGGAGATCTGCCAGTTTTCTTAAGCCTAACATCGAAATCATTTATCCAATACAACCATAAACAAGTAATCAACACATAATTAACATCTAGGTTTCATTAGATCTAAGCAAACACAAGATAGATCTAGCCTAGCATGGTGAAGTCAAGACAAGAACAAGATATAGACAACCAACACATAGACATATTGATTGAATTAAAAGAACACTTATCTCAATTACACTTGTAAGGTTTCAAGGGCTGAAAACCCTTGAAAAACCTGTGAAAATCTTATTAGGTTCGGCCTTAGGGTTTCTCCAAAACTTCCTCTACTTATGTGTAAAAATTAGAAAACTATATATAGGAAATAGGGTCTGACGGCGTCAAGACCAAATTGATGACGCCGTCATCTCGCCGCCAAAATACTTCTCGGACTGCCTTGATCTACTTCTGACGCCATCAAGTGTTATGTGTTTCCAGGCCGTCACGTATTTTGCTCTTGACGCTCTACCTTGTGACGCCGTCATTTCTGTACTGGGTCGTCATGAAAAATACTCGTGACGCCGTCAAAATATTGCTCTTGACGCCGTCACCTACTGCTCCCAGCTTGGAAAATTGAGACTTTGCCGTTTTCTTCACTTTTATGCTCCAAAAACGTCCAAAATGCCTTCTTTTCCAGATTTCACTCCCAAAGTACCTAAAATCACAAAAGGAACGATTTAGGGAAATATTTGATCAAATAAATTCAATTCCGGGCTTAAATGACCCCCTAAAAGTGGTTCATTTTTCGCCTCATCATGCATATAAGGAAGGTTAAGGCGATTTGGTTGCACAATTGGGGTGGATTTTAAACAAATTCTTCCTTTAAGTAAAATGCTTAAAGTTAGAAACGAAAAAGATAGGCTCGGAGGGGTGTACTAGGGGTGTCGTGTACTAAAAATGAGTACATCGCAAAGGTGTGGGAAAATTAATTGACTTTATTAGTCAAGTAATTATGATACGGGTTTAACACAAGGGTGATCCTAATGCCTCTTATCATGTAGTAAATCCTAACTACACGAATGTAGTCTCACTAGCGGTCTCGGGATGCATCACTAATGCAAGTTCTAGAATCTAAGTACTACCGGTACACTCATAAGCATCTTTTCCTAACAAATCTAGGGGCGAACCTCACATATTTAGGGTGGAAAATTTGGACTAGTACGATTTTTCGTGCTAGTCATACAACTCCTATCCATGAGACGCTCATTAAGGCTAAAGCTTCACTCCTAAATGTTGTAAAAAATTTTAAATTTGGCGCTAGAATTACCCTAACAAGTGTTTCTCTTAGTTTTATTACACACCTACTATTGAATAAACAAACTCAAGTGCAATTGCATTCTCTATGGTATCATCATTTACCCTCCTCTTACACTTAGGCTGAACATTGTACCCAATGTTCAATAAAAAGGATGTAAAAGTAATAAAGGTAAAAGAATGAAACAAATACTCCCCTGATTCGTTCAGTGTGGATAATGTGATAACATGGTTAGATCCTCCTCCAAGAAAATGAACGTTGAAAGCTTCCATTCAGAAATATAAATCATCTTCTTGTCCAATATAACCTGTTAAACCTAAGAAAACAATCATGGCAAACCTTGCGTAAAATCGGCGGCAAACTCTATATATACTAAAATCCTAGAAAGCAAATTAAGGTATAATGCTTGTGGAATGAATGTTTGCAGATTTCCTGGACTTTATAAAACTAAATATTTAACAAAAACTATACGACTCCGGCAGAAAAACAAAACACGCAAAATTTCCAGAATTTTACCCTTGACTCCGTCAGGTTATAACCCCGACGCCGTCAGAAGTGACCTGCAGAAATTTCATGTCAAGCTTCCTGAAAATTTCTGGAAAAACTCACGCCTTAATTCCTGGAAATCCTTCAAAACATCATTATGACTCAATACAAGCATTTGACTCAAACAAATACTAATATTGCATGTTCGTTTAATATCGTTGTGATTCATGTTCAAACTCGTTCTTAGTAACAAATTTAGATTTCCCTTACACTTATCTTTTGTGAAATACCTTTATATGTAATTAAGACGAAGTTAAAAACAAAATAAAGCATTTTCACAATTTATTTTTAAACATGAGCCACAAACAATAAAAATAAAACATGCATACGGAAACAAATAAAATCAAACAAACAAACAAACAAATAAAGCATGGGTTGCCTCCCAAGAAGAGCTTTTCTTTATTTACGAGTCTTGTAGCTAGACTCAAAGTCACTTCATACGTTTTCCTTTCCCACTTTTCAATCGATTCTCTTAACATTTGAATTATTTCCATGTCAACTTTATGCTTGGGCCTGAGGGTTAAGCAATTGTTATAGTAAAGGCTCCTCTTTTGCCAGATAAAATTCATTCCCTTATTCTTATCTTCTTCATGAATGTCCTCAATTGCACTAATGTTATCCATATCAAGTTGAGGCACATAACGAAATTCCTTTGTTTTTTAGGCATCCTATATGTGATCATGTCGATTTCATTAGAAAATTGGACCGTTCCCTCTTTTCGATCGTGTTTTAACTTGGACTCCTCAACAAATGGCTTACCAAGTACAACATGGGATAAGCGACAATCTATAACATTAGCCAAGTCTTCAACAACCATAAAGTCAACGATATAAGTAAAGTTCCCAACAAGGACATGTGAACCTTTAATTCTCATGACAAAGTTACAAACTCCACCAGGGTATTTGAGGTCTTTCCTAGGTTCGAGTCTTGTTTTTACTATATCATTATAAACACTTGAAGATATAATGTCGATTGGGGATTCGAAATCGATGTAGGCTTGATCAATGTATTTATACCCAATCATGCATGGTATCTTCACATTCCTAGGGCTACCTCCCTTAATCTTAGGGTCAATCTTAACAAAAGGGGGCCGAGGATTATCAACAAGATTGTTATAGTAAGCGATTCCCTCGTTAGTGGGATATAAATTGAAATAATCATCATCTTCAACAATTGTCAAGTCATTGGGTTCTAATTCCTTATTTAAGTCCATGGCTATTGCTAAGTCATTAAGCGCATAATAAAGCTTAATATCAACCAATCTATTGAGTTCTCTAAGTTCCCTAATCTCACTCTCAATCTGTTCACGCAACAAAGCAACTTCGCTAGGTGAAAGGGGTGGATTCGCGTTTTCCATAGTGGCCAACGGAATAATCAATGAGGATTGTACGAACAAAAACAAAAAGAAAAGATAGACTAAAGAACGCTAATAAAAAGAAAATAAAAATCTCACTAAAAAGGGATCTAATGAGTAGACCTAATCAAACTAAATTTCAACCTAAACAATCACTATTCCCCGGCAACGGCGCCAAAAACTTGATGTGTGGTTTTGCAACCTTGAAAAAGGTTTTACTTCTCAAGGGATCTTGGGAAGCTTGCAATCCCCACCAGGCAGTGTACCTGACCGATGTAGTATAGTCTAGTGGCAAGTACCAGGGGATTGATCGTTCTCTCGGGGAATAGTGTCGTTAGGATCAAAACTTAATTAAACTAGGTCTAGAGGTGAGGGATAATTATTTTTATAATTTTATAGTTTTCTAGAAAGCAAGTAAAAATATCTGGTATTGAAAGAGTGGGCGGAATTAGCTGCTAATCAACTAACCCAATTAACTACAAATGCAATGAAAATAAAATAACAAGAAAGTAAATATTGAGAAAAACAATAATAAGAGAAACGTGTTTACTTAGATTTCACTACTCCCTAGTAGAGGTGGCAATTTGTGCCCAAAATCAAAAAAATGGGCTAAATGGGCAAATTTTCAAAAGATTTTGGTACATTTGGTCTCCCTCTTTTTTTTGAAATGGGCATATTTTGCCTATTTAGGAATTAAATGGGCAAAATGGGCACATGTTTTTCTCTCGCATTAAATTGTTTTTAATGAAAAACTTATGGATATAATACAGTTAGCTACTTAAACATAAACGAGGTGTTACGTTTGAGGAATTTTTTTTGTTGTTTTAGGTCTTTTTTACGACGATTCGTATAACATGCGCCCGTTTGGCCCGCACCCGTTTAGCCCGTGCCCGTTTAGTCCATAGTCCGTTTAGCCCGTAGCCCGTAACCCGTGCCCGCCCGGTCCGCCTGTTTTGCCACCTCTACTCCCTAGCCATCTTTCATTAGTTGAATAGCTTGTTACAATTGCGTGGATGACGGGTTATATTCCTTAATACCATTTGTGGGGCCGTGTACGATCTTCCCCAACTCTACAAGTTTCTACCTCTTCCTATGTCGAACCGACTACTAGCTCCTAACATGGCCTCCTTAGTAGTTACTCATGCATTAAATAACCCCATTAAAATCGTAGTACACATCCGATTCATGTTTCTTAAGACGTTCAAGCATGTTACCAATTGGAAGTCTGCCAGTTTTCTTAAGCCTAACATCGATCTCATTCATCCATTACAATTAATAACAAACAATCAATCAACAATCAATAACTATGTTTCATTACCTCTAAGCAAACACAAACAAACCTAGCCTAGCATGTTTAAGTAAAGACAAGCATAAGATAGAATCAAACAACACATAGACATATTGAATGATTATTGGAAGACTTATCTTTATTGAAACATGTATGAAAGAAGGGTGAAAAACCCTGTAAAATTCGACCTAGGGTTTGTCCCCAAGTTCTCCCAAAAGTTCTCTCTCTAATGAATGAAAATTAGAAAACTATATATAGAGAATCCAGGTCTGACGGCGCCACGTTATGATCTTGACGCCGTCAACCAGCCGCAAATATTCTTCTCGTATTGCCTAGATCCAGATCTGACACCATCTTGTGTTAATTCATTCTTGGCCATCACATGTGATTTGCTCTTGAAGGCCTTGGTGACGCCATCATGTGTTATTTCCCAAAAACGTTCGGGCGCGTCTCGTGTAACTTTTAATCCACCTCTTTGGCAATACGTGACGCCGTCACCTCCAAAGAGTGACGCCGTCAGGTACTATTTCCAGCTTAATTCGGAGACTTTGCCGTTTTCTTCACTTTTAGCTCCAAAAACATCCAAAATGCTTCCTTTTTCCAGATTTCTTCTCCAAAGTACCTAAAATGACAAAAGGAACGATTTGAGGCAATATTTGATCAAATAATCACGACTTAGGGTGTAATACCCCAGGCAAATCCCACATTGGCTGTGACTTGGAGTGATGCTGGGACATATATGTTAACATTCGCCTTATATGACACAACGCGTTTTGTGGTGAAACGGTTAATCGGCCATACGGTTAAGCGTGCTCATGTGAGAGTAGTACTGGCTTGGGTGACCTGCCGGGAAGTCTTCACATGAGGGCCACAAGAACAAAGCCGTGAGCCTTCGGGCAAAGCGGACAATATTGTGGTCTATAAGGCGGGGTGTGACAGATGGTATCAGAGCCACTCCAAGCCGTTCGGGATGTGGGGCAAACTTCATCGGGGACGATGAATCCCTACGGGGGGTGAATGTAATACCCCAGGCAAATCCCACATTGGCTGTGACTTGGAGTGATGCTGGGACATATATGTTAACATTCGCCTTATATGACACAACGCGTTTTGTGGTGGAACGGTTAATCGGCCATACGGTTAAGCGTGCTCATGTGAGAGTAGTACTGGCTTGGGTGACCTGTCGGGAAGTCTTCACATGAGGGCCACAAGAACAAAGCCGTGAGCCTTCGGGCATAGCGGACAATATTGTGGTCTATAAGGCGGGGTGTGACATAGGGCTTAAATGACCCCCTAAAAGCATTACACTTTTCGTCTCATCAGTTATTTAATTTAAGCAGATGTTGACAAGAATACCAAAAGGATATCGTTCTGCACGTTGTTGAAAACTGTAGTCAACATCTCTTAAAACTTTCACCACCAAAGCTTTTGAGGCTCCTGAATAATCGTTAAAACTTGAACCTTCTCGAGGTCTCATTGTATGAAGCTCAGGAACCCAAAGAAAACGATAACACCTGAGAGGATCACTTGATTTGATCACACACTATGAGGTGTTGGACCTTTGTAATGTGTAAATATGATACTTTGAGTGAATATGATTAAGTATGCGGAATCTACTTAACCACACTTAGAATGTTTATTGGAAATGGAACTGTGATGCTTGTGTTCATTTAACAAAGAACAATGAAAGTATTTCACCAAACGATTCAATATTATTCAAAATAATACGAGTGATCTTCACTATCACTATGGTTACAAAGACCTTGACTCTTGTGTTTTGTTCTATTGTTTTTCTCTATGTATATCTTTTATCACATCTATTTTCTGCACACATAAGACATATCTAAGATCTTCCTTTTATAGTCCAAAGAAAAGATCTTTTACAATCTATATGACTCATCTTTATTACTAGCTTATGACTAAACTTCATTCTAGCTAGATGATGACTTATCATGTCAGTCATTAAGATACAACATGTATCTAGGATTACAACTCACTTGGAGTGTTCAATTTGATGACTACAACAAAGATATTATCTTGTATATGAATCAGTAGAATAAGTCGTACTTATCTACACAGCTGTTGTATGAGTCATAGTAGCATCAGCAGAATCCATCAGCAGAAATACTATCAGTAGAAAACGTTCTTCAGTAGAATCCATCAGTGGAAACGTGCTTTTTGCTTTATCAGCAGAAACATACTTGATGTATTTCCTTAAACCTTTATGCTGATTCTTCTGATTATTTAATTCCCAACAATCCTCCCCTAAACATGTGAATTACATTCAAACATGTTTTTCTGAATTAAATGAGAACTTTGTGAAGATCTTTCAAACACTTCATTGTTAGACTGTGATCTGAACTTTCTTCTCTTTAGAGTGATTGAATGTCTTTCTTTGTAACTCATCTGCTTTCTATTCTTTGCTCCAATCTTGGACTAAAAGATGGTGCAATATTCAACTTGAAGAATTATAAGAGGCAATGATGCTGTGTATCTTGGATGCTTGTTCCAAGAAGTAGAAATTAACTTTTAGCATGTCTTTGGAAGTGATGAACAAACGTAGTGAACTAAAATTCAAACCTTTCATCTTTTGATCTAGATAGAACTTTCTCCTATCAGCTCTGTTCTTGTTCTTTATCAGTAGAAACCATGTCATCATCTTGTATGCTCTTATCTTTTCCTTCTTTTTCTTTGGATAATCTTCCTTTTAAAAGGCTTTTGTAACTTCCTCTGAGATTTATTTCTCTCTTGAGCAATTTCCTCCCCTGTTTGGAAGATCTCTCAAAATCATATATAACCATCATCTGATCTAGCAATTTCCGTGTTTTTAGACAATTTGTACATGAAGCCATCAATTCCTTAAGAGTTTAAATACTTCCCTCATCACTTCTAGGTGTGTAACCTCCTATGAGTGGTGAATCACTGAGCATTGACTCATAATCCATCATTAGATGATTTTCTGAGCCTCTTGAAAATCCTTTTTAAGAAATATTTGACTTAGCAGTATGAACATGATTGTATTATGAAAAATCATACTGCTTACAACCATTTTGAAGGGATTAAGTGTGGTAACTAACACTTAATCAAAATTTCGGTTTAAAGCAACCTCTGGTTGTGTGAGAACCAATGTTTTCAGTTATAAATAACCGCCTGTGTACAGATAAACCTATTCAAAAGGCTTTCTTTACAGGGTTTTCAGCTTGTGGCATTTGTTACCTCTAACACAAGTGTTAGATTCACTTTTGCTCGCTCTTCTTTCTATCAGATATCCATAGATTAGTCACATTATACTTGAGAGTATAAAATGATAGAAAGTGAGTTGTATCAGTTAATAACTGATCAACTAATTCATCAATTCAATGTGAAATATCATAATCAGGTTCCAAGAAAGAAGTTTTAAAGAGTTTTGAAATCCCAAACTTTTTCTTTCATGAACCTATTCTATCAGCAGCAATGATCATAGATTTCACTTGAAATAGCCTTTGAGCTCAAATATTCATACCTGAAATTGTTAGTCTAAAACCAAAAGAACAAAGTACAAAGTACTTGTCTTGAATTATAATTATGCATAGGACTAACTGTATGAATAACTTTTAAATTGGTAATAGTAGTTTTAGATGACAAAGTTAGATGCATTAACAAAATCTATATACAAGAACACATTATTTTTGAAAAATTTAAAGATTAAGCATTCCAATACCGGCTACCAAGTACTGAAATCTTCCAACATCAAAAGCTTTTGTAAGAAGATCTGCAAAGTTTTGTTCTGAAGCAATTTTCATTACTTGAATTAACCTCTTTTCATTGCAATCTCTAATAAAATGTTGTCTTGTTTCAATGTGTTTTGTTTTAGAATGTTGCACTGGATTTTTAATAATGCAAATTGTACTACTATTATCAATATGAATAATGGTATGTAAGAAATTGTACCCATAGTCAAGAAGTTGGTTTTGAAGCCATAGGACTTGACCACAACAATTTGCAGCAGCTACATATTCAGCTTCAGTTTTTGAAGTAGCCACCATTGTCTGCTTCTTACACTGCCATGAGATAAGTCTACACCCAAGGAATTGACATCCTCCTATTGTTGACTTTCTGTCCAAGCTAGCACCAGCATAATCACTATCTGAGTATGCTACCAAGTCAAAAGATGACTCCTTAGAATACCACAGACCCAACCTAGGTTAACCCTTGAGATATCTAAAAATTCTCTTGACTGCTATTAAATGAGAAACCTTAGGAGTTACTTGATATCTTGCACAAGCACAAACAGAGAACATGATATCAAGTCTTGATGATGTGAGATACATCAAAGAACCTATCATAGATCTGTAGGTGTGTACATTCACATTAGTTCCTTCTACATCTTTAAGAAGTGGTTTCTCAGGATCTATTGGTGTGCTTGTTGTTTTGGAATCAGCAAATTGAAACTTTCTAAGAATCTCTGCAACATATTTGTCTTGACTAATAAAGATTCCTTCTCTTGATTGTTTAACCTGCAGACCCAAAAAGAATGTAATTTCCCCCATGGAACTCATCTGAAACTTATTGTGCATAAGTTTCTCAAACTCCAAACACATTTCCGTCCTTGTAAATCCAAAGATGATATCATCTACATACACTTGAACTAGCAAAAGATCCTTCTTATGCTTCTTGGTGAAAAGTGTCTGATCTATCTTGCCTCTTTGAAATCCATTTGAAATTAAGTAGGAAGCCAGTGTTTCATACCAAGCTCTTGGTGCCTGATGTAGGCCATATAGAGCTTTAACAACCTTGTACACTTTGTCTGGATGATCAGGATCAACAAAACCAGGAGGTTGTGAGACATACACCTCCTCTTCATTAGTACCATATAAGAAAGCACTCTTGACATCCATTTGATAAACTGTGAATCCCATAAATGAAGCATAAGCCAAAAAGAGTCTAATGGCTTCAATCCTTGCTACTGGAGCAAAAACTTCTTCATAGTCTATCCCTTCTTCTTGTGTGTACCCTTGAGCTACTAATCTAGCTTTATTTCTTATCACTATGCCTCTTTCATCCATTTTATTCCTAAAAACCCATCTAGTGCCAATTACTCTTACACAACTTGGTAAATCAACTAGCACCCATACCTTTTGAATCTTAAACTGAAGAAGCTCCTCTTGCATAGCCTCCAACCAGCTTGAATTCTCTAGGGCTTTATGAATATTCTTTGGTTCATCTTGTGAGAGAAAACATACAAATAAGCAAGAGTTTGAAAACTCATGCTGTTTTGAAGCATAAAGGGCATCAAGAAGCCCTTGTTGATATGAAGACATCAATTGTTGTCTTGTCTTCACTCCTGATTGTACATCTCCAATTACATTGTCCAGGGATTGGACTTTGTGAATCCTTGAGTGTGGAGTAGAAAGAACTTGATAATCAGGTGGAGGGTTGTTGAAATCCACCTCATTTTCTGAGAGATTTGCTTGTGTTTCTTCTGATGGACTATCAGCAGAAACATTTTGCTCATCAGCGGGAACGATTTGCTTATCAGCAGAAATAGCAGTGTTACTTTTGACTTGAAACTCTTGTTCCTTAGTTCTATCTTACTTGTATTCATCTTCAACATCTTCTTTAGATTTACCAGAAGAAGATTCACCATTTATTGAAGTTGAATCCACACCTGAATTTTTCCATATCGGCATTATCACATAATCTTGATATGTTTCCTTCTCTAATCCTTCTCCATTTGTTGCATCAGCAGTTTGTGAACCTGAAAATTCATTAGATTCTGCAACAAAAGGCACATAATTCATTGATTTGGATAGATATTCAAGATCAAATAGCCATTTGGGACCTTGACCTTCTACATTGGTTTTATTTTCCAAAAACTTCACATGTAGATTTTCCTCTACTCTTCTATTTCTCATGTTGTATACTCTGAATGCTTTGCTATTGATAGAATATCCAACTATGAATCCTTCATCTGCTTTTCCATCAAACTTTCCAAGATGGTCTAAGGTATTAAGAATTGTCACATGACATCCAAAAGGTCTAAGAAATCCTATTTCAGGAGTTCTACCTCTAAAAAGTTCATATGATGTCTTATTATGAGGTTTTACAACTAAAACTCTATTTTTAACATAGCAAGCAGTGTTGACTGCTTCTGCCCAAAAAGTTATAGGCAACTTAGAGTCAGCTAACATAGTTCTAGCAGCTTCTATTAGTGTTCTATTTTTCCTTTCAGCAACTCCATTCTGTTGTGGAGTTCTTGCAACACTAAATTCTCTTTTAATACCTTTTTCTTTGCAGAAATCATCCATAACTCTATTCTTAAATTCTGTCCCATTATCACATCTAATGACTTTTACTCTTTTGCTTACTAGGTTTTCTATCTCTGTAATGAAGGTCTTAAGGATGCTAGAAGTCTCATCCTTAGTTCCTAAAAAGAATACCTATGTAAATCTACTAAAGTCATCAGTAATAACTAGACAATATCTTTTATGCAACAAACTTCTAACATTTGTAGGACCAAATAAGTCCATATGCAGCATAAACAATGATTGATTGATAGAGTTAAAAATTTTGGGCTTACAAGTGGCTTTATGTTGTTTGCCTTTAAGACAAGCAATGCATGTTTGATCATTTTGAAATCGTTTTTGAGGTAAACCTCTTACCAAACCATCTTTGACAATCTTATTTATGGTTTTGAAGTTAATATGACCAAGCCTCCTATGCCAATTCATAGATTCATCCAATGTGGCCTTAGCAATAAGACAAGTAAGAGAATCTTTTGGAACAATTTTCTTCATATCAACACTGTACATGTTGCCTTTTCTTGGAATTCTAAAAAGTGCTTGACTTTTATCAGGCATCTTAAAATCAGAAGAAAATACAAGACATTCAGTTTCAGTAAAGAGAACTTTGTTCTTTTTGTCACACATTTGTGAGACACTGAAAAGATTATACTTAAGCTCTTGCACATAGTACACATCTTCAAAATCTAGTTTACCGGTTTTAATAGTACCTTTACCAGTAATTTTTCCTCCAATTCCTCCTCCAAAGGTAACATAGCCTCCATCTACTGATTGAAAATTTGAGAGATAAGACTTGTTTCCTGTCATGTGCCATGAACATCCACTATCTGAGAATCCTTGATCTTCAGTATCTGCTGATGAATGTCCTTGCACATAAATAAAGGAATTAGTTTTGTGTTGGGATCCAAACCATTTCTGACTTGGATCCGCCTCTTGCATCAATGAAATTTAATCTTTTGAGAATTGTTGATGCAACATTGGATTTAAGAATCCAACATGCTGAGGCCTTAACAGCATTTGCCCTGTTTCCTTTAGCAGTGATATGAACAGTTTGGCTATCAGCAGAAACTGATGGCTTTGCAGTTGTATCTTTTGGTTTCCAAACTAGTTTTTGGACTACTGCCTTTGTTAGAATGGGTCTTTTAACAACATTTAATGCGTATTTGAAATTTTGTTTAGCACTTTTAACTGTTGTTTTTGGGTAAACAGTCAGACATGGTCTATCAGCAGAAACCATTTTCCTATCAGCAAGAACTGAAACTGTTTTGGGTTTTGTTCTAGTAAAGTTAGAGTGACTTTTAGGTGTTTGCCTTTTAAGATTTACTCTATTGTTTGTATACCCATATACCCATTGATTACAGAAAGCTGCAAGATGGTCAAAACTACCACATGTGTAACAAGCTTTGTTATCTCTTTGTTGGATAGATTTGAGGTTATACCAATTCCATTGGTTGCCTCTGGGCTTGTTTATGGTTCTATATTGTTCACAATATCTTACTGGTTGCCTAACATGTTTAACATTGTTTTTAGGCTGTTCAGTACTATGTTTGACTATCTTAGGAACACTTGTTCCTGCTTTCTTAACCACTTCAGGTTTAAACATAACCTGTATAAACTTTTTATCATTAGATGTTAAGTCCTCAATGATTGGACCATCTGACTTTCTACAAGAACACACCTTGTCCTTAGGAAGTGAAGTTTTACTTAAACTTTCACTTTCTTTCAAAGGTTCATTATCAACTACATTAGTCTTTGGTTGAACTCCATATTTGAATTCAGGAAGTTGAAATTCAGGTAATCCTGTGTGTTCTAGGTCAATTCCTGGGGGTGAAGGAATACCTCTATATGGTGGAGGAACAGATTTGTATCCAACACCAGACTTAGCTTTATTTATAACTTGACATTCAATTAAGTTAGTCACACCCTTAGATGCATAATCTAGTGTTTCTACACTCATTTGAATATTCTCTTTAGCCTTACTAAGCCTATCTACTTCAGCTTTCAAGTTACTAATGTCATTATCTTTAAACATTATTTCTCTTTCAAGAAGAATTTTGACATCAGCAAAGGTAGATTCATTTGTTCGAAAATGTATGACTTGTTCCTCTAGAGTAGCTATACCTCTTTTATTATTAGTTAAGCTATGAGCTGTGTCAATTAATTCTGTTCTTTGATTCTCATAACGTTTGGTTAAAGTTTCTAAACTTTTAAGAGTAGAACAATTATTTGAACAAACTTTATCAGATTGTACCTCTGTAGAGAAAGCCATAAGAGCTGTCTGAGGAGAAGCTTCTTCTTCATCAACAGTAAAGCTCCAATCAAATCCTAATCCATCAATAGCTACCATAGCCTTTGGATTGGTTGATTCCCCTGTCTTGGACTTGCTTCCAAAACCTCTATTCTTGCTATCTTGCTGCCTTGGCCTTCTACATTCTCTTGAGAAGTGCCCTAACATATGACAGTTATAGCATTCTATCTTTGACTTGTCAAAACCAGCAGTATCATTGCTGCTGATGGTGAGTTTCTTCCCCGTCCTCTGATAGAATTTCTTAGCCCTTATGCTAAGTAGAGAAATTTGCCATTTATGTCCATTTCTTCTAAATCATCATCATTGATTTCTAGAAGATCTTCATGAGTGAGCATGGACCCATTATTCTGACTTGTGAAAAAGGCACAACAAGCCTTTTCATTCAATATACCAAAGGTACTGCTTGATGAACTAGCAGCACCAACTTCACTATCAACCTTTTCATCTTTAACTGGGTTTGAGATACTAGGAGATGACATAAAAGCCATGTTCCCAGTATATGAACTAGAGACACCAGTTTTCTTTACTTCTTGTTCCACAATTTTAAAGTTGCTATACAAATCTATAAGATCCATAATGTCTATGTCTGGTTTATTCTTCCAAACAACAACATGCATAGCCCACTCTTCAGGTAAGCTTCTCAGAAATTTTGAGTTTAAATCTTCTTGAGGTATATCAACCCCAAGAACAGCAAGTTGGCTCACAATTTTCTGTAGCCTAGTAAACATGTGGTCAAGAGATTCATTAATGGTTGATGAGAAATTTTCAAACTGCTGCTTGAGAAGGGTTTTCTGGGTCTTCTTGGTGGCTTCATTCCCTCCATACCTTGCAACAATTGCCTCAAATAATGACTTGGCATCTTTGAATTTGCTGAAGTTTATAAGTTGATCATTTGGAATGGTCATCATCAGCATGCTTCTAGCCTTGAGGTCATTTTTCTTCTTTATTCTTTCATCAGCAGTTGTAGGGACAGTTTGAACAACTGTAATTTCCCTACCTTCAACTGTTGATGAAGTGGTTGTGGGTTTGAAAGAGTTTCCATCTTCAATGATTTCCCAGAGAGTGTAATCCTGCACCTGGAAAAACTGTTCTATTCTTAACCTCCACAATTCAAACTCATTCTGTTTGAGAACTGGCAACTTTGCAGCAACATTTGTTTGAATAGATTCTGTATCCATTTCTTCTTCTAAATCAAAGATATCAACCTTAAAGCTCTGATACCAACTGAGAGGATCACTTGATTTGATCACACACTATGAGGTGTTGGACCTTTGTAATGTGTAAATACGATACTTTGAGTGAATATGATTAAGTATGCGGAATCTACTTAGCCACACTTAGAATGTTTATTGGAAATGGAACTGTGATGCTTGTGTTTATTTAACAAAGAACAATGAAAGTATTTCACCAAACGATTCAATATTAGTCAAAATAATATAAGTGATCTTCACTATCACTAGGGTTACAAAGACCTTGAATCTTGTGTTTTGTTCTATTGTTTTTCTCTATGTATATCTTTTATCACATCTATTTTCTGCACACATAAGACATATCTAAGATCTTCCTTTTATAGTCCAAGGAAAAGATCTTTTACAATCTATATGACTCATCTTTATTACTAGCTTATGACTAAACTTCATTCTAGCTAGATGATGACTTATCATGTCAGTCATTAAGATACAACATGTATCGAGGATTACAACTCACTTGGAGTGTTCAATTTGATGACTACAACAAAGATATTATCTTGTATATGAATCAGTAGAATAAGTCGTACTTATCTACACAGCTGTTGTATGAGTCATAGTAGCATTAGCAGAATCCATCAGCAGAAACACTATCAGTAGAAAACGTTCTTCAATAGAATCCATTAGTGGAAACGTGCTTTTTGCTTTATCAGCAGAAACATACTTGATGTATTTCCTTAAACCTTTATGCTGATTCTTCTGATTATTTAATTCCCAACAACACCGAAGTAAACAGGGTGAAACACGGATCATCTCTGCGGTTATCAATCCCGAAATATATGATTAAGCCTGATCACATGACCCTGTTGTGCGTCCCCAATGTATATATTACTCTACGGTTTTGAGCAGTTGTCAATTCGGAGAACAAGATATCAACATCTTCATTTTACCAAACGCATTCCAGTTATCTTTCACATAGTAAATAAGCCCATAGTGTACACATGTTCCCAACAAAAGTCTAAACGATGACACCAAAGTAACAGGTTGAAGCACTGATCATCTCTGCGGTGTTTAATACTGAAATAGAAGATTAAGCCCGATCACGCGAACCTGTTGTACATCCCTGATGTACACATATCTCTCCCCTAATGGTTGCGATCTCATCGAAATCATCATAACAATGTGTACATGAAGCATTAACCAGAACCACTTTACCATAAATCATATCAGCGCGTATGAAGATGTCGATAAGCAATATCTTCTCACGATCCAATTGTTCTTCTCATATTTCTTCCCACAGAAAGCTGAAGTAATACATACCACAAGTATCAGAAGACCACTTCCCCCATGTAGTTGGAATGATACACCAAACGCCACGAGTTAATACACTGATATTCTCTGCGGTTATGACATTTGTCTTCCCGGGATCATATTCAATTAAGAAGAAGTATTAAGTTCATCACATGTACTCATTATGCATTCAGATGTATGTCTCCTTCCCCCTTGCTGGTTTTGATACCTCAGAATCAGCAACACATTATAGGCACATCTACTTGAAATCTTGTGAGATGAACTAAATTGGCTTAAATGTAACTGGTGAGAATCAACTACTATAGAAACTCTCACTAATTGGGTTAGTACTCCCTCCTAATTAGTAAGCCCATTAGTGTACTTGCTCCCTCCCAAACCGACAACCCGTTTGAAAGAACCTTGATGCTTGTTGAAGAAGTATCTCTCAATTCTGCCCAAATTGTCTTCAGTCTCTTATCATAGACTTATAGCCTGTAACTTCTTCACGGGTTTGTTTGGGGAACTTCATGTCGACATTTTCAACTCACCTAGAATAGTTCCAGTTCTTCGATAAAAGCCCCGATGTACAGATTTCTCCCTTCATGATGATGACGATCTCTCGGAATCATCATAACTATGTGTACATAAACATATCAATTGGAAGCAACATACAAATCAATACCCCATGAGTAGATTTCGATAACAATTCTCTTCAACAATTCTCTGCGGATCAACCCCTAATTAAACCTCTTTTCACTTCCACTGGCTAATAGTAAATGACCACGTATGGAAGAAACCTGATATACCAAACTTGAAACTAAAGTAGAGTTCCCCGTTCTTGTGACTTAAGCTTGCACTAATGTTGGAAGAACAGTGTAGAGAATTTATGCTCCAAGAAAATCTCTAAGTACTCACTACCCAACCGAAGCATGAGACATTACCACCTCTTGCGATTATCCACAACGACATAGGCGTGTGACACTAAGTGCTACATCGTAACTCCTTTAAGTAATAGTTAACCAGGTCTTCAACCATCCACCTAAACTGCTGTTAACTAGATAAACCAAGTCTTCAACTTAAATCTCAAGCACGAGCAAGTTATCGTTGAAAGTCATTCATCTAACCAACCCCGGCTTCAAGATAAACTAAGATCACGCCTTTTTGAAAGTCAACTTCAATCTCAAATACGTGATACCCAATCAACTCCGTAGTCACAATTAATCATCCTTAATTAGTGGAACATTAGGTGTTGGAGGATAGGAGAGTCATTTCAAGCATCAATCAACATGTATTTTATTCACACTTCTCCGCCTCAAATATTGCATATTAGGATGATTTTTTTGATTAAACAAGTGAATAGAAATACATATAGTTTATTCACACTTCTCCCCCACAAAAATTGCATAAGAGGTTGATCCACTATTCACACTTCTCCCTCTCAAAAATTGCATTTGAAGATGCCATTTTTGATTGAGTGAATAAAAATACAATCTGATGAAAGTAATCCACTTGATGACTGAACGAGCGTGGAACAAAAATGAAGTTTTTTTATGAGAATGGTCAGAAGCAAGAACATTTCACTTCTTTAGAAGATAAAGTGCACTCAAGCGTACACTTTTCTTTTCTTTGAGGAAACGGGGCCTGAAGTGTTGTCAACAGACACCATAATGATGAAGAGCGAGGCCTGAACTAATGTGAACAGACGTCGTTATGCACACATACATCAACATTGACTTTCTACACCTCCTAACATTACAAACTTGATTGCATGTATATGGGTTAGTGACAACAGTATCCAAACCCTTAGGGGTTTCACGATCAACCATGGTTTTGCCATCGGTAAGAAGCTTTCTGGTAGGTATCCACTTAAGTCCAACATTCTTAAAAATTCAACCAGTTAGTATCCACTTATGGCAAGGCCTAGGATTGTTAAGCTTCTTATGCATAGTGGAAGACTTATCGTTATTCATAGTCTCCAAAGATTTAGCAGTTTGTATCCACCTAGGAGAAGTTTTAGGTATGTTTAGCTTCTTATGCATTGAAGATGACTTACTAAACTTAATAGTGTTGGTATTTATACTTGAGTTGATATTGACAAAATATAAAAGATGAAGGACTTATGAAGACAAAGTGAAGAATGCAAAAGACAAGGGACTTGCTTTACAAAGAAGTTATTTCAATATAGTCCTTTGTAGTATTTTGTAACCCTAGTTCTCTATTATATAAAGAGAATACAGGGAATAGGTTTTATTATGTGTGTCACAATGTAAACCTAGAAAGGTGTGTGTGTGTAGAGACGTCCTATGGGAAAACATCTAGGGTGATTAGTCTTAAGCCTTAACGATCTTAGATCGCTGTTAGAGTGTAACCGTGCTACACTTGATCACGTAGCATTGGGGCTTTGGTGTTTGTTAGAGTAGAGATGATCATGAGAAACCTTGTTTATAATATTGTTCTTATTCCGATATGTTTTATCATGTGAACATTATTATTCCTAGATTAAGACCTAATCAGTCTTGAGTCAAAACGGTCCTAGAAACTATCTTTATTGTGGTGTTATTAACATGTGGTATCAGAGCGGAGGCTCTTCATATCTGGGATTTACAAGGTTTGGTTTGTCGAAGAACGAAGAAAAGAAGAAAAATTCGAATTTGGTACAATTTTCGTAACTCACTGCAGGTCAGTTTTCAAGGCGCGATATCTCCTTCGTTAACCGTTGGATCGGGCTAAAATTTTTTGTGAAGATTCTTGGTATATCTAACTACAATCCCACCAGAGGGATCTTCGATATGAGCTCTCAATAAAAAGATAAAAATTCTTGAAAACTGCTGTAGAGAGAGGTATATTATTTCGAATTTTTAGGGTTTCCATGCTATTCAACTTGCTGAATTCGTGCATACTTGTTCTATATTAATTATGAAAGTTGCTTATTTGCTGATTGTTGTCCATAATTCATGGAAGAAAGCTGTTTGGATAGATTTATAATGGGTTTTTAGGATTTCTAATGACTTTGGGTTTGAAGTTTTTATGAATGGCGATGAAACCCTAGATAAAACCTAGCAATTCTCTCTCAATTTGACAACAAGGGGGACAACGATCAGTTTGCATTCTCAATACAGAAAACTAAATGAAACCCTAACTTCCTTATTTCTATTCGATTGGTTTTCTGTTGCAAGTTTGATTATGATAAAGTGAGATAACAACTGATTGTTTTCTGGGTTTGAGAGAAAAACATGACTCACTAGGATGTGAAGAAAAGGCATGGTCTGCTCACGTTTTTGGATAATAATTCTACTTCGAGCTGCTACTTTTATTTGTTGTTACTGCATATTGGTTTTAAAGTAAGTAGTTGCTGCTGTACGTGTAGTCTTTTTCAAAGTAATATGATGATAGATGAATTCTATTAAACCACGTACAAATTAATTCCTATCATCTATAGTGGGCCGGTGGAACTATGATTAGAAAGTTTATGGTGCATGGTGGAATTTTAATTATCGACTTTTGTAAGTGGCAAGGTAAAAGTAGATTTTTAATTGAACCTCGTACTGATTTTGATTAGAAGAAAGATTTATGCTGCTGCTTTGAGGTTTGAGAATTACCACTGCTCGTTATTCGTTTCCACTGCTAGCCTTATTCATTTCCACTGCAAGTTGTTCGTTCCCACTGCTACGTGTAAAAGGTTCCCACTGCTGCGACAATCATTTCCACTGCCAAGCTTATAATAAATCTGCTTGGACTTGGCTCGCTTTTCCCATTCAGTTTGACATTAGTTTCATTCAACTTTTATTGTCGAAGGTATTGGAGCAAGTAAATTTGTGTTTTAATCCTACTTGTTTGTGGGATATATTATTCAAGTTGTGGGGTCTGTGGGTATTATTCATTCACTTTTGTACAACATATTTCACATGGGTCGGTAGAAAAGTGATGCAATTTATTGAGGTTTGTAATCTTTTGCAAAGAGGTGGTCTGGCGTTTCAAGTCAAGCGGTGCAGTGATTGGTTCTTATCGTACAAGTTAATCACATGGGCCTGGTATCAATCACATGGGTTGATTTACAAAATCTCATACGGAGTACATATTAATTATGGGACATAATCTATACATAAATTATGGATTGATGATTGATGAGATTTTTGTTTGATATTGGATGTACATGGATTAAGAGATATCGGATGACACACATACAAAAAGGATGTTTGGTTTTGATTTATTGGTTCTTAACAGATTCAAAAGGCTCGTTTTTATTTGTTCTAATTGGTTACGAAGAAAGGTTTTTATCACCTATTTGACGTTGAAGTGGAAGTTCACAGGTTTGTGTTTTATATGAGGTAACTTGCTCGTGCTTTATGGTTGTGACGAAGACTTGTCAAAATCTAGTTTTCATAGGTCAAGGGGTGGATGGATGAAGACCTAGTTAACTATCACTTGAAGGAGTTACATTGTAGTGCTCAGTGTCTCATTGAAGATGAGGATTTTGTCAAGAGATTGCGGTCTACTTATATTTTCTGTTTCATATAAGTTTGGAGTCACGTGATTAGTACATGATATAAGATACAAGGTTGGGTTGTTCTACTTCAGCATCAAGTTGGTTATACTTAGTTTTCTTCATCAGTAATCATTCCATGGAGCCTACATTCAACAAATGGTTAACATATGGGTTTCAGGGGAAGCTTAATGTTTTAATGTTTAACCATTTATATGCTACATCGAGGTGAAGGTTTTTACTACTGCTAGTTATTATTACTACTGCTAGTTTTGAAACATTGGAAAGATGAATTGGACGTGTAATATTGATTTGTAGTTGTGAAGATCAAGGTTGCTTCGTTTTTGTCCCCTATTTGATATTTGATTTGTGTAATATTTGATGATGACAAAAAGAGGAAGAAGAATACTTAGAATCTGCAACTTGAAGATCCTTGGTGATATAGCATGGTTTAAGGGGAAGTTCGTTTATCTTTCATATATACTAGCTTCAGGGGAAGTTCGTGATTACTTGGTTTTGTCATATCAACTAGGGGAAGATTGTTGGGATTTATACTTGAGTTGATATTGACAAAATATGAAAGATGAAGGACTTATGAAGACAAAGTGAAGAATGCAAAAGACAAGGGACTTGCTTTACAAAGAAGTTATTTCAATATAGTCCTTCGTAGTATTTTGTAACCCTAGTTCTCTATTATATAAAGAGAATATAGGGAATAGGTTTTGTTATGTGTGTCACAATGTAAACCTAGAAAGGTGTGTGTGTGTAGAGACGTCTTATGGGAAAACATCTAGGGTGATTAGTCTTAAGCCTTAACGATCTTAGATCGCTATTAGAGTGTAACCATGCTACACTTGATCACGTAGCATTGGGGCTTTGGTGTTTGTTAGAGTAGAGATGATGATGAGAAACCTTGTTTGTAATATTGTTCTTATTCCGCTATGTTTTATCATGTGAACATTATTATTCCTAGATTAAGACCTAATCAGTCTTGAGCCAAAACGGTCCTAGAAACTATCTTTATTGTGGCGTTATTAGTTTCTAACAAACAGGTTAACCCTTAGTACTATTCCTCAACAAACTAGGAGGCATCCTACAAGGTTTTGAGCCTAAGATACCATCCTTATGAAGTAGTGCCCTTTTCCTAGCCTTTTCTATATCATAGTTCTTGTACACGTCATTTATACAATAAGAGTTTTTAATCTTAATGCTTTGTTTCGACACTGTTTTCGATCTAACCCTAGAGGAGCTGGGAGTAGGAGTAGCTACATGCAAAGGATAAACAGAACTAGAGGCAATTATCTTAGGCAAATAATGTGGAGTGACTGGTTTTGCCAAAACTTGTTCCGCATCAACTTGGGAGGCAAACTGTGTTTTTGAATATTTTTGTCGTTCAGATCTAAACGCAGTCAGTTCTCTAACAACTGCTTGGTTTCTATTTGATTGTAAAACTAGTTTCCCCAAGATTAATGGTTTTACAAACTTAGTGTTCACACTATTACCTGTTGCTTTTCTTAGCTCATTTTTTAATGCCATAATAGTGAAACCCTTTTCCAGAAGTTGAGCTTTGAATTCATCATTTTTGGCAATCAAAGAGGTTGTTTGCTCAATATTCTTAGTTTTCGTTTCTTTGATTGAATCACAAAGTTCGTTGCAATGAATTTTCAAAGACTCATTTTCATCAAGTAATTTAGCAACTTTAAGTTCCATTTCAGTGTTTCTAGTTGCAATGGCATTACTTTCATGTTTAGCATTTACTTCATTACACATTTCACACATCTCAGTAATACGGTTTTTCAGGTTGTTGATTTTCAAGTTTTTGGTCTCTAGCTGAGCTTTCAAATCATTAATCATAAAGAATTCACGGAAATCAGAAAGTTTCGGATTTTGACATGGTTGGTTTGTTTGAAAACTTTCTTCCTTTTGTTGCATTGCAATTTCAAGTGAAATACAATGTTTTTCAAGTTTTAAAAATCTTTTTGAAAGTTCATTAAAAACTTCTTTATCAACCATATCATTTGATTGAAAAAGCTCATCTCTAACCAAATAACTTGACTCATCACCATGTTCAGCATCCTAATAACTTTCTCCCCCTTTATGATCCATATTTGTTTAGTCAGACATGATATGACTATCAATCTTTTCCAACAGATATGTGTCATAAGTGGGTATAACTTGATCAGTATGCAGTCGTTCATTAGGAAGCACATTGTGTTGATCAGTAACATGTACCTCAACAGATGGAACTTGGTCACTTTCTGGTCTATGATCTATATCCACTGCAAGTGAGGAATGTGCCCCAGAACTGTCGTTTGTATCCTGCTTATCAACCATAGTGTCACTACGTTGTTGATGATGTGCTCCTTCATTAATGAACCCCTTGACATTACCCATGAGTTTGAGGAGAGTATCTCTGAAAGTGTCAACCTCGAATCCTGTGTGATCAGCAAAACATTTTACCATCATCATACTATCGTAGTCATACTTCATAGTGAATTTAAAATCGATGCATACTTGGAGTTGTTTGTTGATCACATAAAGGGCAGCCAGGGATCCAATTTTGGAAGATTCTCCCTGGTCAAGTTGTTGTTAAAGTTGATCTAAGTTAAGAATCATTGTGTCTGTGAAAGTCTGAACATCTTGACCAAAGAGTGTTGCAAATGCACATTTGAATCCCATCTTGAATCTAGTTCCCTCTAAAAGTACCGAGAGGTGTGAATGAAGTTGTTGAAAACATTCTAAGCAACTTTCATTTGCATCGTGAAGCACTTGTTGTGGCTGTTGAAGCTCTCTCTCTCTCTCTTGTGAATTCGAGCACAAAGATTCCATTCTAGCAATATCGGACTCAAAACTGTTAGTCTGTTGTACTTTTTCGGAAATCTTATGGCCATCACTCATGTCGTACAATTTGAGTATCTCAGATATGACAGAATCTGAAGAGTTTGACATGTTGTGAGCGTTCACAGGATTTTACAATTCTATGATTTGAACCGAGAAATAGATTCTTTCGTGGGATTTTACAAAATCAAGAACAAACCGTGAGACACCAAAGAATTGATTTGGTTTGGTTGAAATGAGTTTAACTGATGAAGAATACAAGTAACAGTATACTACAAACAGCGTTCATGAATCGAAATCTAAATAAACTCTGTAGTTATATCCAATAAGCCGAAAAATATCACAACCCAAAATACTGCTCAATCTCGTACTTTGAAGCACACTCAAAGCCGAAGTCCAAAATTACACCCAAAAATACTATAACTAATTTTACCCGTAAACAATCCAACACAAACAAATTAATTTGTCCCCTCTTATTTGTCCAAGAAGAATTCGTATATAAGGATTTAAGCACATAGTTTAAAGCCAAAATTTAGTCTACTCCAACACAACTAACTAAAATTCGTCCCTTGGTGAAATTTCCAGCCCAACGTGTTCATCAAACACGGCCCAAGTCCAATAAGCTTAAGTCAGGGCCAAACAAATCTCACAAACCCTAAATATCACGGACTATTTAAGACCTCCTAATCACACTCCCTTAATCTTAATAACACTAACCCTAATCACACTAAAAAACGCAGTCACCAAAACCTTATACTCCCAAGTGATATCAATCAGACTCCAACAAAAAAAAAATCGTCCCTTGTGAATCTTCTTAATCCAAACAAAATCACAACAATACTCAACCGATTAGTGTCCTATGTTTTCTTGTTTAGATAAACCGAATACAAATATACTTTTATACTTCGAAGAAAACAGAACCACGGCTTCAAGAGCAGGTACCAGGTATTAGATGTCTCTTGAAGATGTATTATGTTTTGTGTTTATTAACCGATTCAAAAGAAGAATGGAACAGGCTTGTTCTAGTTCTTCTTTTAATAATCGAAAAATAAAATGAAGTGATGCTTCACAGGGATCGATGATGGATTGTTCTAAAACAAATGATCATCCAAGGTCCAAAAACTAAAGGTGGCAAAACGGGTGGGCCGGGCGGGTTCGGGCAACGGGTCAAACGGGTACGGGCCAAACGGGCGCGGACCAAACGGGCAAAAAAAGTCATCAAAAGACTAAAATTTTCTTCAAAATCGTACGAAGTATACCTGCAACTTGACCAAGCTATGACACTTTTTGCAATTTACTCTCTTGAGAACTACAGTACTACTCTAAAAGATATAATGCCAATTGCAATTTTCTGCATCTTACAGGCTTTATACATCTTTTGGCCACATGACATCTTGTGTTATGCAATGAAACCAAACAACATGGAGTGAACAAGCAAGACAATAACTTTTTAACATTTAAGATTAATTTCAACAAACATTTAAGATTAATTTCTCCATCAGCAAAGAGAACAAGCAAGACAATAACTTTTTAACATCTGAAAACACGATATCCAGATTACACTTTTAATATTCTGAAACAAGATTCATAGAAGAAAAAAAATGAGACACGGGTTCATAGCATAGGACTAAAGGGGTCATTTGGCAAGCAAACTTCGGTGAGCTTGAGCCTGATTCTCTTGGTTCTGTTGATAGTTGAGTGGCCTCCTGAATAGCATGATGTGTGCCTGCAATTCATTAAAGGTATTTTAGGCTGAGAATCAAAGTGACATATGTGTTGTAAGCATAGACAAACAGAAAGGTAGAGCAATGGCTTATCACTACAAAGACAACAAAGGGAAAAACCAAACAAAGAAGAGCATAATTGCATAAAAACACAATACCCATTTGATCTATAACAACTGCACTGTTTTGCAATCATGTGGAATAAGGGGTGTTTTGGATTACTATTGCAATATGAACTTATATAATGCATTCACCCTTATCATCCAGTGATCCAGATAAGTTAAGCTATTCTACCAGAAGACGATAAACACAATAGTAGTATATTACCTTAAGAAACATTAGTTATCATTGTAATTTTCAAGATCTTCTGATAGTCCTTCCACTTCTTTCTCGTCATCTAATACATTAAAAGAGATAAAGTCTCATAATTTGATTCAATACTTATATTATATCATATACAATCATAGAAATAAGTCAATAACGCATAACAAGTAACTTACAAAGAGAATGAAATAATATACCTTTTAACTTAAGCCAATCACGAGTACACAACAGCGCCTCAGCATTTGATGGAGACAATGAGCTTCGATATTTACTCAAGATTCGACCCCCGATACTAAATGATGATTCAGAAGCCACTGTTGTTATTGGGACACTCAATAAATCACGAGCCATGAAAGCCAATCGTGGGTACCTTGCTTGATTTTCTTTCCAGAATTGCAAAACATCAATTGTCGTTTTTCTAGAAACTTCAGGATCTTGTAAATACAATGTCAATTCTGATTTGTCACTTGTTTCAACTCTTCGAAACCGACTAGGGAAAGACTCAAAGCCACATAACTCATCTAACTCGTCCACCGTGTCACCATCATTGACATTTTCATTATTAGCTCCCAATGAATCATTTCGTGTCTCAAAATTAAACTCGTACTCCTTATACAGCTCATACAAACAGTCAATTATATCTTCCACTTTTTCGTCATGTACTTTGGCTGCCATTTCAAGTTTCGAGAAACAATACTCAATGATTTTAACCTTATACCGTGGATCCATGATAATAGCAAAGGACAACACTTTACAATACTCATCCCAGTACTTGTCAAATTTCGTCTTCATTTCTTCTCCCATTTTACTTATAATGGGATCTGAATTGTGTATTGCTTGTTCAATATTCGACTGAATTTTGTATACTTTCAAAAAGTATAAGTTTGAGGTAGGATAAGAGTTTCCCGAAAACAATGTTGTGATATCATAAAAAGGTTTAAGAAACTTGGCGATTTCCTTAATTCTTATCCATCCGTCTTCTGATGGAAAACTTTCATAATTTTGATCAATCCAATCCAAATGTGCATAAGCATTCTGATAAGCTAATGCACAATCAAGCATCATGTAAGTCGAATTCCATCTCGTTACCACATCTTGACAACCAAGTTTCCCACATTGCAACTGCAAATTTTGAATGCATTCTAAAAAACACTTCTTTCTTGCACTACTTCCCCGAACATACTTCACAGAATCTCAAACTTTCTCAATTGATCCTTCAATCACCTTTAACTCGGCTTGTACAATAAGATTTAGTACATGTGCTCCACAACGCACATGTAAAAACTTACCATCACAAAGTAACACATTATTCAAACGTAGATGACTTTTTACCGTTTCTACTAAACCATCATTATATTTGGCGTTATCTAGTGTGACAGTGAAGACCTTCTTATCAATTCCCCAATCTGCCAAAAATCTAATCAAAACCGATGCTAAAATTTTACCTGTATGAGGAGGCGGAACAAATCTAAAGTTTAAGACTTCTTTCTTAAGACCCAATCTTCATCAACATAATGCGCCATCAACGCCATGTATCCATCGCTTGTTATTGAACTCCACAAATCAGACGTGAAACAAACCCTACTGCTTACCTTTTCTAACTTCATTTTTAGATTCGACTTTTCCCTCCTATATATATCTAAGACATCTTCCTTTACTGTATTTCTTGTAATAGGATTCGCATCTTGATGTAAAAATTTATGCAATTGTCTTGTTGCTTCATGCTTAACATACCTAAATGGATAGTTATGTTTAATGATAGCAATTGATAAGTATATTCGGAATTTTCCTTTAATCTAAAAATAAGAAAACACAATGCAAAGTGATAAGTATATTTAGTTAACACAATAAATAAACGAATGCGGCAAGCTGAATGGTAAAATCGTAAAACATGTATTCTAGAAGGTTAAATGAAATGATGAGCAGGAACTAAACGAATCATGAGTCAACTTTTGGTAACTAAACGAATGATTCGAGGAATTGTTTTTTAGCTTCATTTCTTATATGACCCATTCTAGATAAAAACACATACTAATTTGACCATTTCATAAGTTAAGGCATCGAAACTACCACATGAAGAACAATATGCATGGAAATGTTGATTTCGTCAACTTGATCGAACATTTCTCAGATAATTCTAACTAAACGGGTCGTTTGGTTGTGGGTGATACAAACTAACCATATATGAATTCCAACCCCTAGAGAATTACTTGAAGGTCTAGGAATATGAAAATCCTTTTAATCACATCTACATTTTCCTAACAGTCACCAACTACTATCCCTAATGGACCAATTTGCATTGAACTCATCCAGTTACACAACCACATATGCAAGTGTGGAAAATCCAGGACAAAACCATCTAAGTTACCAACTTCAAACAACTTTGCCAACTTTAAACAACTTTTTATTTCTTACTCCACTCTATATAAGCAACTCATTTCTCACCTAAAATAGAGTCCCAAACACCCTTAAAATCAACAATGAAAATAGAATCTTAAACACCCCTAAAATCAACAGTGAAAATAGTCCCAAACACCCCTAAAAAAATCTTACAATAAAAGTCTAAAACTATAAAATATAAATGATTAAATTCATAATAGGTTTTAAATCTCAAAAAGTACAAGTGTATAGCTAAACCTAAAATAGTAAAATCTTACACTAATTAACATATAAAAGCATAAAAATAAATTAATAAATTAAGATTTGAGAATAAAAAAGTGCATATTATTTTATATAATTATGAATACGGAGTACCTAATGTGAAGAATTGAAGTGTAGAGAAAGTTGTTTAACGAATTGAAGAAGTGAACATCGTCAATTCGTTATCCAGTAGACCAGTACCACACTTAGACAATTAGGGCAAAAAAATACCATTTGATTTCTACCACCGACCATTTATCTTAAAAAACAGTCCCATATAGCCCGAATTTTGACTTTTGGACTTTATTTGCCACCTCTACCAAAAACCAATAGAACAAATATGAGATATTACTTCCTTTTGATTTTTTGTATGTTATAAGCGAATGAAAGGCAAATGAAGATGGATTTGTCTTTGTTTGTTCCCTTTTGATGTTCGGATATTATACGTTGGGCTTCAAAATAGATATGTGATGGCTATGTTCAATCAATTAAGATCTTTGAAAGATATTTAATAACTATTGAACAATCTGAGATCTTCTCTTTTAATGTTTCGGTGTTAGTGAAAGATATAGGTTTGTTTGTGAGTTGTTTTGAGATCGAAACAATGAAGAGATATGAGCTCTTTTGTACTTGTCTTTTTGCTTTTTGGTTTTCGTATATTACTAGGAAGTGCAAGCTTCTAAATGACCAAAGATGAAATCTTTCGTAATAACCACGAGATTCAACCAAACCAATCACCACTACGACTAACCTAATCCGTAAAGTACCAACTTATAGTGAATCAAACCACAAAGAAGATCAAACTAGGGTGAAAACTATGAAAAATGTAAAGACTAGTCGAACCACACATATACACAAAAACCAAACTGAAAATTCTAGAGCAAATCATCCGTAAGATCTAACCATGGCTCTCTGATACCAATTGTAATACATTGTAAATCATAACTTGTATGGTTCTTGTGATATGGTTCAAATTAAGAAGAAAGAGGAAGGAGAAGTAGAGAGAGAAAGAGAGAGAGAGTTGGGAAATTTAGAGAGAAAAAGTGAAGGAAAACTTGTTGAATGATTAGAAGCTCCAACCCTCTCCACAAGTGGAGAGGGGTATTTATAGTTACTTACAAAACGCCCTCCTACAGGCTGTGGAGGTGACCGATTCTTTCAAATATTTATATTCCTAACAGAGATCAGCTAATATATTGTCATATGAAACATAGATAAAACAACCAAACTTCAATAACTTCTTTGGATACCGCTCTACTTTTTATTTATTTATTTTTTCTAGTAAAAAAGATTTATTGAAAAAGGTTTCTTCAAATGAGGAGTATATGAAGAGAACCTTGAGAATACAAAGAAAAACATGTGATATTGTATGATCGATCATGTACATATTCACATGTACAAAAAATATTCTAACACTCATGTTTAGCATTTACTATGAAAATGAGACCATACGAACGTTATAGTCCAAAGTTAGAATAATATGACCTAATGGGATAAAACAGTACATGGTTGCTATATTAAGTTAAAACATACGTAGTATAATAAATACAACAAGGTGGTTGCCCCCATTGCGTTGCGGCTGTTTGATTTCGTTATTCAAAGGATAAGGTAAACATTTGTCGATTCAAAAATGGAATTAGTTAAGATTCTATATTAAAAAATTAATGGGAGAACACATGGTAGTTTATAAATAATACACATGTATACTTTCTGTCGGTTATCTTACTACAATTGTGCTTTTGCTTGTGTACGCTTTGACACAACCTAGCAACGTCTTCAGTTGTATCGATAGTTGCCCAGGTTTACATGCTTCAAGTTAGTTTTTCACCTGTACATTCGAGGAAACACTACAATGTGCTTCTAGTCCTTTGTTGTTCGCCGGCAAACTGATGCAACCATATTCAAGCTCCGTGTTTGATGTGGCGAAAAATGAAACACTTTTAGGGGGTCATTTAAGCCCGGAATTGAATTTATTTGATCAAATATTGCCCTAAATCATTCCTTTTGTGATTTTAGGTAATTTGGGAGTGAATTCTGGAAAAGGAAGCAATTCGGATGTTTTTGGAGACGCCAAAGACTTAATTTTCCATGCTGAGAACAGTACCTGACGGCGTCAAGAGGAAGATCCTGACAGCGTCAAGAGTAAAAACACATTACGACGTCAGACCCAGATCTAGGCAGTCCGAGGAACTATTTGGCGTCGAGATGACGGCATCAAACTTTTGTTCTTGACGCCGTCACCTATCAAACTCTATATATATTTTTCTATTTTTCATTCATAAGGGAGGAACTTGTGTGGCGAAACTAGGGCCGAACTTTGTAAACCCTAGGTCATATTTTACAGTGTTTTCAAGGGTTTTCAACCCTTGAATCCTTCCATGTTCAATTGAGATAAGTCTTCTCTTAATTCAATCAATATATCTATGTGTTGGATGATTATATCTTTTACTTGTCTTGATTTCAACATACTAGGCTAGATCTATCTTGTGTTTGCTTAGATCTAATGAAACCTAGATGTTAATTATGTGTTGATTACTTGTTTATGGTTGTATTGGATGAATGATTTCAATGTTAGGCTTAAGAAAACTGGCAGATCTCCATTGTGTAACATGCTTGAACGTCTTAGGAAACATGAACCGATGTGTACTAGGTTTTATTGGTTGTATTTAATGCATGAGTAAATTCTAGTGATCCCATGTTAGGAGCTTCTTAGCCGGCTCGACATAGGAGTGAAGTAGGCGCACATAGGATTGGGGAAGTAAGTACGCCACCCCATGAATGGTATTAAGGAATACAATCCGTCATCCACGCAACTATAACAAGTAATTAACATGTAAAAGATATCTAGGGAGTAGTGAAATCTAAGTAAACACAATTCTCCCACATATTGCTCACAACTTTAGTTTAATATAGTTTATTTTCATTTTTAGTATTTTATTTTGATTGCATCTTAGTTTTGGGTTAGTTGACTAGCAACTAATTCCGCCCAACTCCTTCAAACCCGAGATTTTTACTTACTTTCTAAAAAATATAAAAATATAAAAAGAATCATCCCTCATCTCTAGACCTAGTCTTTAGGTTTTCTAATCCTAGCGACACTATTCCTAGCTGAACGATCAATCCCCCGGTACTTGTCATCATACTATACTACATCGATCAGGTACACTGCCTAGTGGGGGTTGTAAGCTTCTCGAGATCCCTCGAGAGGTAAAGCCTGGTGCAATCCCCACGCATCTAGTAAGATTTTATTTTTATTTTTAGGTTCTCTTTAGTCTATCTTATTTCTTCGTGTTTTTGTTCGTAACTCTTCACCACCCGACATCATGGACGATGGGAACATCTTTGAACCCGTCATCCCACCACAACAAAACCCACCACTAGATAACCAACCTCTTAGGCCCTGAACCTTAGGAGAGTATTCCCGACCTAGCCACCAAGGCTACCGAAACAACATTGAGCTGCGATCCGACACCATCCGGTTGGTGCAAAGCGGATGTGCATTCCATGGACTTTGTTAGGAATTAAATAATCAAAAGAATCTGAAGATTCAGCATAAAGGTTTAAAGGAAATACGACAAGTATGTTTCTGCTGATAAAGCACAAAGCGAGTTTCCACTGATGGATTCTGCTGAAGACCGTTTCCACTGAAGGTGATTCTGCTGCTACTATGACTATGCTGCTATGACTCTGCAGCTATGACTCATACAAATAGCTGTGTAGATAAGAACGGCTTATTCTACTGATTCATATACAAGAAAATATCTTTGTTGTAGTCATCAAATTGAACACTCCAAGTGAGTTGTAATCTTAGATACATGTTGTATCTTAATGACTAACATGATAAGTCATTATCTAAGCTAGAACAAGTGATTAGTCATAAGCTAGTTATTTGTTGAGTCATGAAGTTTGTAAAAGATCTTTCCTTGGACTATAAAAGGAAAATCTTAGATGTGTATAAATATATCAATCTAGAATGTGCATGTGAAAAGATATACACAGACAATACAAAGAACAAACATAAGTCACATAAGATTCAAGGTCTTGTAACCCTAGTGATAGTAAAGATCACTCGTATTATTTTGAATAATATTGAATCATTTGGTGTTAACTATTCCATTTCCATATCCAAAACATAAATCTTCTAAAGTGTGGTTAAGTAGATTCCGCATACTTAATCATATTCACACAAAAACATATCTTATACACAAAGAACGAAGGCTTAACCACCTTACCGTGTAATCGACCCTCAACAAGTGGTATCAGAGCGTCAGGTTGATATTTTTGTTTTAGAAGAAGAAGCTAGAAATGGATGTTGAGTCTATTCAAACAAATGTTGCTGCAAAATTACCAATGCTCAAACAGAATGAGTTTGAGATGTGGAGGTTAATAATAGAACAATATTTTCAAGTGCAAGATTATACACTTTGGGAAATTATTGAAGATGGAGATTCTTTCAAGTCTACAACCACTACATCAACAGTTGATGGTAAGGAAGTTGCAAAGCTGCAAACCAAGCCACAAACTGCAGAAGATAGAATTAAGAAGAAGAATGACCTAAAGGCCAGAAGCATGCTGATGATGACCATTCCAAATGATCAACTTATAAACTTCAGTAAATTCAAAGATGCAAAATCATTATTTGAGGCCATTATTGCAAGGTATGGTGGGAATGATGCCACCAAGAAGACCCAGAAAACTCTTCTTAAGCAACAGTTTGAAAATTTCACATCAACCAACCATGAATCTTTAGACCATATGTTCAACAGGCAACAGAATATTGTGAGTCAACTTGCTATTCTTGGAGTTGAAATACCTCAAGAAGATTTAAACTCAAAATTTCTGAGAAGCTTACCTGAAGAGTGGGCTATGCATGTTGTTGTCTGGAAGAACAAGTCAGACACTGACACTATGGATCTTATGGATCTGTATAGCAATTTTAAAATTGTTGAGCAAGATTTGAAGAAAACTGGAGGTTCTAACTCAAGCACTGGGAACATGGCATTTATGTCATCTCCTAGTAATTCAGTTCCAGTTACTAATGAAAAAGTTCATGATGGTGTAAGTGCTGCAAGTTCATCAAGCAGTACTTTTGGAATTTTGGATGAGAAAACATGTTGTGCTTTTTTCACAGGCAAGCATAATGAATCCATGTTAACTCATGAAGACCTCCAAGAGATCAATGATGATGATCTGGAGGAAATGGATCTAAAATGGCAAATTTCTCTTCTTAGCATGAGAGCTAAGAAATTCTATCAAAGGACGGGGAAGAAGATCACAATCAGTAGCAATGATCCTGCTGGTTATGACAAGTCAAAGATAGAATGCTACAACTGTCACAAGATGGGACACTTCTCAAGAGAGTGTAGAAGACCAAGACAACAAGATAGCAGAAATAGAGATGTTGGAAGCAAATCCAATACAAGGGAGATTTCTGAACCAAAAGCTATGGTAGCTATTGATGGGTTAGGTTTTGATTGGAGCTTCATGGATGATGAAGAAAAGGGCTCTTCACAGATGGCTCTTATGGCATTTACTGCAACTGAGTTACATGATCATAAATCTTGTTCAAATACTTGTACTGCTCTTAAAGACTTAAAAATCTTAATTAAACAGTATGATGACCAAAAGGTTCAACTAGCCAAAACTGATCAAGATCTTTTCAATTATAAATGTGGTTTAGAATCTATAGAGAGGCAAATCCTATACTATAAAAAGAATGAACTTACCTTTATTGATGCTAAAACTTTACTTGAAAATGACAATCAATTTAAAGATCAAATCATTGAGGCTTTAAAAGAAGCATTGGATAGGGTTAAGACTGAAAAAGAAAACATTCAATTGACTGTAGAGAAGCTTGAACATGCTTCTAAAAATGTAACCAAAATAATAGACAGTCAAGTGAATAATAAAGTTAAGTCAGGATTAGGATATAATACAACCCCACCTCCTTATAGAGGTATCCCAAAACCCCCAGGGATAGACCTAGAGCATTCAGGATTACCTGAATTTCAGCTACCTAAGTTACAATATGGAGTTCAACCAAACTCTAACATAGTAGCTGATGAGCCTACGAAAGAAAGTAAATGTTCATGTAAAACATTACTTTTTCAGGACAAGGTGTCCTTTGTAAATAAACAGGTTATGTCTAAACCTGAAGTGGTTAAGAAAGCAAGAACAAGAGTTCCTAAGATAGTCAAACACAATACTGATAGGCCTAAAACCAATGAAAAATATGTTAGGCAACCAGTTAGATATTGTGAACAATATAGAACCACAAACAAGCCCAGAGGTAACCAAAGAAATTGGAATAACCTCAAGTCTTACCAACTAGGTGATGACTTTGCTTTTCACAATAAAGCTTGTTTCATTTGTGGTAGTTTTGACCATCTTGCAGCTTTCTGTAACCAATGGGTATCTGGGTATGAAAGTAATAGAGTGAACTACAAAAGGCAAACACCTAAATCTCATTTTCACTCTAATTCTAAAAGATCAAAACCCAAAACAGTCACAAAAATTGTTCCTGCTGAAAGGAAAATGGTTTCTGCTGAAAAACCATATATGATTGTTTACCCAAAATCAACAATTAAGGGTGCAAAAACAACTTTCAAACATGCATCTAATATTGTTCAAAGGCCCATTCAAACAAAAGCAGTGGTCCAAAAACAAGTTTGGAGACCAAAGGGTACAACTACAAAGCTAGTAGTTTCTTCTGCTAAGCATACTGCTGCTAAGGGTAACAGGGCAAATGCTGTTAAGGCCTCAGCATGTTGGATTCTTAAATCCAATGTTGCATCAACAGTCCTCAAGAGATTACATTTCATTGATGCAAGAGGCAGATCCAAGTCAGTGTTGGCTTGGATCCCCAAAGAAAACTAATTCTTTTATTTTGTGCAGGGACATTCACCAACAGATCATGAAGATCAAGGATATTCAGATAGTGGATGTTCAAGGCACATGACAGGCAACATGTCTTATCTTTCCAACTTTCAATCAATTGATGGTGGATATGTTACCTTTGGAGGAGGAATTGGTGGAAAGATTACTGGTAAAGGTACTATCAAAACCAGTAAATTAGATTTTGAAGATGTGTTTTATGTGCAAGAGCTTAAGTATAATCTCTTTAGTGTCTCACAAATGTGTGAAAGAAAGAATAATGTTCTTTTTACTGAGACTGAATGTCTTGTACTTTCTCCTGATTTTAAGATGCCTGATAAAAGTTAAGTACTTCTTAAAATTCCTAGGAAGGGCAATATGTACAGTGTTGATATGAATAACATTGTTTCTAAAGATGCTTTAACTTGTCTTGTTGCAAAGGCCACATTAGATGAATCTATGTTATGGCATAGGAGGCTTGGTCATATTAACTTCAAAACCATAAATAAGATTGTCAAAGATGGTTTGGTAAGAGGTTACCTCAAAAACGATTTGAAAATGATCAAACATGCATTGCTTGTCTTAAAGGCATACAACATAAAGCCACTTGTAAGCCCAAGATTTTTAACTCTATCAATCAATCATTGTTTATGCTTCATATGGACTTATTTGGACCTGTTTCAATAAGTAGTATAATGCATAAGAGATTTTGTCTAGTTGTTACTGATGACTATAGTAGATTTACATGGGTATTCTTTTTAGGAACTAAGGATGAGACTTCTAGCATCCTTAAGACCTTCATTACAGAGATAGAAAACCTAGTAAGCAAAAGAGTAAAAGTCATTAGATGTGATAATGGGACAGAATTTAAAAATAGAGTTATGGATGATTTCTGCAAATAAAAAGGTATTAAAAGAGAATTTAGTGTTGCTAGAACTCCTCAACAGAATGGAGTAGCTGAAAGAAAGAATAGAACACTAATAGAAGCTGCTAGAACTATGTTAGCTGATTCAAAGTTGCCTATAACTTTTTGGGCTGAAGCAGTCAACACTGCTTGTTATGTTCAGAACAGAGTTTTAATAGTGCAACCTCACAATAAGACATCATATGAACTTTTTAGAGGTAGAACTCCTGAAATAGGATTTCTTAGACCTTTTTGATGTCATGTGACAATTCTAAATACCTTAGACCATCTTGGAAAGTTTAATGGTAAAGCAGATGAAGGATTCTTAGTTGGATACTCTATCAATAGCAAAGCATTCAGAGTGTACAACATAAGAACTAGAAGAGTAGAAGAAAATCTGCATGTGAGATTTTTAGAAAATAAATCTAATGTAGAAGGTCAAGGACCAAAATGGCTATTTGATCTTGAATCTCTAACCCATTCAATGAATTATGTGCCTGTTGTTGCAGAAATTAATGATTTTTCAGGTTCACAAGCAACGGATGAGGCAAGGTTAGACAAAAAGACACATCAAGATTATGTGATGATGCCAATATGGTCAAATACAAGTGTGGAATCAACTTCAACAAATTGTGAATCTTCTTCTGGAAAAGCTAAAGAAGGTGTTGAAGATAAAAACAGAGAAGGAAGAACACAAGAACAACAAAACGTTCCTGCCAATGAGCAAAACGTTCCTGCTGATGAGCAAAACGTTCCTGCCAATGAGCAAAATGTTCCTGCTGATAAGCAAATTGTTTCTGCTGATATTTCTTCAGAAGACACAAAAGCAAACTTTTCAGAAGATGAGTTGGATTTAAGTAATATTCCATCTGATTATCAAGTTCCTTCCACTCCACAATCAAGGATTTACAAAGTTCACTCCCTAGAAAATGTGATTGGAGATGTACAATCTGGTGTGAAGACAAGACAACAATTGATGTCTTCAGATCAAAAAGGGATTCTTGATGCCCTTTATGCTTCAAAGCAGCATGAGTTTTCAAACTCCTGTTTGTTTGTATGTTTTCTCTCACAAGCTGAACCAAAGAATATTCATAAAGCCCTAGAGAATTCAAGCTGGTTGGAGGCTATGCAAGAGGAGCTTCTTCAGTTTAAGATTCAAAAGGTTTGGGTGCTAGTTGATTTACCTAATGGTGTTAGAGTAATTGGCACTAGATGGGTTTTTAGAAATAAAAGGGATGAAAGAGGCATAGTGATTAAGAATAAGGCTAGATTAGTAGCACAAGGGTACACACAAGAAGAAGGGATAGACTATGATGAGGTTTATGCTCTAGTAGCTCGAATTGAGGCAATTAGGCTTTTCTTAGCTTATGCTTCATTTATGAACTTCACAGTTTACCAAATGGATGTCAAGAGTGCATTTTTATATGGTTCAATTGAAGAAGAGGTGTATGTTACACAACCTCCAGGCTTCACTGATCCTGACCGTCCAGACAAAGTGTACAAGGTAGTTAAAGCTCTATATGGCCTACATCAGGCACCAAGAGCTTGGTATGCAACACTAGCTTCCTATTTATTAGAGAATGGATTTCAAAGAGGAAAGATTGATCAGACACTTTTCATCAAACAACACAAGAGGGATCTTCTGTTAGTATAGGTGTATGTGGATGGCATTATCTTTGGATCTACAAGGAAGGAGATGTGTTTAGACTTTGAAAAACTTATGAAAGATAAGTTTCAGATGAGTTCTATGGGAGAACTTACATTTTTTTGGGTCTGCAAGTTAAGCAATCATCTGAAGGCATATTTATTAGTCAAGACAAATATGTTGCAGAGATTCTTAGAAAATTTCAATTTGCTGATTCAAAAATAGCAAGCACACCAATGGATCCTGAGAAGCCACTTCTTAAAGATGCAGATGGAGAAAATGTGGGTGTACATACATACAGATCTATGATAGGTTCTTTAATGTATCTTACATCATCCAGACCTGATATCATGTTCTCTGTTTGTGCCTGTGCAAGATTTCAAGTAACTCCAAAGGTTTCTCATTTAACAGCAGTCAAAAGAATTTTTAGATATCTCAAAGGTCAACCAAGGATGGGTTTATGGTATTCTAGAGAATCACCTTTTGATTTGATAGCATTCTCAGACAGTGACTATGTTGGTGCTAGCTTGGACAGAAAGTCAACAACCGGAGGATGTCAATTCCTTGGATGCAGACTTATCTCATGGCAGTGTAAGAAGCAAACAATTGTGGCAAATTCAACAATTGAAGCTGAATATGTAGCTGCTGCAAGTTGCTGTGGTCAAGTTCTATGGCTTCAAAACCAACTTCTTGATTATGGGTACAATTTCTTACATACCATAATTCATATTGATAATAGTAGTACAATTTGCATTATTAAAAATCCAGTGCAACATTCTAAAACAAAACACATTGAAATAAGACATCATTTTATAAGAGATTGCAATGAGAAAAGGTTAATTCAAGTAATGAAAATTGCTTCAGATCAAAACTTTGCAGATCTTCTTACCAAAGCTTTTGATGTTGGTAGATTTCAGTACTTGGTAGCAAGTATTGGAATGCTTAATCTTTAAATTTTTCAATATAATGTGTTTTTGTATATAGATTTTTGTTAATGCATCTAACTTTGTTATTTAAGACTACTATTAACAATATTTGAAGTTATTCATACAGTTAGTCCTATGCATTATTCTAATTCAAGGCAAGTACTTTGTACTTTGTTCTTTTGGTTTTAGACTAACAATTTCAGGTATGAATATTTAAGCTGAAAGGTTATTTCAAGTGAAATCTGCTGATCAAAGCTGCTGATCATTGCTGCTGAAAGCTGATCATTGCTGCTGATATAATAGGTTCATGATAGAAAAAGTTTGGGACTTCAAAACTCCTTAAAACTTCTTTCTTGAAATCTGATTATGATGTTTCACATTGAATTGATAAATTAGTTGATTAGTTAATAACTGATACAACTCACTTTCTATCATTTTATACTCTCAAGTATAATGTGACTAATCTACAGATATCTGATAGAAAGAACAGCGAGCAACAGTGAATCTAACACTTGTGTTAGAGGTAATAAATGCCACGAGCTGGAAACCCTGTAAAGAAAGCCTTTTGAATAGGTTTATCTATACACAGGCGGTTATTTATAACTGAAAACATTGGTTCTCACACAACCAGAGGTTGCTTTAAACCGAAATTTTGACTAAGTGTCTGTTACACACTTAATCCCTTCAAAATGGTTGTAAGCAGTATGATTTTTCATAATAAAATCATATACATACTGCTAAGGCAAAAGTTTCTTAAAAGGATTTTTTTTTAAAAAATGACTTTAAAAACCATCATCAGATGGACCATGAGTCAAAAACGTCCATTGAATCACCTCTCATAGGAGTTAACACACCTAGAAGTGATGAGGACAGAATCTTAAACTCTTAAGGAATTGATGGCTTCATGTACAAATTGTCTGAAAACATGGAACAATGCTAGATCAGATGATGATGTTATGATTGTGAGAAAATCTTTCAAACAAGGGGAGGATATGAATATAAGATGTTATTTGAATCTCAGGGGAGGAAACAAACATCTCAGGGGAGGAAATACAAGCCCAGTTTAAGGAAGATTAACCAAAAGAAAAGACAAGATCATACAAGATGATGACATAGAGGTTGAAAATGACAAGAACATTCTTTAATGTTGTATTCAGAAGAAATGAAGCATTTCAAAGGAGAAAGTTCTACCTAGGTCAAAAGTTGAAAAGATTCAATTTCAGTTCACTACGTTTGTTCATCACTTGCAAAGGCAAATTGATAGATGATATCTTGTTAAAATCAAAGGAAGATTGCACCATCTTTTAGTCCAAGAATGGAGCAACGATCAGAAAGCAGATGTGTTCCAGAGAAAGATAATTTCATTCACTCAGAAGAAAAGAAAGTTCAGATCAACCAGTCTGAAAATAAAGTGTTTGAAAGATCTTCACAAAGTCCTCATTTAATTCAGGAAAACATGTTTGAATGTGATTCACATGTTTAGGGGAGGATTGTTAGGAATTAAATAATCAAAAGAATCTGAAGATTCAGCATAAAGGTTTAAAGGAAATACGACAAGTATGTTTCTGCTGATAAAGCACAAAGCGAGTTTCCACTGATGGATTCTGCTGAAGACCGTTTCCACTTAAGGTGATTCTGCTGCTGGATTCTGCTGCTACTATGACTATGCTGCTATGACTCTGCAGCTATGACTCATACAAACAGCTGTGTAGATAAGAACGACTTATTCTACTGATTCATATACAAGAAAATATCTTTGTTGTAGTCATCAAATTGAACACTCCAAGTGAGTTGTAATCTTAGATACATGTTGTATCTTAATGACTAACATGATAAGTCATTATCTAAGCTAGAACAAGTGATTAGTCATAAGCTAGTTATTTGTTGAGTCATGAAGTTTGTAAAAGATCTTTCCTTGGACTATAAAAGGAAAATCTTAGATGTGTATAAATATATCAATCTAGAATGTGCATGTGAAAAGATATACACAGACAATACAAAGAACAAACATAAATCACATAAGATTCAAGGTCTTATAACCCTAGTGATAGTAAAGATCACTCGTATTATTTTGAATAATATTGAATCATTTGGTGTTAACTATTCCATTTCCATATCCAAAACATAAATCTTCTAAAGTGTGGTTAAGTAGATTCCGCATACTTAATCATATTCACACAAAAACATATCTTATACACAAAGAACGAAGGCTTAACCACCTTACCGTGTAATCGACCCTCAACAGACTTCATTCTGAAGATCCAAATCAACATCTCAAGGACTTCCTTAAAATCGTAGATTCTATAAACCTTGATATTACAACTAGAGAGTCAACCCGATTACGCCTATTCCAATTCTCTCTACGTGATCAAGCTAGTCAATGGCTTGAACGTTTACCCGCGGGATCCATCATCTCATGGGATGATCTCACCACTCGTTTCCTTGCTCAATTTTTCCCACCGGGGAGAACTACCAAGCTTAGAAATGACATCTTGATGTTCCAACAATGTCAAAATGAAACTCTTTATGAAGCATGGACTCGTTTCAAGGACTTACTCTAAAAAGTCCCTCATCATGGCATAGATCTTTGGCTACAAGTCTAAATCTTCTATGACCATATCGATCTCTCCACAAGGCGAGCCATTGACCAATCGGCCGGTGGTAAGCTACGTGATCTAAGTGCGAAACAATCATGGGAACTCATAGAAGATCTTGCTCTCTATGACAATGAAAGTTGGAATGATCCCCGTGATTTGAACAAAATGGTCAAGGCAATATCTTTGCCTTCGAACAACTCTAGCACTCCCGACCGTAGGATCATGGAACTTGAGGACCAAGTCAAGTTTCTCATGAAATCTTACGAAGCTCCTAAGCCTTCAAGCCAAGTGAACAAAATCACTTCTTCATGCGAATTATGTAGTGGACCCCATTACACTCGTGATTGTGTGGAACTCCCCGGAACAGCTTTTGCGGATTATGCATCCTCGCGTACCGATGAAGCGGGAGACAAGTGGTACACTTTCAAACCCAAGCCAACCCCTTACGGTGATTCCTGCAACCCCTCTTGGAAAAATCACCCAAACCTTAGGTGGAAACAAAATCATGCCAATTCTTCCAATCTGCCTAATCCTTACCAACCAAACGGTCCACCCTCTAACCGTACTTTTAACAACAATCCTTCTAACAACTATGGTAGTACCAACAATCTTGAAGAATTGATGTCCAAGTTTATGGCATCTCAAGAAGCTCGCATATCTAAGTTTGAAGCCGATTTCAAACAAAAGCAAAGCGAGATGACCACCAAAATTGACACATTGTTGAAAGTTCTCAATGACCGAGAAATGGGAGCACTCCCAAGCGACACGGTCAAGAACCCAAAACTAAACGTTAATTCCATATCATCAGTTTCATCACCCACTTCTTGTCCACAATACTACTCGGTTAAATCTATGGGCACATGTTTCAAGCAAAACCAAATTCTTCAAAAGGACCAATCGAATAAAACACCCGATATAAAACCGGTCAAAGCATAGTTGAAACACCTCCTACGCAAGACCTTGACGATGAATTCAAGGAGCTTCACCTTGAACGCCCCGTCATTGATGTCTTAGCCCGTGCTCCCTACTATAGTGCCCTCCTAGAAAAGTATGAGAAGTTTAAACTAGGTAAAAATGGAACCGTCTTCGTTCAAAACAAGTTGCCTAAAAAGCTTGATGATCCGGGTATATTTGTTTTGCCTTGTAAGATAGGAAGATCCGAAGCTTTCGACACACTAGCTGATTTAGGGTCAAGCCTCAACTTGATTCCCTTATCCCTTTTCACCACTCTCAAGCTAGAAAAGTTAGAGGAGACGGAGGTATTGATAGTTCTAGCGGATGGGAGTATTGCCCACCCGGTTGGAATGATTAAGGATGTAGTTGTTCACGTAGGAAAGTTAACTATCTTAGCGGATTTTCACGTCCTAGACATGGTTAGTGACACTACATGCCCATTGTTAGTAGGAAGAGGATTTTTAGCAACCGCTAGCGCCATGATAGATTGTAAGGAGTCTAAGATAGCGGTAGGTGAAGGCGACACTTGGTCGGTATACGATGTTAAGAAACATAGCTATGATTGTGATGATGAACCGACACCACATTGGGTAGAGATGAATAGGAGACAATCTAGATATGGACCTTGGATAGAAAGGAACTTTATAGGACCTCAACGCCCATTCTATCTAGAAAAAGATTTCATCGAAAAGACACATTCGGTGGAACAACTCATAGCTAGAGATGAAGAGCTAGATCCATTTGAGGACCCCTTAGTCTTTAGAAAGATGATTGAGTTCTTAAGCGTAATGCCTATTAATATAGAGATGAATAAGTGGAAAAGAGAGGGAGATAAGTGTAAATGGAGGTGGGACAAGCCACCAAAGGAAGGTGACGGATCATGGCATATGAAGATGACTTTGTATGATCCGGATGGAGAAAAGTTTGAAAGGTCATACTGTACTAAGAAAACCGATAGGAAGCTAAAACCTAAGTTTGATCCCAAAGATGTCCTCAATGAGGAACTCACCCGTATCACGTAGTAACCGATGACCTTGAGTCTAGCTACAAGACTCGTAAATAAAGAAAAGCGCTTCTTGGGAGGCAACCCATGTTTTGTGTGATTTTTATTTGTTTGTTTCTTATTTGCTTCCGTATGCATGCTTTATTTTTATTGTTGGTAGATCATGTTTCAAAACTAAATAGTGGAAATACTTTACTTTGTTATTTGGCCTAGTCTTAACTTCACCTAAAGGTATTTTTGCAAAAGATAAGTGTAAGGGGAAACCCCAAATATGTTTTTAAGAAACAAAACCGATCATGATTCTCCACAATATTAAGTGAACATGTATATTCGTATTTGTTAAAGTCAAATGCTTGTATCGAGTCATAATGAAGTTTTGCAGGATTTTCCAGGAAGTAGGACCAAGTTGTTCCAGAAATTTTCAGGAAACTTAACATAAGAATTTCTGCATGTCACTTCTGACGGCGTCACGAGTTTACTCTTGACGGCGTCACGTGTAAAAATCTGGAAATTTTACCGGTTTTCTTTTTCTAACGGAGTCTTAAAGGTTTTGTTGAATTATTAGTTTTATAATCTCCAGGAAATCTGCAAACATCATTCCACAAGCATTATATCTTATTTTGTTTTCTAGGATTTATTAGCATATGTAGATTGCCGCCGATTTTATACAAGGTTGCCTTGTCTGTTTTCTCAGGTTTTACAGGTTATGTATGATAAGAAGATGATTATTATTCTGGAAGGGAAGCTTTGATTGTTCATTTTCTTGGAGGAAGATCTAACTTGGCCACCTTATTATCCATACCGAGCGAATCAGGGGAGTATTTGATTTCATTCGTTTTACTTATTTCACTTTTACATTCTTTACTTGAACATTGGGGACAATGTTCATCCTAAGTGTAAGGGGAGGGTAAAATGATGATACCTTACAGATACACTTTCGCTTGAGTTTGTTTGTTTAATGGTAGATGTGTAATAAAACTATGAGAAATACTTGTTAGTGTAATTTTAGCGCCAAATTTAAAATTTTTTACAACATTTAGGAGTGAAACTTTAGCCATAGCAAGCGTCTCATGGATAGGAGATTGTATGACTAGCACAAAACCGTACTATTCATTAAAATTTTCCACCCAAATATGTGAGGTTCGCCTTTAGATTTGATAGGAAAAGCATTTACTATTAGTGCTTATGAGTGTACCGGTAGCATTTAGATTCTAGAACTTGCGTTAGTGATGCATCCCGAGACCGCTAGTGAGACTACATTCGTGTAGTAGGATTTACTACATGATAAGAGGCATTAGGATCACCCTTGTGTTAAACCCGTATTATAATTACTTGACCATTTATGTCATATTACTTGGCTAGTTAAGTCAACTAATTTTTCCCACACCCTTAGCGTTGTACTCATTTTTAGTACACGAAACCCCTAGTACACCCCTCCAAGCCTATCTTTTCGTTTCTAACTTTAAGCATCTTACTTAAAGGTAGAATTTGTTACACCCCACTTAAATGTACACCCAAATCGCCTTAGCCTTCCGTGTATGCACTCATTTTTAGTGCATTATTGTTATGTGTTAAACCCTAAGTTAATTATCTAATTGATTACATGGTTGCTAAGTCGAGTCATATCCTTGTACATATTGTTTTGGGACGATTGGGACTCATGGGTAAAGTACTTATTTTATGGAGTAATGGGGAAGAACATCATATATTACCCCCGTATGTACGATAATCTTAAAAGTACTCCAAGTGTTTTAATTTTCTTAATTCGAGTCATTAGATTACTTTATAGTAAAGTATGTTAAAATTCAAGTGTAAGGGGAATTTTCACTCCCTATGATGTATTATTTTGGATGGTAGGGTAAGAGTGTATGCAAAAAAAAAAAAAAAAAAAAAAAAAAAAAAAAAAAAAAAAAAATACGGACTACCATCCCTTTTCATTCTATGTTCATTTTATGTTTTTTTTTTTTTTTGTTCTTTTTGATTTATTAGCTTAAGTCGAGTCTAGTCTTGGCTTAGCAACGCCATATTGTACATGTAATTAACCAAGATTATTAACTCGCCACCAGTAAAGACTGCCTATATCCAACAAAACCGTGTATTCCATATCCCTATACCTAACGTTACAACCCTTTAAAAGACCTCTTTGATAGTTTATCCTAGGTGCTTACGCCATGTGGTGGAGGTTTGATCCTTTCCCAAGCCTATGGTAATATATTTTGCAATGACAGGTAGTGAGAGATGTTTTCCATTTCCATATTGTGATATTACTTTATTACACCCGAGAGATGTGAGTATCTAAACACTATTTGTGAGGTGCTAGTATATGACCACCGTGCTTGTCTTTGGTCTCTAGTGGAACGATTATTTGTTGTAATTACTTTTATATTAGTGTTAAATAACCTCTAACTTGTATTTTGACTAGAATAAAAGCGCATTTGCTTGAGGACAAGCAAATCTCAAGTGTAAGGGTATATGATGAGGCGAAAAATGAACCACTTTTAGGGGGTCATTTATGCCCGGAATTGAATTTATTTGATCAAATATTGCCCTAAATCGTTCCTTTTGTGATTTTAGGTAATTTGGGAGTGAATTCTGGAAAAGGAAGCAATTCGGACGTTTTTGGAGCATAAAAGTGAAGAAAACGCCAAAGACTTAATTTTCCATGCTGAGAACAGTACCTGACGGCGTCAAGAGGAAGATCCTAACGGCGTCAAGAGTAAAAACCATGACGACCCAGTGCAAACCTGAAGGCGTCACAATAAGGGCGTCAAGAGTTAATTTTGTGACGGCCTGCACAAGGGAAACACATGACGGCGTCAGACCCAGATCTAGGCAGTCCGAGGAACTATTTGGCGGCGAGATGACGGCGTCAGACTTTTGTTCTTGACGCCGTCACCTATCAAAATCTATATATAGTTTTCTATTTTTCATTCATAAGGGAGGAACTTGTGTGGAGAAACTAGGGCCGAACTTTGTAAACCCTAGGTCATATTTTACAGTGTTTTCAAGGGTTTTCATCCCTTGAATCCTTCCATGTTTAATTGAGATAAGTCTTCTCTTAATTCAATCAATAAGTCTATGTGATGGTTGATTATATCTTTTACTTGTCTTGATTTGAACATGCTAGGCTAGATCTATCTTGTGTTTTCTTAGATCTAATGAAACCTAGATGTTAATTATGTGTTGATTACTTGTTTATTGTTGTATTGGATGAATGATTTCAATGTTAGGCTTAAGAAAACTGGTAGATCTCCATTGTGTAACATGCTTGAACATCTTAGGAAACATGAACCGATGTGTACTAGGTTTTATTGGTTGTATTTAATGCATGAGTAAATTCTAGTGATCCCATGTTAGGAGCTTCTTAGCCGGCTCAACATAGGAGTGAAGTAGGCGCTCATAGGATTGGGGAAGTAAGTACGCCACCCCATGAATGGTATTAAGGAATACAATCCGTCATCCACGCAACTATAACAAGTAATTAACATGTAAAAGATATCTAGGGAGTAGTGAAATCTAAGTAAACACAATTCTCCCACATATTGCTCACAACTTTACTTTAATATAGTTTATTTTCATTTTTAGTATTTTATTTTGATTGCATCTTAGTTTTGGGTTAGTTGACTAGCAACTAATTCCGCCCAACTCCTTCAAACCCGAGATTTTTACTTGCTTTCTAAAAAATATAAAAATACAAAAAGAATCATCCCTCATCTCTAGACCTAGTCTTTAGGTTTTCTAATCCTAGCGACACTATTCCTAGCTGAACGATCAATCCCCCAGTACTTGTCATCATACTATACTACATCGATCAGGTACACTGCCTGGTGGGGGTTGTAAGCTTCTCGAGATCCCTCGAGAAGTAAAGCCTGGTGCAATCCCTACGCATCAGCGTTACACCTGTAACAACATGAAATCAGTCAGGATTAAAATAACTTAAACCTGGTATATGTTTCGACAAAATTGATACATCAAACTGATGCAACTTTTAACTTCATTTGTGACCTCTAATGTATCCCACTGAAGACAAAATGAATTCGATTTTATGGCAGCAAAAGAATGTTCCTATATCTTGCGATATTACTTTGGCCCACACTTCAATTGTTGATACATCAAGCTTAACACATTCCACTCCCCTAGAAACATCCATTTAAAGCCCATATAATGTTTCAAAACATGTAAATGACACTAATACGTGCGCCCACCATTTATAGGCAAAACTGAAATGCATAATTTCAGAGGAAAATGTGTAAATATATTTGGGTTATGTGATGAGTGTCATATAGCCCCTGTGCATCAAATCTATTAAGGTTTTTATTGAAATAAGTGAATGTTGGATACCACATGTTGATGCAAGTATGAATGAATTCACAAATGAAGTAAAAAGTTCCAGTAAAAGCACACGCCAGTCAGATTATTTATCAGATTTTAAATAAATGTACACCTTACTTTGAAAAACTGCCGATTTCCATATCTGCGAAAAATGGGTGAAGAATGTCTATTGTTTGCTGGCTACGTACTAACCTGAGGCGATAGATCAATGTAGAGAAAATTAGCATATATTTGTAAAAAGGTGAATCATTTCTTGAATATTAGGCATTATTTGTTATCAAGTATTTGCGGTACCCCAAATTCCATCAGAAGCAAGGATAAAGAAATTGCATTGAGGTCTAATTTCGATTTTGCTTCTTTCTGGTTCAACAATCACCCAATTAGCAAGATGCTTGCCTACTATGGCTTGGGACACCGCAAGTGAACCTTATATGAACATTTTTACACATTACTAATTTATTATCACCATTTTTTTAATAAGTTTTCATAGTTCATAAAAGAATGTTTCTTACCATGTTCTCGATTTCATCTTTTTCATCTTTCCTAGAAGGCTTTTGACCACACAACAGTTTGATATTGTGCAAGCAAAAAAAACTTACTTGTCAACATGAGTAAGAGCAAGAGTATTTGTATTGGTTTTACTTTGATTCATCATCATTGTCATTCATAAAACTAACCTTGTCCAATCATAACTCTTCAACACTCACCGCTATGATATTGTCCAAATCAAATTTGTTCTCCACAACATCTTTGTTGCCTCTGCGTCTGAATGAGCTGCAAGTAGATGATATGAATTTGTCACTGTCTATATAATTAAAAAATATATAAATGATATTTTGCATAGAGTTTTTAAACCCACATAATCCATCACATTAGAATCGCTTACCTGAAATCCTTTACTTTAAATCTACTTCTCCATTTGAATTTTAGATCACTACTCATAAATCAACACAAATAAGCCCACACATATAATCAAATTTCAAAATTAGAACCCTAATATTTACCCCAAAAAATGAAGAAATCGTTATCCATAGAGAAAACCTGTTGCACTCCATCGCAGTTTTTGGGTTTATTGGTTTTGATTAGATGAGTAAGGATTTCCTTTTTTGTGGGTTAGTGAGTTACTAATGACATGCTTGAGGTTGAAGACATGTATATTGATAATGGGGCTTATCAACAGACACGTATATTGATGTTTTAGAAAAAAGAAAATAAATTTACGTCCCCGTTTTTCTAAAACTATCAGTTAGTAGTTATTCTTGTTGGGACTAAAAGAGTCCAGCAATGGGCCAATTTTTTTCTAAATTTAATATTCATCACCGACGTAACAGAATAGTATCTATACATCCTGTTAAAAATGGCTTTTGGATGACATCATGAATTAGCAATTTGGCTTAGGTGTCATTCAATTTGGGTGTTTGGTCTAAAATTTCTTATGTCATAATTCATTTAAAATTTCTTTTCGATTAAACCTTATATACGGGTATGCCTTCATCAAATACACAAGTACATATTGTTGGAAAGCAAAATTTTTGTAGGCACTTTTTCTTTTGCTGGTTTCTCACTTTCTCTTCATTCGAGAATTCAAATTCATAATTATACTACCTGCTTCTATATCATTTTCATTCATAAGATTATTCTTCATTTTCTTCATTCCTTTATAATTTCAAATTGATCTAAATTTTTGAAAAACAAATATACAATCAAAGCTACGTCTGTAGGTTTTTTCTCCGATCAATATTTCAAGCTGGTATCTTTTCTCCTCCGAAAAATGTTATTTATATTTTACTATCTTTGCCATATTTTGTTAACGACAAAATATAAAGTTTATTTTAGCAACAAGTATAAATATAGTTAAGTCTTTTAAACATCACTTAGTTAACATTTGCATTTTACACTAGTTTAAACATAAATAGAAAGTTGTTATTACATCATGTGTTGCATCATGATCTTTGGAGGATTGTATGATCTTTGGAAGATATGGTAAAGATATTGTTTAGATTGCTACTCAATGTATCAAGGAAAGATATGGCAAGATCTTGTTTAGAATTGGAAGAAAACTTGTAGGATTTAGTGTTAGAGTTTGGCGGAACCAAACTCATACACGGACGGAACCCATGATTTGGTTCCATGCAACCGTGGCCTTCTGACTTAGTTTTTCTATAAATAGCAGGCCATCCCAAGTTGTTTCTACATCACTTGCAATCATATATTATCATACATACTCTCATTACTTATATCTAACTCATCCATCTTTCATTTTAGTGAGATTCTCTTGTAGCAAGAAGATCACAAACTCATATCAAAGACATACAAGCTTCAACGTAAAGTTGCAATACTTGTTTGTTTAAGTAGTATGTGAACTTGTGTTGTTCATACTTTCATCGACTATATCTATTCATTAGTGATCGGTTAGTACTTTAGTCTTCAAAATACATAGTGTGACGGGAGTGGTTGTGCCCTTGTAAAAGAACTCGACATCTAGCTTTGTGTCGGTAATCTTGTGTAAGCGACGTGTAAGGTTTCTCCACCGGTGAAAGGAGCTTGTTGTCTAGTAAGAGTAACTCTCGAGTTGGATACTCGGGGCGTGGAGTAGGGCAAGGAAAAAGAGTCATTGTAGCCGAACCACGATAAACAATCGTGTTATGGTTTGATTGTTTCTTTCTCTTTGCTTGCACATTACTTATTGATTGTTATATCGATTGTTGATTACGCGTAAAGTTTTCTAAAGCAATTAAATTAAAAACCGGTAAACTATTTAACCCCCCTTCTAGTTTTCCACAATTGGTATCAAGAGCTACGTTACTCAAGATTTCTAAAATATATTGTATTTTAAAACTTGAAACGATCCATGGATTTTGAAAATTTCAAAGAAGGGCAATCTATGCAAAGACCACCACTATTTGAACCAAATGGTTTCATATATTGGAAAAAATGCTTTGAAACTTACGTGAAATCAAAAGATATAGATTTGTGGTATATAATAATTGAAGGTGATAACAAAATTACTTTTAAAGATATTTCTAGTTGTAAAGATGAGGATAGCTCACTTACTAAATATAGTGATGATCAAAAGAAATTAGTTGCTAAAAATAATGAAGCCAAAATCATGCTTTATAATGCTTTACCAAAGAAAGAGTATGAAAGAGTCTTTATGTGTAAAACCACTAAAGATATTTGGCAAACTTTGATAATCACTCATCAAGGAAACTCACAAGTTAAAGATAACAAAATTGATCTTCTTGTACAATAATATGAGCAATTTTCTATTCCCGAAGATGAAACTATTGATTGTGCATTTGCTAGGTTTAACACCATTATTACTTAACTTAAAGCACTTAATGAATCTTTTTATAGTAAGAACTTTGTCAAGAAATTTCTTAGAGCACTCCATCCAAAGTGGAGAGCAAAACTGACGGCTATTGAAGAATCCAAAGATCTTTCGAGCATGTCACTTGACGAGCTAATTGGAAACCTCAAAGTTCATGAAATGGTAATGGAGAAGGATTCAGAGATAGTCAAAGGCAAGAAAGAAAGGGTCAAGTCTATTTCCTTAAAAGCTAGAGTTGAATCAAGTGATGATGATGAATCTAGTTCGGATACCGATGTTGAAGAATATGCTATGGCCGTTAGCGACTTCAAGAAATTCTTTCGAAGACGAGGAAAGTTTGTAAGACAACCCAAGGATGACAAGAAATCTTTCCGAAAAGATCGTGACGATAAGAAAGGGAAGGGTGAACGAAAGTGTTTTAGATGTGGAGACACGAGTCACCTCATTGGAGAATGTCCAAAGCCACCCAAAGACAAAACCCAAAGTGCCTTTGTAAGTGGTGCTTAGATTAATAGTGAAGATGATGAATAGGAGCCAAAGAAGGACGAAATTGCTCTCATGGCTCATGACTCAAATGAGGTACACTCTGATTCATCTTGTTCTTCTATTGATGATGATACGTTGCAAAAAGAATATAACAAACTTTGTGAACTTAGCTTAAAAATCATAAACAAAAACAAAATTTTGGAAACTAAAAAGGAGTTTTTAGAAAATGAAGTTTACGAATTAAAAGAGAAAGCTAAACGCTTAGAAAAGAATAAAGCTATTGACACAATGTGCAAGTCGTGTAAAGAGCTTAAACTTGAAATTGAGAGACTTAGAATCACACAAAATGATCTCATTAAACAAAACTCAAGGTTTGATAAAAGTATATCATGTGCGAATGAAATTATGAAAATTCAAAAATCACCACATGATAAAACCGGCCTAGGATTTATGAAAGTAGGAGACCTACGTAGTCTAAAGAAACAAACCGTAAATGAAAAAAAAAAAAAAAAAAAAAAAAAAGACAAACAAACACAACTGCCACAGTGTCCCACAGATCAGATGGAACCAAAAACAAGGTTTCGTCCGTGGAACAAATTGGTTCCGTGGGAACTGTAGCAGAACCAAGTGGAAGTTCGCTAAACAGTTCAGAATTCGTTAAAGTTACAAAGAAATCTAATTTAGTTTCAACTGAAACAAAACTAAAACCGGATATCAAAGTAGGTGTAGGACTTGTCAAGAATGAATTTAGAACTAGAATAACTCAACCAAGATCCAAAACTCCTATTCCAAAATGCCCTTTTCCAAAGAGTAACTACAACACTCAACACAACTATCAAAATGGTTGGAACCAAAACTTGCCAAGACAATAACAAGTTCCAAATTACATGTCTTGGAACCCATATCAACCATTTCCATACATAAACCAAAATAATGGTATGTTTAACCAAAATGGACCCATGACATATTGGGGACAAATTGTTTGAGTGTTCATTATAAAAGAGGTATGCCTTAAAGTATGTTTGGAATGGACGAATGGATCAAAGATAGCGGTTGCTCAAGGCATATGACCAGCAACAAAAGTCTCTTTTCAACCTATCAAGAATATGATGGAGGTAACATCACCTTTGGTAGCAAACATAAAAGCAAAATCATCAGAAAAGGTACTATCTCTCATGTCTCTCTCTCTATAGATGATGTCGCTCATGTTGACAATCTTGGATTTAATCTTGTAGGAACCCAAAACTTATATCATTTCACACATATTAATAAGATTATAAGAAAGATTAATAGATAGATGAAGAGATAGAGATAAAGATGGTAACTTCTAGAGAGAGAAAGAAAAGTATATCAGATTAAGGAGAAGAGAATACAATGTAAAGAATAACCTAGAAGCAACCTAGAAGCACACTCTCCAAATGGGGGTATTTGGAGATATATGTAGGTAAGATAAAGAGATGGGCCGGGCTTGGGCTTATGTAATGGACAATACCTAAACTAATACAATATTAGATTAAACCAAGCCCGTTTAACCTTAACTAAAATACTAGACTATTACAACATTATTACAAGACTCAATGACACAATAATGATCGTCACTTCTATTTCTAACAATCTCCACCTAAGGGGCGATCATTGAGATCTCTCTTTGATTCCATTGATGATCAAAACTTCTAATGCTAACAATCTACCCCTAAGGGATGATCATTGAGATCTCTCTTTGGGATCTTGATCTTTGATCTTTGAAGCTTGTTGTCTTGAACTTTGTGTCTTGTTGTGTAATAGTGTGCTAGATCCTTTGTTCCTTCATGCTTTGTGATCTTTGTTGAATGACTTTTCATCGTTCTTTGTCTGCCTTTCGTCACTTCTTAGTCTCCGGTGGTAGTATGCCTTTCCAACATGTTCATACGTCTTTAGTCTTTGTAATACATATATTTTTTGTTCCCGTTCTTTCACTTTGATCTTTGTCTCTTTACTTTGTAGGTTCCCTTTTGTAACGTAGAATCTTGCTTTGAACTTTGCTATGCCTTGATCTTTGTGAGAACTTTCATTGACTTTGAGATGCATGTATGAGCATGTGGAAACTAATGTAGTGGTGATGATAATAATGAGGTAAGGGTAGCTGCATGAAAATGGTTAGTAATAAACATCCGGTACTTACATGTTCAGAGTTAGAGATCGTTAACAGCATAGTGTGAAAACTCCTTCTAACCCTTACCAAGGACGCTCCCAAATCGGATACCCCCGAGAGGGCTTACAAGATCTACCTAAGTAAATCAACGAATAGGTGAGTCGCAGGAGATCACCCCACGACTGTAGACCATTTGGGACCACCGTAACACTAAGCGTAATCCACAAGAGATTACCGAAGTGACCTTCTGTCAGAGCTGTTTGATGCTGACCCTGGCAAGAGTTTCCATTCAATCACTGAGAATCACAAAAGTGAGTCCTCTCATAAATTTTTTGGCAGATTACTAAGATCTGCGTAGGACTCTTAAGTTTACATCTGATGTCCTTAATGTTGGATCACCAGTGTAGAAGTATCATGTATTCCTAAGAGATCTTTTGATGTTATCTTGAGGCTCTAGACTCAATAAGTGCACATTTTAGTAGTCGGAGACTGGAGCGGTGTCTCCTGTTTCAATATCAACATGGCTCGTAATGAGCGGTCGATAGATTATGTAGGGTTCTCCATGAGAATGAATCAAGCTCTTTTGAGAGAATTAGTGGCTCAGAAAGTTAAGTGCAGTGCGTCACTGGGTCCATGACGTCTTTGTCTTCAATACGGGTGTCACCTTAGTAACAACCAGTAGCATATGAATTGAACCCGGTTTCTGCCTTAAGGTTGAACATTTGGAGGGCTATTTCTTTTCACCCTTTCATTTACTTTTCTTTTTAATTCTTCAACCCCTTCTTTCTCATTTCATTTCTTTACTCCTTTTTTCAATCATACCTAAGTACTTCTAATTCTAATCTATTGGAATTGTCATTGGGTAGATCCCTCCGGCTCTGGCGCATCATTGGACATAAACCTAACCATAATCACCTTATTACTCCATGATTATCCTAGGTTCATAGATCACATGCCATAAAACCTTTTGTAAAATCTCTCAAAGTGTTTATGAATATAAACCCTGTTTTTTAACACTTCGAGAGTTTTGGTTTCTTTTGAAGGACTCCCCCTTCACATGTACTCATGTATTTTTTTAAGAAATTTGCACATGCGGGAGGAGTTTTGCACTTTTGAATTGATCCACTTCCAGCGAACATGACCGATTCGAGACACGCTTACATCACTAGTTAGACTAGTGATTCGTTGTGTTTTGGTGTGCAAAAAACAATTTATCAATATATCAACAAACGTGAGGTCTAAGTTATCGTGAAACAACTAGACGTAGAGAAATACGAGTAAACCTTTTAGGAAAAAGATTACCTAGCAAAACTCGTGAAAGTGATATTAAAATTGTGAGACCGGGAAGTGATTTCCCGGGTCGTACCCCAACGAGTTGTAAATGGAAAGTTTCGTGAAAAGATCGAGATTAAAACCTTGTATGTTTGGTTGTGAAAGATTGTTTGGTTTTGTGATACGTTTAATTAACGAAACTTAAGAATTAACGAACGAAAACGGGATAAACGTAACCTAAATGGGAAAATGAACTAGGGAATGCTAAGGAATATTTAAAATGACCTAAAAACTACGGGAAACATGTTAGGGAAAACCGGGAATCCTAAAACGTAATCTAAATTAAAAACGCGACGTTTATTAAAAATAAACGTCAACGCGTAAAATAAAACGTGAAATTTGAGCTACAAAATTCCTACGGGTTTCCAACTAATTTTCTTACGCACTAAATGACAAAAGAAAATTTTAGGAAAAAGAAAATTAATTTTTCAATAAAAATTCTATTTATTATGAATTCATTACTATAAAATACAAATTAAATCCTAATAATTAGTTTAATGATCCTAAAAATCTGAGACATTTTTTGAAAATTATTTTATGCTAATACAAACTTAAGAAAAATGCTAACTTGGAAAAAGCTATTGCAAATAAGCTGTTAAGAGCTTAAGCAGTTTCAATAAGTTAAATTGGAAAATAGCTTTAAATAAACACAAAGGAAAGAGTTCAACAGAACTGGTGCTCCAGAGCTGATGGAAGGGAGTGTTGTGGTGTGTCGTTGGTATGCTAGAGGTCAGGGGTTCGAAACCCACTTTTTGCAATTTTTCCCAATTATTTTTTTTTTCAATTTTCTTTATACACAAACATTTTAACAACAAAAGTAAGCACTTTTTACAAAGTCATCTTTTTTGTAAATCACTAATAAGCTCTCAATGAGATTTTTACCTCAACAGTGCATGAAAATCAGCTAAAAGTGATTTTAAACTTGAAAAGGTTATGAAATAAGCTAAACACACCAAACTAAAAGCAAACTAAGCTGCAACCACATGAAATGCACTCAAAAGAAATTAAAACAATAAGAATAAGCATACTGATAAGCCATAAAGCACAAAATAAGCAAATACCATACAGCTATTCAAACAGGCCTGATATGGTGATTTGTAGGTGATTTGCCCTAAACCGTCAACTTATATTGACCAAGGAATGGTCAACAAAGTTAAATAGCCTAGAGTCAATCTCCGGGTAATATAGGAAATTACCAGGTCGTTATACCCCGAAGAGGTGTGAAATGTATCTGAGCGCGTTTGTGATCGGGTGATTATTCACAGAAAAGGGTGGTTATGAGAATTATTTGGAAATTATGAACAGAAATAGCTTAGGAAAGCTATGTAATTAATTACTGGAATTTAGATTGAGATGAAATTCCCTAAAACCTAAAAACTGTACGTTTGATGAAAACGTGAACAAACGTACGTAAAATAAAAGTGAGTGGGGTGATCTGGAAAGGCTACTGGTATAAAAATGATATTTTTACAAACCTAATGATTAAAGAAAAGTTTTGGAAAATTAAAATTAATTTTTACACTATTTTTATAATTACTATTAATTAAATACTAATTTCCTATTAAATTTTAATTAACTAAATTAACCTAAAATACAAATAAATATGAAATTAACTTAGAAAAATAAAATTTAAACTTAGAAAAATCTAAAATACTAGAAAACTAATTTTAGAACTGAAAATATATTTTTAAGACTTTTTAATTAATTATTACTAATTATTAACTAATTAATAATTACTTTTTAATTATTTAAATTAACCTACATTCTAATTAATTATGAAATTACACTAGAAAATTGAAAATAAAATTTGGAAAAATTAAAAATAACTAAAAACTAATTTTAAAACTAAATTTTTATTTTTCTGATTTTTTAATTAATTAGAATTAATTATTAACTTTTTAATAATTATTAAAAACAAATTTAAATTAAGAAAAATACTAAATGATGCAAGAAAAATCTGAGAAAATTACAAAAATTATTTTTATATACCAGAAACCTAGGAAAATATAAAATTGAAAGTAGCTTATAAATAAACTGAGGTGATAAGCCAATTGGCTTAAATAGAAGCTATCACTTCTATCAAATTGAGCTTTTTGGGATTTTTCTTTTTCACAACTATTATTTAACTGATATTAAGCAACTTTTGTGAAGGAACTTTGTTTGGATGTCAAAAATAAGCAATTTGAGTAGCTTATTAGATGACAGATGAGCTTTTAAAGCTTATTAGGACTTTTGATTGAATTAAAAAGTTACCAAATGATGTCACAATCACAAATAAGCTTCAAACAGATTGAGTATTACTTAAACTAAGACAAATGAACCAATAAGCAAAAGAATTAAGCAAATAAATAAGCAATAAGCAATCCAAACACCAATCAGTGCATAACATGTCCAAATGGTCACTTATAAGGGCCTGTGGGGTCCACAAGGGGGTCTAGAAGGCCAAACAAAGAAATAAACCAAAAAGTTAGGGTGATAAGCTATCTAAAAAGTTAGGACTTGGTCACTGGGTCCCACAGGTTAGGCCTGGAGGGGGGTTGAAAGATGGGTACAAAAGCTGAGGTATCAGCTTAACTCAGAAAAGGGGGTCAACTTGAGGGCACTAGCAGCCCTACCAAATGGGTACTAATCTATCAAATAATCTAAGGGTCTTAAAGCCTAGCTTATCGGCTTTCTATTAAGCCAAAAAGCAGGTACTGGGGCCCACTGAGCAGGCCTGTGGGGTCCACTCAAGTTGGGTGAGTGAAACTGAATCCAGTGCACAGGGGAAGTGCTTCCCCTGCAGCTCACTTTGAGCTTATGCACAAGCTAGTAAAAAAATCACAAAAATAAGTTGACCATGGGACTATGTAGTTCAGCTGAGATGTAATTCACCCAAAAAATTTCAAAGTCTGAATCTTAACACACAAATCTATAAAATTCTTGGAAAAACTAGTTTTCTGCCAAATGCTACTTTTTGACTTTTTGATGAAAACTTGATTTTTGACTTTTTTGAACTTTGATTCCTGATTTTATGACTTATTTAGGTTATATAAGCTACAATAAGTTCAAAATAAGCAAGAACTTGTAAATGTGACTTGAAATGAGGCTTATGCCTGTCTAACTATCACCTCAGATGGTGTTTAGGCCAAATAAAATGAGATTTTTACTTTTGAGCTTATAACCACTAAAAAGGTACTTGGTTTGGTGTGTTTATACATTAAGTGAGCTCAGTAAACAAGCAACAAACTCTGAGAACAATCACAATGATCCAAACAGTTAAATCCAAACACCCCTTAACTAAACAGATAATTAGCAAACTTGATTTAAACAACTATAAACTACAACCTAATGACCACAACTAGTCTAATTAATGATAATTAACTAAAATAAACAGATATAAGCTGCTAGTACTACTTATTAACTAAAAAGATGGAATTTTGAGCTTACAAAAGCCTTCCAAGCTTGGCAAACCAAGAACCAAGGATCCAAGAACAATCCTATAGGCCCTCCACAGAGCCACTAACCCATGGCCATCCCAAATTCACCATGCTCCATGCTTGTCTCTTTTTCTTTCACAAATTTTTATTTTATTTTTATTTTTTTATTATTTTTTCTATTTTTCTCAAACTTAAGTAAAAACCATTCCACAAACTTGAAAACTTGTTTAAAACAGATACATGAGGGTTTATATGAGTGTGCAAACAGTTATATATCACTAATAATCTTTAAACAATATATTGAAATTTCTAAATAAGCTTGAAAATTGCAAACTGTGAATAAACTTGAAACAACTTTTTCATTAACTTTAAAAAGATTACTGATGATAAAATTAAACCTTGCACTAACTAAAATACAATACTAATACACACTAGAGCTCATATGAGCTTGCATATATATAACGATCCAAAATTAGGTCCTATCTCTCTTCACATGGCTTCTTTTTGATATCTGAGTGTCCCACAGGGTTCCTTGTTGACCAGAGACCAAATCCTAGCCTTTCAATTAGTCTTTGATGAATCCACGCCTTTGATTGCATTTTCCCGCCCTTTTTATTATACAGATCCAAAAGTAGTTACAAGTGGGGGTTCGTGTGGGGAATTAAATGTGGTGGGATTTTTTGGTGAGAGGTATTAATTGGGGGTGGCTCATGGTTGGAAAAAGGTGAGGAGGGGGGGACAATTGGCCTCAAAAACAGGGGAAAGGGATGAAGGGGATGGAGTTGACCGGTCGTTTGACCGGTTTGACTTGTTTGACCGGGGTTTTAAATAAAAAGGGATGGGCCTCGGTGGTTGGGATTGGGCTTGTGTTTGGATTTGGACTTGGGGTGTTTTTTGGGTAATAATAACAAAAAGGGCCCGTTTGGTATTTAGAGTATCACAAGGACCAAATTTGTAATTTGCCAAAAATGCAAGGACTGAAAATGTATATTTCCCAAAGTGCTCCAAAGGACTAATTATGCGAAGTTCCAATATTCCAAGAACCAATTTTAGTATTTTCCATTTTTCAAAATTCCCAGGGACCTATTATGCCATTTTTGAAATCTCAGGGACCAAACGTGTAAATTTTCGAAACTTATGACCAAAGTATCATATTTTGTAATATTTGACTTTCAAAAGCTTGGGTTGACTTTTTCTTTCAAAATAAATGCATAGGGACTATTTTTGACAAGTTTTGAAACTTGGGGGACTGAAACTGCCAATATTGCAAACTTGATCGTTTTTCATTTGTTTTTGCTCATTTTGCTTTTAAGACATATAAAACACAATCCCTGGGATAATTTAAGTATTTTGATGACTTTTTTATTGTTTTTGTATATTTTGGCAGTTTAAATACGACAAAAATGATGAGTGTTTGAGCACTCATCAATCCCCCACACTAAACTATTGCTAGTCCCTAGCAATCTTTTTAGAAAACTTGATGGATTTGAAATCTCTTTACCAAAAGCCATCACTTCTGGAGTAGCCAAATGTTTCGATTCAAATAAGAACTATGGTCCACTTGATAACCATGTGATTTTTAGCAAACCACCAGCTTTCAACGGTTTTTATTTGTCTTTACCAAGAGCCGTTTGCTCCTGGACTAGCCAACTCTTGATGGACCTAGTCAACATCTTGGTGAGCTGATTACCAATTATGGTTTTTCCAACGCATTTACCACAAGCCATAATCTTGCGGGCTAGCCAACTCTTTCACTTTTTAGGATATGGCGAGCTGAGATACCATACAATTTTGGGCAAATTGCAAGCCGTCAACGGATTTGAGATATCTTTACCAAGAGCCGTTTGCTCCTGGATTAGCCAATCCTTTTAACGTTTAGGCATGGCGGACTGATAACTACAAAAATTTTGAAACACAAGTGAATATTTTTTTTAATTTTTGAAATTTTGGCCAAAAACGGGGGTACTAGAAGATATATTTTGATAAAATTCGCTAGAATCCCCCCCCCCCCCCCCCACACACTTAGAAATGAATATTGTCCTCAATATTCAAAGTCCCGGCTATTATGCCGACTCTTTGAACGTAAAAGGGCAACATTACAAGCTAAATGTGGAAACACCAGTTTTTTTTCACTTTATTTGTAACCACAGCAGGGGTGACTCCCCCACACTTAGGGTGAAAACCCTATAAGCATGGTACTGTTTTTGTTTACCGAGTCGCTAGCTTGACTCGACCCCGAATTCATTTGTCCTTGGGGAAGCAAGATGTGGAAGAAACAATCTCCATCAGACTTTCATTCAAGATGTTTGGACAAACATTTGAAGCACGTGAAAGTTCCACACCGATGAGATATAATTCCGGCTTAAGATAGTATAAACTATAAGCGGTGATTCCGGGGTCAAAGATAATGTCTTCATTCCCGAAGGAATGAAGAACAGGAGAAGTCACCCGGTAGGTGAAGAAGGGTAGAAAGATCTTGATGACAATCAAGATAAAGTCATCATCATCAGAAAGAGAATCCATAATTGGTGTATCATGAATCTCATCATTTAAGCTCGTATGATCTAGACATATTATGGGAGGGAGGGTTGGGATTTTGATATCAATCAAATTCTCAAGGTTGAGAATATTTCCCTCCGGGACACAAAGATCATCTTTGTCTAGATCAAAGTAAAAGTTATCATACTCCGGTGGAGATATGATATGAGTGAGTTCACAAGAGAACTCCTCAAAGGTGAATGAATCATATTCGGTGAGAGAAATTTAAGAATGAGAACTGGTACTGCCACTAATATTCTCTCCCATATGATCAAAAGTAAAGGCTTCAAACTCCGGAATAGGATCATCGGAGGAAATATCACTATCCTTTATGGGGATAGGAGATGAAATAGGTTTCTTTTTGAAAGCCTCGATTTTAGAAATGAGGAGATCGACATTCAATAATGTTGCACGAAGTGCTTCATCCTTGATTTCAGTGTCAATCTTATCATTCTCTTCTTCAAAGCTAACTAGTTTAGAAGGTAATTCTTCCATAAAAACGATGTCTCCATAAGATAACGAATCGTCATCAGTAGAATCGGAGAACATCTCAACATGATTAGTCGAGAAGACAAGAGGAGGAGGGATATCACAAATATGATCAAGAATTCCCTGTGACTCTCTTGGGATTGGGACAAGGTTCTCAACACTAGACTTTATGAATTCGTCCGATTCCCTTTCAGGAACAGTGTCAAGATGCTCGTCCCCCATGCTCAGAGAGTGAGTGGGAACCTTGGGTGTGATAAGAGTGGGTTGAGATGGAATCTCAATTGATGGAATTTCATCTGATGAACCTGATGAATCTTTATAAAATTCAAGGATATCAAGGGTATCTTCGTCATCACTGTCATCAGGAATAAAACGGAATCGAGAGCTAGATCTGGCTGCTTTTTCTTTTTCAATTGATTCCCTAATAGATTTTTCATATGCATCTTGGGAATTTATTTTAGCAGCCTGTTCTTCTGCTAACAATTCGTCCATCGATTTTTGGTTTGGATTATCTGGGGTGTGTATGATTCCTTTCAAGTCTTTCACTAAATCCAAAAGATCAAGGAGAAGACTTTGAGGAATTGGCTGAGGTGGAGGTTCGTCATAATACGATGTGTCAAAATTGTTAAAAGGAAATGGATTCCTTGTTTGACAATCGGAGCTGAAGTGTGGACCTCCACAGTAATCACAACAGTAAAACTGATGTGGCTGTGAGTCGTATGTGCTAGAGTTATAATCGTTATCAGGAAACTGCTCATAGACAAGCGTGTTTCCTGATTGACAATCAGAACTGTAGTGTGAACCACCACAATACTCACAACAGTAAAACTGCTGAGTCTCATGGTGTGGTAGCTGATGGAATAAATCAGTCGTGTCATGGTAGGAATAGGGATCTTGGTTATAGACAGACCCGTTTCCGGACTCTACAATGCCACAATTGGGGCAATTCCCACCATTATGAGGATTACCACACCATTGACAAATCAGAAAGTGTGGATGAGACATAGAAAGAATCAAAAGGTTTGGGAGGGTAAGGAATGAAGAATCAAAAGGTTAGGAGGGTAAAGCTGAATATTTTTAGGTTTTTGGATAAAAATTTTGTACAAATAAGAAAGAAAATGTTTTTAGGTTTTTGTGTTCGTTGAAAACTGATTTAAAATGTTTTCGTGAACCATTTTGTTTTTATAAGATAAGAAGATATGAACAAGGATGGTAAATATACAAAGGATTGAATTCCAAAGGCACTAATCAGCAAACCATTTTAGAAAAACGCGCACAACTTCCCCGGCAGCGGTGCCAAATTTTGATTTGCCCTAAACCGTCAACTTATATTGACCAAGGAATGGTCAACAAAGTTAAATAGCCTAGAGTCAATCTCCGGGTAATATAGGAAATCACCAGGTCGTTATACCCCGACGAGGTGTGAAATGTATCTGAGCGCGTTTGTGATCAGGTGATTATTCACAGAAAAGGGTGGTTATGAGAATTATTTGGAAATTATGAACAGAAATAGCTTAGGAAAGCTATATGATTAATTACTGGAATTTAGATTGAGAAGAAATTCCCTAAAACATAAAAACCGTACGTTTGCTGAAAACGTGAACAAACGTACGTAAAATAAAAGTGAGTTAGGTGATCTGGAAAGGCTACTGGTATAAAAATGATATTTTTACAAACCTAATGTTTAAAGAAAATTTTTGTAAAATTAAAATTAATTTTTACACTATTTTTATAATTACTATTAATTAAATACTAATTTCCTATTAAATTTTAATTAACTAAATTAACCTAAAATACAAATAAATATGAAATTAACTTAGAAAAATAAAATTTAAACTTAGAAAAATCTAAAATACTATAAAACTAATTTTAGAACTGAAAATATATTTTTAAGACTTTTTAATTAATTATTACTAATTATTAACTAATTAATAATTACTTTTTAATTATTTAAATTAACCTAAATTCTAATTAATTATGAAATTACACTAGAAAATTGAAAATAAAATTTGGAAAAATTAAAAATAACTAAAAACTAATTTTAAAACTAAATTTATATTTTTCTGATTTTTTAATTAATTAATATTAATTATTAACTTTTTAATAATTATTTAAAACTAATTTAAATTAAGAAAAATACTAAATGATGCAAGAAAAATCTGAGAAAATTACAAAAATTATTTTTATATACCAGAAACCTAGGAAAAATATAAAATTGAAAGCAGCTTATAAATAAGCTGGGGTGATAAGCCAATTGGCTTAAATAGAAGCTATCACTTCTATCAAATTGAGCTTTTTGGGATTTTTCTTTTTCACAACTGTTATTTAACTGATATTAAGAAACTATTGTGAAGGAACTTTGTTTGGATGTCAAGAATAAGCAATTTGAGTAGCTTATTAGATGACAGATGAGCTTTTAAAGCTTATTAGGACTTTTGATTGAATTGAAAAGTTACCAAATGATGTCACAATCACAAATAAGCTTCAAACAGATTGAGTATTACTTAAACTAAGACAAATGAACCAATAAGCACAAGAATTAAGCAGTTAAATAAGCAATAAGCAATCCAAACACCAATCAGTGCATAACATGTCCAAATGGTCACTTATAAGGGCCTGTGGGGTCCACAAGGGGGTCTGGAAGGCCAAACAAAGAAATAAGCCAAAAAGTTGGGGTGATAAGCTATCTAAAAAGTTAGGACTTGGTCACTGGATCTCACAGGTTAGGCCTGGAGGGGGGTTGAAAGATGGGTACAAAAGCTGAGGTATCAGCTTAACTCAGAAAAGGGGGTCAACTTGAGGGCACTAGCAGCCCTACCAAATGGGTACTAATCTACCAAATAAGCTAAGGGTCTTAAAGCCTAGCTTATTGGCTTTCTATTAAGCCAAAAAGCAGGTACTGGGGCCCACTGAGCAGGCCTGTGGGGTCCACTCAAGTTGGGTGAGTGAAACTGAATCCAGTGCACAGGGGAAGTGCTTCCCCTGCAGCTCACTTTGAGCTTATGCACAAGCTAGTAAAAAAATCACAAAAATAAGTTGACCATGGGACTATGTAGTTCAGCTGAGATTTAATTCACCCAAAAAATTTCAAAGTTTGAATCTTAACACACAAATCTATAAAATTCTTGGAAAAACTAGTTTTCTGCCAAATGGTACTTTTTGACTTTTTGATGAAAACTTGATTTTTGACTTTTTTGAACTTTGATTCCTGATTTTTTGACTTATTTAGGTTATATAAGCTACAATAAGCTCAAAATAAGCAAGAACTTATAAATGTGACTTGAAATGAGGCTTATACCTGTCTAACTATCACCTCAGATGGTGTTTAGGCCAAATAAAATGAGATTTTTACTTTTGAGCTTATAACCACTAAAAAGGTACTTGGTTTGGTGTGTTTATACATTAAGTGAGCTCAGTAAACAAGCAACAAACTCTGAGAACAATCACAATGATCCAAACAGTTAAATCCAAACACCCCTTAACTAAACAGATAATTAGCAAACTTGATTCAAACAACTATAAACTACAACCTAATGATCACAACTAGTCTAATTAATGATAATTAACTAAAATAAACAGATATAAGCTGCTAGTACTACTTATTAACTAAAAAGATGGAATTTTGAGCTTACAAAAGCCTTCCAAGCTTGGCAAACCAAGAACCAAGGATCCAAGAACAATCCTATAGGCCCTGCACAGAGCCACTAACCCATGGCCATCCCAAATTCACCATGCTCCATGCTTGTCTCTTTTTCTTTCACAATTTTTTATTTTATTTTTATTTTTTTATTATTTTTTCTATTTTTCTCAAACTTAAGTAAAAAACATTCCACAAACTTGCAAACTTGTTTAAAACAGATACATGAGGGTTTATATGAGTGTGCAAATAGTTATATATCACTAATAATCTTTGAACAATAGATTTTAATTTCTAAATAAGCTTGAAAATTGCAAACTGTGAATAAACATGAAACAACTTTTTCATTAACTTTAAAAAGATTACAGAGGATAAAATTAAACCTTACACTAACTAAAATACAATACTAATACACACTAGGGCTCATATGAGCTTACATATATATAACGATCCAAAATTAGGTCCTATCTCTCTTCACATGGCTTCTTTTTGATATCTGAGTGTCCCACAGGGTTCCTTGTTGACCAGAGACCAAATCCCAGCCTTTCAATTAGTCTTTGATGAATCCACGCCTTTGATTGCATTTTCCCGCCCTTTTTATTATACAGGTCCAAAAGCAGTTACAAGTGGGGGTTGGTGTGGGGAATTAAATGTGGTGGGATTGTTTGGTGAGAGGTATTAATTGGGGGTGGCTCATGATTGGAAAAAGGTGAGGAGGGGGGACAATTGGCTTGAAAAACGGGGGAAAGGGATGAAGGGGATGGAGTTGACCGGTCTTTTGACCGGTTTGACTTTTTTGACCGAGGTTTTAAATAAAAAGGGATGGGCCTGTGTGTTTGGGATTGGGCTTGTTTTTGGATTTGGACTTGGGGTGGTTTTTGGGTAATAATAACAAAAAGGGTCCGTTTGGTATTTAGAGTATCACAAGGACCAAATTTGTAATTTGCCAAAAATGCAAGGACTGAAAATGTATATTTCCCAAAGTGCTCCAAAGGACTAATTATGCCAAGTTCCAATATTCCAAGAACCAATTTTAGTATTTTTCCATTTTTCAAAATTCCCAGGGACCTATTCTGCCATTTTTGAAATCTCAGGGACCAAACATGTATATTTTGGAAACTTATGACCCAAGTATAATATTTTGTAATATTTTACTTTCAAAAGCTTGGGTTGACTTTTTCTTTCAAAATAAATGCAAAGGGACTATTTTTTACAAGTTTTGAAACTTAGGGGACTGAAACTGTCAATATTGCAAACTTGATCGTTTTTCATTTGTTTTTGCTCATTTTGCTTTTAAAACATATAAAACACAATCCCTGGGGTAATTTAAGTATTTTGATGACTTTTTGATTGTTTTTGTATGTTTTGGCAGTTTAAATACGACAAAAATAATGAGTGTTTGAGCACTCATCAGTAGGCCTCTATGGGACCCACAAATAAGGTGAAAGGTGCAAAGTGATGGTTGATCCAATAAGCCACCCTAATAAGCTATTGAGTAAGCTAAAGAACAAAGAGTGGGGCCCACTTATGCAACCTGTGGGACCCTTAGAACTTGGGCAGATGGAATGGGTAACTGGTGTAGGGGAGGCAGTCCCCTTGCAGCTCACTTTAAGCAAATGTGGGTCCCACACAAAAAAATCACAAAAATAAGGTGATTATGGGATTCAAGAGTTCAGCTGAGGGGCTACCATTTCTGAAAAGCTTAAGGCTTGAATCAAAACACACAAATCCCTAAAATTCCTGCAATTTTTGACTTTTCTAAAAACTAGAGAATTTGACTTTTTTTTCTTAACATGAAATTTTGACTTTCATGAAATTATACTGGCCACAATTGATTGATTGATATTTGTTTACTCTAGTGAAATATAGAAGAGAGTTTTGACTTTTTCCCAAAATACCACTTAGTTTTATGACTCAAATGACTTCACTTATCCTATTGTAACATGACTCAACCATTTGTAACAAGTGAAACTTGATGCACAGTGGTGAAATCCTCTTATCCAAACACTCCTTAATGAACATGAGAATGATGTTTTCACTATAATAGATATAATTAAACAAAAAACCTAAGTTCTAAACTAAAATTAAACTCACAAAGACAGAAGCAAACAACAATTAAGGACTAATACCACTGCTAATTCAGTAAAACACAGAATATGGAAAGTTAAAGGCCAAAATGGCTTACTTGGCATCCAAAGCTTGTAACCAACTGAGAACTAAGACCTAGTCACAACCTATTTCTCCCCATGGAGCTCTAAACCATGTTCCTTCACCATATTGCTTTCTTCTTCAACAACTTTGTCCACCAATTGTTGTTTTTTATTTTTTTTTTTATATTTTTCTTTGTATTTTTCTAATTTTTTTGTTTTCTGAGTTTTTTTCCTGGTTTTAAACCTTCAAAGATTTTTCAAATGACTTAATCAAGCTTCTGAGATTAAATTGAGGATAGTTTAAACTAAAACAACAACAATTTCAATAATTGGAAATTTGAAGTGCAAATAAAGAAAACTTTAAAACTAAAGAGGAACTTGAATTAACTTTCAAAATAAGAAGTACAATTGATAACTGAGATAACAAAGATACAAGAAAAGAGATGCCTTCTAGGCTTAAAATGCTTCTCTATTAATACTACTAAGGAGGTAGGTAGGAAAAATAACACTTGTGCATTATTCTTGAGACAACTCAGCCCTAAAGTGCTCTTGGAGACTCTGCGAACAAATCCTCACCATCCAATTGCTCTGAAATCAATCCTAACCCTTCAATGAATTTTTGGCGCCAAAACAGGTTTGAAGGATTACTAAGGTGGCAGTGTTAGGTAGGGGTTGTGAGGGGGGGGAAGGTATAGTGGGATGGGGAGTGGTGAGGGGTACTTTTGAGATCTTGGGAGCATGGTGGAGTGTTGCAGGGGTGATGGTGGTGGTATATCCAGGGGTAAAACGGGAAAAAGGGGAAGGAGGTGAGGGTGTTTGTTTGACCCGTTTTGACTATTGACCAAAATTTGACCCTGATTGTATTATTAGATGTGGGATGGTTTGGGCCTAGGGTAGGTTTTGGGCCAAAAGGTGTTGATTGGTGGACTGTGTTTAGGCTTAGTAGTATTTTAGGATTAGTAATAGGGCCCAAGGATTAAAGTTGTATTTTTCTAATTTTTCAAGGACCAAAACCGTAATTCTGCCAAACTTCTAAACTTCAACAAAGGACTATTCTTGCCAAGTTATGAATTTCCAAGGTCCAATTTGTCATTTTCCTTCAAAGTGTAATTCCCTGGGCTATTTTTGACAACTTTACAAACTTGAGGGACTAAAATTGCCAAACTTTGAAACTTTCCTCCCAGGGACTCAAAGTGTCATTTGATGATTCATGGTGAACTATGTTGACTTTTCTTCATAAAATCACTCCAGGGACCATTTTTGACAATCTCTGAAAGTACAGGGACCAATTTTGCCAATTGTGAACCTCCAGGGGCCAAACTTGTACATTTTTGAAAGCTTTTTACCCAAAGATCATTTGTGATATCTTTTGACTTTTAAGGAACTTGGGTTGACTTTTCTTTTAAAATAAATGCTCAGGGACTAGTTTTAACAACTTTTGAAAGTTGGGGGACTGAAACTGCCAATTATGCAAACTTTGTTCGTTTTTCGTCTGTTTTCAATCATTTTGCATTTGAAACATATAAAACACGATCTTTGGGTTATTTTATGTATTTTGATGCGTTTTTAAGTGTTTTTAAATGTTTTGCAGTTCATATTTGACCAAAAATGATGAGTATTTACACACTCATCAATCCCCCACACTAAACTATTGCTAGTCCCTAGCAATTTTTTGTGAAAATTAATGGATTTGAAGTCTCTTTACCAAAATCCATTACTTCTGGAATAGCCAAATGTTTCGGTTCAAGTAAGAACTATGGTACACTGATAACCATATGATTTTGAGCAAACCATAAGCTTCCAACGGTTTTGATTTGTCTTTACCAAAAGCTGTTTGCTTCTGGACTAGCCAACTCTTGATGGACACAATCAACATCTTGGTAAGTTGATTACCAATTATGGTATTCCACTACCTTTACCACAAGCCATAATCTTGCGGGCTAGCCAACTCTTTTACTTTTTAGGATATGGTGAGTTGAATACCATGCAATTTTTGGCAAATTGTCAACCATAAACGGATTTGAGATATCTTTACCAAGAGTCGTTTGCTCCTGGATTAGCCAGTCCTTATGTTAGACGTGGTGGACTGATAACTTATGTAGTGTAAGTGCAAAGCTCTTCTACTAAAATTTTTTTTTTGGCCAAAACGGGGGTATTATGGCACAAAAGTGATTAAATTCGCGGTTAGGCACTACCATAATACAAGATGAACACATAGGTGATATTGATGTGATGGAAGAGATAGTAGAAAACCCAAGCCCACTAAGTACCCCACAAGTCCTACCATCATTTGAGGCACACACACCGCCCGTGACTTACCCAGAAGAAGTAGAAGAAACTTCAGGAGTTCCGATGGAGGTAGAACCCTTGGACCAGGCACCACTAGAGGATATAGGTTTGAATACTTGTAGTGACAACCTTACTCCTAGTTCTAGGGAATTTCCTAATGTTGATGAACCGGAACCTCAACCTTTACACAACTTTCCATCCTTAGATATACATCTAGGAGACAAAAGAGGAACCGACCCACCCATCAACCAATATTATCCGCGTAGTTTTAGGATGAAGGAAGCTATTCACTCACCCCCTTCACCTCACGTGGCATATTTCTACCCTAAGGGTGTGTATCGCTAGTTCCACCCGCACTTAATTGAAAGTGTAGGGAAAACCTCCCCTATTTCCATTAAATAAGGGTACAGTCAGGCTCGTGACTCTAACAAAAACAAGCGCTTATTGGGAGGCAACCCATGTTTTATGTATTTGTTTGTTTGTTTGTTTGTTTGATTTTATTTGTTTCCGTATGCATGCTTTATTTTTATTGTTTGTGGCTCATGTTTCAAAGTAAAATGTGAAAATGCTTTATTTTGTTTTTAACTTCGTCTTAATTGCATATAAAGGTATTTTGCAAAAGATAAGTGTAAGGGAGATCCAAATTTGTTTATAAGAACGAAATTGAGCATGAACCACAACAATATTAAATGGACATGTGTATTAGTACTTGTTAGAGTCAAATGCTTGTATCGAGTCATAATGATGTTTTGCAGGATTTTCCAGGAAGTAGGACATAAGTTTTTTTAGAAATTTTCCAGAAACTTAACGTAAAGATTTCTGCAGGTCACTTCTGACGGCGTCATGAGTTTACTCTTGACGGCGTCACGTGTAAAAAATCTGGAAATTTTACCGGTTTTGTTTTTCTAACGGAGTCTTAAAGTTTTTGTTGAATTATTAGTTTTATAATCTCCAGGAAATCTGCAAACATCATTCCACAAGCATTATATCTTATTTTGTTTTCTAGGATTTAATAACATATGTAGATTGCCGCCGATTTTATGCGAGGTTGCCTTGTCTGTTTTCTCAGGATTTACAGGTTATGTATGACAAGAAGATGATTTATTTTTCTGGAAGGGAAGCTTTGATTGTTCATTTTCTTGGAGGAAGATTTAACCTGGCCACCTTATTATCCATACCGAGCGAATCAGGGGAGTATTTGATTTCATTTGTTTTACTTATTTCACTTTTACATTCTTTACTTGAACATTGGGGACAATGTTCATCTTAAGTGTAAGGGGAGGGTAAAATAATGATACCTTACAAATACACTTTTGCTTGAGTTTGTTTATTTGATAGTAGATGTGTAATAAAACTATGAGAAATACTTGTTTGTGCAATTTTAGCGCCAAATTTAAATTTTTTTACAACATTTAGGAGTGAAACTTTAGCCATAGCAAGCGTCTCATGGATAGGAGATTGTATGACTAGCACATAACCGTATCATTCAGAAAAATTTTCCACCCAAATATGTGAGGTTTGCCTTTAGATTTGATAGGAAAAGCATCTACTATTAGTGCTTATGAGTGTACCGGTAGCATTTAGATTCTAGAACTTGCGTTAGTGATGCATCTCGAGACCGCTAGTGAGACTACATTCGTGTAGTAGGATTTACTACATGATAAGAGGCATTAGGATCACCCTTGTGTTAAACCCGTGTCATAATTACTTGACCACTTAAGTCATATTACTGGCTAGTTAAGTCAATTAATTTTCCCCATACCCTTAGCGTTGTACTCATTTTTAGTACACGAAACCCCTAGTACACCCCTTCGAGCCTATCTTTTCGTTTCTAACTTTAAGCATCTTACTTAAAGGAAGAATTTGTTACACCCCACTTAAATGTACACCCAAATCGCCTTAGCCTTCCGTGTATGCACTCATCTTTAGTGCATTATTTTTATTTGTTAAACCCTAAGTTAATTATCTAATTGATTACATGGTTGCTAAGTCGAGTCATATCCTTGTACATATTGTTTTGGGACGATTGGGACTCATGGGTAAAGTACTTATTTTATGGAGTAATGGGGAAGAACATCATATATTACCCCCATATGTGCGTTAATCTTAAAAGTACTCCAAGTGTTTTGATTTTCTTAAAAAAAATAGAAAAAGAAAAAGAGAAAAAACATACGGACTACCATCCCTTTTCATTCTATGTTTATTTTATATTTTTCATTTATTAGCTTAAGTCGAGTCTAGTCTTCGCTTAGCAACGCCATATTCTACATGTAATTAACCAAGATTGTTAACTCGCCACCAGTAAAGACTGCCTATATCCAACAAAACCGTGTATTCCATATCCCTACACCTAACGTTACAACCCTTTAAAAGACCTCTTTGATAGTTTATCCTAGGTGCTTACGCCATGTGGTGGAGGTTTGATCCTTTCCCAAGCCTATGGTAATCTATTTTGCTATGACAGGTAGCGAGAGATGTTTTCCATTTCCATAATGTGATATTACTTTATTACACCCGAGAGATGTGAGTATCTAAACACTATTTGTGAGATGCTAGTATATGACCTCCGTGCTTGTCTTTGGTCTTTAGTAGAACGATTATTTGTTGTAATTACTTTTATATTAGTGTTAAATGACCCCTAACATGTATTTTGATTAGAATAAAAGCGCATTTGCTTGAGGACAAGCAAATCTCAAGTGTAAGGGTATATGATAAGGCGAAAAATGAACCACTTTTAGGGGGTCATTTAAGCCCGGAATTGAATTTATTTGATCAAATATCACCCTAAATCGTTCCTTTTGTGATTTTAGGTACTTTGGGAGTGAAATCTGGAAAAGGAAGCAATTCGGACGTTTTTGGAGCATAAAAATGAAGAAAACGCCAAAGACTTAATTTTACATGCTGAGAACAGTACCTGACGGCGTCAAGAGGAAAATCATGACGGCGTCAAGAGTAAAAGTGGTGACGACCCAGTGCAAACCTGACGGCGTCACAACAAGGGCGTCAAGAGTTAATTTTGTGACGGCCTGCATAAGGAGACTACATGACGGCGTCAGACCCAGATCTAGGCAGTCCAAGGAACTATTTGGCGGCGAGATGACGGCGTCAAACATTTTTTCTTGACGCCATCACCTTCTAAACTCTATATATAGTTTTCTATTTTTCATTCATTAGGGAGGAACTTGTGTGGAGAAATCCTAGGGCCGAACTTTGTAAACCCTAGCTCGTATTTTATAGTATTTTCAAGGGTTTTCACCCCATGAATCCTTTCATGTGCTATTAAGATAAGTCTTCTCTTAATTCAATCAATATGTCTATATGTTGGTTGTCTATATCTTGTGCTTGTCTTGATTTCAACATGTTAGGCTAGATCTATCTTGTGTTTGCTTGGATCTAATGAAACCTAGATGTTAATTATGTGTTGATTACTTGTTTATGGTTGTATTGGATGAATGATTTCATTGTTAGGCTTAAGAAAACTGGCAGATCTCCATTGTGTAACATGCTTGAACGTCTTAGGAAACATGAGCCGATGTGTACAAGGTTTTATTGGTTGTATTTAATGCATGAGTAAATTCTAATAATCCCATATTAGGAGCTACTTAGCCGGCTCGACATAGGAGTGAAGTAGGCACTCATAGGATTGGGGAAGTAAGTACGCCAACCCATGAATGGTATTAAGGAATACAATCCGTCATCCACACAACTATAACAAGTAATTAACGTGTAAAAGATATCTAGGGAGTAGTGAAATCTAAGTAAACACATTTCTCCCACATATTGCTCACAACTTTAGTTTAATTTAGTTTATTTTCCTTTCTAGTATTTTATTTTGATTGCATCTTTAGTATTGGGTTAATTGACTAGCAACTAATTCCGCCCAAATCCTTCAAACCCGAGATTTTTACTTGCTTTCTAAAAAAATATAAAAATACAAAAAGAATCATCCTTCATCTCTAGACCTAGTCTTTAGGTTTTCTAATCCTAGCGACACTATTCCTAGCTGAACGATCAATACCCCGGTACTTGTCATTATACTATACTACCTCGATCAGGTACACTGTCTGGTGGGGGTTGTAAGCTTCTCAAGATCCCTTGAGAGGTAAAGCCTGGTGCAAACCCCACGCATCAGATCCCATGTTAGGAGCTTCTTAGCCGGCTCGACATAGGAGTGAAGTAGGCACTCATAGGATTGGGGAAGTAAGTAAGCCACCCCATGAATGGTATTAAGGAATACAATCCGTCATCCACGCAACTATAACAAGTAATTAACGTGTAAAAGATATCTAGGGAGTAGTGAAATCTAAGTAAACACATTTCTCCCACATATTGCTCACACCACTAGTTTAATTTAGTTTATTTTCATTTTTAGTATTTTATTTTGATTGCATCTTTAGTAATTGGGTTAGTTGACTAGCAACTAATTCCGCCCACTCCTTCAAAACCGAGATTTTTTACTTGCTTTTATAAAAACCTAAAAATATAAAAAGAATCATCCCTCATCTCTAGACCTTGTCTTTAGGTTTTCTAATCCTAGCGACACTATTCCCAAGCTGAACGATCAATCCCCCGGTACTTGTCACTATACTATACTACAACGATCAGGTACACTACCTGGTGGGGGTTGTAAGCTTCTCGAGATCCCTCAAGAAGTAAAGCCTGGTGCAATCCCTACGCATCAAGTTTTTTGCGCCGCAGCCTGGGGAATAGTTATTTTCTAGGTTAGGATTTCTTTTTATTAGGTCTACTTGCTAGATTCCTTTCTAGTAGGATTTTATTTTTGTTTTTTAGGTTCTCTTTAGTCTATCTTATTTCTTCGTGTTTTTGTTCGTAACACTCGCCATCCGACATCATGGACGATGGTAACATCTTTGAACCCATCATCCCACCACAACAAGACCACCCACAAAACCCACCACTAGTTAACCAACATCTTAGGCCCCGAACCCTAGAAGAGTACTCCCGACCTAGCCACGAAGGCTATCGAAACACCATTGAGATCACCCAAGGAGCCAATGTGTCTCCCTTGCGATCCGACACCATCCGGTTGGTTCAAAGCGGATGTGCATTCCATGGACTTCGTTCCGAAGATCCAAATCAACATTTCAAGGACTTCCTTAAAATCGTAGACTCTATAGACCTTGATGCTACAACTAGAGAGTCGACCCGATTACACCTATTCCAATTCTCTCTACGTGATCAAGCTAGTCAATGGCTTGAACGTTTACCCGCGGGATCCATCACCTCATGGGATAATCTCACCACTCGTTTCCTTGCTCAATTTTTCCCACCGGGGAGAACTACCAAGCTTAGAAATGATATCCTGATGTTCCAACAACGTCAAGGTGAAACTCTATATGAAGCACGGACTCGATTCAAGGACTTACTCCAAAAAGTCCCTCATCATAGCATAGATCTTTGGCTCCAAGTCCAAATCTTCTATGACCATATCGATCTCTCCACAAGGCGAGCCATTGACCAATCGGCCGGTGGTAAGCTACGTGATCTAAGTGCGGAACAATCATGGGAACTCATAGAAGATCTTTCTCTCTATGACAATGAAAGTTGGAATGATCCCCGTGATTTGAACAAAACGGTCAAGGCAATATCTTTGCCTTCGAACAATTCTAGCACTCCTGACCGTAGGATCATGGAACTTGAGTACCAAGTCAAGTTTCTCATGAAATCTTACAAAGCTCCTAAGCCTTCAAGCCAAGTGAACAAAATCACTTCTTCATGCGAATTATGTAGTGGTCCCCATGACACTCGTGATTGTGTGGAACTCCCCGGAACAGCTTTTGCGGCTACGCATCCTCGCGTACCGACAAAGCGGGAGATAAGTGGTACACTTTCAAACCCGAGCCAAACCCGTATGGTGATTCCTACAACCCTTCTTGGAAAAATCACCCAAACCTTAGGTGGAAACAAAACCAAGCCAATTCCTCCAATCCGCCTAATCGTTACCAACCAAACGGTCCACCCTCCAACCGTACTTTCAACAACAATCCTTCTAACAACTATGGTAGTACTACAATCTTGAAGGATTGATGTCCAAGTTTATGGCATCTTAAGAGGCTCGCATAGCTAGGTTTGAAACCGAATTCAACCAACAACAAACGGAGATGACCAATAAGATTGACAACTTGTTGAAAGCCCTCAACAACCAAGCATTAACTACACCTAGGAAGGACACTAGGGACGCCAATAACAGAATCCAAACTAAGGACCCCTCGTCATCCAAACACGTCCACTTTGTCAATGTTGTCACCATTAAGCCAATAGATAAGGATATAGAAGAAAGTGACAAAGATGAAGTTGAAGTAGAAACCGAGATTAGGGATGAAATTAGGGAAGTTGAGGTTAATAAGGGAGAAGAGTTAGAGGAAGTAGAGACTGTAGAAGAGTACTTTGATAAGTTGCCCACTAAGGAAGAACGGGAATATCATAAGGATTTATTCGATGGCCCCGAGACACCATATATCCTTGGCACACCCCTTATCAAAATAGGAGACCCCTCTAACATCAACATACCATGCAACATTGGGCATATGCATATATGGAAAGCTTATATCGATCCTAGATCTCCTATAAACATCATGATTAGGACTTATTATAATTGGGTAATGAAGAAACAACTTGGTTATAGGATGATGCCCAATAAGAATTTGATAAGTAATTTTGTAGGAAGAGTGAAGAGACTGCATGTGATTGTCGAAAATTTCACTTATGAGATCGATTTTATGATAGTAGAGGATACTCGCCCAGTGATAGATGCTTGCCTAAGCCAAGTAGTGTTCGGAAAACCATTTGTTCAAGCCACTAAGATGAGTTATGATCCGACTTTAGGGATAGTTAGGTTCAAGGAGGAGAATGATGAGATTGCCTACCAAATGCCCTATAAGATTGAGCAGTACCGCCTCCTGTCAAACATAGAAAAGGAACACAAGCAAGCGGCTTATTATAGGAATGATGAGGATAGACGTAGAGGAGTAGAGTATGTGATGAATAGGATGCTTGGTTTCTACAAAGAATGCTTGCAACTAGGTCCGGAATACAAAACTGGTATAGGAGATGACCTAGAGAGTGAAACCAACGATGAGGTCACGTAGTAACCCATAACCTTGAGTCTAGCTACAAGACTCGTAAAAAAAGAAAAACGCTTCTTGGGAGGCAACTCATGTTTTGTGTGATTTTTATTTTGTTTGTTTGTTATTTGCTTCCGTATACATGCTTTATTTTTATTGTTGGTAGATCACGTTTCAGAACTAAAATAGTGAAAATACTTTACTCTATTGTTTGGCTTAGTCTTAACTTCATCCAAAGGTATTTCGCAAAAGATAAGTGTAAGGGGAAACCCCAAATATGTTTTTAAGAAACAAAACCGATCATGATTCTCCACAATATTAAGTGAACGTGTATATTCGTATTTGTTTGAGTCAAATGCTTGTATCGAGTCATAATGATGTTTTGCAGGATTTTCCGAGAAGTAGGACGAAGTGTTTCCAGAAATTTTCTGGAAACTTAACATAAGAATTTCTGCAGGTCACTTCTGACGGCGTCACGAGTTTACTCTTGACGGCGTCACGTGTAAAATTCTGGAAATTTTACCAGTTTTGTTTTTCTAACGGAGTCTTCAAGTTTTTGTTGAATCTTTAGTTTTATAATCTCCAGGAAATCTCCAAACATCATTCCACAAGCATTATATCTTATTTTGTTTTCTAGGATTTGTTAGCATATATAGATTGCCGCCGATTTTACGCGAGGTTGCCTTGTCTGTCTTCTCAGGTTTTACAGGTTATGTATGACAAGAAGATGATTTATATTCTGGAAGGGAAGCTTTGATTGTTCATTTTCTTGGAGGAAGATCTAACCTGGCCACCTTATTATCCATACCGAGCGAATCAGGGGAGTATTTGATTTCATTCTTTTTACTTATTTCACTTTTACATTCTTTACTTGAACATTGAGGACAATGTTCATCCTAAGTGTAAGGGGAGGGTAAAATGATGATACCTTACAGATACACTTTCGCTTGAGTTTGTTTGTTTGATGGTAGATGTGTAATAAAACTATGAGAAATACTTGTTAGTTTACATTCTTTACTTGAACATTGAGGACAATGTTCATCCTAAGTGTAAGGGGAGGGTAAAATGATGATACTTTACTAATACACTTTCGCTTGAGTTTGTTTGTTTGATGGTAGATGTGTAATAAAACTATGAGAAATACTTGTTAGTGCAATTTTAGCGCCAAATTTAAAATTTTTTACAACATTTAGGAGTGAAACTTTAGCCATAGCAAGCGTCTCATGGATAGGAGATTGTATGACTAGCACATAACCGTACCATACATTCAGAAAAATTTTCCACCCAAATATGTGAGGTTCGCCTTTAGATTTGATAGGAAAAGCATTTACTATTAGTGCTTATGAGTGTACCGGTAGCATTTAGATTCAAAAACTTGCGTTAGTGATGCATCCCGAGACCGCTAGTGAGACTACATTCGTGTAGTAGGATTTACTACATGATAAGAGGCATTAGGATCACCCTTGTATTAAACCCGTATCATAATTACTTGACCATTTAAGTCATATTACTTGGCTAGTAAAGTCAATTAATTTTTCCCACACCTTAGCGTTGTACTCATTTTTAGTACACGATACCCCTAGTACACCTCTTCGAGCCTATCTTTTCTAGCCAAGTAATTTGTTACACCCCACTTAAATGTACACCCAAATCGCCTTAGCCTTCCGTGTATGCACTCATATTTAGTGCATTATTGTTATTTGTTAAACCCTTAGTTAATTATCTAATTGATTACATGGTTGCTAAGTCGAGTCATATCCTTGTACATATTGTTTTGGGATGATTGGGACTCATGGGTAAAGTACTTATTTTATGGAGTAATGGGGAAGAACATCTTACCCCCGTATGTACGTTAATCTTAAAAGTACTCCAAGTGTTTTGACTATCTTAATTCGAGTCATTAGATTAGTTTATTGTAAAGTATTTAAAAATTCAAGTGTAAGGGGAATGTTCATTCCCTATGATGTTTTATTTTGGATGGTAGGGTAAGAGTGTATGCAAAAAAAAAAAAAAAAAAAAAAAAAAAAAAAAAAAAAAAAAAAAAAAATCCAAAAAATCAAGAAAAAGAAAAAAAAATAGAAAAAGAAAAGAGAAAAAAACATACGGACTACCATCCCGTTTCATTCTATGTTTATTTTATGTTTTTTGTTATTTTTCATTTATTAGCTTAAGTCGAGTCTAGTCTTGGCTTAGCAACGCTATATTGTACATGTAATTAACCAAGATTGTTAACTCGCCACCAGTAAAAACTGCCTATATCCAACAAAACCGTGTATTCCATATCCCTACACCTAACGTTACAACCCTTTAAAAGACCTCTTTGATAGTTTATCCTAGGTGCTTACGCCATGTGGTGGAGGTTTGATCCTTTCCCAAGCCTATGGTAATCTATTACCTATGACAGGTAGTGAGAGATGTTTTCCATTTCCATATTGTGATATTACTTTATTACACCAGAGAGATGTGAGTATCTAAACACTATTTGTGAGGTGCTAGTGTATGACCTCCGTGCTTGTCTTTGGTCTTTAGTAGAACGATTATTTGTTGTAATTACTTTTATATTAGTGTTAAATGACCCCTAACTTATATTTTGACTAGAATAAAAGCGCATTTGCTTGAGGACAAGCAAATCTCAAGTGTAAGGGTATATGATGAGGCAAAAAATGAACCGTTCTTAGGGGGTCATTTAAGCCCGGAATTGAATTTATTTGACCAAATATTGCCCTAAATCGTTCCTTTTGTGATTTTAGGTACTTTGGGAGTGAATTCTGGAAAATGAAGCATTTTGGACGTTTTTGGAGCATGAAAGTAAAGAAAACGACAAAGACTTAATTTTCCATGCTGAGAACAGTACCTGACGGCGTCAAGAAGGAAATTGTGACGGCGTCAGGAGTAAAATCCATGACGAATCAGAGAAAACCTGAAGGCGTCAAGAGAAGGGCGTCAAGAGTAATTTTGGTGACGGCCTGCAAAAGGAATACACGTGACAGCATCAAACCCAGATCTAGGCAGTCCGAGAATTTATTTGGCAGCGAGATGACGGCGTCAGACATTTACTCTTGACGCCGTCAGATCACAAAATCTATATATACTTTTCTATTTTTCATTCATTAAGAGAGGAACTTGTGTGGAGAATACTAGGGTCGAACCTAATAAACCCTAGGTCGTTTGTAACAGTATTTTCAAGGGTTTTCACCCCTTGAAACCATTCATGTTCAATTAAGATAAGTCCTCTTTCAATTCATTAAATATGTCTATGTGTTGTTTGAATATATCTTATGCTTGTCTTGATTTCAACATGCTAGGCTAGATCTTTCATGTGTTTGCTTAGATGTAATGAAACCTAGATATTGATTATAGGTTGACTGCTTGTTTATAGTTGTAATGGATGAATGATTTCAATGTTAGGCTTAAGAAAACTGGCAGATCTCCATTGTGTAACTTGCTTGAATGTCTTAAGAAACATGAACCGATGTGTACTAGGTTTTTATGATTGTATTTAATGCATGAGCGAATTCTACTGATCCCATGTTAGGAGCTTCTTAGCCGGCTCGACATAGGAGTGAAGTAGGAGGTTATAGGATTAGGGAAGTAAGTACGCCACCCCATGAATGGTATTAAGGAATACAATCTGTCATCCACGCAACTGTAACAAGTAATTAACCTGTAAAAGATATCTAGGGAGTAGTGAAATCTAAGTAAACACAATTCTCCCATATATTGCTCATGCCACTAGTTTAATTTAGTTTATTTTCATTTTTAGTATTTTATTTTGATTGCATCTTTAGTAATTGGGTTAGTTGACTAGCAACTAATTCCGCCCACTCCTTCAAAACCGAGATTTTTTACTTGCTTTTATAAAAACCTAAAAATACAAAAAGAATCATCCCTCATCTCTAGACCTAGTCTTTAGATTTTCTAATCCTAGCGACACTATTCCCAAGCTGAACGATCAATCCCCCGGTACTTGTCACTATACTATACTACAACGATCAGGTACACTGCCTGGTGGGGGTTGTAAGCTTCTCGAGATCCATTGAGAGGTAAAGCCTGGTGCAATCCCTACGCATCATGTTTCGAGAGGAAACGTTTCATTTATTTCCTTTTTCTCAAGGACACTTTGATGCTGGTTTTCCAATCGGGAAAGATGGTCAGCAGTGAGGTTCTCGGCTCCTTTTTTATCACGAATAATGATATCGAATTCTTGTAGGAGGAGAACCCAACGGAGCAATCTCGGCTTTGCATCTTGCTTGGCATAGAGATATTTGAGATCCGAGTGATCCGTGTACACTATGCATTTAGTCAAGATCAAGTATGTCCGAAACTTCTCAAACGCATACACCACGGCTAGTAATTCTTTTTCCGTTGTGGTGTAGTGAGCTTGAGCTTCGGTCAAGGTTTTGCTTGCATAATGAATCAGCTGAAAGTGTTTGGTTTTTCGTTGCCCCAAGACCGCACCTATGGCAAAGTCACTTGCATCACACATAAGTTCGAAAGGTAGGTCCAATCGGGGGAAACTAGAATTGGTGCCTCGGTAAGCTTTTTCTTGAGAGTTTGAAAAGCTTTGATGCACTCATCAAAAAAGACAAACGGAGTCTCTTTTTCAAGAAGTCGGGTCATAGGCCTAGCTATCTTTGAGAAATCTTGAATGAATCTACGATAGAAGCCGGCATGACCCAGAAAACTCCGAACACCTTTAACAGTTGTGGGAGGAGGAAGTTTAGCAATGACATCGATTTTAGCTTTATCAACCTCAATCCCGCTCTTAGAGATCTTATGGCCAAGGACAATTCCTTCATTGACCATGAAATGAATTTTCTCCCAATTTAGACTAAGATTGGTATCTTCACATCTTTGAAGCATTTTGTCTAAATTGGTGAGATATGATTCGAATGAATTCCCAACGACCGAAAAATCATCCATGAAGACCTCCATTGTTTTCTTGATCATGTCGTGAAAAATGGCCATCATGCATCTTTGAAACGTGCCCAGAGCATTGCACAAGCCAAAAGGCATGCGTCGATAAGCAAATGTTCCATATGGACACGTAAAAGTTATTTTCTCTTGATTTTGAGGGTCGATGGTAATTTGGAAATAACCCGAAAAACCGTCAAGGAAACAATAGTATTCGTTTCCCGCCAATCTTTCGAGCATTTGATCCATGAAAGGTAGAGGAAAGTGGTCTTTGCGGGTGGCGTCATTCAACTTTCGATAGTCAATGCAAACGCGCCAACCCGTTACCAATCGAGTAGGAATCAACTCATTATCATCATTTTTAACAACCGTTATACCACCCTTCTTGGGCACACAATGAATGGGACTCACCCAAGGACTATTCGAGATAGGGTAAATCAAACCGGCATCAAGAAGTTTTATGACTTCTTGTTTGATAACCTCGTGGATTTTTGGATTTACCCTTCTTTGTTGTTGAACCGTCGGTTTAACGTCATCCTCCATCAAAATCTTGTGCATACAAAATTCCGGGTTAATACCCTTGATGTCGGAAAGTCTCCAAGCAATGGCTCGCTTGTGTGACTTTAAAACCTTGAGGAGAGCGGCTTTGTTTTCCTCATTCAAGTCTTTAGCAATAATGACGGGAAACTTATCGTCTCCCATAAAAAATGCATACTTAAGATGAGGCGGTAGGTCCTTGAGTTCGACCTCAGGAAAGTCATCAGTTTTTTCAACATTTTTGACTTCCTCGTTATGAAGTTCTTTTGGAGGAAGAGGGGGTGAAGGATCTTCATTCAACAATTTTTCAAGCATAAGTATATCCCCCTCGGAATCAAGATAGTTACTATCAAACTCGTGTGACATTGAGCTATCTTGGGAAAGAAAAGTATCGACCTCTTCCAAAAGAAAGTCACTTCCCTCAAATGGAGTGAGAGAAGGGGAAGAGTCGGCTATGATTGGTGTAGTAAAAGGAGTGGGATTGCCACTCGAAGAAAAACCGAGAACTTCTTGAGAGTACTCCTCAAATGCAACATCAATGACATCAATTCGGTTAACCGATTCAGAGTCAAAATTTGAGGAGTACCTTGAAGTTTGATCAAGGTTAAAAGTAACCGCTTCATTACCAACACGTAGAGTGATCTCTTGTTCAAAAACGTCAATAAGAGCACGACCCGTTCTTAGGAATCCTCTTCCAAGAATGAGAGGAACTCTTTGATCCGCATCAGACTCAACAACTACAAAGTCAGCAGGGAAATGGAACTTTCCTACTTTCACGAACACATCTTCGGCAATGCCGAGTGGACGAGTGATGGAACGAGCCGCAAGCTCGAGAGACATGCATGTAGGAGTAAGTTCGGGAAGTGAAAGTTTCCTCCACACTGAATGAGGCATTAGGTTGATGCTAGAGCCAAGATCGGCCAAGGCGAAGCATTCAACCATTCCTGGAAAAACACAAGGAATAAGAAATTTTCCAGGATCTCCGAACTTCTCGGGAAGCTTCTTTAGTATAACTGCGGAGCAATTCTCATTCAGTGGAGTCTTAGCCATTTCAAATAACTTTTCCTTGTTGCTTTACAAGTTTTTGATGGTCGATGCAAATTTGGGCATTAACATGATAGCATCCGCAAAGCTTATGTCAAAATGTAATTCTTGGAAGATTTGCAAGAACTTGTCCATTTGGTGACTAGCCTTTTCATGGAGCTTTTGATCGTTTAAACATGATGGATAAGGTATTGAAGCTTTGGATTGAACGGGATTTTCCGGGGGTTCAAAAACAACTCCCGGTTTGGATTTGGTTTTTGAGACAACTTGAGGTTGGATGTGTGCGGTACTTTATGGACTAGTAATTTGCACTTTGTCCTTTGTCGCCTCAGGTTCATGTTCCACTACCTTTGGAGGAGAAGTAGAAGAGGTAGTAGGAATCGTGGGTCCATTATAAGAAACACCACTACGGGTTGTGATCGCCTTTACATCGCCCTTCGGGTTGGCGATCGTGTTGCTAGGTAGCGTTCCCGATCCCGAAGGTCGATCATTTAAAGACTTCTTTAGTTCAGAAATTTGAGTGATCAACAACCTGTTTGTTTCTTCTTGAGCTTTCATGAATTGTTTCAAAACCTCATCGGATGATTATTGAGGTTGAACAACGGATTGGTTTTGATTTTGAAAATTTGGAGCTCGGTTGTTTTGATTGAAAGCTTGGTTTTGAAAATTTCCTTGGTTTTGATTACCATTACCATGAAAATTGTTTCCATGATTACCATAACCTTGATTACCATAACCTTGATTTCGATTCAAGTTTCCTTGATTTTGAAACCCTTGATTGAAATTCCCTTGGTTTTCAAAAACCTTGATTCATTCGATTTTGGTTTTGGTTACGGTTTTGGGCATTTTGGTTTGGATTGAAACTTTGGTTTTGGTTTTGATTGAACCCAGGTTGTCCAAGGAAATTGTTAGAACGGTAGCTGAGAAGATTACAGTCCCCTTGCGGTTAGTGAACATTATCTCCCGTATTGTAGGAACTTTGAGCAGCATATACGTTCTCTTGAGTGTGGCCACCGACGGCAGGACACTCGGAATAAGAATGTGGACCTCCACAAGTTTCACAACTTTGAGCTACGACTTTGACTTATTGGTTTTGGATGGTTTGATTCATCCTTAACATAGCCGTAGATAAGTCATCAAGCTTCTTTATGAGAGTCGCTATTTCATTGGATGCTAGAGTGATAGATCTACATGACTCGTTTCTCTTGGCTGAGGAATCCCAAAAATTATGGTGAGCGGTCATGTTTTCAATGAGATCATAACACTTTTCGGGTCTCCTTTTCATAAAGGTACCACCCGCAGCAGCATTGATTGTATCTCGGTGTCTCAATGTCAACCCATTATAGAAGGTATCTATTTGAGTTACTAGCAAGATATTATGATTAGGACATCGAAGGGCATCATCGGTGACACCATTTTGTTTCATGCTTTGTGATGGATCTAAACACCTTTAACTTGTGTTAGATTGATACTTTGAATTATATCACTAAGTATGCGGAATCTACTTAGTAACACTTAGAAGATTGATTATGAGTAAGACAGTTGTATAAGAACAATGTATATAAACAAACTATTAGCTCCAATATTATTAATGATAATAATACGAGTGATATTGATATCACTAGGGTTACACCTTGAAGCTCTAGAAACGTATAAGAGTTATATGACAACTTGTATATCTAACCCTTAACCTAGGATCTCCTTTTATAGCACAAGGAGTCCTCTTCTACAAGATAAGTGTGAAAAGCTTATTTTAAAAGCTTTTACTTCTAAACAATAAGCTTTTGCTGATCGTTTACGAGCTCTAGGATGTTAAGCCTTTGATTTAGGATTTTGGCTATGAAAAGCACAATGATAATATTGACGGAATATTCTAATGAAAGAAACAATACTATCACAACAAGGTTTTGCCAACTTTTCCGTTTGTTATTCCAACTAGCCCCAATGCTATGTGATCAAGTATAGCACGGTTTACATCTCAGGGATCAAAGATCCTTGAGGCTAAACAAACCTAACAACAACAGACCCCTTGTCTGATGTTCATCAGACCCCTCATCTGATGTTCCCACACACACTCTTTTAGGTGCTTTACATTTTAACACACTTGGTGTTATTGTAATTTCTAAGTACGAAGCACCATGGAGGTGACGTTCACTTTGTTTCACTGTGAAGCATGCACTCACCACCACACTGTCTAAAGGGGTGTGATCTTCCTTTTATAACATAAGGAGATCATTACAAAATTGATAAGTCTTTGTCATCTACTATCTAGCTTATGACTAGGATGTCAAGTCATCTAAGATACAACACGTATCTATGTTTACAACTCACTTGGAGTGTTCAATTTGATGACTTATGAAAGATATTATCTAAATGATATACTTGACTTTTATGCACATAAATATCTTCTTTCATCCTTTTCCATTTGGTAGTATGACTCATTGATCCAGCAGCAGTGTCATTCAGCAGAATCTATCAGCAGAATCTTTGCTCTTCAGCAGAATCCATCAGTGGAACTATTTTGCTCTTCAGCAGAATCTTTGCTCTTCAGCAGGAATGCACTTAGCGTATTTTGTTTTATCAATTCTTCTTGTTTCATTCTTCTTGTTTATGATCATCAAATCTATTAAATCTATGGAATATTTAATTCCTTACAATCTTCCCCTATTTGATGATTACAAAACAAAAACATTCTTGTACGAATTTCCCTAGACGAAGTAGAGAAATTGAGATAACTAAATCTCACCATGAATGAAACTTATACTGTCTTCCCCTTAATTTATGCTATCCACTACATCTCTTCCCCTTTTTGTTATCAACAAATAGGAAATTACAAATATGATCTTTACAACTACGAACTAATATTACACATCCAATCTATCCTTCTAATATCTCAAATTACCCTCCATTAAGCTTTCCGCACTAAAAATGAACTTGAGACATCAAAATTTTAAACCATCAGTAGCAATACTAATCAACAATAATAAGAATCAATAATTTTCCCTTGTGGTGATGCACATAAATGGTTATACATCTGAACATTTAAGCTTCCCCTGAAACCCATATGTTAACCATTTGAATCTTCCATTCTGTAGGCTTTTATGACTGATGAAGAAAAACCAACCATTACCAACTTGATGATGAAACAGAATAAACCAACCTTGTATCTTATGTCTTGTACTAAAACTGACTTCGAACGTATACCCATCTTCGATGTATAGGGAGACCTCAATCTCTTGACAATAAACTCATCTTCTATGAGACACTGAGCACTTCAACGTTACTCCTTTAAGTGTTTGTCAATTCGTAGTCACTTGAACGAACGAACAAGTTACCTTCTTAACAAAAGGTATGATAAAACACAACTTTGAAAAATTCAACCTCAACTTCAAATAAGCAACAAATGACCTTTTTCACCAATAATAAATTGATAAACAAGCCTTTAAACCTTTTAAGAACCAACTCTCTTCTGTGTGTGATTCTTCCCCTTTGTGTGTGTAAAAGCAGAAACTTCCATATGAACGTCATCAAACCTTAATGAGCAAACAACCAGTTCGTCCTTTTTTTTTTTTTTAAGTATAAAGACGACACTTTTTAGACTTTAGTGACACTTTTTAGAGTCACTAACCTGTTTTATGCTCTATGATCAACAAATTTTCAATTTTGATCAATATAAGGTTTATCAAATAAACTATATTCAACATTCATATCGAACCCCAGAAAAATTCAAACTTCAGAAACACCTATGCAGCAGTTTTCAAAAATTTATACCTGATAATATAGAGCTCAGATTGAAGATCCCTTTGGTGAGAATATACCTTGATATATGTAGAATCTCCATAAAAAATTTCAGCCCGATCCAACGGTTAACGAAGGATTTATCGCCCTTTGAAAACAGCCCTGCAGTGAGTTACGAAAATATGAATCAGTTTCGAATTTTTCTTGTTTTTCTGCATTCTTCGACAAACCAAAACCTTTTAATATCCTATATCGAGAGCCCCTTGCTCTGATACCAATTGTGAAAAGCTTATTTCACCAACTGTGAAAAGCTTATTTTAAAAGCTTTTACTTCTAAACAATAAGCTTTTGCTGATCGTTTATGAGCTCTAGGATGTTAAGCCTTTGATTTAGGATTTTGGCTATGAAAAGCACAATGATAATATTGACGGATTATTCTAATGAAAGAAACAATACTATCACAACAAGGTTTTGCCAACTTTTCCGTTTGTTATTCCAACTAGCCCCAATGCTATGTGATCAAGTATAGCACGGTTTACATCTAACAGGGATCAAAGATCCTTGAGGCTAAACAAACCTAACAACAACAGACCCCTTGTCTGATGTTCATCAGACCCCTCATCTGATGTTCCCACACACACTCTTTTAGGTGCTTTACATTTTAACACACTTGGTGTTATTGTAATTTCTAAGTACGAAGCACCATGGAGGTGACGTTCACTTTGTTTCACTGTGAAGCATGCACTCACCACCACTATCTAAAGGGGTGTGATCTTCCTTTTATAACATAAGGAGATCATTACAAAATTGATAAGTCTTTGTCATCTACTATCTAGCTTATGACTAGGATGTCAAGTCATCTAAGATACAACATGTATCTATGTTTACAACTCACTTGGAGTGTTCAATTTGATGACTTATGAAAGATATTATCTAAAAGATATACTTGACTTTTATGCACATAAATATCTTCTTTCATCCTTTTCCATTTGGTAGTATGACTCATTGATCCAGCAGCAGTGTCATTCAGCAGAATCTATCAGCAGAATCTTTGCTCTTCTGCAGAATCCATCAGTGGAATTATTTTTATTCTTCTGATATTTAATTCCTAACAATCCTCCCCTAAACATGTGAATCACATTCAAACATGTTTTCCTGAATTAAATGAGGACTTTGTGAAGATCTTTCAAACACTTTATTTTCAGACTGGTTGATCTGAACTTTCTTTTCTTCTGAGTGAATGAAATTATCTTTCTCTGGAACACATCTGCTTTCTGATCGTTGCTCCATTCTTGGACTAAAAGATGGTGCAATCTTCCTTTGATTTTAACAAGATATCATCTATCAATTTGCCTTTGCAAGTGATGAACAAACGTAGTGAACTGAAATTGAATCTTTTCAACTTTTGACCTAGATAGAACTTTCTCCTTTGAAATGCTTCATCTCTTCTGAATACAACATTAAAGAATGTTCTTGTCATTTTCAACCTCTATGTCATTATCTTGTATGATCTTGTCTTTTCTTTTGGTTAATCTTCCTTAAACTGGGCTTGTATTTCCTCCCCTGAGATGTTTGTTTCCTCCCCTGAGATTCAAATAACATCTTATATTCATATCCTCCCCTTGTTTGAAAGATTTTCTCACAATCATAACATCATCATCTGATCTAGCATTGTTCCATGTTTTCAGACAATTTGTACATAAAGCCATCAATTCCTTAAGAGTTTAAGATTCTGCCCTCATCACTTCTAGGTGTGTTAACTCCTATGAGAGGTGATTCAATGGACGTTTTTGACTCATGGTCCATCTGATGATGGTTTTTAAAGTCATCTTTTTAAAAAAAAATCCTTTTAAGAAACTTTTGCCTTAGCAGTATGTATATGATTTTATTATGAAAAATCATACTGCTTACAACCATTTTGAAGGGATTAAGTGTGTAACAGACACTTAGTCAAAATTTCGGTTTAAAGCAACCTTTGGTTGTGTGAGAACCAATGTTTTCAGTTATAAATAACCGCCTGTGTATAGATAAACCTATTCAAAAGGCTTTCTTTACAGGGTTTCCAGCTCGTGGCATTTGTTACCTCTAACACAACTGTTAGATTCACTGTTGTTCGCTGTTCTTTCTATCAGATATCCGTAGATTAGTCACATTATACTTGAGAGTATAAAATGATAGAAAGTGAGTTGTATCAGTTATTAACTGATCAACTAATTTATCAATTCAATGTGAAACATCATAATCAGATTTCAAGAAAGAAGTTTTAAGGAGTTTTGAAGTCCCAAACTTTTTCTATCATGAACCTATTATATCAGCAGCAATGATCAGCTTTCAGCAGCAATGATCAGCAGCTTTGATCAACAGATTTCACTTGAAATAACCTTTCAGCTTAAACATTCATACCTGAAATTGTTAGTCTAAAACCAAAAGAACAAAGTACAAAGTACTTGCCTTGAATTAGAATAATGTATAGGACTAACTGTATGAATAACTTCAAATATTGTTAATAGTAGTCTTAAATAACAAAGTTAGATGCATTAACAAAATCTATATACAAGAACACATTATATTGAAAAATTTAAAGATTAAGCATTCCAATACTTGCTACCAAGTACTGAAATCTACCAACATCAAAAGCTTTGGTAAGAAGATCTGCAAAGTTTTGATCTGAAGCGATTTTCATTACTTGAATTAACCTTTTCTCATTGCAATCTCTTATAAAATGATGTCTTATTTCAATGTGTTTTGTTTTAGAATGTTGCACTGGATTTTTAATAATGCAAATTGTACTACTATTATCAATATGTATAATGGTATGTAAGAAATTGTACCCATAATCAAGAAGTTGGTTTTGAAGCCATAGAACTTGACCACAGCAACTTGCAGCAGCTATATATTCAGCTTCAGTTGTTGAATTTGCCACAATTGTTTGCTTCTTACACTGCCATGAGATAAGTCTGCATCCAAGGAATTGACATCCTCCGGTTGTTGACTTTCTGTCCAAGCTTTACCAGTAATCTTTCCACCAATTCCTCCTCCAAAGGTAACATATCCACCATCAATTGATTGAAAGTTGGAAAGATAAGACATGTTGCCTGTCATGTGCCTTGAACATCCACTATCTGAATATCCTTGATCTTCATGATCTGTTGGTGAATGTCCCTGCACAAAATAAAAGAATTAGTTTTCTTTGGGGATCCAAGCCAACACTGACTTGGATCTGCCTCTTGCATCAATGAAATATAATCTCTTGAGGACTGTTGATGCAACATTGGATTTAAGAATCCAACATGCTGAGGCCTTAACAGCATTTGCCCTGTTACCCTTAGCAGCAGTATGCTTAGCAGAGGAAACTGCTAGCTTTGAAGTTGAACCCTTTGGTCTCCAAACTTGTTTTTGGACCACTGCTTTTGTTTGAATGGGCCTTTGAACAATATTAGATGCATGTTTGAAAGTTGTTTTTGCACCCTTAATTGTTGATTTTGGGTAAACAATCATATATGGTTTTTCAGCAGAAACCATTTTCCTTTCAGCAGGAACAGTTTTTGTGACTGTTTTGGGTTTTGATCTTTTAGAATTAGAGTGAAAATGAGATTTAGGTGTTTGCCTTTTGTAGTTCACTCTATTACTTTCATACCCGGATACCCATTGGTTGCAAAAAGCTGCAAGATGGTCAAAACTACCACAAATGAAACAAGTTTTATTGTGAAAAGCAAAGTCATCACCTAGTTGGTAAGACTTGAGGTTATTCCAATTTCTTTGGTTACCTCTGGGCTTGTTTGTGGTTCTATATTGTTCACAATATCTAACTGGTTGCCTAACATATTTTTCATTGGTCTTAGGCCTATCAGTATTGTGTTTGACTATCTTAGGAACTCTTGTTCTGGCTTTCTTAACCACTTCAGGTTTAGACATAACCTGTTTATTTACAAAGGACACCTTGTCCTGAAAAAGTAATGTTTTACATGAACATTTGCTTTCTTTCTTAGGCTCATCAGCTACTATGTTAGAGTTTGGTTGAACTCCATATTGTAACTTAGGTAGCTGAAATTCAGGTAATCCTGAATGTTCTAGGTCTATCCCTGGGGGTTTTGGGATACCTCTATAGGGAGGTGGGGTTGTATTATATCCTAATCCTGACTTAACTTTATTATTCACTTGACTGTCTATTATTTTGGTTACATTTTTAGAAGCATGTTCAAGCTTCTCTACAGTCAATTGAATGTTTTCTTTTTCAGTCTTAACCCTATCCAATGCTTCTTTTAAAGCCTCAATGATTTGATCTTTAAATAGATTTTCATTTTCAAGTAAAGTTTTAGCATCAGTAAAGGTAAGTTCATTCTTTTTATAGTATAGGATTTGCCTCTCTATAGATTCTAAACCACATTTATGATTGAAAAGATCTTGATCAGTTTTGGCTAGCTGAAGGACGTTGAAAAGCTTATTTTAAAAGCTTTTACTGATCGTTTATGAGCTCTAGGCTGTTAAGCCTTTGATCTAGGATTTTGTCTATGAAAAGCACGACGATAATATTGACGGAATATTCTATGAAAGAAACAATACTATCACAACAAGGTTTTGCCAACTTTTCACCGTTTGTTTATTCCATATGCCCCAATACTACTTGATCAACAGTAGTACGTGTTATCTACACTATAACAAGGGATCAAAGATCCTTGAGGCTAAACAAACCTAACAACAACAGACCCCTTGTCTGATGTTCATCAGACCCCTTATCTGATGTTCCCACACACACTCTTTTAGGTGCTTTACATTTTAACACACTTGGTGTTATTGTAATTTCGAAGTACGAAGCACCATGGAGGTGACGTTCACTTTGTTTCACTGTGAAGCATGCACTCACCACCACTATCTAAAGGGGTGTGATCTTCCTTTTATAACATAAGGAGATCATTACAAAATTGATAAGTCTTTTTCATCTACTATCTAGCTTATGACTAGGATGTCAAGTCATCTAAGATACAACACGTATCTATGTTTACAACTCACTTGGAGTGTTCAATTTGATGACTTATGAAAGATATTATCTAAAAGATATACTTGACTTTTATGCACATAAATATCTTCTTTCATCCTTTTCCATTTGGTAGTATGACTCATTGATCCAGCAGCAGTGTCATTCAGCAGAATCTTTGCTCTTCAGCAGAATCCATCAGTGGAACTATTTTGATTCTTCTGATATTTAATTCCTAACAATCCTCCCCTAAACATGTGAATCACATTCAAACATGTTTTCCTGAATTAAATGAGGACTTTGTGAAGATCTTTCAAACACTTTATTTTCAGACTGGTTGATCTGAACTTTCTTTTCTTCTGAGTGAATGAAATTATCTTTCTCTGGAACACATCTGCTTTCTGATCGTTGCTCCATTCTTGGACTAAAAGATGGTGCAATCTTCCTTTGATTTTAACAAGATATCATCTATCAATTTGCCTTTGCAAGTGATGAACAAACGTAGTGAACTGAAATTGAATCTTTTCAACTTTTGACCTAGATAGAACTTTCTCCTTTGAAATGCTTCATCTCTTCTGAATACAACATTAAAGAATGTTCTTGTCATTTTCAACCTCTATGTCATTATCTTGTATGATCTTGTCTTTTCTTTTGGTTAATCTTCCTTAAACTGGGCTTGTATTTCCTCCCCTGAGATGTTTGTTTCCTCCCCTGAGATTCAAATAACATCTTATATTCATATCCTCCCCTTGTTTGAAAGATTTTCTCACAATCATAACATCATCATCTGATCTAACATTGTTCCATGTTTTCAGACAATTTGTACATAAAGCCATCAATTCCTTAAGAGTTTAAGATTCTGCCCTCATCACTTCTAGGTGTGTTAACTCCTATGAGAGGTGATTCAATGGACGTTTTTGACTCATGGTCCATCTGATGATGGTTTTTAAAGTCATCTTTTTAAAAAAAAATCCTTTTAAGAAACTTTTGCCTTAGCAGTATGTATATGATTTTATTATGAAAAATCATACTGCTTACAACCATTTTGAAGGGATTAAGTGTGTAACAGACACTTAGTCAAAATTTCGGTTTAAAGCAACCTTTGGTTGTGTGAGAACCAATGTTTTCAGTTATAAATAACCGCCTGTGTATAGATAAACCTATTCAAAAGGCTTTCTTTACAGGGTTTCCAGCTCGTGGCATTTGTTACCTCTAACACAACTGTTAGATTCACTGTTGTTCGCTGTTCTTTCTATCAGATATCCGTAGATTAGTCACATTATACTTGAGAGTATAAAATGATAGAAAGTGAGTTGTATCAGTTATTAACTGATCAACTAATTTATCAATTCAATGTGAAACATCATAATCAGATTTCAAGAAAGAAGTTTAAGGAGTTTTGAAGTCCCAAACTTTTTCAATCATGAACCTATTATATCAGCAGCAATGATCAGCTTTCAGCAGCAATGATCAGCAGCTTTGATCAACAGATTTCACTTGAAATAACCTTTCAGCTTAAACATTCATACCTGAAATTGTTAGTCTAAAACCAAAAGAACAAAGTACAAAGTACTTGCCTTGAATTAGAATAATGTATAGGACTAACTGTATGAATAACTTCAAATATTGTTAATAGTAGTCTTAAATAACAAAGTTAGATGCATTAACAAAATCTATATACAAGAACACATTATATTGAAAAATTTAAAGATTAAGCATTCCAATACTTGCTACCAAGTACTGAAATCTACCAACATCAAAAGCTTTGGTAAGAAGATCTGCAAAGTTTTGATCTGAAGCGATTTTCATTACTTGAATTAACCTTTTCTCATTGCAATCTCTTATAAAATGATGTCTTATTTCAATGTGTTTTGTTTCAGAATGTTGCACTGGATTTTTAATAATGCAAATTGTACTACTATTATCAATATGTATAATGGTATGTAAGAAATTGTACCCATAATCAAAAAGTTGGTTTTGAAGCCATAGAACTTGACCACAGCAACTTGCAGCAGCTACATATTCAGCTTCAGTTGTTGAATTTGCCACAATTGTTTGCTTCTTACACTGCCATGAGATAAGTCTGCATCCAAGGAATTGACATCCTCCGGTTGTTGACTTTCTGTCCAAGCTTTACCAGTAATCTTTCCACCAATTCCTCCTCCAAAGGTAACATATCCACCATCAATTGATTGAAAGTTGGAAAGATAAGACATGTTGCCTGTCATGTGCCTTGAACATCCACTATCTGAATATCCTTGATCTTCATGATCTGTTGGTGAATGTCCCTGCACAAAATAAAAGAATTAGTTTTCTTTGGGGATCCAAGCCAACACTGACTTGGATCTGCCTCTTGCATCAATGAAATATAATCTCTTGAGGACTGTTGATGCAACATTGGATTTAAGAATCCAACATGCTGAGGCCTTAACAGCATTTGCCCTGTTACCCTTAGCATCAGTATGCTTAGCAGAGGAAACTGCTAGCTTTGAAGTTGAACCCTTTGGTCTCCAAACTTGTTTTTGGACCACTGCTTTTGTTTGAATGGGCCTTTGAACAATATTAGATGCATGTTTGAAAGTTGTTTTTGCACCCTTAATTGTTGATTTTGGGTAAACAATCATATATGGTTTTTCAGCAGAAACCATTTTCCTTTCAGCAGGAACAGTTTTTGTGACTGTTTTGGGTTTTGATCTTTTAGAATTAGAGTGAAAATGAGATTTAGGTGTTTGCCTTTTGTAGTTCACTCTATTACTTTCATACCCAGATACCCATTGGTTGCAGAAAGCTGCAAGATGGTCAAAACTACCACAAATGAAACAAGTTTTATTGTGAAAAGCAAAGTCATCACCTAGTTGGTAAGACTTGAGGTTATTCCAATTTCTTTGGTTACCTCTGGGCTTGTTTGTGGTTCTATATTGTTCACAATATCTAACTGGTTGCCTAACATATTTTTCATTGGTCTTAACCCTATCAGTATTGTGTTTGACTATCTTAGGAACTCTTGTTCTGGCTTTCTTAACCACTTCAGGTTTAGACATAACCTGTTTATTTACAAAGGACACCTTGTCCTGAAAAAGTAATGTTTTACATGAACATTTACTTTCTTTCTTAGGCTCATCAGCTTCTATGTTAGAGTTTGGTTGAACTCCATATTGTAACTTAGGTAGCTGAAATTCAGGTAATCCTGAATGTTCTAGGTCTATCCCTGGGGGTTTTGGGATACCTCTATAGGGAGGTGGGGTTGTATTATATCCTAATCCTGACTTAACTTTATTATTCACTTGACTGTCTATTATTTTGGTTACATTTTTAGAAGCATGTTCAAGCTTCTCTACAGTCAATTGAATGTTTTCTTTTGTAGTCTTAACCCTATCCAATGCTTCTTTTAAAGCCTCAATGATTTGATCTTTAAATTGATTGTCATTTTCAAGTAAAGTTTTAGCATCAGTAAAGGTAAGTTCATTCTTTTTATAGTATAGGATTTGCCTCTCTATAGATTCTAAACCACATTTATGATTGAAAAGATCTTGATCAGTTTTGGCTAGCTGAAGGACGTTGAAAAGCTTATTTTAAAAGCTTTTACTGATCGTTTATGAGCTCTAGGCTGTTAAGCCTTTGATCTAGGATTTTGTCTATGAAAAGCACGACGATAATATTGACGGAATATTCTATGAAAGAAACAATACTATCACAACAAGGTTTTGCCAACTTTTCACCGTTTGTTTATTCCATATGCCCCAATACTACTTGATCAACAGTAGTACGTGTTATCTACACTATAACAAGGGATCAAAGATCCTTGAGGCTAAACAAACCTAACAACAACAGACCCCTTGTCTGATGTTCATCAGACCCCTTATCTGATGTTCCCACACACACTCTTTTAGGTGCTTTACATTTTAACACACTTGGTGTTATTGTAATTTCGAAGTACGAAGCACCATGGAGGTGACGTTCACTTTGTTTCACTGTGAAGCATGCACTCACCACCACTATCTAAAGGGGTGTGATCTTCCTTTTATAACATAAGGAGATCATTACAAAATTGATAAGTCTTTTTCATCTACTATCTAGCTTATGACTAGGATGTCAAGTCATCTAAGATACAACACGTATCTATGTTTACAACTCACTTGGAGTGTTCAATTTGATGACTTATGAAAGATATTATCTAAAAGATATACTTGACTTTTATGCACATAAATATCTTCTTTCATCCTTTTCCATTTGGTAGTATGACTCATTGATCCAGCAGCAGTGTCATTCAGCAGAATCTATCAGCAGAATCTTTGCTCTTCAGCAGAATCCATCAGTGGAACTATTTTGATTCTTCTGATATTTAATTCCTAACAATCCTCCCCTAAACATGTGAATCACATTCAAACATGTTTTCCTGAATTAAATGAGGACTTTGTGAAGATCTTTCAAACACTTTATTTTCAGACTGGTTGATCTGAACTTTCTTTTCTTCTGAGTGAATGAAATTATCTTTCTCTGGAACACATCTGCTTTCTGATCGTTGCTCCATTCTTGGACTAAAAGATGGTGCAATCTTCCTTTGATTTTAACAAGATATCATCTATCAATTTGCCTTTGCAAGTGATGAACAAACGTAGTGAACTGAAATTGAATCTTTTCAACTTTTGACCTAGATAGAACTTTCTCCTTTGAAATGCTTCATCTCTTCTGAATACAACATTAAAGAATGTTCTTGTCATTTTCAACCTCTATGTCATTATCTTGTATGATCTTGTCTTTTCTTTTGGTTAATCTTCCTTAAACTGGGCTTGTATTTCCTCCCCTGAGATGTTTGTTTCCTCCCCTGAGATTCAAATAACATCTTATATTCATATCCTCCCCTTGTTTGAAAGATTTTCTCACAATCATAACATCATCATCTGATCTAGCATTGTTCCATGTTTTCAGACAATTTGTACATAAAGCCATCAATTCCTTAAGAGTTTAAGATTCTGCCCTCATCACTTCTAGGTGTGTTAACTCCTATGAGAGGTGATTCAATGGACGTTTTTGACTCATGGTCCATCTGATGATGGTTTTTAAAGTCATCTTTTTAAAAAAAAATCCTTTTAAGAAACTTTTGCCTTAGCAGTATGTATATGATTTTATTATGAAAAATCATACTGCTTACAACCATTTTGAAGGGATTAAGTGTGTAACAGACACTTAGTCAAAATTTCGGTTTAAAGCAACCTTTGGTTGTGTGAGAACCAATGTTTTCAGTTATAAATAACCGCCTGTGTATAGATAAACCTATTCAAAAGGCTTTCTTTACAGGGTTTCCAGCTCGTGGCATTTGTTACCTCTAACACAACTGTTAGATTCACTGTTGTTCGCTGTTCTTTCTATCAGATATCCGTAGATTAGTCACATTATACTTGAGAGTATAAAATGATAGAAAGTGAGTTGTATCAGTTATTAACTGATCAACTAATTTATCAATTCAATGTGAAACATCATAATCAGATTTCAAGAAAGAAGTTTTAAGGAGTTTTGAAGTCCCAAACTTTTTCTATCATGAACCTATTATATCAGCAGCAATGATCAGCTTTCAGCAGCAATGATCAGCAGCTTTGATCAACAGATTTCACTTGAAATAACCTTTCAGCTTAAACATTCATACCTGAAATTGTTAGTCTAAAACCAAAAGAACAAAGTACAAAGTACTTGCCTTGAATTAGAATAATGTATAGGACTAACTGTATGAATAACTTCAAATATTGTTAATAGTAGTCTTAAATAACAAAGTTAGATGCATTAACAAAATCTATATACAAGAACACATTATATTGAAAAATTTAAAGATTAAGCATTCCAATACTTGCTACCAAGTACTGAAATCTACCAACATCAAAAGCTTTGGTAAGAAGATCTGCAAAGTTTTGATCTGAAGCGATTTTCATTACTTGAATTAACCTTTTCTCATTGCAATCTCTTATAAAATGATGTCTTATTTCAATGTGTTTTGTTTTAGAATGTTGCACTGGATTTTTAATAATGCAAATTGTACTACTATTATCAATATGTATAATGGTATGTAAGAAATTGTACCCATAATCAAGAAGTTGGTTTTGAAGCCATAGAACTTGACCACAGCAACTTGCAGCAGCTACATATTCAGCTTCAGTTGTTGAATTTGCCACAATTGTTTGCTTCTTACACTGCCATGAGATAAGTCTGCATCCAAGGAATTGACATCCTCCGGTTGTTGACTTTCTGTCCAAGCTTTACCAGTAATCTTTCCACCAATTCCTCCTCCAAAGGTAACATATCCACCATCAATTGATTGAAAGTTGGAAAGATAAGACATGTTGCCTGTCATGTGCCTTGAACATCCACTATCTGAATATCCTTGATCTTCATGATCTATTGATGAATGTCCCTGCACAAAATAAAAGAATTAGTTTTCTTTGGGGATCCAAGCCAACACTGACTTGGATCTGCCTCTTGCATCAATGAAATATAATCTCTTGAGGACTGTTGATGCAACATTGGATTTAAGAATCCAACATGCTGAGGCCTTAACAACATTTGCCCTGTTACCCTTAGCAGCAGTATGCTTAGCAAAGGAAACTGCTAGCTTTGAAGTTGAACCCTTTGGTCTCCAAACTTGTTTTTGGACCACTGCTTTTGTTTGAATGGGCCTTTGAACAATATTAGATGCATGTTTGAAAGTTGTTTTTGCACCCTTAATTGTTGATTTTGGGTAAACAATCATATATGGTTTTTCAGCAGGAACAGTTTTTGTGACTGTTTTGGGTTTTGATCTTTTAGAATTAGAGTAAAAATGAGATTTAGGTGTTTTCCTTTTGTAGTTCACTCTATTACTTTCATACCCAGATACCCATTGGTTGCAGAAAGCTGCAAGATGGTCAAAACTACCACAAATGAAACAAGTTTTATTGTGAAAAGCAAAGTCATCACCTAGTTGGTAAGACTTGAGGTTATTCCAATTTCTTTGGTTACCTCTGGGCTTGTTTGTGGTTCTATATTGTTCACAATATCTAACTGGTTGCCTAACATATTTTTCATTGGTCTTAGGCCTATCAGTATTGTGTTTGACTATCTTAGGAACTCTTGTTCTGGCTTTCTTAACCACTTCAGGTTTAGACATAACCTGTTTATTTACAAAGGATACCTTGTCCTGAAAAAGTAATGTTTTACATGAACATTTACTTTCTTTCTTAGGCTCATCAGCTACTATGTTAGAGTTTGGTTGAACTCCATATTGTAACTTAGGTAGCTGAAATTCAGGTAATCCTGAATGTTCTAGGTCTATCCCTGGGGGTTTTGGGATACCTCTATAGGGAGGTGGGGTTGTATTATATCCTAATCCTGACTTAACTTTATTATTCACTTGACTATCTATTATTTTGGTTACATTTTTAGAAGCATGTTCAAGCTTCTCTACAGTCAATTGAATGTTTTCTTTTTCAGTCTTAACCCTATCCAATGCTTCTTTTAAAGCCTCAATGATTTGATCTTTAAATTGATTGTCATTTTCAAGTAAAGTTTTAGCATCAGTAAAGGTAAGTTCATTCTTTTTATAGTATAGGATTTGCCTCTCTATAGATTCTAAACCACATTTATGATTGAAAAGATCTTGATCAGTTTTGGCTAGCTGAAGGACGTTGAAAAGCTTATTTGAAAAGCTTTTACTGATCGTTTATGAGCTCTAGGCTGTTAAGCCTTTGATCTAGGATTTTGTCTATGAAAAGCACGACGATAATATTGATGGAATATTCTATGAAAGAAACAATACTATCACAACAAGGTTTTGCCAACTTTTCACCGTTTGTTTATTCCATATGCCCCAATACTACTTGATCAACAGTAGTACGTGTTATCTACACTATAACAAGGGATCAAAGATCCTTGAGGCTAAACAAACCTAACAACAACAGACCCCTTGTCTGATGTTCATCAGACCCCTTATCTGATGTTCCCACACACACTCTTTTAGGTGCTTTACATTTTAACACACTTGGTGTTATTGTAATTTCGAAGTACGAAGCACCATGGAGGTGACGTTCACTTTGTTTCACTGTGAAGCATGCACTCACCACCACTATCTAAAGGGGTGTGATCTTCCTTTTATAACATAAGGAGATCATTACAAAATTGATAAGTCTTTTTCATCTACTATCTAGCTTATGACTAGGATGTCAAGTCATCTAAGATACAACACGTATCTATGTTTACAACTCACTTGGAGTGTTCAATTTGATGACTTATGAAAGATATTATCTAAAAGATATACTTGACTTTTATGCACATAAATATCTTCTTTCATCCTTTTCCATTTGGTAGTATGACTCATTGATCCAGCAGCAGTGTCATTCAGCAGAATCTATCAGCAGAATCTTTGCTCTTCAGCAGAATCCATCAGTGGAACTATTTTGATTCTTCTGATATTTAATTCCTAACAATCCTCCCCTAAACATGTGAATCACATTCAAACATGTTTTCCTGAATTAAATGAGGACTTTGTGAAGATCTTTCAAACACTTTATTTTCAGACTGGTTGATCTGAACTTTCTTTTCTTCTGAGTGAATGAAATTATCTTTCTCTGGAACACATCTGCTTTCTGATCGTTGCTCCATTCTTGGACTAAAAGATGGTGCAATCTTCCTTTGATTTTAACAAGATATCATCTATCAATTTGCCTTTGCAAGTGATGAACAAACGTAGTGAACTGAAATTGAATCTTTTCAACTTTTGACCTAGATAGAACTTTCTCCTTTGAAATGCTTCATCTCTTCTGAATACAACATTAAAGAATGTTCTTGTCATTTTCAACCTCTATGTCATTATCTTGTATGATCTTGTCTTTTCTTTTGGTTAATCTTCCTTAAACTGGGCTTGTATTTCCTCCCCTGAGATGTTTGTTTCCTCCCCTGAGATTCAAATAACATCTTATATTCATATCCTCCCCTTGTTTGAAAGATTTTCTCACAATCATAACATCATCATCTGATCTAGCATTGTTCCATGTTTTCGGACAATTTGTACATAAAGCCATCAATTCCTTAAGAGTTTAAGATTCTGCCCTCATCACTTCTAGGTGTGTTAACTCCTATGAGAGGTGATTCAATGGACGTTTTTGACTCATGGTCCATCTGATGATGGTTTTTAAAGTCATCTTTTTAAAAAAAAAATCCTTTTAAGAAACTTTTGCCTTAGCAGTATGTATATGATTTTATTATGAAAAATCATACTGCTTACAACCATTTTGAAGGGATTAAGTGTGTAACAGACACTTAGTCAAAATTTCGGTTTAAAGCAACCTTTGGTTGTGTGAGAACCAATGTTTTCAGTTATAAATAACCGCCTGTGTATAGATAAACCTATTCAAAAGGCTTTCTTTACAGGGTTTCCAGCTCGTGGCATTTGTTACCTCTAACACAACTGTTAGATTCACTGTTGTTCGCTGTTCTTTCTATCCGATATCCGTAGATTAGTCACATTATACTTGAGAGTATAAAATGATAGAAAGTGAGTTGTATCAGTTATTAACTGATCAACTAATTTATCAATTCAATGTGAAACATCATAATCAGATTTCAAGAAAGAAGTTTTAAGGAGTTTTGAAGTCCCAAACTTTTTCTATCATGAACCTATTATATCAGCAGCAATGATCAGCTTTCAGCAGCAATGATCAGCAGCTTTGATCAACAGATTTCACTTGAAATAACCTTTCAGCTTAAACATTCATACCTGAAATTGTTAGTCTAAAACCAAAAGAACAAAGTACAAAGTACTTGCCTTGAATTAGAATAATGTATAGGACTAACTGTATGAATAACTTCAAATATTGTTAATAGTAGTCTTAAATAACAAAGTTAGATGCATTAACAAAATCTATATACAAGAACACATTATATTGAAAAATTTAAAGATTAAGCATTCCAATACTTGCTACCAAGTACTGAAATCTACCAACATCAAAAGCTTTGGTAAGAAGATCTGCAAAGTTTTGATCTGAAGCGATTTTCATTACTTGAATTAACCTTTTCTCATTGCAATCTCTTATAAAATGATGTCTTATTTCAATGTGTTTTGTTTTAGAATGTTGCACTGGATTTTTAATAATGCAAATTGTACTACTATTATCAATATGTATAATGGTATGTAAGAAATTGTACCCATAATCAAGAAGTTGGTTTTGAAGCCATAGAACTTGACCACAGCAACTTGCAGCAGCTACATATTCAGCTTCAGTTGTTGAATTTGCCACAATTGTTTGCTTCTTACACTGCCATGAGATAAGTCTGCATCCAAGGAATTGACATCCTCCGATTGTTGACTTTCTGTCCAAGCTTTACCAGTAATCTTTCCACCAATTCCTCCTCCAAAGGTAACATATCCACCATCAATTGATTGAAAGTTGGAAAGATAAGACATGTTGCCTGTCATGTGCCTTGAACATCCACTATCTGAATATCCTTGATCTTCATGATCTGTTGGTGAATGTCCCTGCACAAAATAAAAGAATTAGTTTTCTTTGGGGATCCAAGCCAACACTGACTTGGATCTGCCTCTTGCATCAATGAAATATAATCTCTTGAGGACTGTTGATGCAACATTGGATTTAAGAATCCAACATGCTGAGGCCTTAACAGCATTTGCCCTGTTACCCTTAGCATCAGTATGCTTAGCAGAGGAAACTGCTAGCTTTGAAGTTGAACCCTTTGGTCTCCAAACTTGTTTTTGGACCACTGCTTTTGTTTGAATGGGCCTTTAAACAATATTAGATGCATGTTTGAAAGTTGTTTTTGCACCCTTAATTGTTGATTTTGGGTAAACAATCATATATGGTTTTTCAGCAGAAACCATTTTCCTTTCAGCAGGAACAGTTTTTGTGACTGTTTTGGGTTTTGATCTTTTAGAATTAGAGTGAAAATGAGATTTAGGTGTTTTCCTTTTGTAGTTCACTCTATTACTTTCATACCCAGATACCCATTGGTTGCAGAAAGCTGCAAGATGGTCAAAACTACCACAAATGAAACAAGTTTTATTGTGAAAAGCAAAGTCATCACCTAGTTGGTAAGACTTGAGGTTATTCCAATTTCTTTGGTTACCTCTGGGCTTGTTTGTGGTTCTATATTGTTCACAATATCTAACTGGTTGCCTAACATATTTTTCATTGGTCTTAGGCCTATCAGTATTGTGTTTGACTATCTTAGGAACTCTTGTTCTGGCTTTCTTAACCACTTCAGGTTTAGACATAACCTGTTTATTTACAAAGGACACCTTGTCCTGAAAAAGTAATGTTTTACATGAACATTTACTTTCTTTCTTAGGCTCATCAGCTACTATGTTAGAGTTTGGTTGAACTCCATATTGTAACTTAGGTAGCTGAAATTCAGGTAATCCTGAATGTTCTAGGTCTATCCCTGGGGGTTTTGGGATACCTCTATAGGGAGGTGGGGTTGTATTATATCCTAATCCTGACTTAACTTTATTATTCACTTGACTGTCTATTATTTTGGTTACATTTTTAGAAGCATGTTCAAGCTTCTCTACAGTCAATTGAATGTTTTCTTTTTCAGTCTTAACCCTATCCAATGCTTCTTTTAAAGCCTCAATGATTTGATCTTTAAATTGATTGTCATTTTCAAGTAAAGTTTTAGCATCAGTAAAGGTAAGTTCATTCTTTTTATAGTATAGGATTTGCCTCTCTATAGATTCTAAACCACATTTATGATTGAAAAGATCTTGATCAGTTTTGGCTAGCTGAAGGACGTTGAAAAGCTTATTTTAAAAGCTTTTACTGATCGTTTATGAGCTCTAGGCTGTTAAGCCTTTGATCTAGGATTTTGTCTATGAAAAGCACGACGATAATATTGACGGAATATTCTATGAAAGAAACAATACTATCACAACAAGGTTTTGCCAACTTTTCACCGTTTGTTTATTCCATATGCCCCAATACTACTTGATCAACAGTAGTACGTGTTATCTACACTATAACAAGGGATCAAAGATCCTTGAGGCTAAACAAACCTAACAACAACAGACCCCTTGTCTGATGTTCATCAGACCCCTTATCTGATGTTCCCACACACACTCTTTTAGGTGCTTTACATTTTAACACACTTGGTGTTATTGTAATTTCGAAGTACGAAGCACCATGGAGGTGATGTTCACTTTGTTTCACTGTGAAGCATGCACTCACCACCACTATCTAAAGGGGTGTGATCTTCCTTTTATAACATAAGGAGATCATTACAAAATTGATAAGTCTTTTTCATCTACTATCTAGCTTATGACTAGGATGTCAAGTCATCTAAGATACAACACGTATCTATGTTTACAACTCACTTGGAGTGTTCAATTTGATGACTTATGAAAGATATTATCTAAAAGATATACTTGACTTTTATGCACATAAATATCTTCTTTCATCCTTTTCCATTTGGTAGTATGACTCATTGATCCAGCAGCAGTGTCATTCAGCAGAATCTTTGCTCTTCAGCAGAATCCATCAGTGGAACTATTTTGATTCTTCTGATATTTAATTCCTAACAATCCTCCCCTAAACATGTGAATCACATTCAAACATGTTTTCCTGAATTAAATGAGGACTTTGTGAAGATCTTTCAAACACTTTATTTTCAGACTGGTTGATCTGAACTTTCTTTTCTTCTGAGTGAATGAAATTATCTTTCTCTGGAACACATCTGCTTTCTGATCGTTGCTCCATTCTTGGACTAAAAGATGGTGCAATCTTCCTTTGATTTTAACAAGATATCATCTATCAATTTGCCTTTGCAAGTGATGAACAAACGTAGTGAACTGAAATTGAATCTTTTCAACTTTTGACCTAGATAGAACTTTCTCCTTTGAAATGCTTCATCTCTTCTGAATACAACATTAAAGAATGTTCTTGTCATTTTCAACCTCTATGTCATTATCTTGTATGATCTTGTCTTTTCTTTTGGTTAATCTTCCTTAAACTGGGCTTGTATTTCCTCCCCTGAGATGTTTGTTTCCTCCCCTGAGATTCAAATAACATCTTATATTCATATCCTCCCCTTATCATAACATCATCATCTGATCTAGCATTGTTCCATGTTTTCGGACAATTTGTACATAAAGCCATCAATTCCTTAAGAGTTTAAGATTCTGCCCTCATCACTTCTAGGTGTGTTAACTCCTATGAGAGGTGATTCAATGGATGTTTTTGACTCATGGTCCATCTGATGATGGTTTTTAAAGTCATCTTTTTAAAAAAAAATCCTTTTAAGAAACTTTTGCCTTAGCAGTATGTATATGATTTTATTATGAAAAATCATACTGCTTACAACCATTTTGAAGGGATTAAGTGTGTAACAGACACTTAGTCAAAATTTCGGTTTAAAGCAACCTTTGGTTGTGTGAGAACCAATGTTTTCAGTTATAAATAACCGCCTGTGTATAGATAAACCTATTCAAAAGGCTTTCTTTACAGGGTTTCCAGCTCGTGGCATTTGTTACCTCTAACACAACTGTTAGATTCACTGTTGTTCGCTGTTCTTTCTATCAGATATCCGTAGATTAGTCACATTATACTTGAGAGTATAAAATGATAGAAAGTGAGTTGTATCAGTTATTAACTGATCAACTAATTTATCAATTCAATGTGAAACATCATAATCAGATTTCAAGAAAGAAGTTTTAAGGAATTTTGAAGTCCCAAACTTTTTCTATCATGAACCTATTATATCAGCAGCAATGATCAGCTTTCAGCAGCAATGATCAGCAGCTTTGATCAACAGATTTCACTTGAAATAACCTTTCAGCTTAAACATTCATACCTGAAATTGTTAGTCTAAAACTAAAAGAACAAAGTACAAAGTACTTGCCTTGAATTAGAATAATGTATAGGACTAACTGTATGAATAACTTCAAATATTGTTAATAGTAGTCTTAAATAACAAAGTTAGATGCATTAACAAAATCTATATACAAGAACACATTATATTGAAAAATTTAAAGATTAAGCATTCCAATACTTGCTACCAAGTACTGAAATCTACCAACATCAAAAGCTTTGGTAAGAAGATCTGCAAAGTTTTGATCTGAAGCGATTTTCATTACTTGAATTAACCTTTTCTCATTGCAATCTCTTATAAAATGATGTCTTATTTCAATGTGTTTTGTTTGAGAATGTTGCACTGGATTTTTAATAATGCAAATTGTACTAGTATTATCAATATGTATAATGGTATGTAAGAAATTGTACCCATAATCAAGAAGTTGGTTTTGAAGCCATAGAACTTGACCACAGCAACTTGCAGCAGCTACATATTCAGCTTCAGTTGTTGAATTTGCCACAATTGTTTGCTTCTTACACTGCCATGAGATAAGTCTGCATCCAAGGAATTGACATCCTCCGGTTGTTGACTTTCTGTCCAAGCTTTACCAGTAATCTTTCCACCAATTCCTCCTCCAAAGGTAACATATCCACCATCAATTGATTGAAAGTTGGAAAGATAAGACAGGTTGCCTGTCATGTGCCTTGAACATCCACTATCTGAATATCCTTGATCTTCATGATCTTTTGGTGAATGTCCCTGCACAAAATAAAAGAATTAGTTTTCTTTGGGGATCCAAGCCAACACTGACTTGGATCTGCCTCTTGCATCAATGAAATATAATCTCTTGAGGACTGTTGATGCAACATTGGATTTAAGAATCCAACATGCTGAGGCCTTAACAGCATTTGCCCTGTTACCCTTAGCAGCAGTATGCTTAGCAGAGGAAACTGCTAGCTTTGAAGTTGAACCCTTTGGTCTCCAAACTTGTTTTTGGACCACTGCTTTTGTTTGAATGGGCCTTTGAACAATATTAGATGCATGTTTGAAAGTTGTTTTTGCACCCTTAATTGTTGATTTTGGGTAAACAATCATATATGGTTTTTCAGCAGAAACCATTTTCCTTTCAGCAGGAACAGTTTTTGTGACTGTTTTGGGTTTTGATCTTTTAGAATTAGAGTGAAAATGAGATTTAGGTGTTTGCCTTTTGTAGTTCACTCTATTACTTTCATACCCAGATACCCATTGGTTGCAGAAAGCTGCAAGATGGTCAAAACTACCACAAATGAAACAAGTTTTATTGTGAAAAGCAAAGTCATCACCTAGTTGGTAAGACTTGAGGTTATTCCAATTTCTTTGGTTACCTCTGGGCTTGTTTGTGGTTCTATATTGTTCACAATATCTAACTGGTTGCCTAACATATTTTTCATTGGTCTTAGGCCTATCAGTATTGTGTTTGACTATCTTAGGAACTCTTGTTCTGGCTTTCTTAACCACTTCAGGTTTAGACATAACCTGTTTATTTACAAAGGACACCTTGTCCTGAAAAAGTAATGTTTTACATGAACATTTACTTTCTTTCTTAGGCTCATCAGCTACTATGTTAGAGTTTGGTTGAACTCCATATTGTAACTTAGGTAGCTGAAATTCAGGTAATCCTGAATGTTCTAGGTCTATCCCTGGGGGTTTTGGGATACCTCTATAGGGAGGTGGGGTTGTATTATATCCTAATCCTGACTTAACTTTATTATTCACTTGACTGTCTATTATTTTGGTTACATTTTTAGAAGCATGTTCAAGCTTCTCTACAGTCAATTGAATGTTTTCTTTTTCAGTCTTAACCCTATCCAATGCTTCTTTTAAAGCCTCAATGATTTGATCTTTAAATTGATTGTCATTTTCAAGTAAAGTTTTAGCATCAGTAAAGGTAAGTTCATTCTTTTTATAGTATAGGATTTGCCTCTCTATAGATTCTAAACCACATTTATGATTGAAAAGATCTTGATCAGTTTTGGCTAGCTGAAGGACGTTGAAAAGCTTATTTTAAAAGCTTTTACTGATCGTTTATGAGCTCTAGGCTGTTAAGCCTTTGATCTAGGATTTTGTCTATGAAAAGCATGACGATAATATTGACGGAATATTCTATGAAAGAAACAATACTATCACAACAAGGTTTTGCCAACTTTTCACCGTTTGTTTATTCCATATGCCCCAATACTACTTGATCAACAGTAGTACGTGTTATCTACACTATAACAAGGGATCAAAGATCCTTGAGGCTAAACAAACCTAACAACAACAGACCCCTTGTCTGATGTTCATCAGACCCCTTATCTGATGTTCCCACACACACTCTTTTAGGTGCTTTACATTTTAACACACTTGGTGTTATTGTAATTTCGAAGTATGAAGCACCATGGAGGTGACGTTCACTTTGTTTCACTGTGAAGCATGCACTCACCACCACTATCTAAAGGGGTGTGATCTTCCTTTTATAACATAAGGAGATCATTACAAAATTGATAAGTCTTTTTCATCTACTATCTAGCTTATGACTAGGATGTCAAGTCATCTAAGATACAACACGTATCTATGTTTACAACTCACTTGGAGTGTTCAATTTGATGACTTATGAAAGATATTATCTAAAAGATATACTTGACTTTTATGCACATAAATATCTTCTTTCATCCTTTTCCATTTGGTAGTATGACTCATTGATCCAGCAGCAGTGTCATTCAGCAGAATCTATCAGCAGAATCTTTGCTCTTCAGCAGAATCCATCAGTGGAACTATTTTACTCTTCAGCAGAATCTTTGCTCTTCAGCAGGAATGCACTTAGCGTATTTTGTTTTATCAATTCTTCTTGTTTCATTCTTCTTGTTTATGATCATCAAATCTATTAAATCTATGGAATATTTAATTCCTTACAATAAGTATAATGCTAATAGAATAAGATATACACAAGATCTATTCTATATTTATCTAAACGCGTTTCCTAACAGTTATCTAATAAGCAGTGGTAATATATGTTCTTGCAGTGGTAATGAGTTTCCACTGCAAGTACAATCTTCTGCAGTTGTAACATCTTCACTATCCGTGGTAACTGTTAGTATAATTCCCAACAAGCCTCCCCTAACTTATGATTAATACATAAATCAAAAAGTTTCTTCAAGTATTCAGTAAACATGAGGATATGGGAATTCTTCCAAACACTTATCTTCTTTTTAATAACTCTTTATCAGCTCTCACACTTTGATCATAAATCCTTTGTATCAAATCATCTATGACTTCAGTTCTTTCCCAGCATCTAAGCTTCTCTGTCAACATCACTTTCAATACACCAGCTCTCAATGGATATTCTTTCTCAGCCAACATAAAAACATCAACTCCATCTTGAGTAGAAATATGATGCACAGAACTTGAATCATAGAATTTCCACAAAGTTCTTGTACCATGAGCTTCAAATCTCCAATACCTATCACTTGGGTCAGGTTCATATAATCTTCTGAAGTGAACCCATAACTCCTTAGCTTTGACATCAACAAGTTCATCCTTCTTAAACTGATCTTGAACAATTCTCCACAAAGTATCCAAATCTTCTCTATCACAACATCTAACAATATCTTCAAAGTCTCTGCAAATGTTTGTGACACTTCCAGTTCTGATGATCTTCCAAGCAACACCAAAACTATCAGAAAAGATCTCCCAATTAACAACTGGATAATTTGCTTGTAGAGGTTCAATGTTAAGTACATCAGTCTCTATAAACAACATATTTGTAACTTGCTCTTCAGTCAACTTGCTAGGACCCTCTGTTGCTTGAGATGATTTCTGAGTCTTCAACTTCTTTGTATCTTTTGATTCAAGACTCACTCCAGTCCTTTTTGTCTTCATAACTATTTGTTCTTGATCCATTGGAATGAATTTACTATCTTGTCTTTTGATTCTGTAGTAAATACCTTCAACCTGTTCATGTGACATTCCTTTGAATTGAGCCATCTTCATATTTCCAACATGACAACAAAAAGTCTTCATCTCAGCAATGATATGTGCCTTTGTAAGCTTTCTTGGCTTCTTATGACCTTTTCTAACATCCCCAATGATTTCATCAAGAGCCTGCTGATTCTTCATTTGAATGAAATCTTTAAGTTGAGCAGACCTTTGCTCTTCATTCAAAGTAGTATTTGCAATAAGTTTAATGGCCTTCTTCCTGATTACTTGATCATTGTTAATCAAATATCCAATCTCTTCTTCTGTAGGCACATAAGTGAATAATGGAGGTTTCTCATGTATGACAGTTGGTGAGATACTTGAAATAGGTTCTGCCATAACAGCTTCAAGTTTATCCAACCTAGTTGCTTCCATAAAGCTAGCAACTTCATCTTCCTTAAGCTTTTTCTTTCTTTCATTCTCTTCAGCTTGTGGTTGCTCTGCTAATCTTGCATGAAAGTTGATCTGAGCTTGTTTTTTCTTAGAAATCTTTCTTATTTGCTCTTGATCTAAAGCAATCACAATAGCTTTTCCTTTAACTGATCTTATTCTGGCAGCTTCTTCCTCTGCAGTGGTAAGTTCTTGAGTAGCAGTGGGAACATTTTCACTTGCAGTGGTAACTTGTTGATCAGTGGGAACTTGTTCTGCTTCAGTGGAAATTGGTTGAGCAGTTTCAACTAAATCATCAAAATTAAAACCTGCATCAGCATCCATATCTTCAAAATCCAATTTCCTCCCCTCAGTCTCAGCATCATCATCTTTTGCTTGAGCATCATCAGAATCATTGAGCTCAGCAAAGTCTTTTTCAAAGTTTTTACTCCTCCCTTTAAGCTCTTCATCTATTTTCCTCCCTTGTTTGGAAGAATCTCCCAAAACTTTAGTAGAACTTGCAGAAAACTCATCCTGAGGTGAAGATGATGAAGATAACACAACCTGAGATCTTTGCTTCTTGAGATTCTCAACTTCTTTCTGCAATCTTTGAATCTCAGCCTTCAAATTATTCAGCTCTGTGGCATGTTGTTCTTTGGTCTGTGCCAAATCTTTCTCCAGAGCTTGAACCTGCTTGACTAATTTGGTACAAATGTCCATCAATTCATTTTGTTGCACACTGCCTTCATCACTTCCAACTGTGTAACCTGCTGGGAGAGGTGAATCATAAGGCATTGGACCAGGCTCTTCCCTAGTTGGACTAGGATGAAGCCTTGAACCACCACTGCTTGTTCCTAAACCAAAAGGCTCAGCAACATGCAATGTTGAGATGAGAGAAGTTGGCTGTTTAGACCTTCTCTCATAAGTGTGAGTTACAGCAGGGGTATGTTGAATTTGTGGAACAACAATAGTGGGTGTGTTTTGAGATGCAGCTGGGATTGTTGCATCCTCACCCTGTACTTGAGCAATTTTAGCAAGCATTTGAGGCAAAAGTGGATGAACCTGCCCATTCCAAAGATCTGAAGCCTTACACATGTTTTGAAAAAATTTTGGCTTAAGAGTGGAAGATTCATAAATTCGATTGTGAGGGTGCAGTTGAAACTCATTTAACACTGCTTGCACAAACCTTGGATACATCAAAAATTTATATTGAATCTTTACATTGCCTTTCATATTATTAAAAATAAACTTTGAAAAATTGAAAGTCCTATCTGTTGCCAAACAAACCAAAGGATAAGCCATGGTTGATGCAAATTATTCATAAGATGTTTTCTTAGGTCTTAGGCAATGTAGAAGAGTATGAATTAAAAATCTCCAATGGAGACAAAAACATCCTTTTCTGAAAGTAACTTTTTGTTCAGATGTATCATACCCCATTAAAGCAATATTTGTAAAAATTTCTGAATTAGGTAATGTGATGATACCATTGAGATCATCCAATTGGAGAATTCTCCTCAAGGATGACTCAGTAACATCAATAGTTACCCCATCAATTGTGGCTCTTAGAGCATCCACAGATTCTTGTGTGTCTCCCTGTTCAAGAGTTATGGACTCCACAGTGTTCCAGAACTGTTTGATATGAGAGACATGGATTGTGGGATTAATAGTTAAGGCATACATTATATGCTTAGTGTTTAGAAAATCCACAATCTGATGAAAAATAGGGCCACTCTTCTCGTTTAACTTTTGTAAGTAGGCCACTTGGTTGTGCTCCTCGACAAATCTTAGAATCGCCATGATATTTGTGAAAAGAGAGAATAAAAGTGTTAGTAATCAAGATAAAAAGCAAGCCGTATGATGATCAATTTATACTAATAGGGTTTGAGGAGGAGCGCAATGTGAATTATCTTTAGAAAGAATTATCTTTGGAAAAAGAATAATTTATAATAAGTAAGTAGAAAATTCACAAAAGATTTTACCCTATTAATAAGGAAAGACGGTTATTTTTACAACGGCTAGTAAAAATTGGATTACTGACACAACAGTTGTAACGGCTAGTCATCAGTGGAAAAATTACTCTTGCAGTGGTAACTGATGAACTAGCAGTGGTAAAATTTTCACAAAAATATCAAAGAGCAGTGGTGAATAAAACATGAAAATTTGCTGCTCTTATCATAGTTTTTACCAAACTACCAGCTATCAACGGATTTGATATGTCTTTACCATGAGCCGTTTGCTTATGGACTAGCCAACTCTTGATCACATGGATGTATGGTGAGTTGATAACCTAGTTTTTGGTAAACTATCAACCATAAACGGATTTGATAAGTCTTTACTAGTAGCCGTTTGCTCTGGACTAGCTGATTCTTATGTGGATTAGACATGGTGAATCAATAACCATTTGTTGTGTGTCTATGATACACACCTTATAACTCCAATAATATGAGTGGATGATTGATTGAATTGAATGCCTTGGTCTTGCATGAAGCTCTGTGTTGCTTTCCTTTGAGACAGGCAACACAAGTTTGGTCATTTTCAAATCTTTTCTCTGGTAAACCTATGACAAGGCCATCTTTCACAATCTTGTTAATGGTCTTGAAGTTAACATGACCCAATCTTCTATGCCAAAGCATTGATTCATCCAAAGTGGCTTTAGCAAGCAAGCAAGTAACATCATTGTTAGCCACTATGTTCTGCATGCCAATGCTATACAAATTACCTTTTCTAGGGATTTTAAGCAAAATGTCACATTCATCAGGAAGCTTATAATCCTTAGATAAGATATAGCACTCATCTTTTGTGAATAGAACTCTATGCTTCTTGTCACACATCTGTGACACACTAAAGAGGTTGTACTTGAGTTCTTTCACATACTGCACATCTTCAAAGTCAATGTTTCCAACCTTGATTGTTCCTTTGCCAGAGACTTTGCCACCAATTCCTCCTCCAAAGCTAACAAATTGTCCATCATAAGGTTGAAAATCTGAAAGATAGGACTTATTGCCAGTCATGTGCCTGGAACATCCACTGTCTGAGTATCCTTGATCATTAGAAGTCTTTGAATGTCCCTGCACACAAAATAAAGGAATTAGTTCCTTTTGGGGACCCAAGCCACAAATGACTTGGATCTGCCTCGTGTATCAATATAATTGTATCTATCAAAGGTCATTGATACACCATTGGGATTGTTTGAGGTGATGGTTCCTTTTGGTTTCCATTCCCAACGAGCTGAGGCCTTAACAGCATTTCCCATATTTACCCTTTTCTTGTTAACAGACCTACCAGTGGTAACCTTTGGCCTTGTAGTGGTAACTGCTGGCTTAGCAGTGGAAACTGCTAGCTTAGAAATTTTAGGTACCCACTTCTGATTATTGTTAACTTTCTTTTCAAAATTGGTCTTTTTCCCTGTTTGAGTAGATTTAACAAAAGTAGTAACAGGGGACTTAGGGTAAACTCTATTTTTATTTCTGGCAGTGGCAACTGCTGGTCTAGCAGTGGAAATTGGCTTAATGCTAGAATGAAGCAAAACAGACCTGGGAATCATCTTGCTAAGTGGATTTGGGTGAGTTAAGTTATTAGCATTGTGTCCATTCACCCAAGTATTCCTAAACACTTCCCTTCTTCCCAAGTGGTAGGTACAGCTATAAGCCAAATGGTCAAAGCTACCACATATATGACAGGGTTTGTTATTGAACACAAAGTCACTACCAAATTGCCTAGATTTAACATGATTCCAACTCCTCATATTACCCCTAGGAGTTGGTGACCTACTTCTGTACATCTCTGCATATCTAGTAGTGGACCTAGTGAAATTAGGTTGTGACCTAGGCTTCTCTTTGACTACATCAGGAATACTTCTTTTAACTTCCACTTTAACATTCTCAGGAACACTAGGCTTAGACTCAACATTCAAATTATCATCTTTAAGAGATGAGTCACTAGCACTATCAAATACATCTACCTCAACCTGAACCTTTTCAATTTCAACTGGTTTAACAAACTTTGGTCCATAGGTCATAGGTAGTTCCTGGAATTCTTCTAAACCTGTGTGAGCTAAGTCAATGCCAAGAGGTGATGGAACACCTCTTAGAGGTGGTGAAACAGTTTTGTATCCAAGTCCTGATTTGGCTTTGCTCACAATTTGGGCTTCCCAAATTTTATCAATACACTTGGATTGATGATCCAGTGTTTGCTTAGTTATCATTATATTCTCACTAGCCACTTTAACTTTTTCTAGTTCTTCTCTAAGAACCTTATTAACAGCAACCTGATAATCTAAGTCTCTTCTTAATACTGCAATATCATCATTGAACTTAGATTCATTTGCCCTATAATGCTCTAATTGAGTTTCTAAAACTCCTAGACCTCTTTTATGATTTGATAAGTTATAATTAGTATGAGTTAACTCTATGTGTTGCTCATTAAATTGTGCTTTAAGTTTCTCATACTCTTTTAAGGCCTTACAAGATTTAGAACAAGCATTATCAGTTTGTACCTCAGAGTCAGAAAAAGCCATTAGTGCAAGCTTTGTAGCAACCATTGCAGACTCTGAATCATCTTCCTCTTCCTTAGTCATAAAACTCCAATCAAAGCTCACTCCATCAATGGCCAATAGCCCCTTTGGCTCATCAGTAGTAGGTTCCTTCTTCTTGTCCTGCTTGTACCAAGTTGACCTGTTGTCAGACTTCCTTGGCTTCCTACATTCCCTGGCAAAGTGCCCCTTCTTATGACAATTGTAGCACTCCACCTTCTTTTTGTCAAAACCTACTGTTTCATTGCCACTGATGTTGATCTTTCTTCCAGTCTTCTTCCAAAACTTCTTTGTCCTTAAGCTTAGTAACGCCACTTGCCATTTAATGTCTATCTCCTCCATATCATCTTCATTAATTTGATCCAGATCCTCATGATTGAGGATTGAACCACCCACTTGACTTGATATAAAGGCAAAAAAAGTAGTATCACTAAGCCCTGCAATCTGTCTCTTTGAGCTACCAGTGGAAATACTTCCACTACCAGTGGAAACAACAATGTTAGCACTGTCATCATCACTATCACTTTCTTCATCTGAACTATCATCAAGAGATGATGATATGAGTGCTACACTTCCTGAACTTGAGCTTATTTTGCCAGCTTTCTTCAATCTTTGTTCAATAACCTTGAAGTTATTGTACAAGTCATTAAGTTTCATGGTCTCCAGTTCTGGCTTATCTTCCCACACAGCAACATTGGTTCCAAACTCAGAGGGTAAGCTTCTTAAGAACTTTAGATTGAAGTCTTCCCTTTCCACCTCAATTCCAAAAACAATGAGTTGAGTAACAATCTTTTGTAGCCTTGTAAATATGATATCAAGAGATTCATTACTTGATGAACCAAAATTTTCACAAGTCTGCTTCAGCAAGGTATTTTGAGTCTTCTTGGTGGAATCATTACCACCAAAAACTTCACAGATCTCATCAAAAAGAGTCTTTGCAGTCTTGTACTTGCTGAATGCAAGAACTTGGTCTCTGGGGAGAGTCATCAGCAGCAAACCTCTTGCCTTGAGATCATTCTTCAACTGAAGTCTTTCATCATTAGTAACAGGTCTAGTGTTGACCTTAATTACTTCCTTGCCACCAATCATCTCTGAAGTAGAACTTGGTTTGAAAGAGTTTCCAACCATAATGATCTCCCAGAGTGTGTAGTTTTGGACCATAAAGAATTGTTCTATCATTAGCCTCCACATCTCAAAGTCATTCAACTTAAGCTTTGGAAGCTTAGCAGCAATGTTTGAGTTACTGGTTTCTGTCTCCATTGATTCTTCTGAGTAAACTTGAGTCTTCTAATTCAAAGTATCAAAGCCTGGCTCTGATACCACTTGATGGATCTAAACACCTTTAACTTGTGTTAGATTGATACTTTGAATTATATCACTAAGTATGCGGAATCTACTTAGTAACACTTAGAAGATTGATTGTGAGTAAGACAGTTGTATAAGAACAATGTATATAAACAAACTATTAGCTCCAATATTATTAATGATAATAATACGAGTGATCTTGATATCACTAGGGTTACACCTTGAAGCTCTAGAAACGTATAAGAGTTATATGACAACTTGTATATCTAACCCTTAACCTAGGATCTCCTTTTATAGCACAAGGAGTCCTCTTCTACAAGATAAGTATAATGCTAATAGAATAAGATATACACAAGATCTATTCTATATTTATCTAAACGCGTTTCCTAACAGTTATCTAATAAGCAGTGGTAATATATGTTCTTGCAGTGGTAATGAGTTTCCACTGCAAGTACAATCTTCTGCAGTTGTAACATCTTCACTATCCGTGGTAACTGTTAGTATAATTCCCAACACTTTGGGTGACGATGAGAAATTTATCAAGATGTTTGTTTGTATCATCACCCGGCAAACCATGAAATTGGCATGAGTTTTGGACTTGTTGTATCATATGATGCTTAAGTCCAAAATCCGTAGCCGCGATATTAAGAGGGGCAATAGGGCCACCCCTTCCGTGTATAGTAGGTTGACATAATTCCTCCATCGTGCGGAGATCGGGAATTGGGTCATCCTTCGGAGGTTCACGATTATCATCCATTTTCGGAACGTGGTCTTCAACAATAGGACGTAGTTCGGTGACGTTTCTTAGTTGACGATTTCGCCTCGATTGTGAACGAGTACGCATGCACCACAAAATCAAATCCAATTAAAACAATACCACTTTAACGACAAGGGAACTTAAACCAATAATCAAGAATGCAAAGTTAACCTTTAAGGATAAACGTACAAGGAGCGGGAGAAAAGAATGGATTTCTCACTAGGGAGAAGTTCGTTGGATCGCCCTATACCGTTTCGACTCCTCTTAATGTAAGCTTATCGATTAAAAGTTTTCCAAAACGCAAGTGATACAAAGGCAAGTTTTGATCTTTGGTTTGGGAACTTATTATGGTCACACCCCCAGTTGGTAGGTGTTCTGCCTTGGTTTGCGGTGGTAAGATTTTAATGATGTTATTATTAAACAAAAAAACGGAAAAATCTTTTTGTGTTTTTCTTATCTTATATAGATATAATACATATATAGAAACAAAAGAAAAATATTTTTGGTTTTTTATAAGTTTTATGAAAGCGTAACTTCTTGCGAAGGTTCTACAAGACTAATCGTCTAAACCTTATCGATACTTTCGACACACAGCCTCCCCGGCAGCGGCGCCATTTGATTCGTTGTGTTTTGATGTGCAAAAAACAATTTATCAATATATCAACAAACGTGATGTCTAAGTTATCGTGAGACAACTAGACGTAGATAGGAAAAAGATTACCTCGCAAAACTCGTGAAAGTGATATTAAAATTGTGAGACCGGGAAGTGATTTCCCTGGTCCTACCCCAACGAGTTGTAAATGGAAAATTTCGTGAAAAGATCGAGATTAAAACCATGTATGTTTGGTTGTGAAAGATTGTTTGGTTTTGTGATACGTTTAATTAACGAAAATTAAGAATTAACGAACGAAAACGGGATAACGTAACCTAAATGGGAAAATGAACTAGGGAATGCAAAGGATTATTTAAAATGACCTAAAAAAAACTACGGGAAACACGTTAGAGAAAACCGGGAATCCTAAAATGTAATCTAAATTAAAAACACGATGTTTATTAAAAATAAACGTCAACGCGTAAAATAAAACGTCAAAATTTGAGTTACAAAAGTCCTACGGGTTTTCAACTAATTTTCTTACGCACTAAATGACAAAAGAAAATTTGAGGAAAAAGAAAATTAATTTTTCAATAAAAATCCTATTTATTATGAATTAATTACTATAAAATACAAATTAAATCCTAATAATTAATTTAATGATCCTAAAAATCTGAGACTTTTTTTGAAAATTATTTTATGCTAATACAAACTTAAGAAAAATGCTAACTTGGATAAACTATTGCAAATAAGCTGTTAAGAGCTTAAGCAGTTTCAATAAGTTAAATGGGAAAATAGCTTTAAATAAACACAAAGGAAAGAGTTCAACAGAACTGGTGCTCCAGAGCTGATGGAAGGGAGTGTTGTGGTGTGTTGTTGGTATGCTAAAGGTCAGGGGTTCGAAACCCACTTTTTGCAATTTTTCCCAATTTTTTTTTTTCAGTTTTCTTTGTACACAAACATTTTAACAACAAAAGTAAGCACTTTTTACAAAGTCATCTTTTTTGTAAATCACTAATAAGCTCTCAGTGAGCTTTTTACCTCAACAGTGCATGAAAATAAGCTAAAAGTGATTATAAACTTGAAAAGATTATGAAATAAGCTAAACACACCAAACTAAAAGCAAACTAAGCTGCAACCGCATGAAATGTACTCAAAAGAAATTAAAACTATAAGAATAAGCATACTGATAAGCCAGAAAGCATAAAATAAGCAAATACCACACACCTATTCAAACAGGCCTGATATGGTGATTTGTAGGCCTCTGTGGGGCCCACAAATAAGGTGAAAGGTGCAAAGTGATGGTTGAGCCAATAAGCCACCCTAATAATCTATTGAGTAAGCTAAAGAACAAGGAGTGGGGCCCACTTATGCAACCTATGGGACCCTTGGAACTTGGGCAGATGGAATGGGTAACTAGTGCAGGGGAGGCAGTCCCCCTGCAGCTCACTTTGAGCAAATGTAGGTCCCACACCAAAAATCACAAAAATAAGGTGATTATGGGATTCAAGAGTTTAGCTAAGGGGCTACCATTTCTGAAAAGCTTAAGGCTTGAATCAAAACACACAAATCCATAAAATTCCTGCAATTTTTGACTTTTCTGAAAACTAGAGAATTTGACTTTTTTTTTTTTGCTTAACATGAAATTTTGACTTTCATGAAATTATACTGGCCACAATTGATTGATTGATATTTGTTTACTCTAATTGAACATGTATCAAGCAACCTATACTAATCCTAAGCTAAGTTTCATGCTTTGGTGCACAATTCCTTTCACAGTTTACTGCTAGTGAAATATAAAAGAGAGTTTTGACTTTTTCTCAAATTACCACTTAGTTTTATGACTCAAATGACTTCACTTATCCTATTGTAACATGACTCAACCATTTGTAACAACTGAAACTTGATGCACAGTGGTGAAATCCTCTTATCCAAACACTCCTTAATGAACATGAGAATGATGTTTTTACTATAATAGATATAATTAAACAACAAACCTAAGTTCTAAACTAAAATTAAACTCACAAAGACAGAAGCAAACAACAATTAAGGACTAATACCACTGCTAATTCAGTAAAACAAAGAATATGGAAAGTTAAAGGCCAAAATGGCTTACTTGGCATCCAAAGCTTGTAACCAACTGAGAACTAAGACCTAGTCACAACCTATTGCTCCTCATGGAGCTCTAAACCATGTTCCTTTCACCATATTGCTTTCTTCTTCAATAGCTTTGTCCACCAATTGTTGTTTTTTTTTTCTTTGTATTTTTCTAATTTTTTTGTTTTCTGAGTTTTTTTTCTGGTTTTAAACCTTCAAAGATTTTTCAAATGACTTAATCAAGCTTCTGAGATTAAATTGAGGATAGTTTAAACTAAAACAACAACAATTTCAATAATTGGAAATTTGAAGTGCAAATAAAGAAAGCTTTAAAACTAAAGAGGAACTTGAATTAACTTTCAAAATAAGAAGTACAATTGATAACTGAGATAACAAAGATACAAGAGAAGAGATGCCTTTTAGGCTTACAATGCTTCTCTATTAATACTACTAAGGAGGTAGGTAGGAAAAATAACACTTGTGCATTATTCTTGAGACAACTCAGCCCTAAAGTGCTCTTGGAGACTCTGCGAACAAATCCTCACCATCCAATTGCTCTGAAATCAATCCCAACCCTTCAATGCATTTTTGGCGCCAAAACAGGTTTGAAGGATTGCTGAGGTGGTAGGTGTTAGGTAGGGGTTGTGAGGGGGAAAGGTATAGTGGGATGGGGAGTGGTGAGGAGTACTTTTGAGGTCTTGGGAGCATGGTGGAGTGTTGCAGGGGTGATGGTGGTGGTATATCTAGGGGTAAAACGGGGGAAAGGGGAAGGAGGTGAGGGTGTTTGTTTGACCCGTTTTGACTATTGACCAAAATTTGTCCCTGATTGTATTATTAGATGTGGGATGGTTTGGGCCTAAGTTAGGTTTTGGGCAAAAAGGTGTTGATTGGTGGACTGTGTTTAGGCTTAGTAGTATTTTAGGATTAGTAATAGGGCCCAAGGATTAAAGTTGTAATTTTCTGATTTTTCAAGGACCAAAACCGTAATTCTGCCAAACTTCTAAACTTCAAAAAAGTACTATTCTTGCCAAGTTATGTATTTCCAAGGTCTAATTTGTCATTTTCCTTCAAAGTGTAATTCCCGGGGCTATTTTTAACAACTTTACAAACTTGAGGGACTAAAATTGCCAAACTTTGAAACTTTCCTCCCAGGGACTGAAACTGTCATTTGATGATTCATGGTGAACTATGTTGACTTTTCTTCATAAAATCATTCCAGGGACCATTTCTGACAATCTCTGAAAGTACAGGGACCAATTTTGCCAATTGTGAACTTCCAGGGGCCAAACTTGTACATTTTTGAAAGCTTTTTACCCAAAGATCATTTGTGATATCTTTTGACTTTTAAGGAACTTGGGTTGACTTTTCTTTTAAAATAAATGCTCAGGGACTAGTTTTAACAACTTTTGAAAGTTGGTTGACTGAAACTGCCAATTATGCAAACTTTGTTCGTTTTTCGTCTGTTTTCAATCATTTTGCATCTGAAACATATAAAACATGATCTTTGGGATATTTTATGTATTTTGATGTATTTTTTTAGTGTTTTTAAATGTTTTGTAGTTCATATTTGACCAAAAATGATGAGTATTTACACACTCATCAACTAGCTTGAAATTATTACTCGTACTGGTCAAGTTCAAAGAAAGTCTCTCGATACGGTGCATTCTACTTAGACAAGTCCTATTTGAGACACGCTTACATCACTATTTAGACTAGCTTGAAGTTATTACCCGTCCAGGACAAGTCTTTTCGATTAATGACATTTAAGCTTCGTCAATTCATTGGTAATATCTAAGTCGAGCTCTTTTGAGATTCAACCACAATCTTTACACATTTTTTATAACATTTTAATCATGTCTTCTCCCCCTCAAAAATAGCATATTGTGATATTTTTTATATCAACTGACTAAGAAAAAGCTTTTGGAGAGATAGACAGATTTGTTTTTGCATGAAATCAGAACATTTTGTATTGTTGAAATACCCCCCCTCAAAACTTGCATATGTTTATATAACACCCTAAAATCTGAAAACATTTGAGCTTGAATATAACCTAAGATATGGAACCTTGTGAATTGAAAGCAACAAGTACGTACTACACACATAACTTATGGAATTCGACACAACATGGTGCCTAAACTAAAAGTATTACACGTTAATATGTCACAAAACTATAGGGTCGAATATGTTGAACATGGCACTATTTATACTTTTAAAATTTTATCACACGTTAAGGTGTCATGTGAGGATCGAATGATTTTTTTTTTTTTTTTTTTGTGCACAACATTATCTAGGAGTGGTATAATATATTTCAAATATTGAAGGTGAAAAAGTCATCAAGTCTTCCCCTATCTCCTTAAGACTCGGCTTCATTCACAGCCTTATCACCCCATCATTTCTCACCCATATCAATCGTATACCCCATACTTCTTTCACACACAAACCCTAAAACATCCTCATTATGATACGACACATCTCATGTTTACAGGAATTGTGATACTCCCATATATCATCACATGATCATTGGAACTTCTCTTCATCATTCCAAATAAATTCAACAGCCTTAAACCTCACGAGAAAGATTGTGACATAACCTATATCTCATTGTACGTTAAACCTTGCTCGAGTTCTCAACGTGAGTCCATGGAGTCCTCGTTCGCGATCATGGTTCCATCAGTTATAGATTTGGAGTTTGAGTTGTGTTCATGACTTCATGTACGGACTGAAATTATAGGCTTCGCCGGTTCGGGTTGTCGTTCGTGTTGGGATAAGTTGCTGTTTGTGCGTGGGATACGGTCTTGTTTCGAAAATTGATATGTGTAGGTGATCGTATGCGTTCGGGTTTTTGGGTTCGGTTGTGTCGTTGAATCTTAGTGTTCGTGTTCGAACTGGGGAACGCACTCGTGTGCGTGTTAGATTGCGAGGTTGGTCCGGTTTCTGTTATCCGTTCTTGCTAAGCCTTCAGGTATATGATCATGAAACTATCATTTTAATCCATTAATCTCATACTAAATTATAAGTATTACGTTAAGAAATTTTGTGTGTGCCAAGAAGATATTATAGTAAGGTCACAATTAAAAATGAGATATGTAGACGTAAGGAGATTAGTAATAAATCTGCTCTAAAACTACATCTCATATCTATCAGGTAGTATGCCTAATATGAAGAAGAAATCTTAACTCGCATGGATGGTTTAACATAGATGGTCATAAATAAATACTGGTATGAAACATAAATAAATATTATGTATAACAATATTACAAAGTTAAATATCATTAGTGGTTGTCACTAAACCTACCTGTATTGCTTCACTATTGAATATGACATTCGAAGGAAACTTGATATGTATTTGGATAAATTACATTTTAAACCCTAGACTTTGTGATATTTACACTTTTAACCCTAAACCATTATAAGTTATTATATTAGACCCTAAATTATAATATTGATCATATTAAACTTTTAAGTTTATTAAATTGTCATTTGTAACCCTAATTTATTAAACTTACTTAAAGTGGAAACTAACTAATTCGGGAAATTTACTAAATATGGAAAGTTACTATATTTGACAAGTTACTAAAAATGGAAAGTTTCTAAAAATAGAAAGAAACCTTAATTGAGTAATCTGATTAAAGTGAGCTTATAAATAATAAGACGATCATTAATTCGTGTAGATTCGCTTAAGAATGAGTAACTTCCGATCTTTATGTTTTCTGATGTGTTTGCACTTGCGGTTTAAGGTACAGATATTCTATTCCTTTTCAATAGGGATTTCTCATGACTTTCTTGATCCTTGACACTGCTATGATTCCCTTTCGATATGCCATTGCTATGATCCCTTTGTTTTGATCTTTTGATATGAGCTTCTGATATGATCCTTCTGATATGAGCTTTGATATCATTCGTTTGATATGATTCAGTTCAGTTTGCTATGTTATGTTGGATAATGATATGATGATTCGATATGATATGTTATGATTTGTTCTGTTCTGATGCCCGAGTTTTTATTCTACTCATGGAGGTACCATGGGCGTGTTATTGAAGCACCAATGGCATGACACTTTCTGTGGAGGTGTGATTGATCCACGGCGTCCCCATTTTGATATGATATGATATGATTATGAGTACTCTTCGCCATTATACGTGTATATACTTGTCATGCGAGCAGGTGTATGTATATGATTTGTTTTGTAGGAGGGGGCGTATGGATGCATCCTAGGTATTTTGTTCTGTGTAGGGTGAATGCGAGTGTGTGCTTTACACTTCTTCACATTTGGGAGCTAGCTACTCCATTTGGTACTTAGAGGTCTCCCCTCTTTGTGCATGTAGGATTTGACGGATATGTGATTATTTGATTTTGAGATCTATTCGAGTGTCTCGGGAAGGTCGGCTCGTGGCTTTCCTATGTTCTTTGTGTCTATTCGAGTGGCTCTGGTAGACACGCCTTTGTTGATACGTGCTCTTTACCTTTCCCTTATGATTATGCTTATGTGATATATCTTTGATACTTCGTTTCCCTTTGACTCATGATATTTGTTCAGTGTATGTTGATCTCTTATTCATTTGACAGATGATATTCATTTTAGCAAGAGCTTATGATTTCCTTTTCCTATACTTATCTACATTTTGATTATTTGTTTTGTTATATATCTGTTCACTGGGCTTTTTAAGCTTAGCAGCATTTCTTTTCCTGCGGCAGGTTTTAGGTTAGAAGCTGGGTTTGAGCGAAGAGTGCATAGGAGCTCTTAGTGGACCACCCTGATGATTAGATACCATTTGCTCTTGGATTAGACTTGGTTTAACCTTCAATTAGATTAGTTGGATTTGTATTTAGTTTTGGAATTCATCTTGTATAGAGCTAGCATTTCTTTTGTTATCTTAGATTATATTGTAACTGTTATTTTTATAAGTCTTCCGCTTGCATTTGTTTGTTCTGATGGACACCATAATGTGACATTTGACCCTTGTCGGGTTGGGGTGTTACAATTATGGTATCAGAGCCCAGGCTGCGACTTGTAGTACATAAGTTATGGCCTGTGAAGATTTGGACCCTTAGGTTTGCATTTTAAGAGCTTATGGGATAACCTTAGAAGGATTTGCTTTAGGGTTCTCCCCTAAGGAACTTTAGTTATGACCGGTGAGGATTGGGTAGATTATATGATAAGACGTTAGTTAGTTATCTTTCTTCCGCATCACTCTGATTCCTGCCTCTGTTTTTAGTTGAGCCTCTATAAGATCATTCATTACGGAGATTTAGAAGATTTATCAGGATATGCAACATAAGTTTAGAATGCTTTGAGACCTTGTAGTAATGGCTTATTGGTTCGTTTTTTGAAGTTATCACTTTCTTTTGAACGTCAATTCTTGATTCGTTTGTCATTCGTTCAGAGAATTCGTGTACATATAAATTCGATGTGTTCAACACATTCTGTGGTTCCTCTTGCTTTTGATAAGCATATTAAGGTTCCTTCTTCATTATTTGTCCTGACCTTACCTATTCTATCTCTATGATAATCTTGTGACCTTCCATCATGAATATCCAATTTTTTCGATGCGTTCTGGAGATATTTAAAGACGAATTCGTTCTGTTTCTTTTGGAAATGTTTGATTCTATATTATTCTGGGTATGGATTTGTTGACTAAGCTTCGCGATGCTAACAACAGTCGTGTTATATTTGTCATCTTTGTCGATTCGTGGAACTCACAATTCTGCACCATGGTTCCTAACCTGATAACCATTTATGATAACCTTTGTTTTAGAAACTCTTATGTTAATCCCTCATGGTTGTGATGATACTTCATTGATGAGACTCGCCTCGAGAGTTATTCGGACAGCTTGGAATGTTCGCCATGTATCCTTGATGTGCTTCTGTTTGATTCGAGGAGAAGAATGATGATAGCATGAAGTTTTGGATGGATTTCTGGAAGCTAAATCGTAGCATGTTTTTTGAAGAGCGAGATATTCCTAGAATTCCTTTTCGTATTTGTTATGATCTCTTTGAGCATTGTGATGCCAATAGTATTGGCAACTACTCTGACAATTCCTATGAAATCGATAAATCGTGTCTTTCATGAATACTAGAACAAATTGTCATAGTATGACATATTGGTATGTTCAGAGACGAAAGAGAAACACGAGAATCATCCTCGTAAATTGCGTTGGAATTTCTAAGTCAGAATAAGCTCTATGTGATGTTTTCGAAGAGTAACTTTTTTGGGAAGAAGAATGAAAGGAGAACTTGGAAGAGCTAGAAAGAGAATTGTTCTACTTCAGGAGGAGACTTAGTTATGTCCTTATGCAAGAAAAGAAGATATGGGTTATGCATCAGTTCAACTAGAACCGTAGAAGGTGAAATATGCGACACATGATTTGAGAGTGATTTGTGGAACCATGAAGAAGCTCAGGAGAAGGAAGGAAGGAAGAAGATTAGCTATGCTAGAAGATGGAAGGAAGCAGTTTGAAGTGAAGCACACAGTTCTATCAACTCTATTTATCTTAGTTGTACTAATATGTATAGAGTCGTAAAGCAGGAGCCGGACGGGACAGTATGAAGACGGTGATAACTACATTGGTGATTTCTGCGCACAGACAGGAAGGACAACCCAAGTGGAGTTACAGTGGAGCATTGATTAAGATGGCTTGCTTAGTAGATCGACGGAGTTTTCTTGTGGTAGAATTATTTAAGCTACATGGTGCAACTGCAGTGATCATGTTAGAGAATCGCGTTTTGCAGCACACATTCAAAAGAGGTATAAAAGACTATGGAAATTTGACTCAGGATGTTAGTATGACTTCTTATCTTAAGATGGATGGACTGACAGAAAAACTATTTTGAGCTTGGAAGAATGTGTTAAGCGGGAAATTCGACAAGTGTTTAGCTTGGTTGTGTTTATTTACTAAGGAAGATGGCATGCAAGTGTTTTGTTCTGTGTAGGGTGAATGCGAGTGTGTGCTTTACACTTCTTCACATTTGTGAGCTAGCTACTCCATTTTGTACTTAGAGGTCTCCCCTCTTTGTGCATGTAGGATTTGACGGATATGTGATTATTTGATTTTGAGATCTATTCGAGTGTCTCGGGTAGGTCGGCTCGTGGCTTTCCTATGTTCTTTGTGTCTATTCGAGTGGCTCTGGTAGACACGCCTTTGTTGATACGTGCTCTTTACCTTTCCCTTATGATTATGCTTATGTGATATATCTTTGATACTTCTTTCCCTTTGACTCATGATATTCGTTCAGTGTATGTTGATCTCTTATTCATTTGACAGATGATATTCATTTTAGCAAGAGCTTATGATTTCCTTTTCCTATACTTATCTACATTTTGATTATTTGTTTTGTTATATATATCTGTTCACTGGGCTTTTTAAGCTCAGCCGCATTTCTTTTCCGGCGGCAGGTTTTAGGTTGGAAGCTGGGTTTGAGTGAAGAGTGCACAGGAGATCTTAGTGGACCACCCTGATGATTAGATACCATTTGATCCTGGATTAGACTTGGTTTAACCTACAATTAGATTAGTTGGATTTGTATTTTAGTTTTGGAATTCATCTTGTATAGAGCTAGCATTTCTTTTGTTATCTTAGATTATATTGTAAATGTTATGTTCATAAGTCTTCCGCTTGCGTTTGTTTGTTCTGATGGACACCATAATGTGACATTTGACCCTTGTCGGGTTGGGGTGTTACAGTTTTTGAGAATATTAACCTTTTTAAAGTTTAGAGGGAAGGAGTCTTCTTGAAGCAAAATTCTGAAAGAGTAAGAAGTTTTAGATTTGTTGAAAAGGTTTTTTTGAAAATCAAAGACTTCTCTTTGTTTGAATAGGAATGTCCCACTGAGGCGTACAACAGTGTCCATTTTTAGGATAAGTGCACTTTGTGGATGAAAATCATTTTTGCGTAGCAATTTCCTTTCTTTGAAAACTTGAGTTGTGCACTTTAAGATGTACAAAAGTCATTTTGATGATAAGCACCGATTTTAATAGATTTTGAAAATCTTTTTGAAAAATCTTGAAAACGTGGTGCTCAGAATGTAAGAGAATTTAGAAAATCTAATTGATCATTAGATCAACAATCATGGTCATGAGCTTAAAGATTTTGAAAGTTTTTCTGAAGATAGCTCAGGCCAGATAAGAGTTTGCTTCTCGTTTTTAGGATAAGTGCTCGAAAAATATTTAAAACATTTGTTTTAATTAGGCACTTTCCTTTCTTTGATGCACGGGTCCTGAACTGATATGTCCAGAAGCATTATTTTGAAGTACTAGTCCTTAGCTGAAGTACTAAGAAGTCATTAATTAAGAAAACTTTGAGAAACAACATGTTTTAGAAAAAATTTAAGTGAACTCTCACTCAAGCATTTGTACAAGTCCGTATCATTGTTGAATGACATTTCTAGAAACGTACAGAATATCGATTATCCGAGAGACATGTCGTGAGAATAATATTTTTGGATTTTTTGATTTTGTAATGTTTTTGTATTTTTGAAAATTTTCTATTTTTGTATTTTGTTTTTGTTGGTTTTTCAAATTTTCTATTTTGTTTTTCAAGAATATTTACAAAGAAGATTTGAAGAAAGAAAAATTAAGTTTGGACAAGTAAAAGTGGAGTTAAAAGTTGAATTAGAAAAGGATTTCCACATGTGATGTTAGCGTATAGTTCTTCTTTACCACATTGGGTATATGAACCCTCAACACTTTCACAAGTACCTGCATTCACAGAAGAAGACTTTTCACAAATAACAGTGTTAGAAGTACATGTTTCCTCACATTGAGGGTGTTCACTATCAACAGTTGTGGTGATTTCTACTTCCTTATCCTGATGATTTTCACTATTATTTGTCTTGTTGCAAGCATAAAAAATCTTCTCTGTGGGAATCAATCTAAGACCAACTGTGTTAAAAACTTTTCCCGTAGGAATCCACCTAATGCAAGATCTAGGAGTTGTTTTCTTTTCAGATGCAGCGGAAGTCTCATTTTGAGAAAAACTACGTCCTATAGAGATCCACCTATTAGGTTTCTTATCCTTTTTCTTGTTGTCAATGGGTTTGTTTCTTTTTGGCGTCTTAGTGGATTGTACCTTCGCACGTGAATTTTCTTTCTCGATATATTGTGTAACACGTGCATCATGATTAGCTGAAAAGACACATTTTTTACATGTAGGACTGACAAATTCAACATTTGGAAATTGTTTCTTGTTCAAAGAGGAATTAGAATTCTTCGTGTTGCATTCTACGTGCCTAGAATTCTCTTTTGTGCAACTACTCTTAGATGCAAGCCACTCCTTAGTGTTTTGTTGATTGTTCCTAGGTAATGGTTTACTACTACTATCAGTGCTTTGGAATCTTGTAGAATTCATCACACTAGGTTTTGCACCTAAAATTCCATCTTTTCGAAGTTGTGCCTTTTTCCTAGCTTCTTCTAGATGGTGATTGTGGACCATGTCATTAGAACCAACAGACTCTTTAACAGTTTTTGTGGTCACATTCGGTGTACTATTCCTAGAAGGGCCAGGTGCAATCACATTTGTGTTTCTTTCAACAACCATTTTTTGTTTATCAACAATCTTTTCAATTTCCTTTTGCTTGGGAACCATTTTTTGTTTATCAACAATCTTTTCAATTTCCTTTTGCTTGGGCAAGGGTTGTGGAGTAACTGGTTTTGTCAAGTCATTTTTCTCATTGACTTTTGGAGCAAACCGGGAAATTGACATTTTTTGTTTTTCAACCGTTTTTGAAATATTTGGTTTCTCCAAAGTCGATGGTTTTGCAAACTTAGTATCCACACCCTTCCCTTTTATACTTTCAAGCTGAGCTCTCAAAATATCATTTTGCTCTTTCATGTCCTTGTAGGCATGCTCATACGACAATTTGTCATACTTGCATTCCTCTGATTTTCAATCAAGTTGTTTAAAAAATGACATGTTTTCTTTTTCAAGTTTTACAAGAGCATTTTCATATTTTGAAATAATTTCAGATGTCTCAGATCGCAGTCTTTCATTGTCCTCAACAGAATATGATTGTAAAATGATGGACATAATATCAATAGACATAACTGCTTCGAAGAGAGAATCATTTTGGTTTTCCAAAAGTTTGATGTTTTCACAACGTTCATTTGCTTGCTTTACCAGGGATTTGTGGTCCTTGACAAAGTCAACTGTTTCTTTCAAAAATGCTTGCTCAAAATGAATCACCCGAGCATTAATCATATTAATTGGAGGAGCAAAGTCACGTTCAAGAATCTTTTTCAGCTGTAAATGAACTGTGGAATTCCAATTGTTCTCATTAAGTCTCATTTTAGATTCTAAAAGCGTTTGAAGTTGCCCAATTCTTGTTTTGAGATCATCAAGATATCCTCTCGCAGCACTTGTGTTAAAAGTGTTGTTTGAAGACATCTGTTCCATGTTTGAAAGTGATTTGGAAGCAACAACTGGTTTAGAAAACTAGTTTTGGAAAACTCTGATGGTTGTTTTTGTGAAACAAAAGTAATTCCAGATAGTTTGTTCAGTTTGTTGTAATCAATTGGTTTCAAATTCGGATTCTTTCGTTTCATTTTAGTTATGCTCTCGTCAACAAGTTCCATAGTTTGTACAGAATCCCGAACGACGGGAAGATCATGTTTAGCATATATAACATTACCATTATACAAAGCATTCTGTTCTTCCTGAGCTTTCTTGAGATTACAAGGAGTTTTGTTACCTAGAGCCATTTTTTGTTTCATATGGTAAATCGGATCAGTTTGATTAGTAATCATATGCATTGTTTGACTCGACTAACCCGACTTAACCAACAAGTTTTCTAGTTTTTTGATCATATGTTCTGACTCTATGATTTCATCCAAAAGTTTATCTTCTTTCATTGCAAAGTCCTTTTTCAACTCATCCCGTTCTTTTTCAAGATTGGTATAAGCTGATTTTTGTTTTGAAAGTTGGTTTGTTAAATCAGAAATTTCTTGTTTTAAAGAATTGATGGTTTTTGTAGGTTTCCTTGTTCATATATTATTAAAATTACTAATATATATATACTAGAAATTAGTTTAGTTGACCCTCTATATTTTGGATTTATTGCCCACTTTCTTATTCATCATTGAATTTGAAAATCATCTATGACCACTAGTAGAATATTTATCATTTAAGATAAATGACCAATCTAGTAGCTATCATAGATACTTTATAATATAACCTAGGATTAAGATAAGTTATTTTTAAATACAATGAAGAGATAAGTAAGTATTTGCAACCATAGATGATTGGTTACATCCCTCTTACTTATATTGCATTAAGCCCATAAGATTATGTCATCACTTATCCATGTCTTTAGTTAACATATAAGGTGGTTATATGTGACAACGGGCTTAACCGATTCTCTTGAACATGATATCTTTAAACATGCTTTATAAACCCATAACTAATGATTCTTGCTATCAAAAATCAAATATCATGCATAAAACCTCATATTTTGAAAAATAATCTTTCAAATAACTATCTTATTTTTCTTCAAACAACAGATTTAACTATGAGCAATCACAACTTTGTTTTAATCAAAATCAAGATTGGGAAAATTTTATTGTCTCTTTTGTCAACATCTCTTGAAGTAAAACCCAATCTATTCTACTCAAATATACACTTGAATATACTTCAAAGCATTTTTGAATAAAGCTAAAAACGTTTTCTTAAGCCATCTATGATAATCTCACATTTGTCATATACTTTTATGAACATGATACTCATAATAAAACCAAGTCATTTCAATAAAATCATGGTTTGCACATATGAATCTTGTTTGCAACAAGTTTTAATGCCCTTACATTTATACCTCTTTTTATTAGAATCAATGAACTAGTTCATTAATCTTATTAGTTAATCATTAGCTTAACATGATTTGTTGTCTCACAACCTATATAATTTACTTGTTTGATGAGTAGGTTGCATGCTTATTTAAAAATTGCTTGTTTTCTTAATCCTTACATATAATTTGTTTTATATGTATGGCTAGCATATCCTATATTGCCTCAAAGAGTGAACTTTCTTAAAACCAAACCCAAACACATAACCTTCCCTAAAAATTTCTGCCAAAAACCCACTTTTGGTAACCTGGAAAACACCGGATGGGCGGCCCCTAAATTACAAGGCAGCCCCCTTAATTATTAAGGGGACCGGCCCCTATTTAAGGGGACTGGCCATCTGATGGTCGGGGTTCCTGTTTTCTTTATCACTTTTTGACCCACTTCACCCTATACTTCCCAAAATTCACAAACACATTTTGTCCTAAAATACCCCTCAAAATTTACCTTCCTAAACCACATTTTTCCTACATTATAAATACTTTCACTTCATCATAAATGCTCATCCATCCAAACATGTCATCTCCCAACAACCAAAGACCCAAGTTTTCAAGAGTTGCAAAGATCTCCGTCAAACCCGTTTGGAGGAGAAAACTTGACTTTTGTCACAACTCAAGTGATGTTGTTCCAAATCAACCAACAACTAAACCCCATACCCACACAAATGACCCATCTCACAACCAATCATCCACTCTTGCCTTCACTAATGCTCCTTCATGTGATGATCATGCACAATCCCAAAACAACAATCCTAACCTCATTGCTAATACTTCACATGTTGCTCATTCAACAAAAACACCATCCACTCATGAAGCTACTCTTCCATCCATATCGTGTTTTCATGATTACCCAAGCTCAAACATGTCTCCACCACCAAGACTGCCACCACCACATCCTACTACTTCACATGCCATTCATATGTTGCATGTTCAAACCTTCACCCAAGACAACATTCATGCTCCACCACCATCACCTTCCTCCGAACACTTAAAGTTCGTTGAGGAGCTAAAAGAAGCACATGAGCTTAGTGCTCTTTTAGCATTACATCTTGCTCAACGCAATTTGGATCCACCTCCATCTAGCTCACCCTCATCACCACACAACATAAATCAAATTGAGAAGCATGTCAACAATTGCCCTTGTTGCATCTTCCTCCAAAAACAAACCATTGCATTGAATGAGCACTTTACTTGGATTGAGTATCCTCTCACTAGATCTCAACAAACACCATCACTTGAACAACATCAAAACCCTCAACCAAGAAACCCAACTCCAAACTCACCACCTCCAAGCTCTACATCACCAAACTCACCAACATCCATGAAACCAAAAATATACCTCCATTAAGCCATCAACATGATCCCCACTTACCACTCTCACCTAAGCATACTATATGCTTATGCCTTTTATTTTTCAAATAAAACACTTCAACCTTTTTGGGATACAAGCAAGTTTGATGACACTCTCTATTGGCACAATAGGATATTCTACTTGGTTTAGAATTCTAGTATTATGTATGATGTAACAATGATTATGTGGTTGACATAATCATTTTGAATTAATGAATGTTTTAATATGTGTTCCTAATTTTCCTTTGCCATGCTTATCATTAGTTGTTATTATGCTATATATATTTGCTTGTGCTTCTAATATTTTTCTTGCAAGAAATCCATAGCTCGAACCCTTGGTGCCCTCAAACGAGGGGAAACATACATCAAGGGGGAGCTTTCAACTTATCGGCTTAAACCTTTTTGATTCTACAAAAAGGGAGAGAAGTAAATATAAACTTACTAAATACTTGTCTAAAAATTAATTTTTGGATTTAATGAGTTTAGGTTTTGTAATCATCAAAAAGGGAGAGATTGTTGATATAAATAAATGCCTAAAAACATTATTCATATCTTTCGATATCTCTATGTTTTGATAATCACAAAACGAAAACTCGTCAAACCAAAGATCATGACGTAAATAAGTATTTAGTAGTAAATGCTCACTTTAACCATCTAATCACTTAAGGTATGAATAAACAAAGTGTCTAATGCATTATAAGATCAAAGGAACACTTTTCTTAATCACTAGATTATTATAAAATGTCACAAAACATTTTACATCTTTTATAAAACATTTTTGGAATTAAAAGAATATGTTTAATTCATTATAAATATATGAATTCAAATTTTCAACCAAAAATGGTAAATCTAATCCAGAAAAACCTTTCCCACAAAAGGACAAAGCTGGGCAACGTTCTGGAGGGGCGGCCCCCTTAATTAACTAGGCGGCACTCTTAATAATTAAGGGGACCGACACACTCCTGATCCCCCACCCTAGCTCTGCCTTTAAATACTGATTCATTCCACAGAATTTTCTCACCTTTTTGCACTCTAAACATTCTGATTTAAACCCCCATTTCTGTCCTCTAAAATCCTTTGATCATATATATACATAAGTCCTTGTTTCAAAGTGAGTCAAGCTTCAACACTCAAGTGCAAAGAGAAAAATACTTCTATCATTCAAGACTAGAAGTATTACAACTTAGTATCATCTTACTATCTAAGTTGTTTGTTCATTTCATCTTGTATATCATTCATTTTTTGGTGTATAAGGTGTGTATATTAGTTAGTTAGATTTAGACTTGTTAAAGGTGTGAAGTGGTACAAGAAGTGAAGAAGTAGAGGTGGATAGGAATAGTTGTAGGAAGTATAAGAAGTAATATTACTTTGAAGTGGTGGTGAGTAGTAAAGATATAGAAGCCGTATCATAGGGTAGAAACCTTGAAGTAGCAAAGACGTTGAAGCCTTAGAGTAGTGAAGACATAGAAGCTTTAAAGGAGTAGAAGCCTTGTTGTGGTGTATAAATAAAAGCTTTGAAGAAGAGCCATAGAAGTATTGAAGTTGTGAAGACATAGAAGTATTGAAGTTGAAGGACATAGAAGCCTAGAAGTTGTGAAGATGTAGAAGCTTTGAAGTAGTGATTAGATAGAGGTTGTGAAGGCGTGAAGAAACAAGAGTTGTGAAGAAGTGTAAAAGGGGTGAAAGGGTGTGAAGAAGTTGTAGTGTGTTTGTAGTTGTGAGAATGGTTCTAGCTACGATTAGAACTCGACATATAGCTTGTGTCGTTAAATTGGTGTAAGCTAAGGTGTGTACGGTTTTCTCCGCCATAAGGGAGCATTTTGACTTAGTGAAGAAAACTCTCGAGTTCGGTGCTCGGGGAGTGGAGTAGGGCAAGGAAGGTGTCCTTGTAGCCGAACCACTATAAATCCTTTGTCTCTCGGTTTCATCTTTCCATCTCTCATTCATTACTTAGCTTACTTACTTAGATATTGCATATAGTTATAATTGCTTATATTGTGCATATATTGATTTCACATAAAGATCAAATTAAGTTCCATTCACAACACCAATCTCATTTAAACAAACTAAAAGGATATATGTATATATATATATATGTGTGTGTGTGTGTGTGTGTGTGTGTGTGTGTGTGTGTGTGTGTGTGTGTGTGTAATAAATAACATTGTAGTTTTTACTCAACAATTTGATTTAGTGGTGTTTAAACAACTATAGTGAACAAACTCAAATCTATATTTTCGAATCAAGTTTTTATAAACTCAAACTATTCTTTTGAAGCAAACTTTTATAAAACGAAAAAGACGTAAAACTATTCAACCCCCTTCTAGTTTTCCACAGAAACAATAATCCTAATTTATAAGTTTTCACAAATGAAACTATATTCGTAACTTGTAAACCTTATAAGTTTTCACATATGACTATACTCATAACTTATAAATCCTTATAACTATTATAACATGTATAAACTTCACAAAGATATAAAATATATGTTTGACATATCAAGTATTACGATACTAGGGAGCTTCATGTGAGGGGCCTTCTCGGGGTGAACGTACAGATGAGTAGTTGGATTTACGATTTAAAGTGTTCTAGCTCCTCGTACGTTTTACTACATGACATCTGGATTGTGATTGCCTGAACGGTAGTATGATATATATAAACTAAACACATCTTCACAAACTAAACCGTTTTCATAAAAAAAAACATATATAAACTACCAGGTACAACATCATGATCAATATAAATGACTTATATAGACTCTTTTATATTTTTCGACATCGTTATTCCAAAACCTAAGACGAAACAATTATTCTAGGTTGCACGTAGAGGTTTTCCCGGCTTATCCATCGACTTCGTTATACACTTAGCATCATTTACTCACGGTGAGTCATAACCCCCTTTTTATACTTGTTTTATAGTAAATACTTTGAGGGAGATACATATTCAACTACTTTTAATTTCAATCTCGATAAGTTGCAAGCTGTATGTTTTATCTGATCTAAATGTTTATTTATGCTAAATAACATTATCGTCATACTTAGAGTATTATTTATGCTAAATACATTTTCCATGAAATATGTTTTTCCTTGGGTTAGTTGTAAGTGCTAACATGTTTTCTTTTAATATAGAAAGTTATATTTGGGCAAATGATTAAAATAAGTATTATACTTGTTACCATTTTTTTTGTGGGTAGCGTATACAATTTTTTGTTTTTGTGGTGACTTTTCTTTCAAATTCATTTTTTTTATAGTATTTTGCGAAATTTTTGGACATTTTTGCACTTCTTAGCTAATAGAAACTTTTTTCTCTTGAAAGGCAAAAATGTCAAATAGTACCCTCGAAAAGATGAATTTGAAAAAAAAGTATCCACAAAAGTAAAAATTAAGACACAAGTCTTCGCCAGTCGCCACATTCAAAATGATACAATTTATATTATTTATATTTCTGTTTTTTGAAGATTTCTTATATTTATATTTCTTATATTTGAAGATTTCCGTTTGTTAGGTGTTCGTTGAAACGGACTAGCAAATCTTCGCCAGTCGCCACATTCAAAATGATACAATTTCTATTAAGGATATAGCTTCACATGCGAATTGAAATATTAGTGTTGTGGACATGATTAACCTCAAAGGTGTAGCATCGCTCATTATAATAAGGGTGGTGGGAGTACACCACCCACTCTCATTTCCTTCACTCACTCTCAACCAATCCCCTTGCGCCACATCATTCTTCACTTTTTTCATCACTCACCCTTCACTCACTTCTTTTTTGGAGGCGTCACTTCACTCACCCTTCACTCACTTTTTTTTTTTTTTTTTTTTTTTTTTTTTTAACCAAAACCATTTTGTTTTCTTTTCTTCTTCTCTAGCTGCTACTGTGTCACTACCATCACCACAAAACCCAAACACCTCCATGACACACCACCTTGTTTTCTTTTCTTCTTCCCTCCCTCGCTGCTACTGTGTTTTCTTTTCTTCTTCCCTCCCTCGCTGCTACTGTGTCACTACCATCCTTCGCTGCTACTTTATATACAATTTAAAAAAAAAAAAAAAAAAAAAAAAAAAAAAAAAAACGTTAGCACCCCCAACAGTCCTCCCAAACAGTCACATTTTGCTTCTAACGTTCAAATTTTTTGCCTTCCCGTGCGGTTTGTGGTCACGCAAAACACCTCCCCGTGCGGGGTACACCAAGAGGCGGCGGTGTTCCCGTACGGGGTTCCACCCCTCACCGTGCTTCCCCGCAGGTACTCCCACCACCCTAACATAGACAAAGAGGTAAAAATTAAGACACAAGAACAGCTAAAATGAATGATTAAAAAAAAAACGTCGCTATGCTCCAAAATTCTTCACTTCGTCGAAAGTCATCACCCACACTACATAACACGTGGGGTCACTTTCAAGTTAAAAAGTCGTTATGGTCTTATAATATGAATATATCTTTGACAGTTGACCTCACTTTACATTCGTGACTAAAGAACATCACTTTGAAGATAATAATATTTACAAAGGTATTTTCATTTTCATATACATAATGTTGGAATGATTTAATATAATTTATGTTATGGTCGCTTAAAGTTATATATATGTGACATTGCAGGGAAGTAAGCAGCAGCAGGTGGAAAAATGAGTCGCCCAGGCCCAAGCTCAGGAGGTCCTGCAATTCCATTGATGCCCATAAACCATACTGTCGTTTCGATTGGTCCGTCGCCGACACAGCCTCCAACTCCACCACCAGCTCCACCACCATTGAATTTACCTAGTCAAGATCTCTTTCAAGGTACTTTGTTTATTACTAATAGAATGCAATTTGTGTTGACTAATGATTGATTACTACCAAAGGGGCCGGGCATTGCCTGGCGGTATCATTCCCCCAACGCAAACGCTTAGTAGACCTGGTTAAAGAGGGTTTCTTTAGGATTAGGAATATGACATGGTTTCTTGCACGGAGCAAAGGTTTCTTTGCCGATTTGAACTTTTTGAGAATGATCGGTTACCCAGTCTACTGCAATGTGACATATTTACTACTTTTGACCCCCTTATGTTTGTTGGGTGTGTTTGTTTTTTTTTTAAAAAGTCTTACGGGTATGTTTGTTTCATTAAGATGTTTTGGGTTTGAATATGATTATCACATCTTACTAGTATGATGTAGCTATAAAGTCTAAATATGAATGAAATAATGTTGTTTGCTTTTCGTATAATTGTCTGAATGGATTTAATTGTTTGTTTTTTAAAATATATATTAAATCATATCGATATGATGAATAAGTAGTTTGTGTAAACATGAAACAAACCATTGTTATTGAGTATAATTTTAACAAAATAATAAACCATAAACTATTAAATAAATTATCGGGTCCGGTTTATTTAATGTTAACAAAATTGCCTCTACTTGCTGCGATTAACACTTATTTCAAAAAATTAAGCAAACAGAAAGTCATGAAAATTGTATTGAAGTGCTTGACATGTTATAAATAATTTAAATCACCGATTAAAAAAAAAAAAAAAAAAAAAAAGATCTATAACCCTAAAAATTTACAATGAGAAAATTATGTCGGTTACAAAATCATTCTAAATTTTCACATGTTTTTAAGGCTAACCATATGTTGCATGATTCTGATGGTTTGTGAAAATGTGAGTTCATTAGCTGCAACAATCAGGATAATGACACACAAGTTTAGGCACATATTTAGGTATATCTTTAGGCTTCCCAATCATAACTCGTTTCGTAATTATATTTATAACTTTTTAGAAAATACGAATGAGGTCCAAATATTATTTGAGCTCTACTCAATACTTTTTAAATATTCCATACTACTAGTACTAGCTAATAATAATGCTAGCCACTCACTCAAATCCCACAGTCAAACTTCCCACCTCCCAACCTCTTTTTTTCCTTCCCACTTTCCAACCCTTTGTTTCCTTCCCAATAGATTCTTCTTCTCCATTTTTTTCCGATGAGTAAAACCACCGGGAAATTATGTCACAAAAAAACACTCTCATTAATAATAGTGTGAAGGGTTTTGAGTGTTTGGATGGGTTGAAGGGCTTGTAGGGGTTGAATGGTTTTTGTATGGATAAGAGACGGTAAGACATGACCACAACCTCTAACGGGTAAGAGCTTCAAAGATCTGATCATGTCTGACTCACACACAAAAAAAAAAAAAAAAAAAAAAAAAAAAAAAAAAAAAAGTCTGACTCAGGAAGACGTGAGAGGCGGTAAGACGTTTTTTTCAAAAGAACAAACATAGCCTTACTCTTACCAGTAAGAGGTGGGCAAACGTTTTGCTTGTTTGTTTTTTTCTTTTGAGTCAGACAAGTTAGACATATAACATCTTACTCAGTAAGAGGTGAGGGACTTGTCTTACTGCCATAAGAGATTGAAGACTCGTGTTAATATAATATATTTGATGGTTTATTAACATGGTTTAAAAAAGCGGTCTGAGGCGGCGCCTCGAGGCGAAACGGGCATAAAACGATTATGAGGCGGCGCCTCATGGGGGTGTTTTGGAACGTACGCCTCATGTACCTGAGGCAGTGTAGAAGCGTACGAAGCGGCGCCTCATGGCTGAGGCGGCGCCTAGGCGCTACCGCCCCGATTAGCAGCAAATCGGCTAAATTAGGCGGTCAACGCCGGCGAATGCCGGTCAAACTTCAGATCTAAACCAATTAAAGAGAAAATAAGTGGTGGTTGTGTTTAGAATGACGGTCAACACCGGCGAATTGATGGTCAACGCCGGCGAATGGACCAAAAAGAGGGTGAAGGGGTGGCTGTGTTATCAATGTATTAAAGTCTAATAAGTGGTGGCTGTGTTAAAAATATATAACCCTAATTGTACAACCCTAATAATATAGTGGTTTTTTTGGCCCATTAAAAAACTTATACAAATATACAATAGGCCCAACAAATAACTTAGTAGACTTTAATAAAAGCTTATACAAGTATTTTTGGCCCATTGATTATGAACTTTATTTGATGTTCAGTATTTTTTTTATAAGATATATAATTTCTATATTTTTTTTTATTTCGCCTCGACCTTACGCCTCGGTTCGCCTCGAGGCTTACGCCTCTTGAGGCTAAGGGAAAACGCCTCGAGGCTCGTTTCCGTACTTTTAAACTTTGTTTATTAACTATGTTATATTTATGATAAAAAGTCTTGTTTTATATTTACATAAGTTACTTAAATAAATTGCAGAAACGAACACTTAAAATCATTCGGACAATTATACAAAAACAAACAACATTATTTCGTTCAGATTTAGACTTTCTAGCCACCTCTTACGGGTAAAATGTGGTAGTCAGATTCAGACCTAAAACATCTTAATGAAACAAACACACCCGTAGCTTATTATTGTTGTGTAAGATGTTTGGACTTTGGATGTGAGTGTTAATAAGTGAACTATGACAAAATAGGTTGTGGGATTTAGATAGTGATGGATGTCTTTATGCTGTTAAAAGAGGACCTGGCCGGTTGGATCTCGAACATGGGGGGTTACCTGATCTGGTTTTTGGGCAAAAACCGGGATTGAACCACTTTTTTTTTTTTTTTTTTTTTTTTTTTTTTTTTTTTTTTTTAACTTGTCTTATATTTTATTTGATGATTGTTGTGCCTAAAATGTAGGCCTAAGAGCGAGATTGTGACATCTGTAAATTCAAATAGAAGAAACTGGTTTTGACATGTGTCAATATCAAGTGGAATACTCATACAATTAGGCACAAGTTTTAGCCATGCTAGTCATTACTCATTTCATTTATGTCGCATGTTTTTAGGGCTATATATATTGGTCACTAATTTTTCTTTGCATTTATTCTGTATTTAAGTAAATTTTTCCCGTTTACCCCGTTTTTAGGTGTCTTTTTTTTGCTTTTATAAAAAACTTTTAAAATAATTATATGACGTTTTCGGGGGTTTAGACAAGGCCAACCGCTTCAATAAGTCGAAACTTGTTTGATGCCATGCCCAGAAGCATACTTTGTAAATGTCTCATTTTTGTGAGAAAATGAGATCCATCTTTTGAAATGAGACTAGAGAGTCACTCAAATTATGACTCGAGATCATGAATAAGTATAAACATGTAGGATTACCTATAAGTTAGTTTATCTTAATGCATAAACTGGTTTAGGGGGTTAATTAGCAATTGTTTTTAAGAATTTCAGCAACTGGAAAGGGGTAAAACACGCAGAAGCAGTGGTAGACATAATAGTGTGGTTAACCCATGAAAAGAAAGCAAAAGTATGTTAGATTCCATTTAAACTTGATATCTAATCTGTGGTAAATCAGGAATGTAGTACTAACAACTTGCATGTACAATTGATATATTTGAAGGAAGTAGAGAAAACTACGTTAAATATGGTGTTCCGCTTTACGAAGCATCAATCAAAGGAGATTGGAAAACTGCTGAAGTCATTCTTAAAGAGCAACCTGAGCTCATACGTTCCGCTATCACTGAAAATGGTGAAACGCCACTTCATATTGCAGCATCAGCGGAAAGCACCAAAGCCGTGGAATTTTTTGTGGAAAAACTAGTATCTCAGATGGACGAGAAAGATCTCGAGCTACAGAACAAAAATTACAACACTGCCCTCAGTTTAGCAGCTGCAGCAGGGAACGTCAAAACCGCCATGACTATGGTAAAAAAGAACAAGATTGTGCTGGAACTTCCTGGTAATAATAGTACCATGCCACTCTATATGGCTGCTTTATTTGCAAGATCCGAAATGGTGCGGTATCTTTATGATAGTTCTAAGAAAATGGTGAGTGATTATTGGACACACGAGAATCGGGGTTGGGTTCTACAAAAATGTGTTGAAGCTGAAATCTTTGGTAATAATAAAGTCCTTACATATTCTTCTTATTTCATGCTTTTCTTATTCTTGCAAAATTTCCAATTTTTTTTTTTTTTTTTTTTTTGAAACGGCAAGGATATATAAAAAACTAGCAAGATGCTAGAAGAAATTTCCAATTAATTTGATTTAGAATACCCGATGTGTTTCCAGCATTATATAGTGAAGTAAAGATCTGATCCAAATTACCATTCTTTTAGTTATATCTATGGTTGCAAATAGTATAATTGTCTAATAATCCAAATGAACGACCTCCCATTATACATTTACCTGTTTATGCTACTGCAACAATTATATCTGGTTTTGAGGTCATATGTCTAGATTAGGGGTGATCACGGTCCAAAAACCGGACCGGACTGGCCAAGACCGGACCGGACCGAAGACCGACTTAAGGAAAAACCATAGACCGAGACCGGACCGAATGTGGTCGGTCCGGTCTCGGTCCGGTCCAAATAGGCAAAATTTGGCACGTTTTTTCGGTTTTTTGATCGGTCCAGACCGGACCGGACCGGACCGAAGACCGAATTAACCAAAAAGCTTGGACCGAGGACCGGACCGAATGTGGTCGGTCCGGTTCGGTCCGGTCGGTTTTGTCGGTCGGTCCTGTCCATCCGGTCCGTTTGCTCACCCCTAGTCTAGATTATTCATATTTCATATTCTCATTTGAAAGGGAGATTTGGGGTCACATTGTGTTTTTCTGATATGATCTGATAAATGTTTAGGAGATAAGTATTACTAATACTGTATTTAGTTCTATTTCTGATAAAATACTAGGATTTAGTCGGAATTAGGGTAGCTTTGATTAGAAATGGGGGCATTAGGGTTGTAATCGTTCTTATGATGAATTTCATGGAGTATTGATTTGCATATCTATTGGGGGTCGGTTTATCTCATTAATATAAACCATTGGGGGGTTGATTTATCTCAGTAAATGAACTTTTTTTTCCCCCATCTTTGCATCTTATCATCCATCGGTTTCGTATCATTTTCCTGGAAGGTTTTTCCTTCTAAAAGTTTATGATCTTAAGTTGTTTTCTTAGATGCACTAACCTATAACTTTAACACAATTATATTGTAGATGTTGCTCTAGACATAGTGAGAGATCGCCCAGAACTGGCAGCCAAGAAGGGATTACTCACAGATGTTCTCTATCTTCTGGCTCAGAAAACAAAAGCATTTAAAAACAAAAAGCCAAATATTATCTTGAGAGGTATCCGGTCATGTAAGTATATGTTCCTCACTCTACTATCTATGATTCCTTCTCCTTCCACATAAATGCTTTTAAGCTAGTTATGTGGTGGATTCGCCTATACATTATTTTTTCAGATAGCGTCTCCATTAATATCTTAACCAGCATACATCATGATAATGTGATTGAAGATCGATGATTGGTTTTTGTACATCCATGGTGTCATTAATCATTATGCATGTGATCTGTTTCACATTCATTGCCATGATCCTTTGGGAGTTGGTTTAATAGCTTGGACGAGCAGATAAGTACTAAACGTAACGATTAGAATGAAAATAATGCATTTTTTCAAAGAATGGATACTCTTGTAGAGAATTGGTTGATGATGAGAGGTTTCACTTAAGTTAGAGCATAGCCTGACACTTCTAAAGCTTCTTAACACTTTAGTTATATCCTTTGGTGTCCTGCTGCATCAGCATTGGTGTAACCTTGATTTTTGTCTTTTTGATGAAAAGCATGTTTTATGATCCTTAACACACGTTTCAAGCTCAAACTTCAAGCTGTTTGCTGCTCGAATCTAATATCTTACTTTTTACTTTCTATGTTCACAACAATCACTTTAAAAGTGATACGTAACATAAATTTTTGTGGTTACACCATATATATAAAGTAGAGGTGACAAATTGGGTGGATTGGGATAGGCTAAAGCAAGGCCCTTCAGTAATTAAAAAAGAAAAGAAGAGAAAGAGTGTCATTTTAGAATGTTTTATGATTTTTGATATGATTAATATGTTAAATAGGATTGCAAATATAGAAATTTTAATACAAATTTATTATGATATTTTAATTTTTTTACGATAGATTGATTTAGGAGGTTTGATGCATCTTTAGGCAACTTTCGACCTCTTTCCCTTACTCTCCCCATTTGACCCATTTCCATGCCACCTCTAATATAAATGCATCAATGATTAGTGCGTCAATTTGTACAAACCTCAATGTAGAAGACCAAAGTCTTATTCATAATAATGAAACTTTAATTATAATGATCAACAACCTAATATGCGTTTTGATGGTTTTCCTGGTTGTTACTTTCAGTTTTTGGAGTCTTCCATTTGAAGGTAGGGCCTGCTGATAAGGAAAGTGAAGCCCTTCAGTTATTAAGAATACTTTGGAAAAATATTGCCACAAAGCCTAAGAGTGAGATTGATGACATAATCAGAGGGCCACCTGTAAGGCTGCAAAATGGTAGTACGAAATACCCTTCACGAGTACTTTTTCTTGCTGCAAAAATGGGCAACTCGAAATTTATAATTGAGCTCATAAAGTCATATCCTGATCTTATATGGAAACAAGATGACAAAGGGCAAACCATATTTCACGTAGCTGTCAAACGTCGTCACGCAAAGATCTATAATTTGTTGTATGAGATTGGTGCAATGAAAGATCTGATAACTCCTATTAAAGACAAGGAAAGCAATAATATGTTGCATCTAGTTGCGAAGAGTGGCAAGCCAAAACGATATCAGAACGTGTCAGGAGTTGCTCTACAAATGCAGCGGGAGTTATTATGGTTTAAGGTACTCTTTTCTTCACAATTTACGAATTATCTGAATTTCTTCTTATGCTCATAAGTTCGACATGGAAACCAGAACATTAATGCATCATATTATTTACATTATTATTATTATTAAAAATAATAAATAAATAAATAATCATTTACCTGAAAAAGAAATGTGTAAAATGGTCCAAAGTGTCAAACATGTCAAAAGTTATGAAGTGTATTCAAATGCATAAACATCAAAAAGTTACAAATATTGAAAAAATAGATACAAGTCATGTCTGGGTCGGGCGACCTTTAGACCGCAGATGGAGGAAATGGTTTAGACAAATTAATTAATGAATAACGGTTTAATCCTGGCAAAGTTTCTGTGTGTGCTGCAGGAGGTAGAACAGATGATCCCGCCTAGTTACAGACTACGGAAGAATTTAAAAGGTGACATACCATACGACTTATTCACCAAGAACCACGAAAAATTGGTAGCGAAAGGCGAAGAGTGGATGAAGGATACAGCTTCTCAGTGTATGGTGGTTGCAACCCTCATAGCCACCATTGTATTTGCAGCCGCTTTTACACTTCCTGGTGGTTACGACCAATACACTGGTATTCCTTTTTTCCGCCAGAAACCATCCCTCATTGTTTTTGTAATATCAGATGCGGTTTCTTTAATATTCTCTTCAACCTCAGTCCTCATTTTCTTAGCTATACTCACATCTCGTTATGCTGAACGCGATTTCTTAGAATCATTACCCAAAAAGTTGATGTTTGGTCTTGCATCGCTCTTCCTCTCTATTGTGACAATGATGGTTACTTTTAGTGCGAGCTTCTTTGTACTTTACCATAAAAATCTGAAATGGGTGCCAATCACTGTCACTGGTATGGCTGGCATACCAGTCGTCCTATTTGCCATACTACAGTTTCGTCTTCTGAAGGATGTGTTTTACTCGACGTACCAATCTAGGTATCTCTTCAAGCCCAAGCAGCGCTTACTTTACTTTTGAAATCATTGCAAGACATGTTTTGTAATATATGTACGTTAAGGACTACTGTTAAACCATGTCAATTCGTTCAGAATCTTTCATTCGTGTGTTGTTAACATTAAAGTTTCTTTTCTTTAGCCTGTGTTATAAATTCGGTGTGAGATTGTTGGTTATGTTAGTAGCTGTTCGTTAATTTCCTGTATGAGGCTGTTAAAGTTCATGCACTTTTAGCAATAACCAAAACGTTTAACGAAGTACTACGCATGCGTTTTTATCATTTCGGAGTGTTTTTGCAAATCCCTTCTCATTGAAAAAAAATTGGACCAATAGCATAGCTTGATTTTGCCACGTAGACGAAATCGAGCAACGTGATTGGTTAATAAAAAGTCAAAATTAAATTGATTTTGGTCAAACTTAATAAATTTGGTGAAGAAATTTGGTTAAGAAAAAAATGCATAAAAATATAGGTGTCAAATTTATGAAAATAAAAACTTAAAAAAAGAGAAAGTAATTAATAAAACTTTAGTAAATGAATTTTAAATTTATATAGAGTTAAATGTAAAATTATAAATTTTCATGTTTTTTAATAACTTTATAAAAAACACAAATAACCCCTTACACTTTATACCCCCTATACTTAATTTATAATATTAACTTTGTTTAAAATTACTTGAGTATTAGTATTAGTTTTTAGACTTTCATCCATTAAAATTACAAAATTTGGTAAATATGTGAATTAGTTTTAATATACGTTAAATACCTTTTTAAACTAATGTTAGTTTTAAACTTTCATCCATTAGAATAGTCTTTTAAATAAGGACTCATGTTACTATTTAAAAGTTTAATTTATGCGAACACGGGTTTGAAATACGGTTAAATTATTAGTAATGGGAATATAAATATCAAATAGTAAGCACGATACTTTGATATGAAAATAAATATATGCGATTCTACTTATAACAACGATTGATGAAATTGTTATTTAAAATTCGTATATGGATATCCATAAAAACATTTTAAAAACTTTACAGAGCATATTTTAACTTCATCAACGCTCATTATGTGCTACTAAATTCACACATTTTGTACAACATGATATCAATAGTTAAAATTATTACGAATTAAAAGTATGTACATGAGAATTATTCAGCAAGAATATATAGTTTTAATCAGGTTATTACGTTACTATACTGTGATAATTTATTGAGTTGATAATCACGGATGTGAGATACAACCATTATTATATACTTATGATTTATGTGTAAATCTTTTTTTGCTTCTGAATAGAATGCGAAAGAGACCTCAACAGAACTTTGTCTTATTCCTTATCTAGCTGATAGTATTTAGTAACCTTTTTTATGGTTTAACTTTTTTGTCATACACACCAACTTTTAGTAACTCTTTTTTATGTTTTATTGAAAACTTCTACACTTAATATTTGGGTTTTTACTATAAACACACTAAGCTATAATAGACTTAGTTGTGAGTTCACGAGTTTTCCACTAAGCTTCTAAAAAAAGCCTATAACTTTATCATACACTTATTGTGTTATGGTAATTGAATAAGCCAATAAACACCTTTAATAAGCATAACCAAACACCCCTTTAGTTCTAATATGAAGTTTTCTTATTTGATGTTATGACTAACTTTGTTGTTATCCTCATTATAATGCAAAATGTTAGTGGTTTTTGCAGTTTTATTATCTTATCGCACACACTAAAGTGTAATGCAATGTTGTTGTGTGTGTTTTTTAGAGGATGATTAAGTATCAACACATGATTGTCGTGGAAAGATTTTCTATGCCTGCTTAAAGTATAAATGTATAATTTAGTTGAGTTGCTGATTTAGATAATACATGAATGTATTTTAATGTACCAAAGTTGTGTTTTAGTGCCTATATAGGGAATTTTATGGTGAGAATTCTTTTTGGAGTGTAATTTATCTTTGAACGAGTTAATGAAACTTAGCAGGTGTTTGCAGTCATTGATAACACTGTGGGTGTCAACCAATGGTCTAAAATATGGGTGTCTTTTACCTTGATGATTTAGGCCAATTGTGAAAAAAGTCGCATTAAAGTGAAAAGTCGGTAAGGATTCAAACAATCCTAAAAGACTTACAAATATACTCTTTGTCATTTTTTTCATGCATTTATAATTTACTTATACAAGTAATAATAATTTCCTTATATAGTTCGGGCTTAGAGAAAAATTATTCTTATACATTATACATAAACGTAAGATTAAATTTGAGTTCTACCTATTACATCTTTTTTTGTTTCTCTTTATGTAATAAAGAAGCTATAGTGTAAGCATCTATGTTAATTTGGTAATTTTATTATCAAACATAGGAAGTAAATAACGCAAACTTATGAAAATACAACTTTCCAAATAAAAAGGTACATTAGTAAAAATGATATGATAGTTATTCATAATTAAGGAAATGAATCAATCTTAAAAGCTATCTAAATATGCTACATATTTTAACGAAAATATAAGTAAAGAAATACCATAATTACAAAACACATCGTAAATTGATAGCACGGGTTTGCAAAACTAAAAGCATATATCACTACATATGATTTTTTATGTTTAGTCCGCCAAGTAAAACCATTATAAACATGTTAAGTGATTCATTTCTTAATCGATAATAATACATAATTAAAACAAAATTTTAAAAACCTTGTGCGTGCACAGGTATTATAACTAGTATAGTAATAATTGAATTATTTCTTTACATTTTGAGGGACTCATTTCAATCATCTAAAACATTTGATCAAATAGACCAGATCAAACACCAAAAATTTTTAACTTCCACTCCTTCCACTCCTTCCACTTCCACCATTTTTAAATTAAAACACACTTTAACCCATTTTTTTATAAAAATTATATATCTCAAAAAGCGTAAACCGTTGACCTACAAAAATTATACCATTGTTACGAGCATTTAATTATCTTTCGATAAAGGGCACTTTCATATACTTTTGATGAACTTTTTATTTTTGGTTTTCTCTCGGTGCAGTATTTTGCTTGATTTATCACTTGTGATATCACACTAATATGTAACTTCGAACACTTAACATGCTGTTTTAAAATTAGCATAAGTATTTGTGTAGAACTTGTTTTTTGCATTTAAAAATTCAAATTCTTAGGTGCCGCTTAGTCGTAGTAAAACTTTTCTGTTTTTCAGTTTATAAATTCGTTGATAAGGGAATGGTTTTTTTCTATAGAGAAGAGTTGAGAATTTTGAAAACTCGTCTGGAGTTAAATTTTTAATTTTTTTTAAATGATAAGAAGATTACCTCGGATTGCAACGATGGGCGGTGAAGGATGACACGAGAGATTATGGTTAGAATGGTGAATGTATTTTTTTTAGATCCCCTCTCTTTTTGTTGAGAAACAAATGATAAATAGAAAAATGAGAAGGGTAGAATGGGCTTTTTTATTTGTTAGTAAAAATTAAGAAAATAATAATTTCATTTTTTGAAAACTTTTGAAAAATATAAGTGTGACTAAACGGATTTTCAATTTTTTCATTTTCATATGGAAAATTTCTTATAAAAAATTGGATAATTTTCACCAACTAAACGCACCCTTAGCTTTACAACCATATATCACATAGAACTTTCAAACCATTACATTTTATTGTAAGAAGTTGGAAAAATATATGTTTTTTATATTCAAACACGCTTGACGTATCACATGTGGTATAACACTAAAAGACAGAAGATATTGATATAGATGCAAAAAAATGATAATTTTTTAAAGTTGTATATAAATATATATGCTCATTTTACGACAGCATGTCTAGTGTTTGAAGTTTGAACTTACGTAGTAGTGTTATATCACAAGTAATATATCAAACAAGTTTGAATATCATTTTTTTTCAACAACTTCTATGAATTAACCGTGTTGATTTAGAGGTTCAAATATTATGTGTGATATATGGTTGGAAAGCTTAGAATGTGTATTTTTCAATACGTACAAAAAATAGTGAATCGTTTGGAGTTCTATACTAATACTTATGCTCATTTTACGGCAGCGTATTGAGCATTCTAACTTAGAAATTAGTGTTATATCACATATAATACGTCAAGCGAGTTTGACTTACAAAAAAAGAATCTTCTATTTCCTCCAACTTCTATAAATAATATGTATTGATTTGGATGTTCACGAATTATGTTTGATATATTGTTGGAAAGCTAAGGATGTGTATTTTTTAATGCTAAAAGATTAATCATTTTAAGTTTCACATAAATACTTATGCTCTTTTCACAACATTATGTTGAGTGTTCAAACTTACATATTAATGTTATATCACATGTGATAAATCAAGCGGATTTGACTATAAAAAAAAGTTAATTCTATTTATCACTCATAGTTTTTGAACCTCCAAATATTTTGCTTGATATAACACTAATTTGTAAGTTCGAACACTCAACTTCTATGAATAAACTATGTTGATTTGGAGGTTCAAAAATTATGTGTGATATTTGGTTTGAAAGCTAAGAATGCGTATTTTTCAATGCCAAAAACGACGAGTCATTTGGAGTACTACAAAAATATTTATAATTGTCTTACGACAGTATATTGAGTGTTTAAACTTACAGATTAGTGTTATATCACAAATAATATATCAAGCAAAATAATGTACCGAGAAAAAAAAAAAAAAAAAAAAAAAAAAAAAAAAAAGTAAAAAGTTTGTCTAAAGTATATGAAAGTGCCCCTCTATTGAACGATAATGAAATGTTCGTTATGATGGTGTAATTTTTGTAGGTTAATTATTTAGGGTTTTTGAGATATGTAATTTTTATAAAAGATAAGCAAAAGTGGGTTTTAATGAAAAAAAACGGGGTGGAAAGTGCGGAAGTTATGTATCATTTGTTTTTTTGGAAGAATCATTGTTTTCCCTCTTTTCACTTCTTTTGTCTGCGGGCACGCAGAGTCTTTTTTTTTTTTTTTTTTTTTTTTTTTTTTTTTTTTTTTTTTTTGTGCAAACATAAGTGCTTATTTTCTTCTTCAAAAATTAGATATAAACTTTCACTTCTTGTCGCTTCTTCAACACAAACCCTATCTATTTCTCTTTCATTCTTTTCTTTAAAAGCACAAAAAATGGTTTTCTTCCTTTTAGATGAAGACTTTAGATGTACCTCTTATTCTGCAAATATGGTTTGCAGATGAAGACATAAAATCTCTAAAAAGCAAACAACACCTTAATGCTTTTTAATGTTTGATCTTGTCCACTAAATCGAATGAGTTGGATGGTAAGGATTAGTCCCTCATAATGTAGGAAATAAGTTTTTCTAAATAACTTTTCACTATAGAAATTTATATTTCTTGTTATATTTGAAGATTTCCGTTTTTTAGGTGTTTATTGGAAACACAATCTAAACAATATAATCTCTATTATAAATGTAGCTTCACATGTGAATTATATTAGTATTGTAGACATGATAGTGGGGCTTATTGGTGGGGGTTAGGGATTCCTTAGTGGAGGTCTCAAGTTCAAACTCTATGGAAAATAACTTTGAGACTAGCCTTTGGGTGTCTGTTCACTCAACATAAATGTTTCTGTGAACCCAGAAGAGGGATGACTTTTGAAGAAATAAGTCATAGTTTTAATCTCAACTCTTTATGGTTTGCAAGGAAAGGTATTTAAAGACCGGTTAGTCGACACCTATAGGTATACGAAATTAAGGTTCTGTCGCTAATTTAAACCTTTTGAAGAAAGTATTGTAGACATGATTCAAAAAACTTGAAAGAGTACATAACCATATTGAGTGAGTTCAAACATATTTAAGAAGTAGATGTATGACCGTTGAGCCTTATAAACTAGGCACGTTGGACAGGGTATTTGTAGAAGACCTAAATTTTACAAATTAGATTAACATTATTAAAAACATTTTTTTTTTCAAATTAATATTGCTAAAAGATATTTCCTCAAAGCCAAGTTTCTACTACATATGAAGAGAAACACATTTATTTAAAAACTCTCATGAGAAATGTGAAATCACTAAATTACCCCTACTTCTTATTCATTCCAATATTAGTTTAAATCTGTATACTGTACTTACATGAGTAATTATAAGCTGGAAGTTTGACCCAATAAATATTATTCATCCATTTCGAATCACTTCACAACTATAATTATCTAACGTTTTAAATTTCTGCCTCTATGTCAGGGTACTTGCAAGTATTATAATGGTCATTGATGAGTGCTCAAACACTCATCATTTTTGGTCAAATCTGAACTGCAAAACATACAAAAACACTCAGAAATGCATCAAAATACTGAAAATATTTCAAAATTGTGTTTTATATGTTTTAGATGCAAAACGAGCAAAAACAAATGAAAAACGTACAAAGTTTGCAAAATTGGCAATTTCAGTCTCCCAACTTTCATAAAATTACAAAACTAGTCCCTGGATATTCAAAAAATGGAAAATTATCACCAAAGGTCATTTTGAAATCATAAATTGTCATATTTAGTCCTTTGGTGAAAAATTGGAAAAGTTTTAGAAATTTACAAAATCAGTCCCTAGAGTTTCAAATATTGGCAGAAAAGGTCCCTGGTGGGATATTTTTGAAAGGAAAATCATTTTTGGTCCTTAAAAATCATAACTTATCAAAAATGATCCTTGGGTGAGAATTTTGAGGAAATTACATGTTTAGTCCCCGAGGTTTGGAAATTTACATAAATGGTCCCCGGGAATTTTGAAAAGTACAAAATTGCAAAAATGGGTTTTTGATATTCAAACTATGCAAGATTGGTCCTTATAATAAATTTTGAGAATTATCATTTTCAATCCTCAAGTTTGGCCAAATTACAATTGTGGTCCTTGTGATTAATTTCTATAAAACCAAACGGACCTTACTTATTATTATCACCAAACCCACCCAAAACCATACACCACCCAGCCCACCAATATCCTTGGCCCAGTCCAATTCACAGCCCACCACCTAAAACCTTAACCCCCGTATTTATTTTAAACTCGGTCAAACCCCGTTGACCATCCTTAACCTCCCAACCAAATCCCCCCACTTGACCTGCAAACACCCTGCCAACCCCCCTCCTCCAGCTCATTCACCCACTCCATGTCCCCCCTTCCAAACCACAATACTCCAAAACCAAATTATTTACACCAATCTCACAAGCAAACCAAACCTGCCAAATCCCACCTTTTCCCGCCAAAACCCTTTTCAACGGCTGAGATCACATGAGGCAATCTAAGGGCTAAAAAGAGAAGTGGGAAAGAGAAAGAGGTGCTCCAGGAGCTATAAAAAGAAAGAAAAAATGAAGTAGTTAGCAGTAGAGAGTAGTATTAGTGGTAGTATAACTTTTTATGTCGTTTTAGGGTAAAATTTATTTCCAGTTGTAATTTTTCATCAAAATTCTGTTGTATTCAGTTTATCTTATGTATTTGGAACTATTATCACTACTAATTTCAATATTTCTTTTATAAATCCAAAATTTGTGTATTCAAGTTAATTTGACAAATTAATTTATGGTTGCCATATGCTGTTTGTTCTTGTTAGAATAAGCTTATTTTAGCTTAGTTATAAGTAATCTTCAAGTTTCCAATCATTTCCAATCATTTTAGTGAGTAACTCAAAATTCCAAGAAAATCAGGAAAAATAATTCATAAATAAAAATTCAAATCAGAAGAAGAAGGAAGAGGAAGGGTAGAAGCTTGGCATGTTCTGGTTTAGAAGCTCTTGAGAGCATTAGGTGTGTAGTATTGGATCCCTATGTATCTCAGTTCTCTGCTTTGGTCAAATTGTGAGCATCTTCCTTATTTCATCACATAATCTGTGTTTGTGCTACCTTATGCTAACTAATTGCTTATTTCTATTTATTAAGCTTATCCATCACTTATTAGATCAGTGCCATTCAGTAGATTGCATTTGTGTTTCATTTTCTTCAAATTTTGTAATTCACTGTGTATTAAAGGGGTGTTTGGCATAGTGGTTTTCATCACTGTGCATTGTTCATTTGTTGAAGTTTTTGGTTTATGCATGTTTATTTAGTCCATAATAGATCAGTTAGACCATAAAAACAAGTGTCACTTTGAGAAAAAGTCAAAAACCCATTTAGATCCTCTTAACTGCCCACTGTATATGATTTAGCACCCATAATCCTTCATATCATTGTGTAAGTTGTAGTTTTAACTTATTTTGGTCTTATTTTAGCTTAATGCATCTTTTTAAATCAGTAGGATCAGATCTAATCTCACCAAAGTCAATTTGCTAGTTTCTTATAAAAAGTCAAAAGTCATTCTCTCAGATTTTTCCAAATATTGTGGTAATTGTTGTGATTTATATGTTTGATTTCAAGACTTGAGACTTGTTTCTTTTAATTGTCTACCACCCCAACTATTGATTTCCCCACTCCTTTCATTTTTAAGATTTTTTGTGTGGGCCCTACAACCCTCCAAAGAGGGCTGCAGGGTAGCCATTACCCCTGCTGCACAGAACCACCACCCACCACCACCACTTGTTGGTGGTTTTCTGACCACCATAGTGATCCTCAGCCCTTGTTTTTGGTTCCCCTAAACCCCCCTCCTACCAGGGAAGTGAGATTGACCTTGGGTTTGACCTAGATACCTGTGGACCCCACCTAATTTAGCCCATCTTTTCTGTCCCCATTTTCAGTTTCAAAACAAATTCCTAAGTGCTTATTTGTGCCCATTGGCTTATTCTGAGGTCCAATTGTGCTTTTCCCAGCTTATACATGTTTCATTAACTTGTTTGGGCCAGACTTAACCATTGTGGGTCCCACTTTAAGCCATTTGAGCTCATTTTACCATTTGGTCAACAAAAGTCAACTGTGGAGCCAAAAAGCTTCCACAGTGCTTATTTTTAAGTTCTAAAAAGTTTGTTTTTGCAAAAGTTTGTTGTTTTTAGTTGTAAAATAGATTAGTAAAAGAAAAACCAAGAAAAATCAAATTTAATATTAAGAGATAGTTTCTATTTAATGTAATTTAATTTTAATTTTCATTTTTAAATTTTTGTTAAGTACTTAGCTATTTTATATTTTTATTAAATTCCTATTATATTAAAGTAGTTATAATAATTTTCTCAGATTTTTATTTTGTTGTTTAGTATTTATTAGAATTAATCTTAGTTTTATTAATAATTAACTAATAATTAGGTTAAAATAGCATAATTAGTTTTTGTTAAGCAAAACCTAGTTTTTATATTTTTTATAGCTTTTATATGTTGTAAAATAATTTTAGAAATTTTATTAGAATTTTTACTGTTCATTTGCTATTTTTCTTAATTTAAAATAGTTAATTAGGTAATTAATATTTAATTAGTAATTAATTAATAGAAAATTCACAAAAAGACAAAAACACTTATTTTTAATTTTAAAACTTATTTTTAGTTATTTTATAATTTTAGGAATTTTATTTTCACCTTTTTCGTATTTAAATAATATTGTATTATATTTAAGTTACTTAAATATTATTAATAAGTATTAATTAGTATTTAATTAATAATAAATAATTAATTAGGGTTAAAATTTATTTTCTTTTTCTAAAAATTTTCTTTTACCTTTTAGTTTATAAAAAAGTCATTTTCACCCCCTGGGTGTTTCCAGATTTCACTTTTCACTTTTTATTTCGTACGTTTACGTTTTATTTAAACGTAACGTACGCGTTTTTAGGTTTAAATCGTTTCTGGTTTTTCCCAGTTTCCCGTCTTATTCATATAGCTTATTTAAGCTATTCTCTCGTAGATTCCTTAGTTAACCCACTCACAAACCCTTTTCATCCAAATTCACCCGATCACGGAACCGTTTGTTTACAATCCACACCTCGTTGGGACATAACGACCCGGGGAAGCCACTGTACTTCAACGGAGATTGATTCTAGGCAGTTTGACTTGGTTGACCATTCCCTGGTCAATTAGGTTGACCGTTTGGGCTCAATCAGTCATGTTATCCGCAAACATTTTAGAGCATTTTGGAGTAACCAGCGTTTTAAACGCAAAGCTTGTTTGGTAACAAGCAACTAACATTTGCATTTTGTGTAACTGCTCATATTCAAAACGTTTATGAGGAAGCATTAGAGTCTTATCTATATATATAATAAAGAAAAGTTTTTTTTGCAAATTTGCCACCTCATTTAATCCATGTTGGCATATATGCCATGTCATTTAAGCCACGTCAATAAAGCCACTTCAGCAAGGATCTTTAATTTACAATTAATACAGTTTGCTAAATACTAAAGAAGGTCAAAACTTCTCCGTAATTTAAGTTTTAACTTAAGGAAACTGTATTAGCTGTTCAAATTCAACTGATTACATATCAACAATTTGTTCGGTCTATCAAGCATATTCATCTTTCATCTGTATCGTCACTCTCTTTTTCTTATTATTTACTCTAATATATTAACACCATTGTTATACTTACTTAGTTCTTTTTTTTCCCCTAATGATAAATATCGTTCATTTTTGACAGATTGATTTGAAGGTCTTTTGAGATAATATCAATTTTAAGGTGTCTCCTTGTACTAATACATGTTTGGCTTGGTTCATTCGAGTAACATCCATATTGTTATTTTTTTGCTTGATTGTTTCTACTTTCCTTCTTCTGAAACAATTGTGCCATTTTTTAATGGTTTTTGAGATCTATATTGAGTATATTCACATATTATACTTGAAAAGAGATTGATACTACGTTGATAGCCTGAGCTTTTTTATGAGGATTTATGTTATTTAAGGAGTGCATAAAAAGTGTTTGATAAAACGTCTTAAAAAATATTCATGAAGAGGTTTTGTTTCTTAAACTACATAAATTCGATTAGGCTATTTACTTTAACCATGTGTAGGAATATATGTGTCATGTAGAGCCAATTTATGTTTAATGTGGCAAAATTAGTAACACCGAGATTGGTAATGTTTCTCTCAAGAAATTTCGACTTTGACCAAGCCGTCGAGTTTAAGAGTCTGCTAATTCCCCATGGACACCTGAGGTGTTCTCCATAACCTTTAATTTCATATTCATGACTTCATGAGTACAAACATGGTGTCCGGTTATGAGATTATCCTGTTGAAATATGTTATTCCAGGCAATATCTCTCTAAATGGCAATTTGAAGGAGATCACTGCATCTTTCGCTCACCCATCATTGTGCAAGTAAGACATAGAAATGTTAATGTGTTTATGAATAGAAAGAAGTGCAAGAATTTGTTGTTTAAATGTTATAGATTACATGTTGCACTTGTATAGATACATATAGATACATGTTTTAACTTGTTTACTTAGAAGCATGTCTACTTGTGTTATACATTATCTTTAGAGAATTGGATTGGCAAAAGTTGTTTGGGATTGCTTATTGAACAACCCTTTGTAAGGAGTTTCATTTAGCAATTCTCAACAACCCATGTATAATTAGGAGATCATGAACACTTTCCATGGGTGATACTAAGCATACTTGGATCCATTTCAATAAAGGCAATTTCAAAGAGTATAATGTATATTGTTTTTGGCTTTATGAGAAAAGTACTTCAATCCTGCATCCACTAATGTTTTTGGCGCTATAATCGGAGCAAGTGTTGATGTGTTTTAACTGGATAGCTTTGTATATAAGTGTTCACTTGTTGCTTTTCAGGCTATTAAAAAGGCTATTGAAATTGCACAAGATTAATTAAAATATTTGAAAAGATGAAATCGGACACATGGAAAAGAGGTAACTATATATCTTGTATTTGTGATTAATCATCATTAGTTTATTATTCATTTTTTTTAGCTTAATTTGTTTATTATCGACTTTTTACAATGCTTCTTTTGTTTATGGTTCACAGGTTTGCTTCCATTATGGTTTCTTAATTTCATAAGGTAAATCTATAGAAGTTCTTTTTTGTGTGACTCTTAGTAACTCGTAAAAGTGGTAGGATCAAACGTCCATTGAACATTGATTATGTTAGCTAATGATGAAACGACAATAAGCCCAAATATAATCATTGATTACAATGCTCCTTTTGTTTATGGTTCACAGGTTTGCTTCCATTATGGTTTCTTAATTTCATAAGGTAAATCTATAGAAGTTCTTTTTTGTGTGACTCTTAGTAACTCGTAAAAGTGGTAGGATCAAACGTCCATTGAACATTGGTTATGTTAGCTAATGATGAAACGTCAATAAGCCCAAATATAATCATTGATGCTTCTGTATGATTTTTAACAATGATGCGGCCAACTCAACTTTGTTTTTACATCTGAATAAATTTATTTTCCGTAAGATTATTATTTCTTCAAATTTAAGTGATCGTATAATAATACTTACTAGGCATGTTAAAATAGTATTTGATAATTATGTTAATTTGGTTTACCATGAAACATCCATTTATGATCTCCTACCACATAGATTTTTTTGACTTTATATGATGTATCAACATGTCTCTTCACATATTAAGTCCATTTTTAAGTGATTTATCATATGATGATTGTTGTCTTATCACCGTAATTTTATTTATTTTTGCGAACTAAATAGTTACACATGCCAACTTAACATGGCATATTAAATACTATAATAGGACTCTTTGTATCCGGCTTGCTCAGTTACTCAACTGTCTAACCAAAAAGATGACATACATATCAATCGATCTCTATGTATGAGATTTGCATAAATATACTGAATTTTGTACCAAGGGATATGGAGAGAAAATTTGGATAAAGTATTTTACGGAACTACTATGCTAAAATGATCCACTTATATGTATGTATGTATCATGTATGTATGTATCCTTAACCGATATCTACATGTCTCAGCTCACCTTTTTTGCATTTCAGATATTTGAACATAAGTCATTTTTATGAGAAGTTGTATGCCAATTATACGGAATGCATGTATATTGTGACTGTTAATGCAAAAAATATTAGGAATACATAGTAAGATGTGTTGTTTGAAAAAACAATTTCTTGGTGATGGTGTGTCGTGATAAAAACACATTATTTGAAACCTTTTATGTTTTGCGACAAGGTTTTTTAAAGTTCACTATATGATATTTGATATTTTTGAATGTTTTCGTTTTGCTGTTGTCACCATGAGCATGAAAATTCCAAGAATCTTTGGTTATACAAGGAACTACCGATGCAGATACAGGTGACTCAGAAATAGGTATAATATGCCTTAAAAGTTTAGTTATCATCTTCCAACCTTGATGTTTTGTTTGTGATTTTATGATATGTTTAGAGATAGACACATTATAAGCAACCTATAATGCTACAACTCAAACTATGTGTTTGCAGATAAGTTAATATATAGCAACCCAATGCTACAACTCAAGCTATGCATTTGCAAACCCAGATGATTCAAAGAGATGGGTTTTTGATAAGGCCATCAACACTTCTAAAATGTTCCATATATATTGGATATTTTCATTTGTGTTTACGATACAGTAAAACGGTGTGTAATTTTATATTAATTTTTGATATTCATCAATTATTTTAAGTTGCTCTATTTCACGAGCGAATTATTTAGTTGATTTTTTAAAGTTCAAACAATACTTTGAATGTTGTTTACCATGAAGTGCTACAAAAGATTGGATTCGCATACAACTAAATAGCTATTTCTATTTCAACTATCTTATACAACTTATGTTTCACTATTAACTATTTTTTGTTATTTTGCACAAATTCAATGTTCTCTTACTTATTTTTTTTTATGAAAATGCACAATATTGTTTGAGAATTAATATTTGTTAGTTTTTTTTTTTTTTTTTACTTTCTTACTTTATATTTTCTAACTTTTTATAAGCCACCCGTGATTTATCACGGGTCTATAGGCTAGTTAAATTAAATTTATACCCAAAAATTTATTTAATAAGATGCTTTTTATATATGTCCTCTTACGTCATTTTACAATCTATAGTTAGATCTACAACTACGTTACCAAATGTTTTTATTAAGCAAATACTACTGTTACATTTCGCTAAAGATACCCAATAACATAGACAGGAGGCAAATATTAAGACACAACAAAGGATAAATAAGTCAACGACTCGACAATAGTTTTGGATTAAATTTCTTTCAAATTTATTCTTTTAAATTTATAATCAAGCAGAGAGATTTATGTATCCACAAGAGCAATGGTATGCAAAATCATTTAGGTAGGCTTAGTGGCAAAACGCTTGTGACTATCATCACTGAAAATGTGAAAAATCTCAAAGTTGAATTCATGCTAGGTGCAAACAACCATGAAGTGATCACGAAAACATCATGAAAAGGGAAGACTTTACCTAGTTAGATTTTGTGTGGCACTGAATTCAAACTTAATAAATTAGATGGTTTCCTTTCGCGGGTCACTCCAAGTGGTTCGGGTCCCGGGGCCTGCCCGTTTGGATGGTTTAACTCGGGGTCGGATTTCAAGTGTGGTGCCATTCTAAAAAAAATAGATGGTCAAAAGATTGAAACCATCACTACTAAAAAACATTGTTATATAAGAAGACATACTTAAACGAAAAATGACTAGATGCCTAAATATATGCATAATTTTGTGCCTAAAATGGCAAGGCAATGACTTATTAGTTTGTGAAAATCGTGAGTCCCTTATCTGCAACCACCAGAATGCTGCCAACTAGTTTTAGGCACAAAATTAGACATACATTTAGGCATCCAATGAAACACAGAGTGGAGCTACAGATATGTGTAACTATACTAAAAGTCTACCCAATATAGATTCAAAGTGTATTTGTAAGTATGCTAATCCAAACACGTACTCACATTATACGTTATATTAAAGTGTTTAATTGTGCTTATATCTTTATCTCCTGCAGCAGCTATTCAGAATCTATCAGAATCTAATGATAACTTCAATGGGGACTAGGATCCTCTAATGAAAGCAGAATACAATATGCAGTCTCTTCAATGCGAAAGCCTGCTAATACATATGCAAGAAACAAGGGTATAGTATTTAAATCAGTTAGCGACATTCAGTTCCATGCTACTACTAAAAACGTAAACACTTTATTGTTAACCTCATAACGGGCCTTTGTTAATAATTTGATTAATAGGGCGGCACATAGCATCGTTACGTGGGCATTAAATGATATCCCAACAAGTTCGAGTATTGGTCTTGTACATCTTGAGTCGACTGTAAGATTATAAAAGGTTCTCGTATAAAATTATTTTAATATAATTTGTGCTTGAAGTGAAGACATGAAATTAATAACGAATGTATTTGAGAATAATTTTGTCAAAAGAGGTGTTTGACTTTTAGTAGATAACGAAAATAACAAAGATAAACCTATATCGTTAGTCCTTAGGGATGTCATATGTCTAGCATTTACTAACGGAGGGATTGTGATTGACAAAAGTTTCCGACATGTATGTTTAGCGTGAAAGCTGACAGTATTTTGCAGTTTACTAATGAAAAACATAGATTAAAAGTTTCGATAAGTGCAATGTTTAAGAAAAAAACAACATGCAAAAGATACATTAGGGTGATTGGGGTTAACAACAACATCAACATACCCAATCATGTTGGATTAGGGTATTAGGAGGTGAAATGTAGACATGATCATACATCAAATTTAAGGTATGCTTGACAGTAGGTAGTCTGCTTTAAAGAAGACCTTCGAAAAATGTATCTGTGCGGTGGATCAGATATATGTGCATGTGTGATTGTGTGGAAAATAGGGATAAAGAAACTATGTAATTATAAAGCGCACAACAAGCATACAAAGCTAATCATTAGATCTTGAAAATATAAAGACACAAAAACATACGTCACGTTATGAAAGCACTGTTTATATATCACTACTATGTAATCATTTGTTTTCATACATTTTTGTCCGTTTTCATCTATTTCTTTCGTTTTTGCCCATTTTTCATACGTTTTCGTCCGTTTTCAGACGTGTTTTTACACTTTCATACATTTCGTCCGTTTTCATACATATTCGTCCGTTTTCATACGTTTTCGTCTATTTTCTTACGTTTTCGTCCATTTTCATACATTTTTGTCCGTTTTCTTATGCTTTCGTCCGTTTTCATATGTTTTCGTCCGTTTTCACCCGTTTTGTCCGTTTTTGTTCATTTTTCATACGTTTTTGTCCGTTTTCAGATATGTTTTTACGTTTTCATATGTTTTTATCGGTTTTTATACATATTCATCCATTTTCACATGTTTTCGTCCGTTTCTTACGTTTTCGTTCATTTTCATACATTTTCGTCTGTTTTCATCCGTTTTCTTTCGTTTTCGTCCATTTTCATACATTCTCGTCCGTTTTCAAATGTGTTTTTACGCTTTCATACGTTTTCATACACATTACGTTTTCGTCCGTTTTCTTTCATTTTTAAATGTTTTTGACCGTTTTCAGACGTTTTCATATGTTTTCGGCCATTTTTAGAAGATCATTTGTGATATTCAGAATATCACAAGTGATTTTCTGAATATCACAAGTGATTTTCAACTAATGTTTTGTAACATGAAAATCACAAGTGATATTCAGAAAATCACAAGTGATATTCAGAAAATCACAAGTAATATTCAAAAATCACAAGTTATATTCAAAATATCACAAGTGATATTTAGAGAATCACAAGTAATATTCAGAATATCACAAGTAGTGGTATTATTGGTTCAAGTTAGCGGGTTTATCGGGTCGGGTTGATTTGGGATTTTTGTTAGAGAAAGGTGACCCGTAACCCGACCCAATAAAGAATCGAGTTATCGGGTTTAGGTTGTTATCAGGTCGGGTGATTCAGGTTATTGGGTTCTATATGAAACAAATGTGAAGAAAAAAAATAAAAAATGTAGAGTACAAAAGCTGCTGTACAAAAGCCTAAGTAGTTTAAATGAAAATACCAATAACTGTACAAAGTGATAAAAAAAATGTTTGCATAGCATAAGATTAATAGAATACGTTTCTGTAGGCCAAAAATAACATGCATGCATCCTATAAAAGTAAACAAAATGTTACAGCAGGTGAAAGAAAAAAAAAAAGGATGGCACTAGTTGCTCGTAACAGTACGTAGGCAAAAGAATAAAACATTACCGTTAGTAAAACTTTCAAATCACACCAGTATAAATCCCAAGTGAGCCATTAAATTTTTATTAAAAGTAATTATATATTATATTTCGGGTCTTATCGGGTTGACTCGATAAGATAAATAATCCAACCCAAACCCGACCCTATAACAATATCGGGTTATCGGGTTCGGGTCAACTTAAACCGATAAGCTTTTCCAACCCGATAAAACCTGACCTGATAAGCCTTCTCGGGTTCGTGTTTGAGTCGGGTCAACCCGGCCCGTTTGACACCCCTAATCACAAGTGATATTCTAAATATCACTGCATATCTCTTGTGATATTCAGAAACATGTGAAAACAGACGAACATGGACGAAAACGGAAGAAAAAGTATGAAAGCGTAAAAACACGTCTGAAAAGGACGAAAACGTATGAAAAATGGACGAAAACGAAAGAAAACGGATGGAAACGGACAAAAACGTATGAAAACGAATGAATACATAAGAAAACAGACGAAAATGAATGAAAACGTACGAAAATTGACGAAAATGTATGAAAATAGACTAAAACTTATGAAAGCGGGAAAAAAACGTAAGTTAAAAAAAGACAAAAAGAAAGTAAATAAATAAGAAAGACAAAAATACAAGGGAAAAAAAACAAAAAAAAAGAAAAAAAAGAAAAAAAGAAAAAAAGAGACATGGACTTAGGTTGACATATTAAATTTTAGGTTAACCCCACCATTAGATCAAACTAGATGGATGGTGAGGATTTATCCATTCGTAAGCACCAAAATAAGAGCAAGGGTGTGTTTGTTTCATTAAGATGTTTTAGGTCTGAATCTGACTACCACATCTTACCAGTAAGAGGTGGCTAGAAAGTCTAAATCTGAACGAAATAATGTTGTTTGTTTTTGTATAATTGTCCGAATGATTTTAAGTGTTCGTTTCTGCAATTTATTTAAGTAACTTATGTAAATGTGAAATAAGACTTTTTATCATAAATATAACATAGTTAATAAACCATCAAATTAGTATATTAACACGAGTCTTCAATATCTTATCAAGTAAGAGGCGGTAAGACAAATCCCACACCTTTTACTGAGTAAGATGTTATATGTCTAACTGGGTCTGAATCAAAAGAAAAAACAAACAAGCAAAACGTCTGCCCACCTTTTACTGGTAAGTATTTGAAATTCTCTTATGTTTTATGCATATAAATTAAACAAAACACTTAACAACAATATCACAACTATTATTGTTTGGCTATAAATGCACTCTTAATTTTTAATTATGGGAAAATCACAAAAAATACCAATTTTTCAAACCTATTTTACAAAATACCTAATTTTTTTTTCCCAAAAAGCAAAATTACTCATGTAATCCGCAAAAAATTGGACCCTTAGCGAAATTTTAAAAAAATCAAAAATTTTCTATGTTTGTTAAAAAAATCAAAAAATTTTGATTTTTTTTAATCGAAAATTCTCGATTTTTTTATCAAATATTTTTGATTTTCTTAGCGAAATTTTTTGATATTTTTAAAAAATATCTAAAACTTTTCGACTTTTTTAAAAAATCACAAAGAGTCCAATTTGTTTAAACAAAAAATCAAGGAATGAGATTGCTGCAGTGTCAGAGGGTCGGTGATAGTTATCAAAATTGGTCATTTTTGTTGGACATTGGTTCACACTTAATTTTTTCTTTTGGTTTATCCTTCTATACATGCTACATTGCAGTAGTTGACTTTTCGATTCTTTCGACATAAGAATATGTTTTATACATCTATAGAAACAAGTTCATTTATTTTCTTCATAATATTATTATACATGTATTCCCTACTAAAATCATCAACGTTTAAAACATCCAAATTACTAAAACATCTAAAATGGTAAAACATCCAAAATGGTCAAAAACATTTAAAATATTTTTTAAAATCGAAAATTTTTGATATTTTTATCGAAAATTTTTGATTTTCTTATCGAAATTTTTTAATATTTTTAAGAAATATCGAAAACTTTTTGATTGCTTTAAAAAATCGCAAAGGGTCCAATTTTTTGCATTGGCATTTTTATTTTTTTGGAAAAAAAATTAATTATTTTATAAAATAGGTTCGAAAAATTGTGTATTTTTTCCCTTTAATTATTTGCATATAGCAACATCGTGTCATCATCTTATAAATTTGTTTACTTAACCACTACACAAAGCCCCTAAACAAACTAGTATTCTCCTCCAACTCCGGCCAAAACCTCACCGGAAAATTAATCATGAGGCCGCCAGTCAGGAATCGGATCGACCTAAACGCGATGACGCGTAAAGTCGACGTCGATCATCGAATTCCTCTTCGTAATTATTACCGCATCGCTGATAATCTCCTCAAACAGGTTTCATTTCTACACTTTCTTTTAATTACTACTTTTTACTCATTCAGTTAGTTAGTTAGGGTTTATGTGCCGGATATGATTTGTTACTAAATGGAATTATTGTTGATTGTTAAGTTTTGGTGATCAATTTTGTTGTTAGTTAGTTAGTTAGGGTTTCTAATGTCACGTGACGTTGTGTTCGGAGACGTACATGCGTAAGTTTGTTGTAGATTGCATTTTTGACTTGAGGACAGTCTTTGGATCTTATGGAGAAAGTTTAAGAGTTAAGATCGTATTGAACATAACCTATGATGTTAGTGTAGGCGAGCCATGAAATTACACGCAAGTTTGAAAAATATCGGGGGTTGCTAAACAAGAGTTTTTGTTCCAGGTTTTTCGAGTTCGGTTCAAGTATTGCATATGGTTTGTCGCCTACACTTTGAACTAATAGTATGCTACACTACGATGACAAATTATGTACATATGACATCCTCTTGTGTCTTAAGTGTTAATAGTTGATTTAAGAGTTTTGACGGGGCATTTTAAAAATCCTTTAGGACAAGAGTGGGGTTGGTATCTTATGGGAAATATGAAATGCGGAGACTTCCATGCTAAACTTTTTTATCCCCATAAAAAGGGATGTTTAAGAATAGGGTTAGGCTTATTTTATTAAGGAACATGGAACCGCATGAAAGAAAATTGAATGAAAACGAAGAATAAGGACGCCACATATCGTCTTAAGCTTAAAACAATAGAACTAACTATTACATATAAACTTTGAGTGTCCAAGCACAATCCGTTAGAGATTTCTGGTGAATCTGGGTAGGGGTAAGACATTTGCTGCATATATTAACATCAGCCAGTCTTCTGAACTTTTTTCTATTGTTTTGTTGGATTTTCTGCTGGTGAATATAAACCGGTTACTGCCATAATCCTGTTAAATCATTTGATAGATAGTGCAATACATTGAGAATGGAAATTTGTATTGCCATTTTACGCAAACTCTAAAATAGTTGAGTACCCTGTAACTTCTGTTTATGACATACTTAGAAACTTCTTTGAAATTATCTTATCTTCCCCAATCTTGAAGTAACATTGTCTATATGACTAAATCAAGATTTTATATGTTGCGTTTCCTTGTCAAAGTATTATATATCTGTACATGGTTGCATCTCTCTAGTCATCTTTATTTGCAGAGTGTTTGGTGTTATTCAGTATGCATTCATTAATCTTTTCTGCATGCAGGCACGCATATATCGAGAGGAGAATAATAATATAGATTTGTATGTTATGCTTCTAAGATATTCGAGGTAACGAAAGCAAGTCATGATCAGATTACATTAGATCGTTCGACTTTTGATTTTCATACGAGTGCTGCTTGCTTAATAATGATAAATTCACTGTTATTTTTGTTTGAATTTTTTCAGCTTGGTCTTGGATACTATAAAATTTCATCGTGACTACCAGGTTTTATGTCCAAAGGAAAGAGCATATTGCAAGAAGGTAAATATGACACTTTAATATTTAGGTTTGTCTTGCACCCTATGTTGCTGATCTGTTAACTTTTTGTTGACATGGTGTTTCACATATACATATATATTTTTTTTTTCAGCAAATACTCGTGGTGATGGATGAGTTGGAATCTTTGAAACCAGAAGTTGACCGTCAAGTGGATTATATAAACAAGGGTCATACAAGAAGTGAAGAATATCAACCAAATGGTCGAGGAACCACACATAGGTCAGCGGAGTCTTCTTTTCATCTGCCTGGTGTGAATAACAGAGTTTCTTTTGGCTCTGATAACAAGCAGGTAATACTTGTTGTCATGAAAGCCTAATGGAGGGTCTAGCTGTTGAGTCACATCCTATTGCATTTTTTGGACATACATATTATGCATCAGTTCTGTTACACGGGTTTATGATTTCTTTGTAGAGAATACATAACAATCTTCATACTGATTTCTCCTTTTTAGAACACCCTGGAAAATTCTTGTTTCTAAGATTCATTTGTTGAAGCCACCCTTATGGTTTATGAGAAAATAAGCAAATCTGTCATTGATATTCCTATACATAGTTGTAATAAAGTTAGGGGCTCCTTAAGATAGCACCAAGTTTATGTATCTGATCATAACTACATCTTGTGTGTTTCTTTGTGTTATTACAACGATACAAATGATGAAGGAAACTAATTTTCTTACCTTATTGAATTTAAATTTTAAAGAGTAGTGGGGGTGTTTTTCATCGTTCTTGCAATTAGCTGATGGTATGCATTTATATAAATAAAAGTGAGTTGCCTTTTTCTCAGTTTTCTTCATGCATTACATTTTATGGTTCTCTTTATGTTGCAGTCCCACAAGAAGGAAAGTCTACTCTCCTGGCATCAGAACCTTGGGAGTACTCAAGATAAACAATCAAGCGCCAATGGCATACAGTTCCAAAAGCTGTGAGTCTTTATAAACGAATGAATTCTATTTTATGACTTAGGCTGGTTATGTGTTTACCATCTTCTGTCTATGGTGGATGACAATGAATAAGGAAAGCTTTTACTATGCAATGCCATTATGAAATAAGTTGCGAAGTGTAACCGTGTAGACCTCTTTGTTACTTGAGTGGGTTTCAAATGCCATTATTCCTCATTTTATTGCAAAAGATGGAGGCAGATCTTGTATCGTATGTTGTGTTTTACCTTTGTTCTATATCATCTAGAATTGTCAAAGATAATAATTTATTGAAAAGGGACTTTACTCCTATGTTTAGAAAAGAGTACAAGATTTATAAGTATATGTTCGAAGTTTGCAAAATTTCTAAATTACTGAATGTTAATTATGCTTCCTCATTGAACTATCTATATCTATATCTATACTCCTTTATAAAGGGTTTAAGACATTCTAAATATAGTAGTCTTACAATTTTTAAGACAAAAACATTTCTATAAAAAGGAAGTTACTTTTGCTAATCATAAAAATTCAACATACACATAATTAATGTCTTAAATTAAAGAGATTAAAATTCATAATGTAACTTAACTCGTAATATTTATATGTAGTTAAGATTAGTTTGAAATCCTTCCAATTCAAGAAATGTTTTTGGTCTTATTTTTTTAAGACTTCCTTTTTAGGAATGGCCTAAATGCATTATAATGTAGTTAAGATAAGATAATGCACATATGCCTATCACACACCAAACACATAAAAAACACACAACCCACTCATAGGTTCTCTCTGTCTCTTGGCTCACTTACTTTTGCCACCACCGTCATTGCCGCCACCACAAGACCCCTCCACCATCGGACCCCTGAAAAACATTTGCTCGCCACAAAAATAGTCACTGGGTACCCGCCGCCGCATTGCGTGGGTACCCTTCTAGTAGGATAAATGTACTTTAAAAGTGTCAACATTTTCCAGGAGACTAAGTGTTGTATTATGGATAATGAATTTTTTAAGGGAAGGATTATACCATAGTCACATGGAACGCTGACTCGGCCGCGTTCCACGTTCCGGATCGTTCGTACCCAAACGCGGTACGATCGCGATCCGGATCGCTCGGAATCGCGTTCCGGATCGTTATTTTCGGCGTTCCCAAACATCAACAATCGCCGTACCGAAGTCTATTGGTTCGGCGTACCAAAACAAATCGGTACAGCGTACCAAAATGAATTGGTACAGCGTACCTAAACGAATTGGTACAAAAAACCAACTTTTAACCAATAATTACTCAACTAATTTAATTTTATTCACTTATATTAAAATCCCAAACAATCTTTTGATTATTAATATATCATATGGATATTTAGCTTATACTTATCGTAATGTAGAATTTTAATATTATTATTAATATGGTACATTGTACCGAATTGGGTACATTGTACCAAACTTTATGGTACAACGAACCAAAGCGTACCGTAGCGTTCCAAAATGAGCCTACCCCCCGTCGTACCATATTTTAGGGACCTAGCGTTTCCCGTTCCCGTTTCCCGTTCCCGTACCGAAGCGACCCGCGTTTCATGTGACTATGGATTATACAGTTTTTTTTTTTTGCTAGACAAGCATTAAGTAACATTTGTTAGGTAACAATTAGTATTGGTAGTTTTAATTATCTAGGATTCTTATTTAGGCATCAATATATACTAGCAGGGTACCCGCGCGTTACAGCGGCGGGTACCATGCAATTTTAATATTTAGCTAAAATTTATTTTAATTCTATATTTTACGATACATAAATATACGGATGACGACAATTTTAGTTTAGAATCATTTTATATAATAACAATATTATTCATATAAAAACTGTAGATTATCCACGTGATATTGTGACAATACTGAGTCGATAGCTGTTATATTGTAAAGGTATGAGGTTAAATTAGTTGACAATAACCCGTAGTCACAAGTTATCATTAAATAATAACACCAAAAAAAAAAAAAAAATTAAAAATCACTTACATTACAGTTATATTTATCCCACATAGAAGGATGATACAAGTAAAAGACTACTTATAAAGAAAGAAAAAAAATTACATATTCAACAAGTCATGTGGGTTATTTAATTAGTATAATTATTATTATATAAATATATATAATAATTATAAAATATATACTTAGCACTTAGCACTTTGCATACTTTGCTTTGAAAAAATCATTCGATTTTTATAAAACAAAGTTTTTAGTTTTTACGGTAAGTTTTATCAAAACAATTTTAAAAGATGTATATGTTGTTTTCTCGAGGCACTCTTGCGATTTAATAATATTTTTTTGAATATTGTAAATTAGTATGCATTTTGAAACTCTATTCATTCAATAATATCGTTTTCGGACGATTTTTGTGGGCTGACCGAACCGGTGGTGACTCCGGTTCCCGGTTGAACCCGTTGGTCCGGTCCGTATTTTAAAACCATATGTACCATTAACTTGTTTTTACATATAAATTTTATAAAGCTTTGTGTGTTTTATTATGTTGTACAGTATGCATAATAACAAGTATTCTTCATGTTAGGGGTGTTTTAAAAATAACATTTATTAGGTAATTATTGTTGTAGACGTTTTTTTTCCTTACATTAAATTACTTTGTATTTTCTTTTTATATTTTTTAAGAAAACTTGTCTACAAAAAGTGCTTTAAAGAGTTGCAACCAATGCTATTATAGATGTACTTATTAAAATTTGCCATTATAAGTAAGTGTTGAATCTTAATTTTCTAAGCCTTCCATTTTAAGAATGTCCCAAATGCTTTATAATGTAGTATAGATAGTGATTGCAACAATTTTGTTTATTAAGCTTAATCTGATAAACTTATTTGATTTTTTATCAAGTGCCATCTGAGAGTTAGTTTACCTCTCGATAGTAAACAATTATTAGGAGGGCTTGCTCATCTCACAAATATAAACTATTTTCTTTCGCTATAGTTGAGTATTAGATGGGAATGTGAATGCTGAGATGAATCTGTTTCTTGTTACATGTAAGAGTGGATGCACAGATGAGTTGTTATCTGTGTTAGTTTTCTAACTTCACTTTCTTCACAGATCTCTTTTGCCACCTCCGAGACAAGAGACATTATCGAGGCATTCTTTTCTAGGCCCTAATGGTCTTCGCGGTCAGTGGTCAGGCCCTAGTGCGCAGATAAAGGTATATATCAACATATTTTATTGTACTTTGGATTTGAAATGTGAGATTAATTTGTGTTGCGTGACACAGGTGCAATATCCAACATATGACTTAAACTCTAGTGATCATTTGAGGTCAGTATCTTTACAAAACTCGGTATACCCAGATTTAACTCTAAAGCTAGTTCTACAACTGGCGTTTCAACTGCTATGATTTAACAGATATCTAAATTCCTCAACAAATCTATTTTGCATCTTCTCTTTTATGTTGCTGCTAGACCTTATGTGCTACTATATCCTGTCTTTCACACAGTTTAATACAGTCTGTGCAAAGTGACATCCCTGTTATCAAAGATAGCAACTCAGGAGTGGATACAATGGATTCAGTACTCTCCTTAGATGATGGTAGATGGTCACGTCCTGCTGCCGAGGATTTTTCCTCTCAGCTTGATGTTGATGATTTTCTTTCTGGAAATATCAGACAACCTTCTCCTCCTCCTGTACTTGCTCGACTGCAACCAGAACATACCCATATTTCTCCAGCACAAGTTGCTGACCCACGACCTGGACCTGCAAATTTGTTTCAAGATGATGCTCACACTTCTACTACATATCAACATTTACATATTGTAAGTTCTGCTTCTGAGAAATATTCCTTCCATTCTTCTAATTTGATTTAGTAACAAATACTAGTCAAAACTATTCTCAGTAGATTTAACTTTGTGTATCCCCAACTTTTTGCAGCCTGTTAAGATGATGCAAGATTTTTTGAGATTAGCACAGGAAAATACTAGAAGAAATTTAGAAACATGTGGTGTTCTTGCTGGTTCTTTGGTAAGACTGCATTTGGTCCTCCAATAGAAGAGAGTAATGTAGGTTCTTTTCTTTTGATTGTTATATTTATGTTATCTGACATATATCAATTTATCCGACTGTAGAAAAACAGGAACTTTCAAATCACCACACTAATTATACCAAAGCAGGAGTCAACTTCTGATTCGGTAAGACTTCAGAACTATATAAAGTTTTATTGAGCTACTAAATTTTGTCTGCAATAATAGGTCTGCTATGCTTACACTGATAAAGTTGTATGATCTTTTCTCATAATCAAGTCAACATAGGCTTTCTTATGAGTTAGACAGGTTTGTGTATTTTAATTGTCAGTGTTCTTTATAACCAAAAATAACAAAAAAGCTTTAACCATTTTTTTTCTTCGTATTTCTTTACTTCCAACTGTTTCTTTGATATTGATACTCTACGGTGTGAATGTAGAATTGTGATTTGTTGTTGTAGTTGGTTTTGGAAGAATTGCTTTAGATGGTACACTGAGGATGATAAACTAATTCCTGATGCATTCTATTTTGCTCTTTAGTGTCAGACATTAAATGAAGAAGATATATTTGATGTTCAGGACAAACGTGCTCTTTTCCCTCTTGGATGGATTCATGTATGTCGCCAGACCAATATTCTCTTATATAATCGCTGAGTGATATAATTATTAACTTTTTGATGTTTTGGACATTTTTTTCTTTCTTTTCTTTCAGACTCATCCATCGCAAACCTGCTTCATGTCATCTGTTGATCTGCACACACATTATGCCTATCAGGTACAATTAAACAAATTTAAGTCCATCTGTTTACTGAATCCAGTCATTGAATTAAAAACCGGACCGACCAAGACCGGACCGGACCGAAAACCATTATGCCTATCAGCTCAACATTGTTCCATTCATGGTCAAGTTAAAAACCGGACCGACCAAGATCGGACTGGACCGAAACCGATTTGGTCCAAAAGTCCGGACCGAAATGTTCGGTCTAGGTCCGGGTCGGTCCGTCAGTCGGTCCAGTCCAACAAGGCATAATAGTCGGTTGTGCACAAGACCGGACCGGACCGAGGACCGAAGACCGAAATGAGGAAAAGGGTGGACCGAGGACTGGACCAAAATATGTTTGGTCTGGTCCACAGTCTATAATGCTCACCCCTATTGGCGTGTATATTTAAGCTAGTTGGTTGAGTTTGTGAACACAATAAATTGGAGGTTATCATTAGAGATGAATAATAGGATAGCTGGTTAGCTCGATTAGGATATGCTTAACCATTGGTCAATCAGTATTTTGACTGGCAATGGCGAATCCAGGATTCAAAACCACTTGGTTCCTTAACTTAGTTGGGGCGACTAATAAACTAGTCCGACATGTCAGGCCATGTTTGTCTATCATTCGTTACTGATACGTGATGCCATCTAACATAAGTGTACTATTAATACAAAACATCAAACATATATCCAACGACAATCCGGAACCTCATGATTCAGTTTATACACCACCTCTGCAAACCTTTGTCGCTTGTGGTAATGTCTTATTCATTATCCTCTTTGTCACTGGCTGTTGTTAGGTTTCTTTGAGATTTGCCCTTCAGTTTCTTTGATTGAGTTTTCTAATCTCTTATTCTACATCGCTGCATGCTTGGGCGTTGTTTTCATTGCCGCTTCTGACTCTGACCCTTCTGGTTATCCACTTACGCAATTCAAATAAAGATATTGACTTTCCGTCACTGGTTCAGTCACTCGCAACAAATAATGACGATTACAATTCTTCCAAAACCAACTACAACAACAAATCACAATTCTACTAAGTAGTATTTGCCAGAAAATTTGGGGATTATATTGAGGGTAGTTCCTAGACTTAATTTAAACTAGTTCCAAAAAAGTGTTGCTTGTCTCTATAGAGAATGGAATATTAGGTGGTTCCTGTGACCTAGGTGGGCCTATATAGGTGATTTAATTGCTTGTCAAAACTTCAAAATTCGAGATTATCACAAAGTGTCTAAAATTCTCAAACATATGAAATTTGGAACTTGCTGCTTCCACATTATCACTCATAAATGGAAGTATAATAAAACTCAAATTATTCTGAGGAACCAAAAAACGTTTAATAGAGTGCTAACTTAAGGAGTTTATATGTCTGATAGTTGGGATAACTGCGGTAGGTGTTTGGCATCATATCCGACTCCTTAAGATGTTTCTCCTGGTTTAGGAGTTGTGGCTATTTGAAGTTGGTCTTCGTCTCTACCCGCATGCCATGCTCTTACACTTACTGTTCTATGATTAAGACGTCAATGTACTCTTCATCACTGCCCAAAGGTGGCAGAATTATTGGGGGGATGGTGTTACGAGTTATTCTTCTGTGGTTACATATGGGTTTGGGTTGGGTTGAGAAAGACATTAATGGAGTCCTGCAGTTTGACTCGAAGTTCAAGATCATGGTTTCTTATTTAGTTGTGGCTTGACCATAGGCATCGAATGTGGTCTATTGGTCAAAACCTTTGAACCAATTTATATCTGTTTTGCTTGTGTTTACTGTGTTTGGAGAAATCAGCCTTATAAACAACTTGCTAGTTTTCAAGTAGGTGATGTATGTGTTGTAATGTTACGTCATCACAAGGCATGTTCATACATACGTGTAACATGAATCAAATTGTTGAGGTAAATATGTGACAGCACAATGGTCAAACACATTCCACAACCCTATCCAGATACTGATTTGTGTTCCAATGTTATGAAGCAGACATAGTATCAATTTAAAATTCAGTTTTTTCCATTTGTTTTATGTGTTACCAAAATTAGTAGAGAAAAATAATAATAATAATTTAACATGAGCATAGTTTGTCCTGTGCCTACTTTTACATATGTACTTAATTGTAGCTTAATTTGCAGATTATGCTTCCAGAAGCAATTGCAATTGTCATGGCCCCTACCGATGAATCCAGGTAGGTTTCTTTCGGTTTCTGCTATTTTTTGCATAAATAACTATACATGATGTTAAATATCTGGTTCGTTTTAGCACTCTTTCTGGTACAATTTCATTCTTTGGTGTTGGCAAATCCATTCTTGGAATTTTTTTTATCATCTTTCATGGTTAAGTTCATTGTTTTTTGGTTAAAAATACGTAGAATAATATTGGCAAATCACTCTTGGGCTTAACTTCAGTTTAATACTATCCTTCCATACATGAAACTGCTCTTAAATGATTGAAACGGAGTATATTAGAAGTAAATGCACACATAGCACTTAAATTGTTACTGTATTTATTTATTTATTTATTTATTAGTTTGCTTTCAATGAACCTTAATATTGAGGCTTCAGCTTTAAACCCGAACATCAATAGACCTAAATCATAATTTTGTGGTTGATTTATCCGAATGCGATGATGCTGTCAATGGTTTTTGTCAGGTAAATTGGTCAAGCGTTTGAGTTTCAGCTTGATAATAGGTTAGGTGTGATAACTGTGAATTGAAATTGGAGTACAGTGGCCACATGAACAATATTTCGAGCAGGAAATTCACATAAATTTACCGCTAGATTTATTAAATAACCAATATACTATGTAGGGTTTGTGTTAACTTCTGCTCAAGCTAACTTAAAAAAATAGAAAATACTTTATCAGCTAACCATAGGGTTTATGAAAATGAGCAAGGGAGTTCGACACTTCACTACTCCCTTCCAAACTTTTAGCATATTGATTTAGAAAGTGCAATTCTTACAAACAATTTGTGACTGATTATTTTTATTCTGATTGTGCTCGTGCAAGTAATAGTTGGATTATTTATTGCAAAGTAACATCACGAACAGGCTCAACTATGCAAATACAGAACCTGAAAATAGCAGCTTTTAATCTTTACTAATTGTTTTACAGTAATATCTAGACTACCTTCATATTAAAACAAGACTAAAACAAAGACACACGTTCAATCAATGTACACTTCTAAGATGGTGATGGGGAACTAGGTCTTCTGAGGTTTTAGATGTTGCAATGTTTGATTGCACACATATTAATGGATAATACGTCTGTGTTTTAGTACTAACTTGTGTTTCTTTTCTGCATAGCCCGCATGGTATATTTCACCTTTCGGACCCTGCTGGAGTGAATCTAATTCGGAACTGTGATCAACGTGGTTTTCATCCTCATGAAGAGCCAGATGATGGTAGCCCCATTTACGAACACTGTTCTCATGTTTATATGAATGAGACTTTGAACTTTGACGTCGTAGATCTTAGGTGAATCTCTGTCGCCTAATGTTCATGAGATACATTTTTTTTTTAATTGTAAATTCTTTACAACGGAAAGCTTCCTACAAACTGCTTTTGTTAATATGATTTGGTGAGGGGAATGGAGTAAATATAGTGAATGCAAACTTTGACCTGGTAGTAAAAGATAACATATATTCACATGCTGATTACCTTGTCTGCATGAATTAAGATTAGTACTTATGTTTGCATTATGTTTTACATATCAAATCTCAACAGTCACGTATTCAGATTTTGGAGTTTTGGTGCGAAACTATATCCTTTAATAAACTAGATTGGGTGTAATTTGTTTATTTTATAAGAAAGTCCCCTTTAAGCTTAAGGGAAAATTTTATAAGGTGGCAATCAGATCAGCTATCTTGTACGGGTCAGAATGTTGGCCTATCACAAAAGCTCAAGCTAACAGAGTGGAAGTGGCAGAACTGAGGATGCTAAGGTGGATTTGTGGTAAGACGATGCTTGACATGATCCCGAACGGAGTTTTCAGAGAAGAACTTGAAGTTGAAAGTATAATCTCGAAGATGCGAGAAGGAAGGTTGAGGTGGTTCGGTCATGTCAGGAGGAGGCCACAAACAGCACCGGTTAGGAGAGTCGAAGCGCTGATGGTCGACGGTTTGAGGAGGAGGGGAAGACCTAAGCTCAGGTGGGAGGATCGACTTAGGCTGGACATGAAGGAGCTTCTCTTGTCCGAGGACATGATCTCAGATAGGGATGTGTGGAGAGCTAGGATTAGGACTTGCGGGTAGTGTCGGTAGGGTAGTAGGTGCTTGCCTTTGCGTCTGGGTCTTTTCTCTTCCCTTTGTTGCCCTGCCCCTTTGCCTTTTAGGTCTAGTTTGCCCTTTGCACTTTAGGTTTAGTGGCCCCTTTGCTCTTCCCTTTTAGGTTTGTGGTTGGCTAGTGGTGCCCCTTTGCTTTGCCTTTGCTTTTGCCCCTGCGTTGCCTTGCTTTATTTTTGTGTTGCTCTTCTTGCCTTTTGCCCGCTTGCTTGTGCGTCCTTGCTTCGATGTGTTTGCTTTGGCTTTTCTTTTGCTTTCTATCTTTTGCACTACTTGCTTTGTTTGCATGTTTTGATTGTCTTGCCCCTTGTTTGTTGTTTGTTTGTTGTTTTGATGCATGTTTGTTTGCTTGTTTTATTTGTTTGTCTTTTGTACTAGGCCCCTTTCTGGTTGGTTGCTTGCTTCTATTTGCTTTTACTTGTTGCTCTTTTGCTTCTTGCTTCTTTTTAGTTTCTCTATCACTCGCACTGGTGCACGTGCCGGAGGTCTCCCTGGAAGCAGTCTCTCTACTCCTAGGTTTTGCCTGTGGTAGGGGTAGGACCTATCTACATTTCTACCTCCCCCATACCTCGCCTTCGCGGGATTGGGTATGTTGTTGTTGTTGTTGTTGTTGGGTGTAATTTGTTTATTAAGATCTTTTTATCACAATCTAAGTTTTAAATATTTCGTTGCTAACCTTTTTAGCTGTGCTTTTTATATCATGGCTTTTCGTTTTTCTATCTGTTTGGATAATCTGGCTATGTTTGGCAAAAGTAGCTGTGAGCAGTAGCTGTGAGCAGTGGCAGTGAGCAGTAGCCAAAAAAGCTCACAGCTTTATAAAGAAGCATTGGGAAAATGAGCTTTCCTAAAAAATAGCAAAGCTCACAGCTCTCATGCCAAACGAACACTAAAAATCAAAAAGCTCATTGTTCACCGCTCATTGCCCAAAAAAGCTCCAAAAAGCTTTGTGTCAAACATAGCCTCTATACTACCTTACAATGTATTTAGGACATCTATATTTAGAAGTCTTAAAAATGTTTAAGACCAAAAATATTTTTTTAATAGGAAAGATGCATACATATATAATTAAAAGCAGAGAGAATTGCAAAAATCGTCTCTAAAGTTTGGTCAAATTGCACGTTTCGTCCCGGATGTTTGGAAAGTGCAAGGATCGTCCTTGTGGAGAAAACTTTGGTGCAAATATCGTCCCCACAGGGGCGATACTTGCACCAAAGGTTTCCCCAAAAAGGACGATATTTGCACAAAAGTTTTTTCCACATGTACGATCCTTGCACTTTACAAACATCCGGTACAAAACGTGCAATTTGGCCAAACTTTAGGGATGATTTTTGCAATTCTCTCTTAAAAGCCTAAAAATTTATGTGTCTTTAAAAAGTTTGGGTTGTTAAAGTATAGCTTTCAATGCTTGTAATCTTTTAAGACTTACAAGAAAAGAAGCATAATTTACATCACTTTAATACACATAATTTTCAAACTTACAAGATAAGAAGCATAGTATACACCACTTTAATGCATATAATAATAATAATAATAATAATAATAATAATAATAATAATAATAATAATGCTATTTAATGTAGTTAATTAATTAATTGGTCAATAATCATAATTAATACAGTTATTAAAACACCTCATACATAAGAAATACAAATTATCAAGCATATTGTACAACCAAATTAAATACAATTCTTACATTAAATGTCACTAATACAAATAATAAAGTACATTATACAAATATTCAAGCTCGAACGGGCAACGGGCCAAATGGGCTTGAGCTCGAACGGGTGCGGGTCAAACGGACTCGAGCCCTAACGGGCACGGGCTAAACGAAATTCTTGATATCCGTAAATTTATTGTTAAAAAAGAACATAATAAAGTAAAATACATGATTCACAGAAAAATTTAATTTCAGGGTACCTGCCGCTGCAACGCGCGGGTACCCTGCTAGTCCTTAACTAATACAAGTTATATATTAGCTTTTACAAAATCTATTATTCAAGAGATCTTATTGTATCTCGAAGAAGAACAATAACAGTAACAATAATTTTGCTATAGATAGATAAGTGACGAAATTTTCAACGAACAATTATAAAGTAATCGAATAATATAGAGATTTACCTCCATACCTCTAAAGTAATCCTTGTGCGTTTATAGGCTATGATTATTCATTCACTTACGTTTCATACGTACGTTTCCTGCATTTCTATAACCATTGTCATATGGAGTACTATTCCTAAAACTAAGATGCTTTGAAGTTTGAACTGCACATGAAATAGGGAAATGACACATTTGTGTAGCTAGTGGATTCTATTGGAAAAAAAATTGCCAAAAATAGAACAAATACAAAGTGCATATTCAGAAATAAAACTTCCTAAACACTTCAACAATACAACTCACCTATTAACTGATTTTCAATTCAAACTTTTCTTTCATTTAAACATTTCATCAAACTGGCTTGCATAAAAGTATTTAATTTTTTTTTTGAACGGTTACTTTCTTTTAAGGGAAATCCATGTCCAATTTGAAACCCGATGGGGGAAAACCTTCAACTTAAGCCGCCCGAAGGCACGACACTTAATTTGAAGTAAACCCTGCCTTCTCCAGATTCGAACCCTGGTAGGTTGAAACCTTCATTGAAGGACTTTGAAATCGTACCGACAGGGCAGTGGTCCACAAGGGAGGACTTCCTGGTTTGGTCACCCAAACCGGTACTACTCTCCACTAGGCACGCTTAACTGAATAAGACATGCCCAGTGGACCACAATCCCATTGGTGCATAAAAGTATTAAATGATCCCGAAAACATTCATGTCGGCATACATGAATGTTCACATGCTGCAATTAAAGTTTTGCCTATGTAAGTATGTAGCAAGTGTTTCAAACCAATCCCTCTTTTCTTTTTCTTTTTATTACCAATTATAGTATTCCAAAAAAAAAAAAAAAAAAAAAACAAAAAAAAAAAAAAAAAAAAAAAAACAAAAAAACATTTCACCAACAATTGGCTTGCATAAAAGTATTAAATGATCCCGAAAATACCGGCATACATGAATGTTCACATGCTGCAATTAAGTTTTGCCTATGTAGCAAGTGTTTGAAACCAATCCCTCCTTTCTTTTTCCTTTGAGTTTATTACCAATTATAGTATTTCACAAAAAATAAATAAATAAACAAATAAAAATAAAAATAAATAGATTGACGGGAACACCCTGATCTCGGATGTTTTTTGGCACCAGCCATTATCTACCTCATAAGGAATAGCTCCGGGCAACTCTCTTGGCACCAACTAAAGTGATCTGAGAGCAAAGTGTCACAGATTAGATTCAAACCCGAGTCAATGAAAACCTCACTCACTGGACCAATGCCACAGTGATACCAATTATAGTATTATTTTAATGCCTTAAAAGAATTATTGCATTTAACATTTAATGATGGAAATATTCACATTTTATGAACCGAATGGTACAAAAACAAATGGTAAATTCAAAAGGTAACCTTTATCACATCCATGAAATAAGATTATCATTCTTTACGGACCAGGCTAAGACTTAAATATGCAAACAAAGTACACGAATGACTGAAGATTCGAATGAACTCAAAATCAAAATAAAACCAATATTTTGATATTCAATCTAATTGTTTTTATGCAAAATATGCATATTTATGTAATCATTATCATGCGTTTGCTTTGTTTATGCATATTTATCTAACTAATCATCCTAAAACAAAATTCTAGATAACGATAAAACTTAATAAATACTCCGTTAGTAAGAGGAAGAAGAGAATAGCATTATAATATTAGAGAGGTGATTTGAATACTCTTTATTATGATTGAGACACTTACTATACAAGTATACAAAGCATAAACACTGTACAACTATTTTATGTATAACATAGAGTTTCTCAATCAAAACGTTAAATGTGCAAATCAATTCCCATAATATTATGCATGAGGAACCACATACTATAAATTTTCATCATCAAGGACAGTGATGATGGCAAAATTAACAGGGCTTAAAGACATTAAATTTGACAACCGTTTATTCAAAATGTAATAACTAACAAACTTCTCCAGTAAGAAACTCAACATAACATTGATGATATGATACCAATGCATCCTAGGAGCCACATGCTACAAATATTCTTCAGTGATGATGGCAAAATTAATAGGGTTTAAAGACATTAAATTTGATAACTACCAATGTATCCTAGGAGCCACATGCTACAAATATTCTTCAGTGATGATGGCAAAATTAATAGGGTTTAAAGACATTAAATTTGATAACTACCAATGTATCCTAGGAGCCACATGCTACAAATATTCTTCAGTGATGATGGCAAAATTAATAGGGTTTAAAGACATTAAATTTGATAACCGTTTATTCAAAATGTCAGAGCATCAACTATGGTGGTTTATGAATAAGTCTAAAACCTTTTAAAGAGGTCTATAATTATGAACCATAGTGAGAAACCATTTTAATCCTAGGTGGAATGAAAATATCTAAGATCTTAAAGAGGTCTAAACTATTTTATAATTTCTATTTGAAAATGTTGGTTGTGTTTTATGATATGGAAAACTTTATAAATAGGTTTATTTATGGGAAGTGATACTTATACAATTTTTTTTATGCACACACTACAATTATGCATATAACATGTTGTAACATAAAAAAAAAGTGGTACAAGTATCACTTCCCTTTATTTATAGTAGAAATAGGTCTATAATATGAAAAAGTTTATAACTTGATGATGTATTAATTTTATAAACTTTTTTAAAAGTTCATCATAATTGATGCCCTCACAACAAACAAACTTCTCCAGTAAAGAAACTTAACATAACATTATTGGAAACTATAAAAGTTTGACCCAATGACCCAATTTGAAACCTTTCAAATATAGGAAACTTAACAAAATTATATACGCGACTATATAAACGTGTTTGACCAATTTGTTTTTGGAAACTTGCAACAATCTCGTGCTACTTAGGGCATGTTTGGTGCAAGAGATTATGAAAGATTAAGATTATTTTTTTGAAAAATAAGCTATGGTCAAAAAATAATCTTTTCTTGGCAAACTAAGATTGTGAAATATTTTAGAAAAATAAGTTCTCAAAAAATAAGTTTGCAAAACCAACTTTTAAAAGATTATGAAGATCATTTTTCATAAAGTAACTGATTTTAATCTTTTTCAGCAACAACACTAAAACTGCTACTTCTACTACCAAAAAAAAAATAATAATAAAAAAAAAGAAAAAAAAAAACTTACAATTTTAATCTTTTTCAGCATGCATCAACAACATTAACAACACCAGCACCAGCAACATCTATTTTTGCCAAACATACGCTTAATGCACAACCTTTTTTCGAAGTAAAATATTCAAATCTCTATTGCACACGTGGCACAAAGATAGAGCTCAATATTTTTTGAAAAAATTCATTGAGGAGTAGCTAAACTGTTTTTTACTAGAGATTATAGATTATAGATAAATTTACATTAGAGATTATAGATTATAGATAAATTTACTTTCATTGTAACTAATGAAATTAGTTGCAACAATTATCTTTTATTAATATTCATTCTTAGAGTGAGGATTAAATAAAAAATAAAAGTAAAATGAGAATAATGCGAAATAATTATATCTGCATATTTCAGATGCACTTTAAAAAAAGGATGTATTTCCTATGATTTCTTCATCTACATTTGAAGTCTGTAGCTATAAATATTTTCATTATTCTTATTTTATTTTTAGCTTCTTACTAGTTCCTTTTCCTTCTTTCTTAAAATAAAATTGGTTACAACAATTACTTGTTATTAATGATAGTTTTTAAAGGAGCATTGTTGTATGGCTTTAAAAATTCTTAAAAAAAACCAAAACTCATTATCATTACTTAACCCAAAACTCAACTTTTATATAGACTTAAGTTGTGGAAAAAAATTGAGTGCTTCAAAGTAGACTAGCAGGGTACCCACGCGTTACAACGGCGGGTATCCTGAAATAAAAATTTTCAATGGAATTAATAAAAATGTCACAAGATGTCATTCCGACACCTAAATTTGCTTGGTTACAGCTTTGTGTATCGAGTCGAGTTTTATTGAGTCGAGTCTTGGTCACAGGTTCATGTCTAGGTTAAGATGGAGGGTTGTACATTGTGTTTAAATGATTGTAATATTGGGTGTAGAGGTGTTTTTAATGCTATTAATGTAGAATGAGGGTTGTACATTGTATTTAAATGATTGTAATATTGGGTGTAGGGGTGTTTTTAATGCTATTAATATAGAATGAGGGTTGTACATTGTTTTTAAATAATTGTAATATTTGATGTAGGGGTGTTTTTAATGCTATTAATGTAGAATTCTAAGGAAAGTGGTCTGAATTTCGATTCATGCTAGTTTTTGTTGTACACAATACTTTGGTTGTTGTAATTATGAAAATTGTTTGCTTTAAAGTGTTGTAAACCATGCAATATTTTGTGTACATCTGAATTTTTTTGGAGAGAGAGTCTTTCCTCCATTATAAGTAGTATAGATAATGCATCACTCATAATTAGCACAAGACATTATAGGTACCTGAATTTAAAAGTATAATTAAAGACGATCGTAACGCAATCTTAGACAACTTTCTAGACTTCAAGTAATCTTTTTCTCCTTTGTAAACAAAAGGAGTAAAACTATAACACGTATGCAATGATGTGAAACATCTTAACTATATGTATGAAGTATATAGAAAAGGGCGTCAGGTTTTGCCTTAGCGTGTTTGATTTTTACTTTCTAACGTCTTTGTATGATTGTATAGAACTTGTAATATTTATAGTCAATGGTTGTTGGTGTTATGCTGCCCATAGCGATGACCACGGACGATCATGCTACATCAGTTTTTTTTCTCCGACGACCTGACGATAACCAAATTGTCACATTGGCGACCAAGTTATTTTTTTATTATTTTTTTAATTCAAATATTTCAAACAACAAATTTAAGCTTCATCTATACTACTATATAATGTATTTGGGACTATTCTATAATTAGAAAGGCTTAAAAATTCAGACTTTTACTTACTAATTATGGAAACAACACCCCTAACAATCACCCCAACAATTTATAACCACTTCAACAACCACCCCCAACAATTTATAACCATCTCAACAACCACCTCAACAACCACCCCAACAACCACCCCAACAACCACTTTCCACCACCCCACCTCCCTCCTCTTCACCCCAATAATAATGTTGATTGTTGCGTATGTATAAGTTTATGATGGTGTTGATGTCAATGAAAGTGGTTGTTCACGTCATGTGGTATCATCTTTTGTACCTACATACTAAGGTTAGTTTCATAATTGTGTAACTCCAATTGATTATAGTGAACTTCTTCTTAAAGAATTTATTTACGTCAATTGTTTTACTGATGAATGTCCTGATCCGATTCACTTTGGTCAGGCGAATCAGCCGTCCTAATCTCGTGAGAGATAGTTATCAATACGTGGATTAGATCCAAGAAAAGGCCCATGTTTTCTGGATTCGATTCGTAAGATGAATCTCCTTAGCAGGATTTCTAGCGCTTACGAGTTTAGATGTCGAGTGTATTTGCAGCATAGTGTGTAATTACTATTCGAATCCTTACAGAGGCTATTTCAGAACTAGATGCCACAAGAGTGCTAACATAATTCTAATGAGTTGCTGAAGTATACCAAGATATCACTTCACAACTGTAGACCTTTTGATATATACATAACCACTGAAACACTAAGCTTAATTCACGAAGAATTAACAAAGCGACTTGCTGTCAGCGCTGCTTGATATTGACACTGGAATGAATTTCCATTCGATCACTATGGATTACATAAGCAATTCCATTCATGAATGTTCTGGCAAGATTACTAAGATCTGCGAAGGACTCTAAAGATCTACATTTTGCGTTCTAATTGATGAACAAAAAATGTATGTTTTGGAATGTGTCCTAAACCAAGCATGTAAAAAGAAAATGGCAATGATTACATTTTGATGCCAATTTTGCAAGATGCTTCTTTGTCTGACTCTTCTTCAAAGAATGATGATCCACCAGCTTCCAGTGATCTCGCAAAGGGCAATGATGCAGATGTGACTCATGACAATGGGGCGGATGATCAAGAACAAGAGTTTCCTGAAAGCAGTACAAATGATGTTAGTACTACGGAGCCAAAAGATAGTACTGGTTGACGAAATCTCAACACTGTTGATCCAACAGTGAATTCTGATCCACATGCTGATCCTTTTGATGACTTTGAAGTTGATTTGAACAACATCCTTCCTACCTATGAAGTTCCCTCAACTCCACAAACAAGAGTTAACAAGAATCACTCACTTCATCAATGTACATTCTGGTGTAAAGACAAGAAGACAAATAAAGAATTCAGATGAACATAGTTTTCTCAGTACAGTTTATGAAGAGAAGACACATAAAAACACCAATACATGTTTGTTTGTCTATTTTCTATCACAAGAAGAACCCAAGAATGTTCTAAAGGCTCTGATGTGTAAGGAAAGCTTTAAATTTATAATACTAGTTTCACCGATTTTAATAAACCAAACACACGGGTAAAGTATAACCCTCGTTGGTAGTATTAGATTAAGGTAAGACCAGGTCGTATCCACAGGGACTTAGTTCGTTCGGATTAAGTATTAGTAAAACAAGACAAATAACGATAATGGTAATATGAGGAATTCAAATATTAAAACAAATGATTGCTTGGATAGCTAAGATAATCAAGTAACAATGCTTATGTTTGATCTCAGTTTGATAAAGGAGTACAACTTATAAGAAAGCTATTTTCGTCAAAAGAGCAATTTTATAACTCGTAGGTTCAATTCAAGATTCATATCTACCCATTAAGTGATTTCTCTCAAAATAGTATTTCATATCAAGTCTAGATTATTATTGATTCTTCTAAGTGGATTTCTCCTTTCAAAGACTAGAAATGCAGACAAGTTCCTAGAATTGCGTTTAACAAGTTGGTTTTTTAGACCTATCCCAACATATTATAGTTTCAACAAATAAATATAATAAGACTAGAGATGAAATAGTTCACAATATAAACTTGAAATTGATAGAGATCAAAACATAATCATAAGTCGCTTAATTATATTATCATATCCAAGCAATCACAAGAGGTTTAGCCTCTCATGGCTAATGAGTTCATAACAACAAAGTGAATAAATAGTAAACAAGAGACATATAGATTGGATTGATCAAATGATTACACAAGTATCACAAGTAACCAAGAATTTGACACCAACAAGTATATAACACCCCCTGTTCTGATTCGTTCACCCCTGCAAATGGCGAGTTCAAATGCTTGCAAATGATCTCTATTTATAGGCATTCTGATAGGCAAAGTACGTCACACTTGCTTTGTGAGTGCGGCACACTTTCTTATTTTCTTGGCGCCAAAGTATCATAATTGTAGAGGAAGTACGGTGCATTTTATTTGTAAGACTGGCGCACTTTTATAAAATATTCTATCTTGACTTCCTTTGACCGAGAGGTAAGTGCGGCACACATTACTGGAAAACCGGCGCACTTGGCTTGCATGAAAAGCTAATCATGGAAGACTTCTTACTTATTTACTTCAAGTGGCGAAATAGTAGGTTTTGAGATGTATCATGCTCAGATCATCCGAGAGTGAACCTGTATTCATTTTATGCTATTAAGTACCAAAAGTTCATATCAAATGATCATAAAACATATAATATAATGCTCAGGGAATATATAATTAAAGCATTATCAAATACCTCCACACTTAGCTATTGCTTGCCCTCAAGCAATCAAGCGAGAAAATTCAATTTGTTTTGTGATCATGGAGATATATTATCAAATTTATGATTTTGCTATCTTCTTCCATTTCTAGAATAATGAAATCAACTGGAAAGGTGAATTTTCCAACTTCAACTAATTCAGCGATTCCAACAGGATATTGGAAAGATCGGTCAGCTAACCTAACACTCATCTTAGTTGGTCTAAGTGTTTCGATGGATATTTTAGCATAGAGAGAATATGGCATCAAATTAATGCTAGCACCAAGATCGGCTAAAGCATTGCATGAGAATGTTTTACTGAAAGTACAAGGGATCAGGAAACTTCCTGGCTCTCCGAGTTTTGGTGGAATTTTGTTCTGAACGATAGCTGAACATTCTTCATTAAGGAAAGTTGCTGAAATTTGTTCAAGCTTGCTTTTGTTACTAACAAGTTCTTTAAGAAATTTCCCATAGTTGGGCATTCCGGCTAAAACATCAACAAGAGGTACATTAATTCGAACAGCTCGAATTACGTCAAGAAATTTTCCATACTGAGCTTCTATTTTTTCTTTTCTTAAGCATTGAGGGTATGGAATTCTAGGTCTGTAGGGTTTAGGTACTGGTATTTCAGGAGTTATAGTTTCCTTTCGAGGAACAAGTTCATCCTCATCTTCATCATCAGTGAAAACTTCATCAGGTTGTTGAGTTTGACTAGGATCGTGTGGTGGATCATAATACCATTTCTTGTGGTAACATGTCGAGCTTGTGGTGGTTGATAAGGTTTATTTTTAGGATTGGGTTGAGTGTTACTAGGAAGAGATCCAGAAGCTCGACCGGATTGCTTTTCAGCAAATATGTCGAATTTGGCTTCCAAATTTTGAATTGAGGCTTGGTGATTTCGAGTAGAGGATTCAAATATATCTTTTAGTTCCATGAATGTGTCTTTGACAAATAGGTTTGTTGATTTTTATGATTTAATAAAATCATCCAATTGTTTTTGAACGTATGGTTTTTCATCAGTGTTTGTTCGTTTGTAAGGTTCTCGATTATATTCGTTTTTCGCACTAGGTCTCCATCGTTCATAATCACGATCGCGATCACGATCACGATAGTTCTCATAGTAACGGGTGCGTCTAAATGTATTCATAAATTTAGCTTCTTTTTCACGTGACATAGGTGTGTCATCATCACTGCAATTTGCGGTAGCATGGTTTCCGCCACAATGATTACAACTTTCACGTTGGTTTTTTATCTCATTGTATTGAGCATCCATTTTAATTGTCATGGCATCCATTCTTGCCATAATTTTGTCAGTATCAGAATTACTACTGCCTTCATCAGCGAAAGCAACAGTTTTACGAAGAGAAGTTTTTAGTTTTTTTTCTTTTGCCCAATCTATTTTAAGTAAGACTTTGTCTTCAAGGAGTTGATACGCTTGATTTGGTGTTTTATAGAGGAAGATACCACCGGCTGCAGCGTTTAAAGCTTCTTGAGTTATTTCATCAAGACCGTGGTAAAAGATTTTGATTATATTGCTTTTTGTCAAACCGTGTCCATGACAATTTCTTAGCAAATTTTTCATTCGAAGCCAAGCTTCGGTGAGAGTTTCTCGTTCATGTTGTGAGAATCCTCGGATTTCTCCGAGAAGTTTATCGTATAAAGCTGGTGGAAAATATCTACTAACGAAAGCAGTACGATGTTCGTCCCATGATTCAATGGTTCATTCGTCGAGTTCGTCAAGCCAAGTTTTAGCTTCTCCCGTTAAAGATAGAGGAAACATCATGAGTCTTACCACTTCGGTTTCGGTAGCTCCGCATTTGAACATATCGCATACGCTTTGAAATTCATGAATGTGTTTGTGAGGATCAGTTTTAATTCATCCATCAAATTGGTTTCCCTTGAAAAGAGTCAAGTGATTCTCTTTGATTGCAAATTCATTTGCGGTTTCAGGAATGGTAATAACTGGTCTAGGGGTAGGTGCAACGGTACGATCGTTGGCCCACATTGGTTCATTGTCAGCGTCATCCATTGAATCGTGAATTTGAATTAATTTGATGAAAAATCTGAAGTGTGAGATATCGTCAACAGGTGTGTGGTGAACACGAGGTTGTTCGGGTCTTTTGTCTTTTTTAGAAAAAGGAACTCTTTTGTTATTACGTTTTCTTTTGTTTAAAGTCCTTCCAGGTTCTGATAGAGGTGAAATGGGCTCAGTTTCAGTTGAACGAGTGTGCATTCAAAGATAGAGAGCGAAATTTAAATCAGTGTGACAAATTTTGTTTTCTAAGTAAATGAGTGCGGCGTACACAGAATAGTGTGCGGCGTACTTGTGTGAAATTACTAAGTGCGGCGTACTTGGTGACACGTACGGCGGTGTTATTTTTACCGAGAGGATTAATCTCAAAAGATGGTGAAAAAGATTATTCTTTTTGGTTTTTTTTATGAAAAGGTTTGTGAATTTTAAGAAAAACGTTACGGATTGAAGTAAGTGCATCATACTTGGTGACAAGTACGGCGGTATGTGTATGTTTTGTGTATAAGTGCGGCGCACAAGTGTATTTGTGCGGCGTGCTTTCTGCAACAGGAGAACAGAGTGATCTAGTTTTTGAAGACATTTTTGGTTTTCTTTGCTAATTTTACTTCGAAAATACTTAAGGAACAGATTTAAGTCCCCGGCAGCGGCGCCAAAAACTTTGATGTGTAAGGAAAGCTTTAAATTTATAATACTAGTTTCACCGATTTTAATAAACCAAACACACGGGTAAAGTATAACCCTCGTTGGTAGTATTAGATTAAGGTAAGACCAGGTCGTATCCACAGGGACTTAGTTCGTTCAGATTAAGTATTAGTAAAACAAGACGAATAACGATAATGGTAATATGAGGAATTCAAATATTAAAACAAATGATTGCTTGGATAGCTAAGATAATCAAGTAACAATGCTTATGTTTGATCTCAGTTTGATAAAGGAGCACAACTTAGAAGAAAGCTATTTTCGTCAAAAGAGCAATTTCATAACTCGTAGGTTCAATTCAAGATTCATATCTACCCATTAAGTGATTTCTCTCGAAATAGTATTTCATATCAAGTCTAGATTATTATTGATTCTTCTAAGTGGATTTCTCCTTTCAAAGACTAGAAACGCAGACAAGTTTCTAGAATTGCGTTTAACAAGTTGGTTCTTTCAACCTATCCCAACATATTATATTCAATCAGTTTCAACAAATAAACATAATAAGACTAGAGATGAAATAGTTCACAATATAAACTTGAAATTGGTAGAGATCAAAACATAATCATAAGTCGTTTAATTATATTATCATATCCAAGCAATCACAAGAGGTTTAGCCTCTCATGGCTAATGAGTTCATAACAACAAAAGTGAATAAATAGTAAACAAGAGACATACAGATTGGATTGATCAAATGATTACACAAGTGTCACAAGTAACCAAGAATTCGACACCAAAAAGTATATAACACCCCCTGTTCTGATTCGTTCACCCCTGCAAATGGCTCTGGATCACGTATTATTTCAGACCTTAACTTAGTGAAATTGGTTATAGAGTGGAGAGTTCAGATGCTTGCACATGATCTCGATTTATAGGCATTCTGATAGGCAAAGTACGGCGCACTTGCTTTGTTTGTGTGGCTTAGTAATAAAGGACCGTCCGCCTTTAAGGGGCCGTCCCCCGCTCCTCCTGGCGCCTATAAATACAGAACTGTTTCTTTCAGAAAAACCACCTCTTTGCACACAAAAACATTCTGTCCTCCAAACTCTTTCTAAATCTTATTCTTTGATCACATAATCGAGTTGTAAGATTGTTTACAAGTGATCACATCCATCCTTCCTCCAAGTGCAAGAGAAGAACATTCGTATTTGTCAAGAAACGAAGTGTTGAAGAAAAGTCTTTTACCTTTCAAGACGTTGTTACAGATTTCTCCTCAACCTCCATTATTTATACATTAATTCTTGTGTATAATCTGACTTGAGTGCAAGCTCAGAATTGTGTATTATATTGATTGGTTCCATCGTGTTGGTTCAAGTTGTGTAGCTACGTGGGCTTAGGTGTAGATTGGTTCTAGCTAAGATTAGGACCCGACATTTCGCTTAGTGTCGTTAAACTTTGTGTAAGCTTTGGTGTGCGGTTTGTTCCACTATAAGGGAGCGTATTGATATAATGTTTGTGAAACTCTCTAGTGTGAGACTCAAGGAGTGAAGTAGGGCGAAGAGTGAGCTTCGTAGCTGAACCACTATAAATCTCCGTGTCCCTGTTTGATTGTTTCTTTCCTTCTCTTTATTTACTTGCAAACTAATATCACTTGTTGTAATGATCTCACATAAGAAGTCGAATCGAAAAACATTTTATAAAACAATGATTTTTTTTTTAAAAATCTAACTAATAAACGGTGAAACTATTCAACCCCCATTATAGTTTCTAAAATTGGTATCAGAGCGGGTCACTCGAGATTTTTTAAAGTATATTGTATTTTAAAATTTGAATCGATCAACGGATTTTGAAAAATATCAAGAAGGCAATCTATGCAAAGACCACCACTTTTTGAAGCTAATAGTTTTATTTACTGGAAAACTCGGTTCGAAACTTATGTGAAGTCAAAAGATCTTGACATTTGGCATGTTGTTACTATGGGTGACTTTCAACCTATTGAACAAAACCCAGAAACAAAACAAGATGAAATTGTTCCTTATGATATACAAAGTGAAAATCTTAAAAAGAAATTGGCTAAAAACGATGAAGCAAAAATGGTTATTTACAATGATTTATCTAAAAAGGAATGTTAAAGAACTTTCATGTGTAATACGGCTAAAGATATTTGGAAAACCTTGTTAGTCACTCATCAAGGTAATAATCATGTCAAAGATAACAAGATCTATCTTTTGGTTCAATATGAACAATTAGTCTTTCCTGAAGACGAATCTATAGATATTGCTTTTGCTAGATTTAATACTATTATTACTAGTCTAAAGGCACTTGATGAAGGTGTTTATGTCAGGAGTTGTGTTAGGAAATTCTCAGGGCATTGCATCCGAAGTGGAAAGCAAAGGTCACGGCAATAGAAGAATCTAAAGATTTGGCTTCAATATCATTAGATGAGCTCATTGGTAATCTAAAGGTACATGAGTTAATCATCAAAAATGATTTCGAGATAGTCAAGAGCAAATTAGAAAGAAGATAACTTGCTTTAAAAGCTAAAAAGGAGTTAAGCGATGATGAAGACTCTAGCTCGGAAAGTGAAGATGAAGAGTACGCCATGGCGGTTAGAGACTTCAAGAAATTCTTCAAGCGTAGAGGTAGATATGTAAGACAACCATGAGATGAAATGAAAGCTCCTCAAAAGGCTCGTGACGATAGATATAGCAAGGGTGATAAAAGATGCTTTGGATGTGGGGATCCACGTCACTTGGTAGGAGATTGTCCTCACCAAGCAATAGACAAAAGCCAAAAGGCATACGTGACCGGTGCTTAGAGTGATAGCGACGAAAATGCCAAAAACGAAGCTTGTCTAATGACCGGAACTTCAAAAGAGGTACATTTCAAAACCGATCTCTATAATGATGACACTTTCTCATTAGATTCACTTGATTTAGATAATGAGTATGATCGAATTTGCAAAATGAGTCAAAAGATAATTTTGAAAAACTAATCTCTAAAATCTATTAAGTTTAAACTAGAGAAAGAAAGAAATGTTGGACTTAAAAGAAAAATTATCTAGACTCGAAAAGGCAAAGAAATTGACTTAGAATGCAAGTCGTGTCAAAACCTTAAAATCGAAAATGATGGACTCAAAGAGGAAGCCTCAAAACTTAATAAATTTGAAAAGAGTACTCGCTCTGTTAAACAAATAATAGATGCTTAGAAGTTTTCCGATAATAAAACCGGTATAGGCTATAATTTTTCTAAAGCTTCAACAAGTGGAACGAAAGAAATAAAATTTGTGAAACGTCAGGCGGTCAAGGCTACTGGTGACGGTCCTCCAAATGCTCCAAACAGTCCCTTACATATAAAGGACCGTCGTCCAGTTAAGGACCGTCCCTAGTAGGTAAATCTGTGACTTTGCCGAAATTTGTCTTAGGTCCTCATCCAAAACAGTTAATTGTAATGAATTCCGAATTACCCGTTGCTAGTATAAGAGAGATTAAACGTTTTTATAAACCATTGCTAAAACCTGGAATAAGATTTAACAAACTAACAATTAGATCTAGATCTCCACCACCTAGAAAAACGAATGTCATCGAAAGACAAACTAGACCAAGAACACCTAGAAAACAAAACAATCCAAAGACGTATCCCGTCACATGGAAAAATAATTTTCTACCTATAGGTTTCTACTCACCATTTCAACATCCTAGAAAAATGCAACAAATGCATGGGATATTTAATTCTAACAATTTTGGACCCATGAGATATTGGGGACCATATGATTAAGTTTGTCTATGTCATCATTAGATATGCTTGGGAATTGACTTGGAGCCCGATAAATGGATCAAAGATAGTGGATGCACTAATCACATGACGGGAAATCGTAAGTTATTCTCATCATATTAACCATACAGTGGAGGTAATGTCCCTTTTGGTAGTAAACTCAAAGGTAATATCATCAGCAAAGGTACGATCACTCATAACTCCCTCACTATTACTAATGTTGAACATGTAGATAACTTAGCTTTTTATCTCTTAAGTATTAGTCAAATATGTGAAAATAAGTGTAAGGTAATCTTTTCCGAAGATGGTAGCGAAATCGTAAAGGATGGAAAAGTAATTGCCAAAGGGATTAGGAAAGGTGACCTATACGTCATGAAGATAAATAGTAAACCTAGTAACAGTATATGTTTGGCTATGGTTAGTGATAATTTAACTTTATGGCATAAAAGGTTAGGACACGCAAACATGCGTATGTTACAATCTTTAGATTCTAAGGATCTAGTTAGAAATCTTCCTAAACTTAAGTTCGATCAACATTTTTGTGATGCTTGTAAAGTAGGAAAACAAGCACACTCTAGCCATAAACATAAGAATATGGTCTCAACCTCTAGATGTCTAGAACTTCTTCACATGGATCTCTTCGGTCCTTCCGCCGTACGGAGTTACGGAGGAAATCTTTACACCTTAGTAATCGTGGATGATTACTCTAGGTATACTTGGACTAGATTTCTTAAGAACAAGACCGAAGCTTTCTAGCAATTTAAAAATTTTAGCAAGAAAATCAAAAACCAACTAGGATGCTCTATAGTTTCCATAAGGACAGACCATGGTAGAGAATTTGATAAGGAAGTGCAATTCGGAGTCTATTGTGATGCTAATGGTATTACTCATAACTTCTCAGCTCCATGCACTCCATAATCAAATGGAGTAGTCAAAAGGAAAAATAGAACTCTACAAGAAATGAGTAGAACAATGCTAAACGAGCAATCCATCCCTCAAAAATTTTGGTGCGACATCGTAGATACTTCCTCATACATACTTAATAGAATTCTCATTAGGCCTATCCTAGGAAAGCCCCCTTATGAAATCTTGAGAGGTAGGAAACCTACTTTAGATTACTTCAGAGTGTTTGGGAGCAAATGTTACATCCTAAACACCAAAGACTATCTCACCAAGTTTGACCCAATGTCTTACGAAGATGTATTTCTAGGATAATCACAAAATAGTAAAGCCTATATTGTTCTCAATAAGGAAACAATGGTCGTCGTAGAATCACTCAACGTGACTTTCGATGAGAGTCCTACCCCACTGATGTGTTTCGAAAAGCTTTAAATTTATAAGACTAATTTTACCGATTCCTTATTACTCAAAACACACGGGTAAAAGTATAACCCTCATTTATAGTAAAAGAGTTTTGGTAAGACCAGGTCGTTCCACAGGGACTATGGTATGCACTTATATATCAATTAGTTTAATCGAGATGATTTAGAAAACTTATGCAAATGATTCAAAATTCAGATATGGGACAAATATGATTACTTGGATAGTTCGTATAACTAAGTGATGGTATATGATAGTGATCTCAGTAGGTTCAACAAACGAGTAGTTGTTTTAGTCAAAATAACATCTCATTAGTTAATGGAAATGATTCAAGACTTATGCCTACTAGTCCTTACACAAGTGGTTGACAAGTATAAGTGCTAGTTGCAATGTTTCAAACTTGATTGTTTATTTCAATACAAAAGCGATCTCTCCTTCAATTGATCAACATACATAGACATATGTTAAAAACTATAAAATACTTGTTGAATCTTTTGACCCATTTCAATGAGTAATTATAATTAAAGAGATAAACAATGATTGATAGTTTAGAACACAGCAAGATCGTGACATAAACAGGTTATCAACAAGAGATCATAATCATAACCAAACACTTTATTATATTAACATATCCAAGCAACCATAAGGAGTTTAGCCTAACATGACTTTAATAATCATGCTTACAGTGGTAATATCATATGAAATGATCGACATACTTTCTGAATTAATGTAATGAAGAAGCTACCGTCACTAGCGATCACCACAATTAATATCAAGAGAGTATTACAACGCTTTTAGAACTTTGACTTTATTTCTATCACCCCAATAATTGGAACGAGGGATGGATTATTATTATAGTTGTGTTGGTTGTTGGGAGGAGTGTTGGTGTATTGGTGTGTTTAAAATGAGGCGAAATGAGGCTCTATTTATAGGCAAAGGGTGACTAGCCATGCACTGGAATACGCCGCTCTTTTGGCAAAAGTCGGCAGGCTTTGCACTGAATACCGACGATCATGATGATAAACTACGACGACTTTCAGATAATTTCTTGTGGCCAAAGGGTCATTAATAGAGCTTGAAGGTCGATGGGCTTCAGATATAAGATCGCCGCTCTTTACTTGATTTTACTTAAATTGTGCAAGAATAGATTCGTCCCCGTAACCGGTGCTTTTTCACTAGGAACTCGGCGCTCTTTACTTAAAATAGGCTTTGTCATAAGATTTAGCTTGAATTTGCATATTGTTCCATGTTTATTGAAGATCTTTGCCAAGAGGACCTGAAATGTATTTTCATGCAATTAAGTATCGAAAGTCCTTATAAATCATATAGAAACTAACAAATAACACTATATAAAATATGTATAATTCGAGCGTTATCAAATACCTCCACACTTAGCTATTGCTTGCCCTTAAGCAATATAAGCGACAAAGCAGATAGAGTTTTTCCTAAAGATAGATTTTTGAAGGAACTTATTTGTTAGATACAAATATATTTTATAAATGGCATCAATACATACTAGATCACCTCACATAGGATTTACTTAAATTCACACAATTTCACTCAATAGGGTGATTATGTGGAACACTCAATTTGCACAGACATAAATCAAGAAAACTACCATAAGCTTGTACAAGATACGTAAACATAATCGTTGCGGCGTGAGCACTAGACAAATATATCCAAAGAAGGCAAAATAAGGCTTATTTCGTTTCAGAAGTAGGGAATAACTTGGGTGTGTTGATTTTTGAGAGATATAACAGCCATACATTAAATCATACTATTGCTAGCAAACGTCATATTTTTCATTTTACTAGGCATATATTTTTCTTTGCCTTTATTCAACATTTTTTGTATATATTTTTATTACCATAATCAGCATAGCAAATAGAATGATTATAGCCAAATGCTTTGATAACTTTTATTTTTGGCTGAATTCTGGTGTATAAGGATAATTTTGAGATATGGATTGATTTGGGTGGATATTTTGCCTTTTTGTCATCTATATTCATCTATAAATTAACCTCACTGCGATTTAGTAAACGATATACATGCACAAGTTCTGAAGTTAAAATGAATTACCGGCACACTCATAAATCATGAAACAGGAAGTGCAAAAATGCTTAAACACTTCATATAAAGGCTAAGAATATTCTCGCAATTTAGTGGGGAATTAACGTGTGCTAGATATGTATTGACATGCCTTGAATCTTTTATCAAATTTCTAATATATAACCTTAAATTTTGAAAATTATAAAGCAAGAAATAATGTGGAATACACTCGAATTATCCTATTTGTCCTCCCTCCACACTTAAGTTGAACATTGCCCTCAATGTGAAAGACTGAACAAAAAATAAAATAAAAATAAAAATAGGATAATCTAGAAAAAAGATCGAAACTTCCCGGGGCTATAGAAGTTTATAAGAGATATGTCAGCAAGCATCTACATAGCTTATATAACCTGCAAAAATAAACAAACAAAAACACACAAATATATATATATATATATATATATATATATATATATATATATATATATATAGGGAGACTTTCTTATGAGAACCATCTTATCTGCGAGAACTGAATGAACCACCAAAAACATGTGCATGTATGTTCTTATAAGGTGTGCAACAACAATATTGCGGCCGTGTGTAAGGTTTTAGTGAAAAAAGAGGATGAGTTCATGATGATATTGAAGAACATTGGTGGATACTTACGATTATTGATGATTTGCATGTATTTTTATTTTATTTTAAAAGGCGTGCATGTATGTTTTTTGTGGTTCTCTCAGTTCTCGCAGATAATATGATTCTCGTAAGAAAGTCTCCCTATATATATATATATATATATATATATATATATATATATATATATATATATATATATATATATATATATATATATATATATATATAACCAAGGCAAAAACGCCTCCACACTTAAATTAAAAAATATGTTTTAAAATCACGGGTTGCCTCCCGAGAAGTGCTTGTTTTTTAAAGATGAGTCTTAAGCTAGACTCGCAAGAATGTTGTTTTTTAATTTTTTAGAAAGAAGGGAGTCGATTCCTCCCTCCGATCATTGAAACTTTTTTTTTCGTGATATAATTTGAGTCTGTGTCCATTTACTATAAAAGTGTTTTCATTTTTTCCATATAATTCCACATATCCGGAAGGATATTGGTGTTTAACTACATATGGCTCAAGCCAACGGGATTTCAATTTTGGTTGTTTAAATTTATATTTAGAATGAAATATGAGTACTTTTTCTCCTTTGATGAATTCTTTTCTTATTTTTAACTTCCGATCATGCCAAATTTTAGTTCTTTCTTTATATTGTGTAGAATTTTCATATGCATGTAAACAGAATTCGTCTAACTCATGTAATTGGAACTTTCATTTTTCTGCGGCTGCTATCAAGTCGATGTTACAGTTTTTAAGTGCCCAATATGCACGATGTTCAAGTTTGATTGGCAAATGACAAGCTTTTCCATATATTAATTTATACGGTGTTGTTCCAGTAGGTGTTTTGTATGCTGTACGAAAAGCCCACAGAGCGTCATCTAATTTTTTAGACCATATAGCAGGGTTGTCTTTTACAGTTTTTTGAAGGATTCTTTTTAGAGCTCTATTTGTGTTTTCTACTTGACCACTAGTTTGAGGATGATACGAAGTAGAAAAACGATGGTTTACACCATACTTTTTCATTGCCTTTTCCATCATATGATTGCAAAAGTGTGTTCCTATGTCACTAATTAAAGCTCTTGGGACTCCAAAACAACAAAAGAGTTTTTTAAAGAATTTTATTACGACTCTAGCATCATTAGTTTGAAGAGCTTGGGCCTCTGCCCATTTTGAAACATAATCAATTGCAACCAATATGTATTCGAATTTATTAGATTTTGGGAAAGGACCCATAAAATCTATTCCCCATATATCGAATATTTCACACACTTGGATGTAATTTAAAGGCATCTCGTCTTGTTTCGATATATTTCTGATTTTTTGACATGGTTCGCAAAGGCGAACTAAGGTTTGAGCTTCTTTGAATATTGTTGGCCAATAAAAACCAGATTCTAGGACTTTTCTGGCTGTGATGGACGGTCCATAATGTCCTCCAGTTGGTGCATGATGACATGCATCTAGTTTCAAGTCCAGCTACATATCTTCTTATAATCCCATCAGGACATATCTTAAAAAGATGTGGCTCTTCTCAAAAGAAATTTTTGAGATCAGAAAAGAATTTCTTTTTTTGTTGGTATGTCATATTCTTAGGTATTATTTTTCCAACCAAATAATTTGCAAAATCAGCAAACCAAGGTTCTTTATTAGAATATATTTTCATCAGAATTTCCTCTGGGAAGTAATCATTAATTTCAGCTTCTTCATCATTACCATATTGTTTTTCAATTCTAGATAGGTGATCTGCTGCAACATTATCAGCACCTTTTTTATCTTTTATTTCAATATCAAATTCTTGCAAGAGTAAAACCCATCGTATGAGATGAGGTTTGGCATATAGCTTTTTAAATAAATATTTTAAGGCTGAGTGGTCAGTGAAAACAATGGTTTTGGACAGAATAAGATATTCTGCTTGCCATCAATTCTTCTTAATAAATACTACAGCCATCAATCCTTTTTCTGTTATTATATAATTCTGTTGTGCTGTGTTTAATATTCTGCTTGCAGAATGTATTGGATAAAAACGTTTTTCTTTTCTTTGGCCAAGTACTGCTCCAACAGAACTTTCACTAGCATCACACATTAGCTCAAATGGAAGATTCCAATTTGGACTTGCTATGATGGGTGTACTTGTAAGTTTTTTTAAAGTTTCAAATGCTTTCACGCATTCTTCATTAAATTTGAATGGAACATCCTTTTCAAGCAATTTTGTAAGAGGTTTAGTTATTTTGGAGAAGTCTTTTATAAATCTTCTGTAAAAACCGGCGTGTCCTAGAAAACTTATAATACCTTTGATATTAGTAAGAGGTGGTAGTTTTGCAATAACATCGATTTTTGCTTTGTCAACTTCTAATCCTGCTCCCGACACCTTATGTCTGAGCACTATACCTTCTTTAACCATGAAGTGACATTTTTCCCAATTAAGGACTAAATTAGCTTCCTCACATCTTCTAAGCATTTTATCTAAATTGACTAAACAACTTTTGAAAGAGTCTCCGAAAACAGAGAAATCATCCATGAAAACTTCCATAGATTCTTCGATCATGTCATGAAATAGTGCAATCATGCACCTTTGGAAGGTAGGAGGTGCGTTACATAAGCCAAAAGGCATTCGCCTGTACGCATATGTTCCAAAAGGGCATGTGAAAGTTGTTGTTTCTTGGTCGAGAGGATCAATAGGAATTTGAAAGTATCCAGAAAAACCATCAAGAAAACAGAAGTATCTATTTCCTGCCAGTCTTTCCAACATTTGATCCATAAAAAGTAAGGGAAAATGATCTTTGGCGGTAGCCTCATTAAGTTTTCGATAATCAATACAAACTCTCCAACCAGTAATTGTTCTGGTGGGAACTAACTCATCATTCTCATTTGTGACCACGGTGATACCATCTTTCTTTGGTACACAATGAATACGGCTTACCCATGGGCTATCGGCGATGGGATAAATAATTCCGGCATCAAGGAGTTTAATTATTTCTTTTTTTACTACTTCTTTCGTATTAGGATTTAATCTTCTTTGTTTTTGGACTATAGGTTTTTTATCATCCAACATTTGTATTTTATGTTTGCAAAATGAAGGAAAGATTCCAGGAATATCTGAAGTTTTCCAAGCAAAAGCTCGTTTGTGTCTTTTAAGAACAGTCACTAAGTCTGTTTTATTCTTTTTTGTAAGTTCAGAAGATATTATCATGGGAAGTAATGATTTTCCTTCTAGAAAAGCATACTCGAGATGTTTTGGGAGTGGTTTGAGTTCAAGATCAGTTGGAGGTTCCTCTACAGATTTCTTTGTTTTGTATTCTGTATTAAAGGTGATTTGTTCGAAAATGATTTTTTCTTCATCATCGGTTTTGATTTCTTCGATATTCATGGCTATAAATTCGTCAAACTTAGCATAGAGTTTTCTTCAAGAATTGTTCCTTGAATAGTATAAAGAACTTCCATTCCTTCATTTAGCAAATTGTCAAAATCCTCTTCAAGAATTTCATCAATAACATCAATGCTAAAACAGGTGTCATCATTAGAGTAGGAATGTTTCATGGCTGAGTCAATTGAAAAATATATTCTTTCTTCTCCAACTCCGAGATTTAGTTTCTTTTATTTAACTCTAATTATAGCGTCAGCTGTGTATAAGAATGATCTTCCCAGAATTAGAGGAACTTTGCTGTATTCCTCCATTTCTAAGATAACGAAGTCAACGGGAAAAGTGAATTTTCCAACTTCAACTAGTATGTTTTCTACTATCCCAACAAGATATTGAAAAGAACGGTCGGCTAATCGAACACTCATTTTAGTAGGTTTGAGGGTTTCCAGATAAAGTTTAGCATAGAGAGAATATGGCATAAGATTTATGCTTGCGCCAAGATCGGCCAAGGTGTTGCAAGAGAATGTTTTGCCAAAATTACACAGAATGAGAAAACTTCCGGGATCTCCTAATTTAGGTGGAACTTTATTTTGAATTATAGCTGAAGATTCATCACTTATATAGGCCGCGGATATTTGTTCTAGTTTGTTTTTGTTACTTACAAGTTCTTTTAGGAATTTTCCATAATTCGGTATTCCTGCAATGACATCAATTAATGGAACATTTATTCGAACAACACGAATCATGTCTAGGAATTTCCCATATTGTGCTTCCATTTTTTCTTTCCTAAGATGTTGAGGGTATGGAATTTTTGGTTTGTATGGTCTTAAAACTGGTGTTTCAGGAATTTCTTTGGATTTTTTCTGAGGTGATGGTTCTTCTTCCTCCTCACTGTCAAATTCATCAGCAGGTTGTGTTTGACTAGGATTAGGGGGTGGTTCATATGAAGTACCGTGTCTTGTTGTTATGGCGTTTACATGTTCGTTATGAGCTTGCGGTGGTTGATAAGATTTAGAAGTACTACCTCTTAGATTGGGTGTAGTGTTGCTGGGAAGGGATCCAGGTGGTCTATTAGCTTGTTTTTCAGCAAGTCTATCAAATTTTTCTTCCAGATTTTGGATAGAGGTTTGGTGGTTCCTTGTTGTGGTTTCAAGTTTTTCTTTGAGATCATTAAAAGTATTTCTAACGAACGTGTTCATGGATTGTTGTGACTGAATGAATTCACTCAATTGTTTTTGAATGTCAGGTTTTTCTTTAGAATATGATCTAGGTTGATCACGATTATAATCAGGTCTATCATTAGAACGCCATTTGTCATTATATCTATTACGATAGTCATTGTAAAAACGAGATCGTCTAAATGTTTGCATGAATTTGGCTTCTTCTTCTCGAGACATAGGTGTGTCATCATCATTGCAATTTGCGGTTGAATGATTTCCACCACAGTTGTTGCAAGATTCACGTCTCTCTTTCATTTCTTTATACTGAGCATCCAGTTTGATGGCCATGGCATCTATTTGTGCCATAATTTTTTCAGTATCAGAAATACTACTGCCTTCATCGGCGAAAGCAATAGTTTTGCGGAGAGAGGTTTTTAGTTTTTGGTTTTTGGTCCAATCGTGTTTGAGTAAGACTCTATCTTCAAGTAATTGGTAAGCTTGGTTTGGAGTTTTGTACAGGAAAATTCCTCCTGCAGCAACATTTAAAACTTCTTGAGTACTCTCGTCAAGTCCATGGTAAAAGATTTTGATTATATTTCCTTTACTTAAACCACGTCCATGACAATTCTTGAGCATTTCTTTCATTCGTAGCCATGCTTTAGTTAAAGTTTCTCGATCTTATTGAGAAAAAGCACGGATTTCACCGAGAAGTCGGTCGAATAAAGCTGGGGGAAAGAATCGACTTATAAAGGCGGTGCAAAGTTCATCCCATGTTGCTATGGTTCCTTTGTCAAGTTCATCTAACCAGGTTTTTGCTTCTCCGGTTAGGGATAATGGAAACATCATGAGCCGGACGGCTTCATTTTTGGTTTCTCCATATCTGAACATTTCACAAATTCCAAGGAATTCGTGGATGTGTTTGTGTGGATCAGTTTTGTTTCTACCATGAAATTGATTTCCTTTGACAAGGGTAAAATGGTTTCCTTTGATGGCAAACTCATTAGCAGTTTCGGGTATAGTTATTGCGGGACCAAGAGTAGGAGCAACGGTTCGCTCATTGGCCTACATAGGTTCATTGTCAGTTTCATCCATTGGATCGTGAAGATGGATGAAATTGATAAAGAATCGATAAAGAGAAAGATTGTCAACTGATGGAACTATCTCTTTGGGAGTTTTTGGTCTTAAATTTTTTTTTTTCAAAATTACTTTTTCATAAATTTTTTCACATAATGACTGGTAGACAGGCAACAAGCTGCACCGCCACCCCTTTCTGAATAGCAAAACAAAACCTACTAAACACAAATCCTTGCCCCTGGGGGGTCGAATAATTGTTATGAACGACCCGTTGAACTCTGGCAAGGAACCGGATAGCTTCCGGTGCCAACGCCCCAAAAGTATCAAAGGCTAATGGGACAAAAACATGTTGATTATCCTCACAAGCTTTGGCATGCTTCTCAATCTTCTTGGACTCGGCTTTCCGCATCGCCTGCCCAGTCACAAACCTAATATCTCGAAAACCGACGAGCGGGGATACCCCTGTAAGGTCTACACAAGCGTGTTTCCCGCCCACCCATCCAAACACAAGCACATCTGCTGGGCGGAGAGTAGATCTCCCATCCGTCGGGTCCGTTAGGAAATTAACTGGTGCCTCCTTTTTCGCCGATATCCCTGCCCGCCTAAGTATATCCCACAAGGCATCCCGAACAAAGTCATGGCGATACTTGAAACCTGGCAACTCTTTGCAATGGACCGCGTGTTCCCCATATTGGTCCAAACAAGCCTTCCGACAAACTGGGCAAGTTTCATCGTCTGGGAACATAGGAATCATTAGGCGGTATTTAAGAATCGCCCTATATTCAACTGCTGACATCCGTTGCCCCAACCCTTCAATAGGAATGACAGTCAGGAAGTCCTGGGCGTGGGGTCCTTGCAAGCATTCCACCACTGCTTTCTGGCGAGGAGACAAACCAAAATCATTCCCCATGTTCTGTGCAATTTTACTAAAAAGGGCATTCGCCAAAGTTTGCTGGGTCTTTGGTGGGGCGGTGTCCTTATTAGTGAAACCGCCAAGATCAAAATCTGGGAGAGACTCGCGCAGATATTCCAAAGCTTGTACGTAATCTGGGTCAAGATCCACAACCTCACTGTCCCGCAGTATGTGGTCCTGCAACTTCCAAGATTGGGCTCTAGAAGCCACAAAAGCATATACGACAACATCTCGAGCTGAAAGAAGCCCCAGGCCTCCTAGGCGCATCAGCAGTGATGCCATCCACCATTGGAAGTCGCCAAAAAAAGGCCCCCCACACACAACAATACCTTCAATAGCTTCCCGGAGCCCATTATCAAACCGAGATATCGCTTCCTCCATCATGGAAGGTTGGCACGTCCGCAGGCCAAACAACAACTTAGCCACCCCCATGCAAGATCGAAGCAAGAGGAGCTCGCTTTGGGGATCCCTTAGGTAAGGAAGGCGTCCCATAAGGTCAACGGCACCCAAAGCTCTCCTCACGGCCAACTCACTAATAAACCCCACATCTCGACTGACGGCTCCCCCCAGGAGTTTCACCCTTTTCTCCGGCCTCCCAATCTCACATGGGAAAAGCCCCTCGTTAAACTTCGCCCCGTTGCATGACGGCCAAAAAACCTCAGTTTTCTTAATATTAAGTTTAAGACCCAGTGATGGACCCTCTGACCTGATTATGTCAAGTGCTTTAGCGACCTCTTTTGTATCCTCCATAATTGTCCCGTCATCCAGGTACCAAGCGTGGAAGGGAAGTTTGCAGTTTTCTTGCACTTGGAGAACTAAGGGGTGCAAGGCTAGGGCAAAGAGGAGTGGTCCCAGAGGATCCCCTTGCTGAACTCCAGTGGTAGCCCCAATGCAGTCATTACCAACATATAGCCTAGCTGGTTGTGCGTAAATGAACTTCACCCACGGGTAAATGCCCGGGCACCGGCAGTTAACCTCACGCAGGAGTGCCATGCGGTCAACAAGATTGAAAGCGTTAGAGAAGTCCACTGTGAGCATGGCTAAGGATCCGTCAGAGTGGAAACAATTAAGAAACCTATTTGCACTATGAAGCACTGCCTCCGCCCCATTAGGGGTCCCAACTCCAAATTGGTGATCCCCCAAATACTTGACCATTTCCTTCCCAACCTTCTTCATAGCCACTTTGGAAACCAATCTTTTTGTGATATTGGAACTCGCTTGTTTCGTCTACGTCTTTGATTTATTGTTCTTTCAGGTTCTGGTAAAGGACTTGCAAGTTCTTCGTTGGAAGATCGTGACCATCCAAGGCAAAGTTTCAAAAATAGAGAAGTTAATTCGGATGAATTAGTCTTCTGAGAGATTTTATTCGGCGTACTTAAGAAAAAGCATGGCTGTTTTCTAGTAAAATTTTGAATTTTTTGAATTTTTGAATTTTTCTGGGAAAATATTTTGTTACCCAGAAAAGCGGCGCTTTTTGTAAAAAAAAAAACGCCGTTAGCGTGGTGCAAGTGCGGCGGTTTCAGTTGAAAACCGGCTGTTATTTGGAACAGAGTAGATGATATTCACAATGTAACAAAGAAATATAATCTAAATGCAACTAAAATGATCAAACAATTAAAAAGAGCAACTAGTAATCCCCGACAGCGGCGCCAAAAACTTTGATGTGTTTCGAAAAGCTTTAAATTTATAAGACTAATTTTACCGATTCCTTATTACTGAAAACACACGGGTAGAAGTATAACCCTCGTTTATAGTAAAAGAGTTTTGGTAAGACCAGGTCGTTCCACAGGGACTATGGTACGCACTTATATATCAATTAGTTTAATCGAGATGATTTAGAAAACTTATGCAAATGATTCGAAATTCAGATATCGGACAAATATGATTACTTGGATAGTTCGTATAACTCAGTAATGGTATATGATAGTGATCTCAGTAGGTTCAACAAACGAGTAGTTGTTTTCGTCAAAATAACGTCTCATTAGTTAATGGAATTGATTCAAGACTTATGCCTACTAGTCCTTACACGAGTGGTTGACAAGTATAAGTGCTAGTTGCAATGTTTCAAACTTGATTGTTTATTTCAATACAAAAGCGATCTCTCCTTCAATTGATCAACATACATAGACATATGTTAAAAACTACAAAATACTAGTTGAATCTTTCGACCCATTTCAATTTGTAATTATAATTAAAGAGATAAACAATGGTTAATAGTTTAGAACATAGCAAGATCGTGACATGGAAATCAACAAGAGATCATAATCATAACCAAACACTTTATTATATTAACATATCCAAGCAACCATAAGGAGTTTAGCCTAACATGGCTTTAATAATTATGCTAACAGTGGTAATATCGTTTGAAATGATCGACATACTTTCTGAATTATTGTAATGAAGAAGTTACCGTCACTAGCGATCACCACAATTAATATCAAGAGAGTGTTACAATGCTTTTAGAACTTTGACTTTATTTCTATCACCCCAATAATTGGAACGAGGGATGGATTATTATCAGAGTTGTGTTGGTTGTTGGGAGGAGTGTTGGTGTATTGCTGTGTTTAAAATGAGGTGAAATAAGGCTCTATTTATAGGCAACGGGTGACTAGCCATGCACTGGAATACTCTGCTCTTTAGGCAAAAGTCGGCAGGCTTTGCACTGAATACCGGCGATCATGATGATAAACTACGGCAACTTTCAGATAATTTCTTGGGGCCAAAGGGTCATTAATAGAGCTTGAAGGTCGGCGGGCTTCAGATATAAGATCGTCGCTCTTTACTTGATTTGACTTAAATTGTGCAAGAATAGATTCGTCCCCGTAACCGGCGCTTTTTCACTAGGAACTCGGCGCTCTTTACTTGAAATAGGCTTTATCATAAGATTTAGCTTGAATTTGCATATTTTTCCATGTTTATTGAAGATCTTTGCCAAGAGGACCTGAAATGTATTTTCATGCAATTAAGTATCGAAAGTCCTTATAAATCATATAGAAACTAACAAATAACGCTATATAAAATATGTATAATTCGAGCGCCATCACCCACCTAAAACATCACATTTGGTAGATAATTATTTAGATGAAGAAAACGCTATAGTAGAGAACATGAAAAACCTAGGCATAAATCATGAAAAGGAAACCATAGAAATAGGTGAAACCAAAAACGTTAAGGAATCAAGAAATCATCCTTTAGATAATGTCATAGGAAACTTAAACCAAAGAACCCTTAGGTCACAAGTTCAAGAAAAAAGTAATTTCTTTTGCTTTGTCTCAATCATAGAACCTAAAAATGTTAATGAAGCATTGAAAGATGAAAATTGGATCATCGCAATGCAAGAAGAACTAAATCAATTTAAGTCTAATGATGTTTGGGAGCTAGTACCAAAACCTAAGTATGTAACCATAATAGGAACTAAGTGGGTATTTAAGAATAAATTAGACGAAAATGGAGTCGTATCTAGGAATAAAGCAATGTTAGTGGCATAAGGCTATACTCAACAAGAAGGAATTGATTATTACGAAACCTATGCACCCGTAGCTAGACTAGAGTCCATTAGGATATTACTTGCCTATGCTTGTGCATTAGACTTTAAGTTGTTCCAAATGGATGTGAAAAGTGCACTCCTAAATGGTTTCATGAATGAGGAGGTATATGTAGCACAACCTCCAGGATTCATTGACTTTGAGAAACCGGAGCATGTTTATAAACTTAAGAAAGCTTTGTATGGTCTTAAGCAAGCTCCTAAAGCTTGGTATGATAGGTTAAAAGCTTTTCTTATTAAACATGAATACTCAATGGGAATGGTAGATAACACTCTTTTCACTAAGAAGAAAGATTCAAACATTGTAATCGTCTAAATATATGTTGATGACATTATATTCGGATCAACTTGTCAAGAGATGTGTGATGAATTCTCTAAAATCATGCATGACGAGTTTGAAATGAGCATGATGGGCGAACTTAACTTCTTCCTTGGACTTGAAGTAAAACAATTAGAAGATGGAATATTCTTTAATCAATCTAAGTACATTAAATAAATGCTTAAGACATTTGGGTTAGAAGACACTATGCCTATGAAAACTCCTATGGCTATGGACACAAAGCTCACCAAAGATGAAGAGGGTGAATCTGTAGATAGTACTAAGTATAGAGGTATGGTAGGAAGTTTATTATACCTAACGACAAGTAGGCCCGACATCATGCTTAGTATATGCCTTTGTGCTTGCTTCCAAGAAGATCCCAAAACTTCTCACCTTGAAGCGGTTAAGCGTATTTTCCGATATATTAATGGCACTAGGCACTTAGGATTATGGTATCATAAGGGGACCAGCATAGAAACCATAGTATATGCCGACTCTGATGATGTGGGAGATTATGTGGATCGAAAAAGCACTAGTGGCATTTGTACCTTCATAGGTTGTTGCTTAACTTCTTGGTTCTCTAAGAAACAAACAGCACTAGTTATCTATATAACCGAAGCCGAATATGTAAGCGCCGGAAAGGCATGTCAACAAGCACTATGGATGAAACAAGCTCTCGTAGACTATGGCATCACCCTTGATGATATCCCAATCATGTGTGACAATAAAGGAGCCATTGATTTAAGTAAGAACCACGTGCAACACTCTCATTCTTAGCACATTGAAATTCGTCACCACTTTCTTAGGGATAACATACAAAAGGGCAATATTTCCATTGAAAAGGTTCCATCTGAAGAAAACATAGCCGACATCCTCACCAAACCTCTCAAACGTGAACTCTTCTTCTATCTTCGTCTAGGATTAGGAATGATGGAGCACATCTCTTCCTCTTAGGTTCCGTAAGTTTTTTTTCTCTCTTCTCTTCTGAGTCTAGGATTCTCTTGTGCACAAAAATAAAATTGGGGAAGTATTTCTTTAAATCCTATTTATATTAACAACAATTCTTGCATAATCAAAACCAAATCAAAATTCGTTTTGTGCTTTAAAACCCCCAATTCTCTCTTTCCAAAACCTTCTCATGATTAGGGAAATCATATTTTCTTACATTGTTAATACAACTCAAAAACACCTTTCTCATGCATGCATAATGAGCTCTAAATCCTCTATCAGATCACATAACAAATATGTAATCCGACATGGAAAAATGAGCAAAATTGAACTAAGGAGACTTTGGATTATCTCTTAGGTTTTTCTTTCTTTAGAGTCGAGATAATCACATCTCCACATATGTTTCATGTAGGCACACACTAGTAACAGTTTATTCGAAAAAATCTTTGAAACCTACTAGTGGCGGTCCCTTATCTCTCGACGGTCCCCTATAATTAAAGGACCATCACCTTATTTAAGGGACTACCCAACATGTCTGTTTTGTCATCTTTATCTCTTCTGTTTCCTTGATTTTGCTGCCCTAATTACTTACCTGCTAGTCTAACCTACACTTCCCTTAGTACTTAAAAACAATTTGAATTAGAAAATCATGAAATGCATGCTTTGCCTAAGATATCATCTCTCCTTCCTATTTCAACCATCATCTTCTTCCTAAAATCTCATGGTATAACTTCATCTTCTCACTTCCTCACAATGTGTTAGGAATACAAAAATTCATATGAAAGACTCGGTCACCCCGATTATCTATTTAGCATTAAGTATCTCGTAGGCTTATTAGTCTTAGGTTAGATATCGTATCACTATAGAGTTGGGTCGGGTCTTCACCTATTGTCAGACAGTTCCATAGCCCACGATAGGCATTTATGTAATAACTATAAATACCGTCTCCCACCAAAGGAGAGGGATGGAACTTCATTGCTTTTTAAAGCTAATATTATTACTTTCTCTCTCTAACATAGAAGTCTCCCATTTCTCATTTCTTTCTCTCTCTAATGCGGCCAAACCACAAAGATCACAGTGTGTTATCTGTTATGAATATGTTACAATTGGCATCAAGATCAATGGTTTGATTAGTGGTTGAATTCATGGGTGTTGTTTCCTTGTTTTTTTCTTCTCTTTTTGGTTTAAATTGAATAGGAAGATAACATCACGAGTTGTTCTTTGTTTGTGCTTTGACTCAAAAAAGTGTTGTACTTTTGTGTTTAGAATCATAAGACTTGCTTATTTTGGTAATTGGTTAGCTTAGTTCATAAGTGATACGTGGGAATCGCACCAGGCTTTACCTCTCAAGGGATCTTGAGAAGCTTACAACCCCCACCAGGCAGTGTACCTGATCGTTGTAGTATAGTATAGTGACAAGTACTGGGGGATTGATCGTTCAGCTAGGAATAGTGTCGCTAGGATTAGAAAACCTAAATACTAGTTCTAAAGGTGAGAGATGATTCTTTTTGTATTTTTATATTTTTTAGAAAGCAAGTAAAAATCTTGGGTTTGACGGATTTGGGCGGAATTAGTTGCTAGTCAACTAACCCAATACTAAAGATACAATCAAAATAAAATACTAGAAATGAAAATAAACTAAATTAACTAAGGTTGTGAGCAATAAGTGGAGAAAATGTGTTTACTTAGATTTCACTACTCCCTAGACATCTTTTACATGTTAATTACTTGTTATAGTTGCATGGATGATGGATTGTATTCCTTAATACCATTCATGGGGTATCGCACTTAACTCCCCAATTCTATGAGCTCTTATCTCCTCCTATACCATGCCCAGCACAACCATAGGGATTATAAACAGTGGCTCATGCATTAAATACAACCAATAAAGACCTAGTGCACATAGGTTCATGTTTCCTAAGACGTTCAAGCATGTTACCATTTGGAGATCTGCCAGTTTTCTTAAGCCTAACATCAAATTCATTCATCCAAAACAATTATAAACAAGTAATCAACACATAATTAACATCTAGGTTTCATTAGATCCAAGCAAACACAAGATAGATCTAGCCTAGCATGATGGAATTAAGACAAGAACAAGATATAGAAAACCAACACATAGACATATTGATTGAATTAAAAGAATACTTATCTCAATTACACATAAAAGGTATCAAGGGCTTAGAACCCTTGAAAAACCTGTAAAATTCGTACCAAAGTCGAACCTATGGTTTCTCCAAAACTTCTCTTTTTTTAATGTGAAAATTAGAAAACTATATATAGGAAATAGGGTCTGACGGCGTCAAGACCAAGCTTGTGACGCCATCACCTCGCCGCCAAAATAATTCTCGGACTGCCTTGATCTACTTCTGACGCCGTCATGTGTTAGCATTTTCCAGGCCGTCATGCATTTTACTCTTGACGCCCTTTCTTGTGACGCCGTCAAATCTGTACTGGGTCGTCATGGAAATTACTCTTGACGCCGTCAAGGATTCCTTCTTGACGCCGTCACCTACTGTTCCCAGCAAGGAAAATTAAGACTTTGGCGTTTTCTTCACTTTTATGCTCCAAAAACGTCCGAATTGCTTCCTTTTCCAGGTTTCACTCCCAAAGTACCTAAAATCACAAAAGGAACGATTTAGGGCAATATTTGATCAAATAAATTTAATTCCGGGCTTAAATGACCCCCTAAAAGTGGTTCATTTTTCGCCTCATCATATACCCTTACACTTGAGATTTGCTTGTCCTCAAGCAAATGCGCTTTTATTCTACTCAAAATACAAGTTAGGGGTCATTTAACACTAATATAAAAGTAATTACAATAAATAATCGTTCCACTAATGACCAATAGACAAACACGGAGGTCATACACTAGCACCTCACAAATAGTGTTTAGATACTTACATCTCTCGGGTGTAATAAAGTATAAATTACAATATGAAAACGGAAGATATCTCTCACTACCTGTCATAGCAAAATAGATTACTATAGGCTTGGGAAAGGATCAAACCTCCACCACATGGCGTAAGCACCTAGGATAAACTATCAAAGAGGTCTTTTAAAGGGTTGTAACGTTAGGTGTAGGGATATGAAATACACGGTTTTGTTGGATAAAGGAAGTTTTACTGGTGGCGAGTTAACAATCTTGGTTAATTACATGTACAATGTGGCGTTGCTAAGCCAAGACTAGACTCGACTTAAGTTAATAAATCAAAAATAACAAAAACGTAAAAATGAACATAGAATAAAAAGGGATGGTAGTCCGTATGTTTTTTTTTTCTTTTTTTCTTTTTTTTTTTTTTTTTTTTGCATACACTCTTACCCTACCATCCAAAATAATACATCGTAGGGAATGAACATTCCCCTTACACTTGAATCTTTACATACTTTACATTAAACTAATCTAATGACTCGAATTAAGAAAATCAAAACACTTGGAGTACTTTTTAGATTTAACGTACATATGTGGGTAATAAATGATGTTCTTCCCCATTACTCCATAAATAAGTACTTTACCCATGAGTCCCAATCGTCCCAAAACAATATGTACAAGGATATGACTCGACTTAGCAACCATGTAATCAATTAGATAGTTAACTTAGGGTTTAACAAATAACAATAATGCACTAAAAATGAGCGCATACACGGAAGGCTAAGGCGATTTGGGTGTACATTTAAGTGGGGTGTAACAAATTCTACCTTTAAGTAAGATGCTTAAAGTTAGAAACGAAAAGATAGGCTTGGAGGGGTGTACTAGGGGTTTCGTGTACTAAAAATGAGTACAACGCTAAGGGTGTGGGAAAAATTAGTTGACTTAACTAGCCAAGTAATATGACATAAATGGTCAAGTAATTATAATACGGGTTTAACACAAGGGTGATCCTAATGCCTCTTATCATGTAGTAAATCCTACTACACGAATGTAGTCTCACTAGCGGTCTCGGGATGCATCACTAACGCAAGTTCTAGAATCTAAATGCTACCGGTACACTCATAAGCACTAATAGTAAATGCTTTTCCTATCAAATCTAAAGGCGAACCTCACATATTTGGGAGGAAAATTTTTCTGAATATACGGTTATGTGCTAGTCATACAATCTCCTATCCATGAGACGCTTTCTATGGCTAAAGTTTCACTCCTAAATGTTGTAAAATTTTTTTAATTTGGCGCTAAAATTGCATTAACAAGTGTTTCTCATAGTTTTATTACACATCTACCATTAAACAAAGCAAACTCAAGCGAAAGTGTATTTGTAAGGTATCATTATTTTACCCTCCCCTTACACTTAAGATGAACATTGTCCCGAATGTTCAAGTAAAGAATGTAAAAGTGAAATAAGTAAAACAAATAAAAGCAAATACTCCCCTGATTCGCTCGGTATGGATAATAAGGTGGCCAGGTTAGATCTTTCTCCAAGAAAATGAACAATCAAAGCTTCCCTTCCAGAATATAAATCATCTTCTTGTCATACATAACCTGTAAATCCTGAGAAAATAGACAAAACAACCTCGCGTAAAATCGGCGGCATCCTATATAAGTTACTAAATCCTAGAAAACAAGATAAGATATAATGCTTGTGGAATGAAGTTTGCAGATCTCCTGGAGATTATAAAACTTAATAATTCACAAAAACTATAAGACTCCGTTAGAAAAACAAAACCGGTAAAATTTTCAGATTTTTACATGTGACGCCGTCAGAAGTGACCTGCAGAAATTCTTATGTTAAGTTTCCGGAAAATTTCTGGAAAAACTTGGTCCTACTTCCTGGAAAATCCTGCAAAACTTCATGATGACTTGATACAAGCATTTGACTCTAACGAATATGAATATACATGTTCATTTAATATTGTGGAGAATCATGATCGGTTTGTTTCTTTAAAAATATATTTGGGGTTTCCCCTTACACTTATCTTTTGCAAAAATACTTTTAGGTGGAGTTAAGACTAGGCCAAAACAACAAAGTAAGTATTTCCACTATTTATTTTAGAAACATGATCAACCAACAATAAAAATAAAGCATGCATACGGAAGCAAATAACAAACAAACAAACAAACAAACAAAAATAAAAAATAAAATAAAAAACACACAAAGCATGGGTTGCCTCCCAAGAAGCGCTTGTTTTTGTTCGAGTCACGAGCCTGACTCTACCCTTATTTAACGGAAATAGGAGAGGTTTTCCCTACACTTAGGATTAAGTGCGGGTGGAAGTAGCGATACACACCCTTAGGGTGGAAATATGCCACGTGAGGTGAAGGGGGTGAGTGAATGGCTTCCTTCATCCTAAAACTACCCGGATAATATTGGTTGATGGGTGGGTCGATTCCTCTTTTGTCTCCTAGAAATATATCTAAAGATGGAAAGTTGTGTAAAGGTTGAGGTTCCGGTTCATCAACATTAGGAACTTCCCTAGAACTAAGAGTAAGGTTATCATTATAAGTATTCAAACCTATATCCTCTAGTTGTGTTTGATCCAAGGGTTCTACCTCTATTGGGGTTCCTATAGTCTCTTCTACTTCTTCCGGGTAAGTCACGCGTGGTATGTATGCCTCAAATGACGGTAGGACTTGTGGGGTATTTGGTGAGCTTAGATTTTCTACTTTATCATCCATCTTATCAAGATCACCTATATCCTCAACATGTGTTTCATTATAATCCAACCCTAACATTTTCCCAAGTATCTCACGTACTTCTTTAGGCATCTCAACTTCTATGTACGAATCATATGGATCATCCTCAATATTCTGACTGCTATATACAAATTGCCCAAGAGATTCATCATATGTTTCATGAGATTCATCATCATCGATCATAGGACCTAGGTCTTTTTGATCAATGTGATCATGTTCGGCTAAATCCTCCATCACATCAAGGTCACCTATGTGTTCAGCTTGTACTATGGCATTACATGACAACCACTTAGGTATCTCAACACTAATATATTCATCCCCAAACAAACTTGTTTCATGATCCTGGAAATTTATAGTCAATTGACTTGTACTAACGTTTGTTGGGTTGTCTACCCTATAATAATATTGGGCACACTCTTCTATGGTATCCCATGCTTCTTCAGCACTTAATTCCCTAAAGTCCCCATTGGCAAAATCCTTAATGCGCATTTGGTCATATTGGCCAACACGATAGTAAAAGGTTCGGGTTAGGGATGCTAAAGCGAAACTATGATGAGGGAATTTTCGGAGTAAATTTCTAAAACGAGTCCATGCATCATATATGGGTTCATCTCGATATTGTTTGAAATTCGAGATGTCAATAGGGTAGAATGGCCTTTGTGGTTGGTGGTATGGTGGATTCGCGTACTCCAAAATGGTGAACGGAAGAGTCAATGGAAATTACGAACAAACACACAAAGAAAAAGATAGACTAAAGAAACCTAAAAATAAAAATAAAATCTTACTAGAAAGGAATCTAGCAAGTAGACCTAATAAAAAGAAATTCTAACCTAGACAATAACTATTCCCCGGCAACGGCGCCAAAAACTTGGTACGTGGGAATCACACCAAGCTTTACCTCTCAAGGGATCTTGAGAAGCTTACAACCCCCACCAGGCAGTGTACCTGATGGTTGTAGTATAGTATAGTGACAAGTATCGGGGGATTGATCGTTCAGCTAGGAATAGTGTCGCTAGGATTAGAAAACCTAAATACTAGTTCTAAAGGTGAGAGATGATTCTTTTTGTATTTTTATATTTTTTAGAAAGCAAGTAAAAATCTCGGGTTTGAAGGATTTGGGCGGAATTAGTTGCTAGTCAACTAACCTAAGACTAAAGATACAATCAAAATAAAATACTAGAAATGAAAATAAACTAAATTAACTAAGGTTGTGAGCAATAAGTGGAGAAAATGTGTTTACTTAGATTTCACTACTCCCTAGACATCTTTTACATGTTAATTACTTGTTATAGTTGCATGGATGACGGATTGTATTCCTTAATACCATTCATGGGGTATCGCACTTAACTCCCCAATTCTATGAGCTCTTATCTCCTCCTATACCATGCCCAGCACAACCATAGGGATTATAAACAGTGGCTCATGCATTAAATACAACCAATAAAGACCTAGTGCACATAGGTTCATGTTTCCTAAGACGTTCAAGCATGTTACCATTTGGAGATCTGCCAGTTTTCTTAAGCCTAACATCAAATTCATTCATCCAAAACAATTATAAACAAGTAATCAACACATAATTAACATCTAGGTTTCATTAGATCCAAGCAAACACAAGATAGATCTAGCCTAGCATGATGGAATTAAGACAAGAACAAGATATAGACAACCAACACATAGACATATTGATTGAATTAAAAGAATACTTATCTCAATTACACATGAAAGGTATCAAGGGCTTAGAACCCTCGAAAAACCTGTAAAATTCGTACCAAAGTCGAACCTAGGGTTTCTCCAAAACTTCTCTTTTTTTAATGTGAAAATTAGAAAACTATATATAGGAAATAGGGTCTGACGGCGTCAAGACCAAGCTTGTGACGCCGTCACCTCGCCGCCAAAATAATTCTCGGACTGCCTTGATCTACTTCTGACGCCGTCATGTGTTAGCATTTTCCAGGCCGTCATGCATTTTACTCTTGACGCCCTTTCTTGTGACGCCGTCAAATCTGTACTGGGTCGTCATGGAAATTACTCTTAACGCCGTCAAGGATTCCTTCTTGACGCCGTCACCTACTGTTCCCAGCAAGGAAAATTAAGACTTTGGCGTTTTCTTCACTTTTATGCTCCAAAAACGTCCGAATTGCTTCCTTTTCCAGATTTCACTCCCAAAGTACCTAAAATCACAAAAGGAACGATTTAGGGCAATATTTGATCAAATAAATTCAATTCTGGGCTTAAATGACCCCCTAAAAGTGGTTCATTTTTCGCCTCATCAATAAGCTTGGTGAATAGTTTTTGGACCATTCGAGTGTTTGAAGGTTTTTTCCTTAATTGCAAATATATATATATATATATATATATATATATATATATATATATATATATATATATATATATATATATATGGTTTGGTTATATAAAATTAATGTTATGAATGGAATCTAGTTTGATCTTTATGTGAAATCAATATATGCACAGCACAAGCTATTATAACTATATACGAAACGTAAATAAGTAAGTAAGCAAAGAGTGAGAGATGGAAAGATCAAACCGAGAGACAAAGGATTTATAGTGGTTCGGCTACAAGGACACCTTCCTTGCCCTACTCCACTCCCCAAACACCAAGCTCGAGAGTTTTCTTCACTAAGTCAATAACCTCCCTTATGGTGGAGAAAACCGTACACACCTTAGCTTACACCAATTTAACGACACAAAGCTAAATGTCGAGTTCTAATCGTAGCTAGAACCAATCTCACAACTACAATCACACCACAACTTCTTCACACCCTTTCACACCTTCTACACTTCTTCACAACTCTTGTTTCTTCACGCCTTCACAACTTCTATCTATTCACCACTTCAAGGGTTTTGCTACTTCACAACTTCTAGGCTTCTAAGTCTTCACAACTTCAATACTTCTATCTCTCTACTTGAGGGCCTTTATCTGTGTACCACTACAAGGATTCTTCTACTTGAAAAGCTTCTATGTCTTCTATACTTTAAAGCTTCTATGTCTCCACACCTTCTAGTCTTCAAAGTCTTCTTAACTTTGAGGCTTCAACTTCTTTGCTACTTCAAGGCTTCTTTATTTTCGGTACTAACCACTACTTCAATATGCTACCACTTCTTATATCTCCTATCACTAATTCTATGCACTTCTACTTCTTCACTTCTAGTACCACTTCACACTTTCAACAATTCTAGATCCTATATCTAAATCTAGCTAACCAATGTATACACCTTGTACACCAAAGTATGAATGATTTACAAGATGAAAGGAACAAAAAACTTAGATAGCAAGATGATACTAAGTTATAATACTTCTAGTCTTGATAGATAGAAATATTCTTCTCTTTGCACTTGAGAGTTGAGGCTTGAATCACTTTGAAACAAAGATTAATGTATATATGATCAAAGGATTTTAGAGGATAGAAATGGAGGTTTGAATCAGAAAGTTTAGAGTGCAAAAAGGTGAGAAAAATAGTGGAATGAACCAGTATTTAAAGGCATAGCTGGGGGGGGGGGAATCAGGAGCGTGCCGGTCCCCTTAATTAGGGGCCGGGCCCCATAATTATTAAGGGGGCCGTCTAGTTAATTAAGGGGGCCGCCCCTCCTGAACGTTGCCCAACTTTGTCCTTTTGTGAGGAAAATTTTTCTGGATTAGATTTGCTATTTTTGGTTGAAACTTTGAATTCATATATTTATAATGAATTAAACATATTCTTTTATTTCCAAAAATGTTTTATAAAAGATATAAAATGTTTTGTGACATTTTATAAAGATCTAGTGATTAATAAAAATGTTCCTTTGATCTTATAATGCATTAAAACATTTTGTTTATTCATACCTTAAGTGATTAGATGGTAAAAGTGAGTATTTACTACTAAATACTTATTTACGTCACGATCTTTGGTTTGATGAGTTTTCATTTTGTGATTATCAAAACATAGAGATATCGAAAGATATGAATAACGTTTTTAGGCATTTATTTATATCAACAATCTCCCCCTTTTTGATAATTACAAAACCTAAACTTATTAAGTCCAAAAATTAATTTTTAGACAAGTATTTAGTGAGTTTATATTCACTTCTCCCCCTTTTTGTAGAATCAAAAAGTTTTAAGCCGATAAGATGAAAGCTCCCCCTTGATGTATGCTCCCCCTCATTTGAGGGCACCAAGGGTTCGAGCTATGGAATACTTGCAAGAAAAATATTAGAAGCACAAGCAAATATATATAACATAATAACAACTAATAATAAGTATGGCAAAGGAGAATTAGGAACACATATTAAAACATTCATTAATTCAAAATGATTATGTCAACCACATAATTATTGTTACATAATCCATAATGCTAGAATTCTAAACCAAGTAGAATATCCTATTGTGCCAATAGAGAATGTCATCAAACTTGCTTGTATCCCAAAAAGGTTGAAGTGTTTTATTAGAAAAATGAAAAGCATAAGCATATAGAATGCTTGGGTGAGAATGGTAAGTGGGGATCATGTTGGTGGCTTAATGGAGGTAAATTTTTGGTTTCATGGATGTTGGTGAGTTTGGTGATGTAGAGCTTGGAGGTGGTGAATTTGGAGTTGGGTTTGTTGGTTGAGGGTTTTGATGTTGTTCAAGTGATGGTGTTTGTTGAGATCTAGTGAGAAGATACTCAATCCAAGTAAAGTGCTCATTCAATGCAATTGTTTGTTTTTGGAGGAAGATGCAACAAGGGCAATTGTTGACATGCTTCTAAATTTGGTTTATGTTGTGTGGTGATGAGGGTGAGCTAGATGGAGGTGGATCCAAATTGCGTTGAGCAAGATGTAATGCTAAAAGAGTGCTAAGCTCATGGGCTTCTTTTAGCTCCTCAACGAACTTCAAATGTTCGGAGGAAGGTGATCGTGGTAGAGCATGATAGTTGTCTTGGGTGAGGGTTTGAACTTGCAACATAGGAATGACATGTGAAGTTGTAAGATGTGGTGGTGGTATTCTTTGTGATAGAGACATGTTTGAGCTTGGGTAATCATGAAAACATGATATGGGTGGATGAGATGCTTCATGAGTGGATGGTGTTTTTGTTGAATGAGCAACATGTGAAGTGTTGGCAATGAGGTTAGGATTGTTGTTTTGGGATTGTGCATGCTCATCACATGAAGGAGCATTAGTGAAGGCAAGAGTGGATGATTGGTTGTGAGATGGATCATTTGTGTGGGTATGAGGTTTAGTTGTCGGTTGACTTGGAACAACATCACTTGAGTAGTGACAAGAATCAAGTTTTCTCCTCCAAACGGGTTTGACGGAGATCCTTGCGGTTCTTGAACACTTGGGTTTTTGGTTGTTGGGAGATGACATGTTTGGATGTGTGAACATTTATGATGGAAAGAAGGTATTTATAGTGTAGGAAAAATGTGGTTTAGGAAGGTAAATTTTGAGGGATGGTTTGGGACAAAGTATGTTTGTGAATTTTGGGAAGTATAGGGTGAAGTGAGTCAAAAAGTGATAAAGAAAACAGTAACCCCGACCATCAGATGGCCGGTCCCCTTAATTAGGGGCCGGTCCCCTTAATCATTAAGGGGACCGCCTTATATAATTAAGGGGGCCGCCCATCTGGTGAATTCCAGATTGCCAGAATTGGGTTTTTGGCCAAAAATTTTGCAGAAAGGTTGTGTTTTTGGGTTTGGATTCAAGTAAGTTCAACTCTTTGAGGCAATATAGGATATACTAATCATATATATAGGGCATGTTTTTAAAATAAATCAAGTAGACAAGTAATTTCAAATTTACATGCAATTTACTTATTAGCCAATTAAGTCATATAACCAAGGAAGCAATAAAACATGCTAACCATATATTCAACTATATGAAAATGATGATTAGTAGGGAAGTCCAAAAATATTGATGAGTGCCTATAAGTAACAAAAGGAAAGTTATGATTGTATGGACTTCAAGACTTATTACAAACAAGATCCATATAGGCAAACCATGATTCTCATGAAATGATTTGGTTTTATTGTGAATGTCATATTCATACAGGTATATGATAAATGTGAGAAAATCATATATGGTTTTAAGAAAACGTTTTTAGCTTTATTCAATAATGCCTTGAAATAGGTTCAAGTGTGTATTTGAGTGAAATAGATTGGGTTTTGCTTCACGAGATGTTGATAAAAGAGACAAGGAAATTTTCCCAATTTTGATTTTGATTAAACCAAAATTGTGATTGCTCATAGTCAAAGAAGTTGTTTGAAGAAAAATGAGATAGTTATTTGAAAGATTTATTTTTCAAAATGTGAGGTTTTATGCAAGATATTTGATTTTAGATATCAAGACTTACTTGTTGTGGATGTATAAATCATATTCAAGAGAATCGGTTAAGCCTGTTGTCACATATAACCACCTAGTATGCTAACTAAAGACATGAATAAGTGATGACATAATCCTATGGGCTTAATGCAATATAATTGAGAGGTATAACTAATCATCTACATATACTTACTTATCTCTTCATTGTTTTTAACAATAACTTATCTTAATGCATGGTAAAATTATAAAGTATCTATTTTTGCTACTGGTTTGTGTTAGCCAGTAATATCTTACATTGATGTATCGGGCTCAAGCCTATGTAGCCCTAGTCTAGAATACTCCGAAGATTAGTATTTAACTGTACAATGTATTTGTGATAAGCAATCAATCAACATCAATTATCCCTATCATATCTCCAACATTAACTGACATGGTATCACGAACAAAAAATATTCGGTCCTTTCTCTAAACCCTATTCCAGCCGTGTTCACTCCTCAACCTACGTTCTAATTATTTTTGTGTTGGTGATTTGTGCTTGGTCACAGATCCACACATACGTTTCTGTGTTATTCGTGCTAGGTCACGAATCAGTTGTGGTTATTCGTGCTAGGTCACGGATCTTTATCTTGTTGCTGTGATTCTCTTTTCTTTTCTACATCACCCTAAACATACAACCTGTTCTAATTTGGCTGCCAATTGGGAGCAGTACACGTCAAAAAGGAATTTATCCTTTTAGTCCATTCACACTTCATATAATTTAATGATATTTGGTTACCTTTTTTGGAGCTAAGGCCATACGAATAAAACAAAAAGATAGAAATTCCATTGGGTACTTTGGTGGCTGTGTTGGCAAAAGCAGAAGACAACATATATATATATATATATTTAATTCTCATTCAATTGATTCAATTGAGAATAAATATATATAATACTAAGTGTGGGATAGATTCTTGAAAATAAAGAAGCACGAGTAGAAGGAAGAGGAAAGGTGTTTGCTTCGACAGTATGACAGGAGACAACAATGATGTTTTGCTTTCCCAACTTTTGCATCGCTTGGGTGTTAGTGGTACCCAATCAGGCCCATTAACTTATTCCCAACCTATTGGCCCATTACCTTATCCACCACCCGGGTTTGGTTACCAGCCCATTTAACAACCTGGTCAAATCCAATACACACAACAGGCTACTTCTGGATCCATAGTTGTTCCTACTGGGTCGGTGGGACCCACACTCACCCCGAGGCAAGAGACCTATTTGCCTCATGCTTTTACTGCCGGGACCCTTCATGAACCCGCCACAGGTGCATGGAACATGGACATAGGTGCGAGCTCACACCTTAATGCATCTCTTAATAGTCTTAGTAACATTTTTAATACTTGCATGTATCCATCTGTATCGGTTGGTGACGGGCACAACATTCCGGTCACCAATACGGGTCGTAGCATTTTGCCTACTCCTTCTCGGCCCCTTTACTTAAATAACGTCCTTATTACCCCTCATATTGTCAAAAATCTTATATCTGTCCGTCAATTTATCTGTGACAATAATTGCACTGTTGAATTTGATCCTTTCGGGTTTTCCGTCAAAGATTTCATGACACGTCGGGTGCTTCTCCGATGTGACAGCACGGGCGACCTATACCCTATCACGGCCCCGTGTCCTGTTCCCCAAGCGCTTCTTGTAAGTCAACATACGTGGCATCAGCGTCTTGGACATCCAGGGAGCGAAGTGCTACGCCATCTCGTCTCAAATAATTTTATATCTTGTAATAAGGAGAAGCCGCCTGTGCTTTGTCATGCTTGTCAGCTTGGCAAACGCGTTCGACTTCCATTTGTTAGTTCCAATACTATTGTTAATGCATGTTTCGACGTTATTCATTCTGATGTATGGACTTCCCCAATTTCTAGCCTCTCGGGTTTTAAATATTATGTTTTGTTTTTGGATCACTATTCTCATTTTGTTTGGGTCTACCCGTTGATAAACAAATCTGATGTATTATCAAAATTTGTTCTATTTCGAAAGTATGTTCACACTCAATTTAAGTGTGAAATCAAATCGTTTCAGTGTGACCATGGCGGTGAATTTGATAACCGCACCCTACATAAACTTTTTGCCGACAATGGCATTCAGTTTCGTTTCTCATGCCCCAAGACATCTCAACAAAATGGGAAGTCAGAACGGATGATTCGCACCATCAACAACCTCATTCGTACCCTTCTTTTCCAGGCCAACCTTCCACCAACCTTTTGGGTTGAAGCTTTAAACATGGTTGTCCATTTAATCAACTTCTTACCTTCCACAGCTATTGCCAACGAAATCCCGTATACCCGACTGTTTGGCCAAAACCCGGATTATAGTCTTATACGCACATTTGGCTGCTTATGTTACCCCCACTTATATCCTAATCACAAACTTGAACCACGCGCCACACCCTCCATCTACTTGGGACAAGCTTCAAATCATCGTGGGTATCGTTGCCTTGACTTAAACACCAATAAAATAATCATTTCTCGCCATGTAACCTTTGATGAAACTATTTTTCCATATGGAACCCCTAAACCAACATCGGCACCCAAATACAATTTCTTAGATGACTCACCCGATATAAATCCTCCATTCATTATTCCATCCGCTCCCGTTGTGCAAACCATTGTGCCTCAACCCATAAACGAGCCAACAACACCAATTCCCATAAGTCCTAATACAGCCCCACATCACGTAACCCATGACCCATCACCATCCCCATCACCACCCACCGCCCAACAACAGACACCAAATACATCACCACCCGCCGCCCAACAACAGACACCAAATACATCACCACCCGCGCCCCAACACCAACATATTATCCCAAATCCTCCTAATAATCCAAACCCTGCCTCAATTCATCCCATGGTCACACGATTCCGTGTCGGGACTAATCGTCCTACTGAGCGTCTCAATATGCATGTGTCTTCGGTCTCACCATTACCAAAAACCTATCGTGATGCGTTTACCAACCCTAATTGGCAAAATGCTATGCGTGATGAATACACTGCACTTATTAAAAATGGAACTTGGATTCTTGTGCCTAGACCCACGGACACCAACATTATTCGCTCTATGTGGCTTTTTCGACACAAGTATTTAGCTGATGGCACTCTTAGTCGCTACAAGGCTCGTCTTGTGGCCAACGGTAGTAATCAATTAGAGGGGGTTGATGTGGATGAGAAGTTTAGTCTGGTGGTTAAACCGGGCACTATTCGGACTGTATTGAGTTTAGCTACTTCTCGACATTGGCCGATTCACCAGCTTGATGTCAAGAATGCTTTCTTACATGGAGATTTGAATGAGACTGTTTACATGCATCAGCCTCCGGGATTTCGAGACTCTGTGCACCCTGATTATGTGTGTTTATTGAAGCGGTCTCTGTATGGGCTCAAGCAGGCCCCTAGAGCATGGTTTCAGCGATTTGCATCTTATATCACTCGGGTTGGATTTTCACATAGTCGTTGTGACTCTTCATTATTTATATACAGACAAGGGATGGATATTGCCTATCTATTATTATATGTGGATGATATTGTTCTCACAGCTTCTTCTGATAGTTTGTTACAGCGGATTATTAGTTCCTTACATCAGGAGTTTGCTATGACTGATCTGGGTCCACTTAATTACTTCTTGGGTATCTCTGTTTCTCGTGATTCTACAGGGTTGTTTTTATCTCAGAAGCAATATGCACTTGAGGTTTTGGAGAGAGCTCATATGGTTAATTGTAATCCCAGTCGGACTCCTGTTGACACTGAGTCCAAACTGGGGGATGATGGTGATCCAGTCTCCAACCCTACATTATATCGGAGTCTTGCAGGTTCTCTTCAATATCTCACATTCACTCGCCCAGATATATCATATGCTATTCAGCAGGTCTGCCTTCATATGCATGATCCTCGAGAGCCTCATCTATCAGCTCTTAAACGGATTTTGAGATATGTCCGGGGTACATTACACTATGGGCTACAGTTGTTTGCTTCTTCTACTTCATCCTTGGTAGCATATTCTGATGCGGATTGGGCTGGTTGCCCCACTACTAGGAGATCCACTTCCGGATACTGTGTTTTCCTTGGCAACAACCTTTTATCTTAGTCATCTAAGAGACAACCAACTCTATCTCGTTCTAGTGCCGAAGCAGAATACCGTGGCGTTGCAAATGCTGTTGCTGAAACTTGTTGGTTACGGAATTTACTTCGTGAGCTGCACACACCTTTATCTTCCGCTACGCTAGTCTACTGTGACAATGTTAGTGCAGTCTACCTATCATGTAATCCGGTTCAACATCAGTGAACGAAGCACATAGAGATTGATATTCATTTTGTTCGTGACTTGGTTGCCACTGGTCAGGTTCGGGTTCTCCATGTTCCCTCACGTTACCAATATGCAGATATTTTCACGAAAGGCTTACCGTCTGCACTGTTTGAAGAATTTCGTTCCAGCCTCAGCGTCCGGTGTCCTCCCGCAGTGACTGCGGGGGAGTGTTAGCCAGTAATATCTTACATTGATGTATCGGGCTCAAGCCCATGTAGCCCTAGTCTAGAATACTCCGAAGATTAGTATTTAACTGTACAATGTATTTGTGATAAGCAATCAATCAACATCAATTATCCCTATCATATCTCCAACATTAACTGACAGTTTGGTCATTTATCCTAAATGATAAACATTCTACTAGTGGTCATAGATGATGTCTAAATTCAATGATAAATAAGAAAGTGGGCAATAAATCTAAAATCTAGAAAATCAACTAAACTAATCTCTCTCGTGTGTATATATATATATATATATATATATATATATATATATATATATATATATATATATATATATATATATATATATATATATATATATATATATTTGTAATATTAATAATATATGAACAAGGCAACCTACAAGCTTAAGCATATTCATATACTAATTATGGCCCAATATGATATAGTGTGATATTTATAAGTTTATGAAAAGAAAACTTACCTCATGTCCAGCAATAAATAAAGGGTAGGCATCAGAAGTTGGTAAAAAACTTCAATGTTTACCCAAAGCTTGATACCGTAGCAAGGTATTACTCCATTGCAATTAAAGATCAAGGTAGCTTGATCCGAATCACGTAATAGATCACTTCAAGCATCTTTTATGAGTGCCATTAGAAATATACACCTTGATGATAGTTGTGTAGAATGATGAGAAGACAAAAATAACTTCAACAGAGATAATTCCTTCTTCATGAGTAGTGTTAGTCAAAACCATTAGCGTTAGATTCATTCATCTTGAGGTCGTTTAGAATTCATCACAAAATCAACACTCTAATAGTGAAGATCTTATCATCAATTCTTATAATGGCCACAACAAAGTCATCGTGTGTAGAATGTGAGTCAAGGTAATATGAATCACTAGTCTTCATATGAAAGATATAAAAGTGAGCGATCCATAAAGGTGTCTCTTCGTTCGTTTACTACCAAAATATGAAAAACAACTTGGTACCCAGAATCTCATGGGTCCGGGATGATTAGTTGAGGACATCCATTGCATTTAAATGCACATGATAAGGATGTCACCGAGGAGTACAAGAATTCATCAATAGTTTATTTTAACAAACAAACAATGATTTTCTTGACTTAAGTAATTAATAATAGATTCAAATAATATTAATTCTAAATTTCTCTACTAGGTTTTACAAATTTGATTTGTCTTGATGTATTTGTTGAAGGATCATTTGCAGTAAATCTTAAACCAGTTTTATCATTAAATGACTTTTGAATATTAAGTAGATATTTTAAAGATTTAGAACTATTTTCGAATTTAGCTAATATTTTTGCTTTTTTATTTTTCATTTTAATTTCATGTTTGTAGTCTTGACATTTTTTACATTCAAGATCAATTTCAATATTACTTTCAAGTCTAGACTTTTTATCTTCTAAAATTATTTCTTTTTCAAAGTTACTTCCAACGGATATTGAAGATTCATTTTTAAAAATGATTTTTGAGTCTACGTTGCAAAAATGTTGGAAGTTGTTTTCTAATTTTGAAAACTCTAATATAAATTGATCATAGCAAAAATGTTCGGTTTCGGATTATACCTTATTTGTAGTTTTACAATCTTCACATGCTATACGATGATCATTTTCTTCATCCATGTCGCTCCATGTTTTATTTGTAGGTTCGCTTAGATCTTGGAGCGTGTAGTCCTTGCCATCAATACTTGTATTTTCATTTATTTGAATGTCTTCACAAGCCATATTTTCATCATCTTCCTCGTCCTTGTCGCTCCATGATTTATTTACACTCTTTCTTTGGATTAGGCTCATGTATTTTTCGTTATTGATACCTTTAATAATCACATTTGAACTCGTAGTACTTGTGTTTATTTCAAGTAAATATTTATCTATCAAGTTTTCTAGAGTGACTAATTCTTGTGCAACATCAAGTTTATCATCTTTGGTTTTACATTTCCCTTGGTGAAAATTTAAGAGACATTTCCAAATATCATTTTCCGTTTTACAAAAGAATACTCTTTCATATTCAACTCTTGGTAGAGTTTTGTAAATCTTTGATTTAGCTTTAGTGTTTTTATCAATCTTTGTTTGAAGATGATTATATTGATTTTCAAAATCCATTTTAGTTGATTGAAGATCACCAATTGAAATGATGTGCCAAAGATCAAGATCTATTGATTTCACATAATTTTCAAATTTATTTCTCCATTCAATGAAATGATCATTTTCAAATAATGGTGGTCGTTGCGTAAATTCCCCTTCTACATATTTTTCAAATTCCATAGATCGTTGCAAGTTTTAAAATACAATATATTTTAAAAATCTCGCTTGACGTGGCTCTTGATACCAATTGTGGAAAACTAGAAGGGGGAGTTGAATAGTTTTACGTCTTTTTCGTTTTATAAAAGTTTGCTTCTAAAGGATAGATTCAAATTACAAAAACTTTGATGCAAAAATATAGATATAAGTTTGTTCACAATTGTTGTATGAACACTACTTATTTAAATTGTTGAGTAGAAATTATAATTTTATTTATCACACCTATATATATATATATATATATATATATATATATATATATATATATATATATATATATATATATATATATATATATATATATATATATATGTATGTGTGTGTGTATATATATATATATATATATATATATATATATATATATATATATATATATATCCTTATGGTTTGTTTATATCAAATTAATGTTATGAATGGAATCTAGTTTGATCTTTATGTGAAATCAATATATGCACAACACAAGCTATTATAACTATATACGAAACGTAAATAAGTAAGTAAGCAAAGAGTGAGAGATGGAAAGATCAAACCGAGAGACAAAGGATTTATAGTGGTTCGGCTACAAGGACACCTTCCTTGCCCTACTCCACTCCCCGAGCACCAAGCTCGAGAGTTTTCTTCACTAAGTCAATAACCTCCCTTATGGTGGAGAAAACCGTACACACCTTAGCTTACACCAATTTAACGACACAAAGCTAAATGTCGAGTTCTAATCGTAGCTAGAACCAATCTCACAACTACAATCACACCACAACTTCTTCACACCCTTTCACGCCTTCTATACTTCTTCACAACTCTTGTTTCTTCACGCCTTCACAACTTCTATCTATTCACCACTTCAAGGGTTTTGCTACTTCACAACTTCTAGGCTTCTAAGTCTTCACAACTTCAATACTTCTATCTCTCTACTTGAGGGCCTTTATCTATGTACCACTACAAGGATTCTTCTACTTGAAAAGCTTCTATGTCTTCTATACTTCAAAGCTTCTATGTCTCCACACCTTCTAGTCTTCAAAGTCTTCTTAACTTTGAGGCTTCAACTTTTTTGCTACTTCAAGGCTTCTATACTACTATAAGGCTTCTTTATTTTCGCTACTAACTACTACTTCAATATGCTACCACTTCTTATATCTGCTATCACTAATTCTATGCACTTCTACTTCTTCACTTCTTGTACCACTTCACACTTTCAACAATTCTAGATCCTATATCTAAATCTAGCTAACCAATGTATACACCTTATACATCAAAGTATGAATGATTTACAAGATGAAATGAACAAACAACTTAGATAGCAAGATGATACTAAGTTGTAATACTTCTAGTCTTGATAGATAGAAGTATTCTTCTATTTGCACTTGAGAGTTGAGGCTTGAATCACTTTGAAACAAAGATTAATGTATATATGATCAAAGGATTTTAGAGGATAGAAATGGAGGTTTGAATCAGAAAGTTTAGAGTGCAAAAAGGTGAAAAAAAATAGTGGAATGAACCAGTATTTAAAGGCATAGCTGGGGGTGGGGATCAGGAGCGTGCCGGTCCCCTTAATTAGGGGCCGGTCCCCTTAATTATTAAGGGGGCCACCTGGTTAATTAAGGGGGCCGCCCCTCCTGAACGTTGCCCAGCTTTGTCCTTTTGTGAGGAAAATTTTTCTGTATTAGATTTGCTATTTTTGGTTGAAACTTTGAATTCATATATTTATAATGAATTAAACATATTCTTTTAATTCCAAAAATATTTTATAAAAGATATAAAATGTTTTGTGACATTTTATAAAAATCTAGTGATTAATAAAAATGTTCCTTTGATCTTATAATGCATTAGACAGTTTGTTTATTCATACCTTAAGTGATTAGATGGTAAAAGTGAGTATTTACTACTAAATACTTATTTACGTCATGATCTTTGGTTTGATGAGTTTTTGTTTTGTGATTATCAAAACATAGAGATATCGAAAGATATGAATAACGTTTTTAGGCATTTATTTATATCAACAAATTTGTAAAATCCCATGCTCGTTGATATCATGTCAAACACTACGGATTCAGTCATTTCTGAGGTACTCAAATTGTATGACATGGTTGATGTAACACCCCCAAAATTTGAGTTTAACATCGGAAGACTAGTTTGGGTGTTACGTAGAGGATCACAGTCATAATTATAGAAAACGACTCAAAAAGAGACGTTTTGGAATTCATATTCTTGAATTGAAAAATGCAATGATGTTCGATAGCTTAATACATCACATTAGTATTAAAAGTGACTGTTTTATTGTTACACCACTAACACAAGGTCTTATGCCCATTTCATGCCTCCAGAGCTAGCTTTAGTTACCTGAGATAAACATGCTAAAAAGTCAACAAAATTGTTGAGTGAATCCATAGTGTTTATGTTTAATAAATGACAAACATAAACTGTTTTACTTATTATACACTGAGCTAGAGTGTCTTCATTACATGTTGAGCATGCCATGTAACCTTGCCCACTCTACCCAGACAAACTACTATGAGTAGGAAAATCATTGATGGTCCATAAAAGCATTGCCCTCATATTGAAGTTAGTGCCTGTAACAGCGTCTCTAGTCAAGACACTTGGTTTTTTTTTTCATAATTCATACAGGTCATCAATCAAAGGCCTCAAGTAAAATATCAATGTCCTTCAAGATAAAAGAAGTCTCTTTCATACATAAGAGGCATGTTGTATATTGTTAATATGACCATGCCACGTTTTCTAATTACATTTATTTCACTGCATGTCAGGTTGTGAAATTGGTGTCAAGATAAGAGGTTGTGAGGTTGAGGATAGGATTTTGTGATTTTATGCGAACATAATAGATTGTGAGGTTCTTTTTATAGTAAAAAATGAGTGTGGGTAAGTTTAGCGGGAAATTTTGGAGCCAAAAGATTAAAGGGAAATTTTACAGCAAAAAATCGTAAACCAAAAAGTCAAACTTTGACTTTTGTCTTTGGCGAGGACATGTCCTCGCCAATCCTTTAGCCAGGAAATTTTCACGCCATGTGAAAAGGTAATTAGAAAATGTGGCATGGTAAAACTTTGAGGAAACTCTTTGTCCTTGCCAAAGACATTGTACAGTAAAAGCATTGTAAAAGCTAGCCACGGTCAACTTATTTTGGTGAATTTTTTGTCGTGTAGTGGAGTATTGGCGAGGACATGCTTGTCCTTGCTAAAGTTTTGTCTCCTGTTCTCCTTTTTCTTGTAGTGAAATGTGAGAACCCCTTGATCCTCTTAATGTTGATGTAGGCGTGATGTAGGTGACTGGTTTAAAACGACAATTCAGACGGATTATAAAACCAGAAAGACAAAATAAATATATATTAGGGGATATTAAACCGTTATATGTGATTGAACCTCCAATTATATATGAAAGGAATCCATGTAATTTATTAAAAGTGTAAAATGCAAAAATGGTCCCTAAACTATCACGAAATCGCAAATATGGGACCGAGACAAAAAAGGCACGCAAAAAAGCCACTAACGTTACGCAAATTTGCAAAAAAACCACCGAGAGGCATTTTCCGTTAGTTTTCCCGTTAAGTGCCACGTCTATGAGGGTAGTCTCGTCATTTCATGGTTCTTCTTATCTCCCGCCAACCTTTCGGTGTAATTGTGACATGACCTCAATGGCTAATTTGCAAAGTTATTTTCATGTTTTCATATTAAATTGTCAACGCCTTCACACACACACACATAAGCAGAAACACACACACCCGTAATCAAATAATTATCATTTCCTTTTCCAGTAACATGTCTCGCTGTCTTGATCTCGTGATTTCCTGTAACTCGTTTGTCATATCGGAAATGATGTTAGCCCATTACAAGCGAGAGGTTGAGGAGGACATTCATCATGCACAAGAGTTGATGAGTAGGTGCCAAAAGCTGTCTAATATGCTCCGTATTAAGGGGACCTGATTTGGAGCTCCAAAACTTAAAGGGCTCGAGAACTGCAAGGGCCAATGTGAACAAGCTTAGGAGGATTCGGTCAGCTGATATGAGAAAGATGAGGGGGTTGATGAGCATGCTTAGGCAAACTAATGACAGCATTGTCTCCAAGATTGAGTTTGCTGTGAGGAAAAATTACATTTGAAGGCGTTGGGTGCTGGAGGCTGGGATGGGTTCGTTTATTGTGTTTGTTGTGTATGATGAATGTAGGTAGTAGGTGGTTGGGCACTTGTGGAGTTGTGGTTTCTTTTGTTCATTTTAGTGCCGCTGTCGTAGTATCCTATGCTAGGTAGATGTAGGTGATGATGTAGTTAGGGGTTGTGGTTTCCCCTAAGGTTGTAAATGTATCCCTATGTTTTATGAATGGAAGGGGTCGTTTGATCCCGTTTGTCTTGATATACATTGTTCGATTCGTATCACAAACATATTCACAAACATGAAAGTGACAGAATTGAAACCATAATACAATACACAAACACATACATTTAAATGCTACTAATCGAAGCAAATAACAGAACCACAAAACAAACACAAACATATTCATAGTAAATGCTATTAATCGAAGCAAATGATAGAAACACAAAGCAAACACAAACATATTATGCATTGGAGTCAACCTTGACTAAACATTTAACCCCATATGAAATACTTCAATTTACCTAATATTGTTTGGCATGTACCAAAAGGATGAACCCATCACAATGCCTGCCCACACCCTTTGGTGTATTCGAAACAGAGGTAGAATAGTTCAAGTTACATTAGTCAAATTACATTAGTAAATACAACCAAATTAAAGTGTTTTAGTTTCTACACATTACATATTACCAATAGATGAACCCATATGTCAATCTTCAAACCTTATACTGGATGAACCAACATGTGATCAACTACACCTGCACAATCAATATATGCAATGCAATGAGGTTACTATAATAGGCAATGCAATGTGTCCAACATATTTGCTAAACAATTCATTATACTCACCTAGTCAAAATAACACCACATTGTTACCCACTGATCTTGGTGCCCGTAGACCCAATACGCAATTAGTGATTCTTGGTCTCAAAATACCCCCACCCTTTGCTCCCACATTCACTGAACCAACACCTGCTGGGTTCTTTATAGAATCACCGTCTCTAATGACAATACCAGCCGGTTTGTTCCTGTTAACAACATCAGCCTCATCAACCTCATCAACCATCTTTCCTTTTCTCTTATCCACAGCCCTCTTCACCCTCTTTTTATGCTTCCCGAATTCTGGTTGTGAAGCATCAACATCATCCACTTTCCTATAAGTTTTTGAAGTGCTAGTCCTAAAAGGAGTTGAAGTAATAGAGCACCGCAAGCTAGCATCTTCTTCTACCCATCCGACAACCTCTCCACCATCACCGTCTGCATCAATGTTGTTTAAATAGTAGGGAGATAACACCTGTTTTATGTGAGCAACAAACAAGTCTACAAAACCGGCACAACAACCTAGCTCAATCATTGTATGCACATCATTGTCAGTGTGAATCAGCTTCAAACCTTCTTCTAATGATTTTCCAGGAAAACAAAAGAACACATCTCATTTTTCTCCCCTAATGCATGAAAACATATCATCCAGACCTAGGCTAAAGACATGTCTATCACAGACAAAGCCACAAATTGTAGAAACATTCCCTTGTACATACCTTAATGGACCAAATTCAAAGACTCCATTATTGTGCATGCGAAACACAACTTCACCCCCATAACCAACTCAATCTGCACATTTTAAATTCAAACTGTCAAGACATACCAGCACCTACAAAACTAATGGTATACATGCTAAAGTCAATGCAGCAGCAGTAAATGAAACAATTATGCAGGCTCAAGTGAAGCAGAGCAATGCAGTGTTGTATATCTCACCACATAGTTGTAGTTTAGTTAATAAGTTAATATGGTGATAAAGAAACCAAACTATTTTGTTCCTGAGACACTCAAGATACACAATCAGACTTACTTAGAACCAATGTGAAGACTTACTTACAACCAATGTGAAGACTTATAACCAATGTGAACACTTAGTAACTGTAGCAGTACTGTAGTAATGCCAAACACTCTCTATAGCAGTACTTTAGTAATGTCAAACACTCTCACTTATGATATTCTAACACCCTACTTAAAAACATAATACTCTGTTTATCCTAAACCTAGCAAAGGGGATGCATATAAAAGTCTATCAAACATATCATAGCATCCTACATAAACAAATTTAAAATGGCACGTAAATGAATTATACTACATTAACATACCAAGATCCGTATGCTCGTCCTTCACCTTCCTCTTCTTGCTAGTCTCATTTGCCCTTCCCCTATTCCTTTTTTCAGTAACTGTACTCGGATTAGGACTCCCCTCCTTCTTCTTCTTGCCATCCTCCTTCTTCTTCTTGCCAGTCCCAACAGACCTTCCCCTCTTCCTTTTTTCTGTAACTGTACTCGGATTAGGACTCCCCTCCTTCTTCTTCTTGCCAGTCCCAACAGGCCTTCCCCTCTTCCTTTTTTCTGTAACTGTAGTCGGATTAGGACTCCCCTCTTTCTTCTTCTTGCCACTCCCAACTGGCCTTCCCCTCCCTCTTTTTTCCTCTGCAACTACTTCATTGGAGCAACCGCTACCACTTCTAATGGTAGGAATAGATATAGCACCGCTAGCACCCACATTTGGTATGTTGAAGGTTTTGTTCCACATCCATTGAAGAATTTCTTCAATCATCTCCTTCCCTATGTTTGCATACGAACCATACTTGGCAATAACTTTATCACCAAATTCATCCAAAACATCCTCAAAGACTTCATCATTTAATAAAACCTTGCCCCACGACTTTTCGGATGATTCCTCCCCCCCCCCCCCCATCAACAAAGACTTTCCCTTATCATTCTTATCATTATTCGCCATAGCTGGGTTTCGTTGTTCCGATTTGATTTTTTTTATGTTAGGGTTTGACGGTTGATTACCTTTACAACGGATATGAAGTTCTGGGTTGGTTTTGGGGTGTTAATGTACTCTGAAAAAGCAAATATAGTAATCTAGATGCTTTAACTAAATAGTTACGTTGTTTGCAAAAATAGTCCTCCAAAAGGTTGGCAGGAGATAAGAAGAACCATGAAATGACGAGACTACCCTCATGGACGTGGAACTTAACGGGAACACTAACGGAAAATGCCCCTCGGTGGTTTTTTTTGCAAATTTGCGTAACGTTAGTGGCTTTTTTGCGTGCCTTTTTGTCTCGGTCCCATATTACGATTTCGTGATAGTTTAGGGACCATTTTACCCTTATTAAAAAATGTCAAAAAAATAATAATAAATAAATAATAAAAAAATAAAAAAATTTGTATCTTCATCTGTTAATGTAACAACTAATGACTAATAATCAATGTGAGATTGCCTGGTTTTAGATGAATATAATAAATTTCCAAAAAGTTATTTCTAACTTCATCTATTTTGCAAAATAGATTGTAACTTCGTACGTCTAAAAATCAATTTAAGATTACCTCAATTGTGTTAGATGATTACAATAATGACCATCTCACTTACATACTAAGGGCATGCTCTAGTTCTTTCTCCATAAAACTGACCCGACATGCCAAGACATCTATACTACATATAATGCATGAAACACTCTTTTTCCAAAATTTTCAGATTTACAAGAAATAATGCATAGTTTACATCACTTTAAAGCATCTAATTTTCAGAATTACAACAAAGTAAGCATATTGTACAACAAAAAACAACGTGATATCATTTTAAGACCAAAATTCTACCAAACAACATTAATGTTATTAAAAGCACCCCTTCAGCAAAAATTACAATCATTTAAGCACAATGTACAACAGCTTTTAAGTAAATACAAGTCATAAAACACAAAGCAAAAGTATGTAAAGCACAATAATTTTAAGGTCAACAATCTATTCAATACATATAATTAATACACTAATTAGTTCACTCATTCACCAAAATATACAATCATTTAATCATAATGTACAAGCTAATCAAGCTACTAAGCCAAGTACTTAAAAATAAAGCCATTAAGCCGAGCATAGTGGTCGGTTGACCGGATCGGTCGCCCTTGCTCTGACCGAGTAGCCGCCACTGCAACCACAAGATCGATGAAGGTTGGACGGCTCCAAAATTCACAAAATAGTCACCCCCTCGACCAATTAATGCATTCACAAAAGAAGAAAAAAATGTACCGTTACATATCAAAACAAAAACGAAGATGAAATTCGAAAGAAGAAAAGAACAATCATCTATCAAGCCAAAACAAACATCAAACTTATTATATCTATGATCCACGAACAGAAAGTATACAACAACAATAAAACCCAACATCTACATCTACCTCAGTTTTAACCCCATCTCAAAACCACCATCACGGTCAACACAACATAAAACCTTAGAGAGAGTTTTCGTTTGATATTCAAGAAAAGGGTCTGATTTTCTTGCAAACATAGATTGTTGATTATGTTTGGTTATCAAGATAAGAAAGAAATGAAGAGTACGTGATGTTTGTGTGGCTGCAAATCATGGTTGTGTATTTTTGTGAGGGAAATTAGCCAGGAATGAGGTAATTTAGGTTTTGTAAACGTATTTATAAGTCATAACATTTGGGTTATATAACGGTTTGGTTGTTAATTGGGCTGGCAAAATGATATCACAAATTGTTTGATAGTTTTATCATGGGCCTTAATGGATATTGATGATTAAAGTTTGTTTATGCTGAAAATGGTTTTAGACTAATTACTAATTGAGCCGTATATTATTTGTATGGTATAGTTGATTTTGGGCTAATTTTGATATTTGGTTCATGTGCATAGTGTATATTAAAAATGAAAATGTTGGGGATATATATAGTGTAAAAAAGATGGATTTTTTTGAAATAAAAATAAAAATATAACTGTCGGTTGTCTTACTATGACTACCCCTACATAAGGTAGAGAGGTTGCTTCCAGTTCTATCTAAGATAGGAAAGGACCTCCGGCCTTTTGTAGGTAGTGAGGATCGAACCATTGACCTCTAGGTTAAGATGCAAGGGATTTTTCAACCAATCAAACCCTAAAATTATTGTTATTTGTAAATTAATCGTTAAAAAAATATGGCCACATAACATCACATTATCAGAAAATATAATCACAGGGTACCCGCCGCCGTCGCGCGGGTACTGCTAGTAATTATGTAAAGAATAATTTGTTAGCCGTTTAATCCGAGAATTTGTTAATGTAATAACTAAAGACGATAGTGTCTTTTGAACCAAACTTATCACTAAAAAAATTGTTGAAATTGCAAATAAAAAGCATAACTAAATCAACCACCTGTGCAGATACGCAACACATCATATTAATTACACACTCCAATATATACATGAACTTTTATGGAAACACAAAAGATCAATCAATAGTAACTGTGAACAGAATCACTATGTTGTCGACTACTCTTATTGATTACAAGCTCCTCTTTTGTTTTTACTTATTTGATTAATTTCAACATTCTGGTCCCAATTTTCACTGTTTTAATGGACAACATCGGTTTCACTTGTTTTCATTTAAGGATAATATGTTAAACCAATTGATTTCATAAATTAAAAAATGGTTGCGTACCGAAGAAAAAGTTTCCACCAAAATAACATCTTCGACAACACAAATCACTGATGTAAAATGATATATGCATAAAAACGTTTACAACATAAATAGAGAGACCCCTAAACACTTTCCTCAAGTAATAGAAAGAGAAGAAAAAATGAAGAATTTACATTGACCCGTAATCCAAATATGAGCAATTGTATTACAAATAAATTGAGAAGCATATTAGAAAATAAGCCACGACCATAGACAAATAAATTGGGGTAAAAGGTTTTAATACACGGTGAATTGATAGACAATCATATTCTAAACGAAATCAACATCATATTATGGCCCAAAAACTACCATCCAAAATTGATCGAAGTGTCAATATTAAGATTTAAGACTAAGATTGGGCAGAAGGGAAACATGTCAAAAGCACATAACGAATATGTCTGAGAGAAGTTGAAACCGAAATTATAAAAAACGTGTAAAAACATGACTCCGTGATAAATGTATCCAACACCGGCAATATCAATGTACATATTAAACAGTAGCCTCAGTTGGGTCGTTAATTTCAATGTCCAAAGAAAACCAAAAAAACTTGATCTAATTGAATCATTCGTTCAACTTTTGTGTCTTCTTCCGTGATCTATTTCATGTCTACTTTAATTAGTTATAAAAAGGCATACTTTACAAAAAGAACGTAGTTTCCCAGGAACCAAAAGTTTCCTAGTAACTAACTGGTTGCATTGGCTCAGTAACCTTCGTTACCGTCAACATTTTGTATACTCTCGATGGCTTCAATAATTCACTGAATTTGGTGTAATAAACTGCAAATCCTTCAGAAAGTCATCCTTTTGATTATGTAAGTATATATGATAACGCACTTCAAATTATTATATAAAAAATAACAAAATGTCTATTACTAATTCTTTGCTGACGAAACTTTCTTAAAACTAAGTTTAACATCAAGGCCAACGATACATGACCAACTATTTGGTGACGGGAGAGAACAAACTTTAATTATTCATGGGACGTGAGTGAGAGCAAAAGTTAAATTAAAAAAAATATATATTAATAAGAGGTTGGTTAAAAAGTGTCTTTTACTTAAAAAAAAAAAAAAAAAAAAAAAAAAAAAAAAAAAAAGACGCCCCACTTCATTAAACAAGATAATTATAAAAATAGTGGACCTAAAAGACATAAACGAATCGTACAAATAAAACTAAATCCTACCTTAAAAACTAAACCTACCTAAGGATTAAATATAGTCACACAAAGTTACTAAAAAAAGTTGCACGACAAAATGAATGCATTAAAATGTTTAAAGAACACAATTCCTTTTTTTTGAAAGGCTAACTTCATTAAAACAAACAACGGGTTCTCTCCAAGTCGGAGAGAACCACAAACCAATACATCAAGTTACATCAAAACTACACCATTTGTTCCATTCTACCTTATCCTTTTTCGATCTACTATTAAACCATAAAAAACTAATAGCCTTTACATCCGCCATTAACTTAGAAGCGATAGCCTTTCCTTGTTTGAAAATTATCTCATTCCGGTTCACCCATATCTTCCAACACATAATGATAAGAATGCCGTATATAATTTCCTTCCGTGAACTAGATAATGGCAATAACTCAATACTTCGAAGAATGTCTTTGACTGAAAACAGGAGCATCGGTGGGATTTTCAGCCACGCAACCAAGCCATTCCATAACCCATTCGTATACATACAAGCAGTGAAGATATGATCTGTCGATTCATCCGCCTCCCCGCAAAAACGACACGAACCGTCACCCATATTAATATTCCTACGAGCCAAGTTATTAGCCGTAGGAATTCTATCCAAGCTAGTCCTCCACATAAAAACGTTGCACTTGCTAGGAAGCCACTTACACCATTTGTAATTATCACCGATCGGGTTACGTTCTTCATTGCGGAGCCACTTCCTAGCTTCCTTGACCGTGTATGTAACGTTAGACCCAGAATTCCATCGCCATGAGTCGTTTCTCTGGTTTAATCGAATTGCCGTGACCAAACGGTGGCACTCGATCAACTCCCGGGTTTCATCATCTAAAGCCGGGTAACGCTTCCATTCCCATTGAATGACACCACCACCATTAGCATTGCCAAGCCGATCAGCCACCTTGCACCATTAGCATTGCCAAACGGTGGCACTCGATCAATTCCTGACCATGTGAAGAATGATGTCGACCGAAACAAGGACAAAGGGAGTGTCCCACTACACTTCTACAACTCAATCACTTGATGACATATCAACACTCAAATTGCCAATCATTGGTTGTAAAAAAGGAAAATAGAAATTCAACCTAGCTACGATCCGATACACCCGCTAATCCTATGTAAAAGCCTTAAAACCTCACTACAACCCAAAAAAATCATGATTTTTCCGGGTTATATATATATATATATATATATATATATATATATATATATATATATATATATATATATATATATATATATATATATATATATATATATATATAGGATAAAGATCAAATAAAAAGACAAATTTCCGTAAAAAGAATAAAAATATTTTTTTTAAGTTCTTTAAAAATTCAAAAAAATTCCACAAGATCGGGTATGTTGGTGCATGAAAAAATTGTGAAGGAAGTTTTTCTAAAAGTGGATACTTTATCCAAAAAAAATATGTTTGTGCATTAAATCGCTTTTTTGTGCATCAAAAATTCGTTTTTGGACCCAACTTCTTTTGACTTTTTTCATCAAAATAACATTGTGCATCTAACTAAAACAAGTTGAAAATTTTGTGCATTAAAATTTTTTTGCACATTAAAATTCGTTTTTTGTGCATTAAAAAAAACATATAAAAACTCAAAATTAGAAAAACATCTTTCACAAAAGTTTTTTGCACCAACATACCCGATCTTGTGGATTTTTTTGGAATTTTTCGAAAACTTAAAAAAAAATTCTTTTTATTCTTTTTACGGATATTTGTCTTATTATTTTAACTTTACCCTATATATATATATATATATATATATATATATATATATATATATATATATATATATATATATATATATATATATATATATATATATATATATGAGGGAGTTTATATGGACCCTCTCATAGGAGGGATTCGTGAAGCCCTGTGCATTGCGGGTTTGTACGGTGTGTATCACGGTTTGTACATTTTTGACCAAAACCCCATATATGGAATATATTATTTACAAATTTTTGTAGCCAACTAACTATAATTTTGTACTATAAATGTGGCTTTATAATACTTTTCGTGGGTCCCTGATTCTTTTCTATTGGTCCTGATTCATTACTTTTGTATTTTTTGTGAAGGATTGTAATCAATTGGCTACAAAATTATATTTTTTATGAATGATTGTAGCCAATTGGTATGGATCTTAATGAAAAGAAGACGGATAAAGTTAGGTAGTTAAAGCATCTCAAAGTCTATAATTATTCGTCAAGCAAGTCTATTTACCCCAAGAGCTTGAAGATGATTTCTTTTCTGAAGAAGGAAGATTATTTGGGATTAATGAAGATCGGTTTCGTATGGTTACTTGTGGGAGTGTGGAAAACGAGTGAAGATTAAGGTTATTAAACAAGTGTTCAAGGTCTTTTCCACGAGCAAAAGTACACTTAAGAACTCGGGACGGGTTCTTCAAAAGTGAGGGGGAATGATAAGGACCTTACTTGTAGGAGTAAGGCTACTCATAAACCAAAGTAAGGTTATTGGAAGAATATCAAATTGAGGTTACTAGTGTTTTTATTTGTGGTCGTGGCTTTATTTTTTAGTTTCCTTATTTTTTTTTAAATTTTAGAATAATTAAGTTATCTTGTTATATACGATTAGTTTTCCTATAAATATAGGGTTCTTATCATTTTATACGATTAGTTTTCCTATAAATATAGGGTTCTTATCATTGAAATTGACATCTTTTGATCATTAATAAAAGGGCAAATGATTAAAAAAAATTATCATACTTGACACTGGGATGAGCATGTATCCAGAACCGGTTGGAACCGGAACCAGAACCGATGGATCCGAGAACCAAATTTTATGAAAACTAGGAACCGAGAATCAAACTGAATATAGTTTATGGTTCCGGTTCCAGTTCCGGTTCTTGGGTCTACCTGGATTGGAACCACTTTTCTGAAGAAAAAAATAATAATAACCTCGTGCACTAATGAATTAAGCCATTAAAAACATAAAAAATGAATTTTTTAAGCACGTGCAACCATTTACGTTTAAACCAATAGCAATTAACAACTAAAGCATAAACTTAAATAAACAATCATTCTATAGTTTTACTTGTTCTTATTTTTAACAAAACAATAATGCATAACAATTCGGTAAAAAAAATAAAATAACTTAAAACTTTGTCTAACAAAATAACTAAGACCGTTTATAGTTTCACAATTTGTTTCTCTTTGTCTCTTTCGGTTAGTTTCTTTAATTGTTTTTCCATATCCTTGACAATCTCATCGTCTTTAATAAAATCTTCAACATGATCCCAATTAATTTGTGTTCTTTACTTTCTCACCCAATCTTGGGTGCAAAGCAATAAGACTCATCTACGTTTGAAGTTGTTTCTTTCACTAAAAAATTGCACAAGCATGATCTTGGCATAGAACCACAAATGATAATTTAGGAAATATACAATGACTTAGTTAGATGGCTAAATCCTCAAACGAGACATCCTAAGATAATGATGTACATGTTACAAGCTAGTACATCGAATGCAAATAAAATAAAATATAAAATTTACTTCCGTTGTTTTGATAATGATGATAGTTGTTTATATGAGTTTGGAAAGTTGATGATCTTGGAATGTTATTAGGTTTAGATTAATTATTTATTTGCGGATGTTTCAATAAATTAAAGATTATGGTTTACAGTGTCTGGCTTGATTTTTTTAAAAATATGCTAGTAAGGTTTTTTTTATGGTATTGGTATGTATGATTTGAGACTTGAGTAAAAAAAAAAAAAAAAAAAAAAAGTTTTTATATATTATTGGGTATTTGGTTTCGGAACCGAGAACCGGTGGAACTGAACCGAACCGACCCGAGAACCAGAAAATCTCAAACTCAAGAACCGGAACTGGAACCTTTGGTTATGGTTCCAGTTCGGTTCTTCTTGGTTCCGGTCCAGTCTGGTTCTTTTGCTCATCCCTATTTGACACCATTTATTTTTCTGGGTATCGAACAAAATGTTTTGCTTAAAAGGGTACTTTTCATTCAAATTAATCATTTTTTAGGTATTTTGCCATATTTTTTTTTTTTGACATTTTTGCCTTTCGAAAAAAATAAAATTTCTATTAGCTGAAAGGGGAAAAAATGTAAAAAAAATGTTTCAAAGTACCCTAAAAAGGCTAAATTTGAAAGAAAAATACCCGTAAAAGCAAAAAAATTTGTTTGCTAACTATAAAAATAAATGGGATCAAGTATAATTTTTTTTCAATCATTTTCCCCTAATATAAAATTATCCTTTATGAGTTTATCACTTGTTTGGGTTTATTCCCTAAGGTGCGCCTTGTTTATCGCACTTGTATTAGGGTTTATCTAAATACGCTTTCGCGAGTCCTGCATCAGGTGGACGCTCGACGAAGACGGTGAGTTAGACTCAAAACGCTTACGAGTTTGATCGGGGAGAAGATTCTTCAAGCGGAGAGCTGTGGTCACAATACACTTTGGAACAAGTTAGTTCCTAAAAAGGTCAACATTTTCGTTTGGAGAGCGCGCAAAGGTAGACTTCAGGTACGTGAGGAACTTGATAGAAGAGGCATACACTTGGATTCGGTACTTTGTGCATCGTGTAACGATAGTGTGGAGCCATGTGCTCATTGTTTAGTCACTTGTGATTTAGCAATGAGTGTGTGGTCCAAACTATTTAATTGGTGCAAGGTGGGGAGTGTTAATATTTTTACTATTGTTGATATTCTATCACATAGCGGAAATGTCAATGTTCCTACCTCTCTATCGTATATTTGGCAAGCGGTAATTTGGACCTCCGGTTACTTTATTTGGAATGAGAGAAATGCTCGTGTGTTTGGCAAAAAAATATCAAGTGTTAAATTGTTAATACGATTATACAAGACATTCAACTCAGAAGCTTCAAATGGATTATGAGAAGATCAAAAAAGTATAAACGATAGATTGGCAACAATTGCTTCGATCCCCTCGAAATATTCTTCTTCATTAACATTCGTTTACTTATGGGCTGTTATAGCACTTCGGTCATATATATTATGTGATTTACAGCAGCACAAGTTTGGACAATATTGTAAGGTCAGAATATATAGTGTGGTGTCAGATAGTCATCAGTTATGGCAGTTTAAAGAATGGGATATGTTATTTGGAAACCCCCACCCCCAAAAAAAGAAAAGAAAAAAAAGAAAGAAATATATAATAATAATAATAATAATAATAATAATAATAATAATAATAATAATAATAATACAAGTGATACTCCCCTCATTTATTTTTTATTTTTATAATTTTGTTTTTGTTAAAAGACTATAAAACTGATAGTACATAACATAAAATATAAAGTTTAATAAGTCAAAAGTGTTAAACTGACAGAAAATACGAAACATAAACTGATAAAAAAAACTGTGTTGTACTGTAAACAGAAATGGGTAGAAGGTGGAGAATGTAAAAAATAGGAAGGGGGTATTCATAAATAAAAAACGGGACAAATAATGAAGGGTATCACTTGTAAAAAAGACGGTACAAATAACCAAACCCATAAACATTTCACCATCAAAAGTAATTTTATTTTGAATATTTCAAATCGTTTTCACATCCTAAAAATGATTATATAAAGAAGTAATTGTGTGGCAACTTCTTTCATATCACCCCCACAAAAGTAATCAATCTTTTATTATTTTTGTAACAAAGACACACCCACAAGTCATTTTGTGAAAATGGGAAGATCACCTTGTTGTGAAAAGGAAGGTCTAAAAAGAGGGAGGTGGACTTGTGAAGAAGATGAAACATTGATCAAATACATTGAAGCCAATGGTGAAGGTTCTTGGAGTTCTTTACCTAAGAATGCAGGTATTATACACAAAGCATCATTCATGCTAGCTATATACTTGATCATGTGTATGTTTGTAAAAAGATAATAAGGATATCTGCAAGGTTATTCTTTTCCTCCACCAAAATTGTCAATATCTACTTTGTTTGATGAACATAAAATGTTCTAAATGTGAAGAAAAGGTCATGCAAAATATATCAAATGCAGAAGAAAAGAAAGTCATATGAAACATTGAAAAATGTCAAATGAAACAACCCTAAGTATCTGAAAATGAAGACGTACGTCTGTTTTACTAAAGAGAAATGATAGGCCACAAACAAATTCCCACAAAAAGAATCCACAACTGATATGGCGGCGTGTCATTGGTGAGTTTCTCTCCTCTCTCTCATTGAACCAATCACTCTCTGGCACATCAATTTGTGGATTCTTTTTGTAAGAATTTATTAGTGGAACTATCATTTCTCTTTACTAAATCCATAACTCTTTTATAAATCTTGCACTAGAATTTAAAATTTAGAAGCCATGGTTGCTGAATCATAAAAATTCCAAAATGTTTTACGGTAACTTATTAGCTAAAACTCTTAATCCTGATATGGCAAATAATCAGGGTATATAAGTGAACTAGATTAGTTGTTTGAATGGCTTAGACCAACTATTTTACTGTTCATTACTCGAAATTTGTTTAGGACTTTTAAGGTGCGGAAAGAGTTGCAGACTACGATGGATTAACTACCTAAGAGGAGACTTGAAGAGAGGGAATATCACTACAGAAGAAGAAGAAATCATCGTCAAGTTACATGCATCCATAGGAAACAGGTTTCCTCACCACTTATTCCTTACATAAGAATGATTCTAACTTTATTAGGTTTCTTACATAAATTTCTATATTTTCTAGTCTAAATTCTATATGAACATTAATATACTATTAAAATGAGTCACTGACATTTCTAGTTTATTATAAGAAACTTAACAAAACGTTTAGTTAGTACTCCGTAATTATAATCTTAAAGTCTAGTATAAAATATTAGTTACAGAAAGGATTAATTTCACCTGGGTGTTATTCTATTTCGCATTTAATTTTAAGTCACTGATGTTACTCTGCTATTTTTATGTTTACTAATTGAATCATAAAATTAAAGGTTAAATACGTACATATAGTATTGCACTTCTGATAAGCTAGAGGCTAAACTAAGATTGTACTCCGTAAATAAGTTTCTAAACAACTAAAATTGTAAAAGACTACTAATTAAACATGAGACTAAAACAAACTGAAATGACTAATGTTCTTTGAGACAATTCACTACTAGTTGATTCACTGATGCAAGGATTACATTAAATAGTAAACTAGAATATGTGCCACTATCTTTAACTTACGATGCAATACTCATACATGGAAACAAATTTGAAGAACATGGATGTAAACATGGACTAAATGCAATAGTGGGGTTTTTCTTTTAATTTATAAAATAATGCATGGCTTCAAACTTCTTTACGTGCATGGGAAAATAAGGAAAGGTTGTTGAGACCCTAATAGACTTTGTCTTGACTTGATCATTCACGTATCAATACCTTCGTCTCTTTAGAATGGACCTTGTCCTCAAGGTCCTGCATTGTCATAGTTCACAGTAAATAACCCCCACTGGAGATCAGTTGTTGCGGGTTTGGGTTCGTTTTTCTGATTGAAGAAGAAAAAATTAAGGCGGGTTACATTGGTGACCCGGTTGATATCGGTAGGGCTTAGGCGTTTGATCAGGAGTGTCTCAGAAGGGCGGGCTGGAGCTGCTAGCAAGGGTGTGTTTGTTGGTGTCGGACGTTGATCAAAAGGGGTGGCTGGAGCCGCTACATAAAGGGTGCATTTGTTGGTGTCGAATGTTTATCATTTGTTTTGTCCATGGTTAGTTTTGCAAGACCAATAGCTTAGGTGATGGTTTGGGGTTGAAGAATTGTGAGTTATTGTTGTATGCCTTGACGAAGGCTGGAGATAAAGCAATTAAGTAATGCGTCTGGAGGCAGATCGATTACACGTACAGTTGCTCAATCTCTTAAATTCGGTTTGGTAGTCGTAAACGATTGAAGTTTGTTGGAGCTTGAAGAGTGCGGCTTGGTGATTATCGTAGGTTGACGGGCCAAACCATGTTTCGAGTGAAGGTGTGAATGCTTCCCACGTGGTAAGGAGACGGTTGTTAGAGAGGTACTTGTACCAACTTAGAGCATCTACGGTGAGGTGAAAGGCAATCATGGAAAGACGTTGGGGTGGTGCTATATTATAAAAAGTGAAGTATTGATCGGCTTGAAAAATCCAATCAAGATGGTTTGATCCGTCAAATGTCGGAAGGTTGAGTTTGGGCGGCCACATTTGCAGGCCGTGAAGAGGTGGTGGCGGGTTGTTTGGCAGTGACTGATTGTTTCTTGCAGTATTTTGAGCGATAGTGGCGATGAGGGCGGCGATTTGTTGATATTGTGATGTGAGCTGTTTGGCTATAATATCGAGTTGTGGAGGTGATGTTGTGCGAGTAGCCATGATATGGTCGAGAAGTTTAGAAATATCAGCAGCTAGCCATGGCTGCCATTGTTTCTTCAAGTGGTGTGGTCTTTTTTTTGGAGGCGCGAGTAAGATGAATGAAAGCACCAAATTGATAAGAGACTAAACTTAGATTGTAAGTAAGTTTCTAAACAACTAAAAGAGAGAATTGCAAAAATCGTCCCTAAAGTTTGGCCAAATTTCACGTTTCGTCCCTAAAGTTTGGAAAGTGCAAAGATCATCCCTGTGGAGAAAACTTCGGTGCAAATATCGTCCCCATAGAGACGATACTTGCACCAAAGGTTTCCCCAAAAAAGACGATACTTGCACCAAAGGTTTCCCCACAGGGACAATCCTTGCACTTTCCAAACTTTAGGGACGATTTTTGGCAATTCTCTCCAACTAAAATTGTAAAAGACTACTAAACTTGAGCTAAAACAAACTAAAATGACCAATGTTCTTTGAGACAAATTCTGCTTGTTGATTTAATGATGCAAGGATTACATTAAATAGTAAACTAGAACATGTGCCAGTATCCTAAACTTACGATGCAATACTCACACGTGGAAACAAGTATGGAGAACATGGATTAAATGCAATAGTGGGGTTCCACTTTTAATTCCTAAAATGATGCACGGCTTGAAACTTCTTTACGTGCATGGAAAAATAAGTGGTCTTGACTTGATCATCCACGTATCAACTTCACGCTTTGTTTCAGTTATATTACCGTACTATTTTTCTGTTAAGTTATATCGTTAAACTTACTGAAATTATTCATTAACATATAGAGACTAGTAATCGTTACATGTAGACAAAAATACACCGTTGTTTTCTGAACTTTCCTAAAAACATCGCCTGTTCCTCAAACTTGAGAAAATCGTCGCCGTGAGTTCAAAACCCAACTTTTTGAGGCCGATTGCGTCACTTAACCCGTTTGGTCTTGATCAACGCATGTTTTTAGTTATATATTCAAGGGTATAATAGTACATTCACATTTATGGCTACACCTCTACAATGTAGTTAAGCCAACAGTTAACGTTAGGGACGAATCATGAACTTGACTTTTCAACTTGACAGTATCTTTCCTGATACGCTAGTTAATTTGCGCACGAACCAATAAACTCACCCACCAAACCCCTATACGGCTATCACAACTTACAATATCTTTCAACTGAGAAGTCTTCCCAAATTTGAGTCCCTTACATTAGATTTTCATGGTCCTTTTTGTAAAATAAACTTGGTTACAGTCATTCATTTGTTGAATGTATGTTGACTTGTGAAAGTCAAATGGCCAAATCCAAAGAAACCAAAAATGCTGAGATTGCTGCATCAGATATTTGATAAAGCCTATCAGAGATAATCTTCTCTTTGTTGTCAGATATTAGATAGTCTAGCAAGTATTGTTTTGTATTTGCCCTTGTTGATATTAATAGTTGTATAAGATATAGTAATTTACCTTATAATGTACACTTTGGAAGTAATATATAAGATTAACCTTTTGCAACAAAAATAAATAAATAAATAATCGAAACTCTTTGTAATTAAATTTGTTGCATTACTACATAAAATTGTATAAACATAAAGTGAAAATACATTAACAAAGTATCTAACAACTAAACTTAGGGGATGATTCTGGATCATATGCCAGATGTAAAGTGTCATAGCCGATTGGTTGCCAGTTCTCCTCGAGGCCCACTTGTAAATTGTCATACTCGAGGCCCACTTGTTGAAGATCTTCGTATTTTCTTCTTGTTTGAGCAAGTTTACGCCTATACGCTACATTCTTTGGTCTTTCTTTCATGCAGCGTTGTTCATTTGCTTCTCGCTGTTTCTTTTTCTTTAACGCAGCCTTAGCTTTTGCTTCAAAATACCAAGCTATGGGATCTGCATCTTCTTCTTTTTTTTCTTTCCTTTGCTTCCTGTCGACCTCATGATTTCTTGATCTCTTTGTTGACGAAACAACATTCTTAGCAATAGCTACTTGAGATTATTCTGCCATTTCAAATTTATTTGTGTTTGTACTTTTTTTTGGATGCTAAACTCATGAATAAGAAAGGATTAATATGGTGTGTGCGAAATTAATATTAGAAATTTGGAGGGGTGAGTGTTTCAATTTTCAAAAAAATAAAAATAAATAACTAATTCATGTCCACATATTTAATGAACATAGTTAATGTTAATACACAATTATAAACATATCATACACATAGTTAAACACACATTAATGTTAATACAACTATACACATAGTTAAACATGCATTAATGTTAATAAAACCATATCATAGATAGCTTCAAATGGCAATTCCAAACATTCTACATCAAATGTTAACCACAATGCCAAACACTCCGTACAACAGGTTCCTAAGGAATGTGCATGCTCAAGACAACAAATATCTCCACACAAGACGACGACCATGATGTCTAGAAGTCTCTATAAATGTTCACATATGTAGTGTATATACTCTAGCAGCTTGTAAAGTAGATAGATTAGTCACTTTTACTTTCCCGTCATTTTGTAGTTTTTAAAAAAGACTGTTGTTATCAAAGAAACCAAACACCACTTTACCCTTATGCAATTTTTTGTTTGTTGACTTCCTTAAATCAAACATTCACAAGCAACCATAAACAATTAATTAAACATTAAATTTTTGATTGATATGTTTTAAAAGCTACAACCATTCATAAGACTTCCTTAAATCAAACATTCACAAGTAACCATAAACAACTAATTAAACATCAAAATTTTCATTGATAGTGTTAAAAAGTTACAACCATTCAATACATCTGATTAAAAAACATACTAAAAATATACAAACACCATAATCATAAACTACTTCTTTCCATTTCACACCTACTGGTTCAAACCAGAGCTCTCTTCCCTACTTTCCTTCCTTTCCCTCCTTTCCTTCCTTTCTTTGATTTGTTTAAAGATAATTTCAAGATCAATAATCATTCTTCCCAAAGCATAAACATCTTGCAACCCGATACCATTACCCACTTGCTGTGTAACACCCCCAAAATTTGGGTCTAGCAGAAGCATACATGTCATTGGGGTGCTACTACATTGGTATCACAACATAAGTACAAAGAACGGTTTTTATTTCAATTATTTGGAAGAAAAGTTACAATACAAAAACATTAAGTTTACATTTTAAAGAAAATAGTGCGGAAATAGGCCCATTAAACAAATGAAGCGGTCACAAATATATATCAGAGTCGCCTATGACCAATGCCCCTTGCCAAGCGCCTTCAAATAGTGAGCTAACGCCTTAAACCTGAAAATACATGCTAAAACGGTCAGCTTACGCTGGTGAGTTCATAGAGTTTAATAAAAAGCTTTAGGTAGTGGACCTAATTGAGTTATTTGCTATGCGGGACTAAGGTTGATATATGTCATACATTCCAACAAAATTCCAATAATAATGATCTCCTATAGGTTGTACGTCATGGCGAGTTGGTGCATCCAAAATCCGGGCAAAATCCCTGGCAAGTTGGAGTACCCAATCCGGATACACATCCTGGCAAGTTGTAGTACTAAAATCCGGATACAAATCATGGCAAAGTTGAGCACCAAAGTCCAGACATGGGAAATCAACCACAATAGATCTATCCATAACATTCGCACTTCCCGCAGGAACTAATGTCTTAATAGGGCCAATTATCGTGGTACTAAACCTTAACTAGCAAACATAGCAAATCAAAAGTAGTTGCAGGTCTTGAAAAATAGTTGAGCTAGGAAGCTCGCATTTATATCAAGTAATCACATAATGCTTTCGAAAAACCAATTCAAGTATATCAATCAATCAATCAATTCTCAAATAAACATTTCACAAATTCAGATAATCAATCATTTAGTTTAGTTAAAACGAGCATGTATTCTCCCCCAAAAATAGTTATGAAAACCGTTAAAAGTAGGGGCTATGAACTCACCTTAGCCACAACAATGCAATGATCACGACTAACACGACTGATATCTAGAGCTAATCACAACAGTATCCAGAAGAAAGGTACGTTGGTACAGAAATGACGTAACCTAATAAGGATACGATTATCTCAGAATATGGCTCATACAAATGTAAAGTCTATAGAAGGCAATGTGTCATAGTTTTCGTGGATTGTTCATGTCATTACTTGTAAGAAGTTTGGTATCAATGTTCGTAAAGAAGTTTCATGTTTCGTGTGGTGGTAAGAAAATATATACTCAAGATGCAACTCACGCCAAAGAAATACTGATGCGAAACTCAAGTTAACAAAGATAGCCTAGAAGGATGACGACAACTAATTATGTAATATAAAATAGGTTTATTGGTAGTTTCAGTATTTTCCCCACATTCCCAAATAGTTTAGAATAGTCAAATAAGTTTTATAAAAAATCACAAGTTAATAATTCAAATATGAAAGGGTTTTAAGGATTAAATAGACTATTCATTTTAAATTCTTTGTCGTGTTTTATAAAAATGATATTAAAAAGGTTTAGAAATAAAAGTTTAAGTTTGGAAAGTTTTATAAATTTTGGCATGACGCGTCCATTTATAAAACCTTTCCAAGTCAATAGACTTTAAATAAACTAAATTCTCCAAAACAATATTTCCCAACAGTTTAATAGAAAACTATAAAGTGTATTCGTTGATTATTAGACATTATTTACTTATTGTGTATCCGTTACGAATCAAATATATTAAAGTCATCATGAGTCTAATATATTGTATCCGCTCTCAGTCCAATAAGTTCATTATGTCCAATGATGTCAATACAAGTCCAATATTTATACAATAATCCGAGTTAAAGTCCCAATTACCAAACCCGTTAAGTATTCATGTTATCCATATCCAAGTCACAATCCCAAGTATCGTCCATGTAAAACCAACATTTAATCCATATTCAATTCAAATTTATAATTTCAGTATGTCCGAAACTTACCAAGAAAATATGTTAGTCAAGTATGTTTTGACACCACAATATAAAGTCAAACACACTTCTAATATCCTAATTAACTACATCCCTTATTATATTAGTGGCTTGTGAGCCCCCTTTTATTAATTTCCTATTAAGACCAAACATGTTAATAAGTCTTTAATTGAGTGCTTGTGTTTAAGTTGGAATAAATAAGTAATGACCAAACCGTGACTGATCCCAATCCATAACACCATAAGTTTCATATACTTGACACCAAAAATACGCAACAAATCCATATCCACGACAAGCATAAATGGCAGCTCCAAATCATGTTGAGACCAAACCGGGTCTTGACCCATTACCAAACACGCAACCAAACACTCTTGTGACCAAAGTTTCACCACACGAAAACTATTAAAACATTTTTAATACCGTTTATAATCCGATTTTTTAACTTACAAAACTTGTTTACTCATTTTACTAGTTTAGATTCACAAAACTATAACTTCAAGTAAGTCTCAATTTTTATATCCATATTTAGCCATACGAAAAATCTATAAACTGTTTTTACCAAATCTTTATCCACGAAAACGTAACACAAAGAAAATAATAAAATGAGTTTAGGGACCAAGTATACCAACGAAAAGAGTAAGGAGAAAGGGAGAGGAGAGAGGCGTGAGATGGCTGTGGTGATGACGGTCGCGGTGTGGTAGCTTCACGGTGGCTGTGGTGCTCCATAAACGACCCAAACGTGCTCCACTTGCTTCGATCTATCCTAACCTTTGATATAGTATGAGACCCAAGAAGGAATGATGGAATGAAGGCGCGTATGGGGTAGAGGTGGGTGTTTCTTGGTGCGTGTGTTGTGGATCCACGTTCACCATCTCTAAACAAGAGGCTGTGGTGTTATTTTTGGTGGTGGAGTGGCGGTAGTGGTTTTGGTCGCGCGTGAGTTACCTCAAAAGAACGAGAAGGAAATGGGGATGAACTTGGTGATGGCGGTGTAAGGTGGTGATGGACGGTGATGGCTCTGGTGGCCGGATATGGAGTTGGCGTGAAGTTAAGGAGGAGGAGGGTGAGTTAGGGTTTGTGTAAGAGATGTTATCTTAAAACGAATAAGAAAACCTAGGTGCCATCTTTTTATAAAAGAAATTGTAATTGTCAAATACAAAGTGCTAGATTCAGAAAAGGCGAGGGGTCGGATGTGTAAATATCTCTACAGGGACCAGATGCGTAATTTATCATATCTTTCACGAATATGAGGTTCAAGTCTCGTTTAGGCTAGAAAACGAGGGATTTAAAATACGAGAGTAACGCCAATGTCCTCCGAATAATATTTCTGATAAAATGACTATAAAGATACTTAGTTTCTCGAAAATGATTCCAAACTCAAAATAATATATCGTTTCTCAAAAATAGAACATGACGAGAAATTTACAGGTTGTCACATGCTGCTCTAGTACATTTTGCTGCTGATCCACCACGTTTTCCTGCTGCTCCACCACATTTTGCTGCTGCACCACCTCCTCTTGGTCCTCCTCCTCCTCCTCCTCTTCATCTTCTTCCTCCTCCTCCACCTCATTCAGTACTAAAACCTCATACCAGTAAAAGTTTTTTGTACGCAGCCAGTTCAAATTTCTTGTCCTCATCCACGTATCTACCTGCCTATATGACTCATATTCTGCAATGGCTTCATCCCCGAAAGCATCAAACACTGCATCAAACAACAAATAGTTCTTTAACACGAACTCGTACTCTTTTGCATCCTTTTGCAAGTTACCATTTGCTGCCATTGTTTGAAGTTTTCTTTCAAAGGGATATATGTGTTTGTGTGTGTTCTTTGGTATACAATCGAGAGGTATTAATACGCTGGAGAGGTAGATAAATGGTTCCCAAGACATTAGGCGGTAAAAGGGATCAAACGCGCCAAAAGTAATCCACTATTGGGTTAACTAATGTACTAAGGTGTAGTCATAAACGTGAATGGTCTATTATACCCTTGAATATATAACTAAAAATGTGCGTTGACTGAGACTAAACGGGTCAAGGGACACAATCAGCCTCAAAAACCTATGTTTTGGACGCATGACGACGTTTTTCTAAAGTTTGAGGCTCTGGCGACGTTTTTGGGAAAGTTTAGAGACCAACGATATATTTTTGTGTTACATGTATTAACTAAGTGACCTAAATATTGTGTTTAATATCAAGGTACTATTTTGATAAGTCAACGTATGAGTTTGTTGACTTAAGTAAGTACAGTATTTGATAAGTTTAGTTACTTGCGGAGTACTTACTTGGATGAAAAAAAAAATTAAATAAATAAATAAATAAGTAAAAATAGTATAGCAAACTAAAAATAAGAGCAAAGTACTTTATGTATTACGCTTCTAAAAATACCGTCATATAAAAAAAAGGCTAATAGCCTAATATACAACAAACGCTCGTCCAATGATAGGTTCTACAACCAGATGAGGTTTTAAATTCATGTCCAAATGTAAAATGCATGTGGATCTAAGGTTTGTAAAGTAGGTTTGATTAGAGTGGGTGTACACTTTTGCCTTTGGCCTAAAATTTCAGAAGAATTTTATGTGATAAAATACCTATATATATGTTTTTTCTATACTCGAAATATAAATTTAGTTATTGTACTTATCTATTTACAGGGATCAAAAATCATTTAGGTCTCAAATTTTTATTAAATAAATCGGTGGCAATAAATATAGTCCGTATTTTCCGGATTTTGAATTTGGTGGCTAAATGTCACATGCAAGGTGCTCAGGCGTAACTATAATACTACTCCGTACAAATTGAGGTGCACCTAAACAATAAATATTGTTCGTATTTTCCGGCCTTGATACGTGGTTAAGTAGCTACAGGACCATAAGATGTACATGTAATTCAAGGACAATTAGTGCCAAACTTAACTACACCTTTGAGAAATCAAGCAAATCATTTATACGGTGTATCCTGGTCTGTTGCTATACCTTAGAACAGAGAGTCTAGTTTACGTTATATGCCATACAAAAAAGGTCGACTACGAAATATGGGTCAACGAATAAATTGCATCCCGTCCCGCGTTGTCATTGCATATATATACCTTATAAAAGAGGATCCACAGTGTTTTATAGAGTATCAAAGATCGACTACAAAAAATCGGTGAATTCTACTATCCGCATACATTATTTGGAGTATTCATACCCAGAATGTAGTATTATACTATTATATGAGTACACCATTTTACTTCTTATAACTCTTATGTCTTGAATAAATATGTTATGCCCAGCGGAAACACTGAAAGGATGGCCTGATATTCAATGTGTCAACTATAGAGAGATATGTAAAAAAAATCCACATAAACTGTCTTCTATATCGTGTTATATTCTCTTTCTAACGATCTTTATTTTTAGAGCATTACCTGTTTTACAGACCTAATAGTAATTAATTTTATGATTCTCCTACTGGTGTAATACATAGATGATTTTATCTTACTTTCATACATTTAGGAACTTTATTTTATTTTAAGGGAATAATGTATTACGAGTAACAACTGGCAAGTAGCAACTACGTACTTATTCATTCAATCCACACTGTATTTGATTTCTTTACTTTTTTGAAGCTAAATCAAAACAAATTTGGTTTTATTTTTAACCCCTTATACCCGAGTTAGTTTTGTGATTTGAATAACCACATCGTAGTGACTGTTAGCATGAACTCTGAATATAACTATAACTTGCAATATTTATATACTCTTATAAGCGTAAACTTTAGTATAAAATTTGGGTGTTTAGTTCTTATTTCTTGCACACTGTGCCTGAACCACGAAAATAATAAGCTTAGACGCATCACATATCCGTTGTTATGACCTTTGGGAATAATTTATATACTTTCTATGATAGATGGTCCGTGATTGCTAGCCAATTACCTGGGCGAACAGATAGTGAGATAAAGAACTATTGGAACACACATCTGAGGCGCAAGATTTACAGATTCTTGAGAGCTAAAAACAGTTCACCACTAGCCTCAGTTGACGTAACCAACTTACTTCAAATGAAACGAAGAACTGGACGGATTAGCCGTAGAGTTGCAAAAAAGTATAACAAGAATAGGGTGGTTGCGAAAATCAACTCACCGCCACCATCTACTAGCAATGAATCAACAACAAACAGGCTAAATATAGAGAGAACAACTGATCACTGTATTGTCAGCAATGAAATTTGTTTGAATAATAACGACACAGCTGAAGATCATGTTGGTGGCATTAACTTGATTCTTGAAGATATAGAAAATCAGGAACTGGGACCAAATGAAATAGGGTACCAAGGTGATGAATTAATGGATATTGATGAGCTTTTTGAAAGTGGGTCCATGGATTCCAATGGATTATTGAGCCTTCACGACCAGCAACAACTAGAAAAGATTTTTGCAGATTTGAGTGCTGAATGCGATAGAAAAAACAATAAAGAAGACGAAATCTTTAGCTTGAGTGCTTCAGTTGACATAACCAACATACTTCAAATGAAGCGAAGAACTGGATGGACTAGCCGTAGCGTTGCAAAAAAGTACAACAAGAATAGGGTGGTTGCAAAAATCAAGTCACCGCCACCAACTACTAGCAATGAATCAACCAAAAACAGGCTAAATACAGAGAGAACAGATGATCAAAGTATTGTCAGCAATGAAATTTCTCTAAATAATAAAGACACAACTGAAGATCATGTTGGTGGCATTAACTTGCTTCTTGAAGATATGGAATATCAGGAACTGGGACGAAATGAAATAGGGTACCAAGGTGATGAATTAATGGATATCGATGCGTTTTTCGAAAGTCGGTCTATGGATTCAAATGGATTATTGAGCCTTCACGACCAGCAACAAATAGAAAAGATTTTTGCAGATTTGAGTGCTGAATGTGATAGAAAGAATGACATAGAAGACGAAATCTTGAGCTTGAGTGCTTCACATTCTTTAGGGTTTTGCTCTTACAAAGATCACAAAGAGATTGGATTTGATGATAATACGATGCTTTGGTAGTGGGAAGATGATAATCTTGAGCTACATCGCTACTAGGGACCAATATCGTAATTGGTTATTTTTGTATGACGTTCTATCCCTACAAATATACTATGTACCAGATTCAAGGCCCGTATGATGGACGTGCTAGCTGTTGTTTTATTACATAATGTTACTCATAATTTGTTGACCCGTGAGGTAATAATTTCATGTTTAGTGTTCATGTTGACCCGTGAGGACATGATTTCATATTCAGTGTCCATGTTGACCCATGAGGACATGATTTCATGTTCAGTGTCCATGTTGATCCGTAAGGTCATGATTTCATGTTCAGTATTCATGTTGACCTGTGAGGTCATGATTTCATGTTTAGTATTCATGTTTATTTGAGGTTATGATTTAATGTTCAATATTTATATTTATCCGTGAGGTCATGATTTCATGTTGAGTATTCATGTTGACCTGTGAGGTCAAGATTTTATGTTGACTCGTGTGGTCATGATTTCATGTTCGCTATTAATGTTGAGTTGGGAGGTCATGATTTGATGTTCAAGATTCAGTTTGACCCATGAGATCATAATTTGTATTCAATATTCATGTTGAGCCCATGAGGTCCTAATTTCATGTTTAGTATTCATGTTGACCCTTGAAGGCATGATTTCATGTTCACTATTCATGCTGACTGTAATACCTCGTAATTTACCTAGTCATTAAATATCACTAGACACGAAGTAATTTATTATGAAGGTTTAATTAACCATTTTCATGTTTAAATTTGTTTTATACAACTACGAATGATATTCGTCAACTAATTATGTGACGTAACTCACATTTCATTTAAACGACACCGCACACGTACCAACACTACATTAGTAATGACTTAAGTCCAATGACTACTTTTTCGGATTCAATAACTTTGTTTTTATTTATTTTTATAAAAACATTCACAAAAATGTATTTTTCACATCTTTCTCAAAAACGCCAAACCAAGGTACCGCGACTACTTTTAACGCTTAACGGCACTAGACCGGGCATGATCTACATTCAATTACTACATTACGACTCTAATAGAGTTATTTTATATGTCTTGGCATTTTATTTTACAATCTCACAATAAACGTGCATAAATTGCATTTTAAGTCACGCATGCACGGGTTTAGCACCAAACGACCGTGTAAATGACCACGGCTCACACCACTACTCATTTTAGAGAGTAAACTACATAAATTCGTCCCTTGTGCATAAGCATGGCCGGATTCATGCACACATGAGCATCACATGGTATCTTGTTATTTTATCTAACAAACTAAGTACATAAGTCAAGTTTTCAACTAATAAAACAAATTGTGAGCCCCCGCCCTCCTCCTACCTAAGCAAAACCAACGCCACCCCTATGCCCCCCCCCCCCCCCTATCATTTCAAAAACTTGCCTAGCTTGGTTACATGTTAATGTGTACTCTTAGTCCTAGTTTTGGTGTCATATCTTTAAGTTCAAGTATAACAAGGGTACCTATCACACACTTGAGTCACATAAACCCAAAAGACACAATTTTCTTGTACTTCCCCTCTTTCTTGATGTCGTACACACCCAAACCCACACACACTTTTCATTTTCTTTGATCAAACTTGAAGATTTGGATGCTAGAAGTCTATTTTTGGTGCTTTGGGTTATCACACTAGGGTTTTTACACAAGACTTGAGTCATTCTTGCACTAAGATCTACATTTTTACACTTCAAGTTGTAAGTCATCTTTTCTTAATTAACTTGTATTTTCTTACTAATTAAAAATATGTGGTTTTTAAAAGTACAAACCGATCTTGCTAAATCACAAGTAAACTTTTGAAAACCATAGGTACATATACATACATGTACACGACACACACACTCTTTCTTTTCAAAATATGTGTCACCATGTTATGTTTATCTTGTTGTGCTTAAAATTATGCACATAGTTAGTTTGTGCAAGATTTGCGACTTGATTAGGGTTTATTGCTATATTTTGCTATAAGTTGGCGGATGAGATAAACTAGGCTAGTTTGAGGTTGTTGGTTGTTGAGGAATTGATAAATATTGGTGAGAGAGATTTAGGACTAGTTTGGTGTTGTATTTGCGGCTAAACAAGTAGCTTAAAAGTCATAAAACGCATTTTTGGACATAGCTGTCCCTAAACAGAAAATCTAGACAAATGAGCTTATATTTTTCAACAATAGGATAGATAAATAGAGAATAGACTTTGTAATGAAAATGTGGCCGCTTGAATCACTAAAAACGGATTTAAAATGAGAAAGTTTTGTTATTTTCAATGTTGCAACGCAAACTATATTTTCATAGAAAACTTCACTAATAGTGAAACTATATTTTCATAGACTATGAGAAGCCTCCAAAATCATTAGACTCGGAATAGGTAAAAATAGTAAAATAAGGATTTACGAATGGGTCATGCCGAATTTTCATCAAAAAGTATAACACAACCTATTTTATGAAAATAGTCATATTTAAGAATAAATTGGTATTTTTCCATAAATGTGTCAAATTAGTAAGGGTATAGTTTTAAAAGTTAACGAATGATGATTTATTTGTAAAACCCGACTAAAAGACGAAAGCCGACAAAAAAACAAAATGTTTTCTGTTAACTTGGGAGACGCAAGCACAACGTGTCATGGTGATACAATGTTTTAAAACATTCATTTGCATTCTCTCATTTCATAATGTCATACTAAGTCAAACCCAGACTTAACTAGGTCGCCTTTCGGAGTCGATCCTTTCGTTGACTGACTTACTCATTACCAGACTACTGTATTACTTGAGGTGAGTCACAGTCCCTCTTTCATCTATTTTGAACTCTTTGGGGGAGATAAATGCTCCTTTTACTTACATCTTTTACTCGTTTATCTTAAGCACTTTACTCTATTAATGATGCACTCTATTTGTTTATTGCAACATATTACATGCTACAAACCTGAACACAAGTATTTTCTGTATGCTATACTGATTGTTATTGCCTAAGTACCTCCATTGCCAAAAGTCCCTCATATCATGAACCATTAATCACTTGTGAGTGAACGCGAATTTAGTGTATAGATTTATTGGCAGTTGATGCCCCATTTGAAGTTAGCCTGAAATGGTAACCAAATGCACTTTATTCGAATCTAAATAGGAAGTTGGCAAGCTCCTACGACGAGGGCATTATAACCTGCATCATTTTATAATGTAGGATATTTATATCATTTATGATATCACCCGATGTTAAGGTTTGCGTGTCATGAGCTTGGAGCAATAATTATTTTCACCCATAATTGTATTCGTTGCAATTATATTATCTAACTGGAAAACTTGTGTTCAAATATTTTATACAAACGCCAGGGAATCACCCAATCAAACGATTTTATACAAGCATTATGGATTTACTCAACTATCGACCTGAGTAATTCAATTTATTTTTATACAAACACTATGGATTCACCGACCTGATCAGGGCAAACAAACGAACTATGGACGTATAACAACATAGCCCACGATTTATTTTATTTATTGCAGTTATCAATCAAACTCGAAACTCTTTCAATCAACTATTTTACTTATAAACTCTATGAACTCACCAACCTTTGTGTTAACACTTTTTAGCATGTATTCTCAGGTGATAACTTACTTTTGGAGGCGCTTGGCAAACGGCATGGCATGGTCATAGACTACTCTGATAAACCTTTGGGACCACTATGTTTATTTTATGGGCCTATTTCCGCACTATTTTTGAATAATGTAATTTGACCACTTTTTGTCAATGACTTTTATTCTGAATGAATGAGGTAAAGACCATTCTTTGTACTTGTGTTGTGATATCAATTAAGTAGCACCCCAGTGACATGTATGCTTTCGTTGGACCTGATGTTAGGGGTGTTACAGATTGGTATCAGAGCTTTGGTTATAGAGAACTAGTATTTTCAAAACCCAGACTATAACCATTTTTCTGAAAACTTAACCCTATGACCATCACGTGCGTGTGATCATGATTTCATGTCAAATATTCATGTTGGCCCGTGAGATCATGATTTCATGTCAAATATTCATGTTGACCCGTGAGGACATGATTTCATGTTGAGTATTCATGTTACCCAGCGAGGTCATGATTTAATGCTCATTATTCATGTTGGCCCGTGAGGTCATGATTTCAAGAACAATATTCAGGTTGACCCGTGAGGTCATGATTTTATCTTAAGTATTCATGTTGACCTGTGATGTTATTATTTCATGTTCATTATTCATGTTGACCCGTGAGGTTAGTATTTCATGTTGAGTATTCATATATAATTTAATGTTTAGTATTCATGTTAACCTATCAGGTGGTAATTTCATGTTGACCTGTGAGATTATGATTTCATGTTGACCCATGAGGTAATGATTTCATGTTGAACCATGAGGTCATTATTTCATGTTGACCATGAGGTCTTATAGTTTTAAATATTTTAGGAAGTGTATTGTTTTATATTTATCATTTGCATATTTTTAACTTTTCACTGGCTGAAAATAACATTATTTGACTTATGTTATTTTTGTGTGTTTTATGTTATTTTTAATTTAGTTTGTTTTAGATATGTTGAGATATTGGTTATTTCACATAAATAATAAGATTTTACTTTTGGTTTCAGAATATATATTTTTTATTGTGTTTAATATAGGTTACGACCATCGGATGCTAATCCCGACGGTTATCACCAATAGGCTTGAACATAATGCCTTTGTTCATGAGTTTAAGGAAGCAACCTTTGGTTTTATGAATCCGAAGAGATTGTACACTGTCCCGTGAAGCGTTATGAGGACTTAATTGTTGTGCCTCATTGTCAAATCTACAGAACACTCCCATAATCGATTGCATAGTTTCAGGCGAAAGAGTACGGGTATTCGCGTCAAAAAATTTGGAGGAGCAGTATTTGTATTTTAGAACTAATTAGCGGCTTCAATTTATCGTCACATTCATAAAACAACTTTCATTTGGCTTTCATTTTTAAGGGGCAAATATATTCGGCCACTATGATAAATTGGCATATATTATACATAAAAGGCATTGTAAGTCAGTAAGATTAAAAACCAAAAAACCTAAGCCTAGTAATTTTGTGCACTAAAATAGACAAAATACTAAACGACAGTAATATGAGGCAAAAATGAATGGCAATGGGTATAGCAAATTTATGTCATTACATCATTCAGGAATCAAAGAAAAGTAAACAAACATTAACAATCATTTTGCAAATTATAGAAATGTCAGACCAAATGTAAGACAATAGTAAAACGGAACACATATGTCAAAAAAGGCTTACCAATCGTAGTAATGGATGCTGATCGTACATGCTGTACAAATAAAGCAAAAAAAAATATAGTAAAAATGGTTGATTGTACGCAAAGGCAGAAGATTGAAGGTTCTAGCGGGAGTGAAACTTATGGTGAAGAGGAACAAATTGTTCCACAGGTCTTTGTGGGTTTCTAGGATCGAAAAATAATCAAACAACAATCATGCCATCAAACAAACAGAATCGAATAAAAATAGGACAGGAGGATATATGGGTTGAACCATATAAACTGATATTGATATTAAGAAAGGGTTAACTGTTTTTGTAACTAACTAATAACTGTTTTGTAACTGCTATGCAGTTATTTCCTCCGTGTTGTCTTTTTGGTTGACTTTGACTTCGGGTTAGATTAGGATTAACCCAATATTCTCCCCTTAATCACAATCGCTTTGTCGTAGATCTTTAAGTCTTCTTGATTCATCTTCTGGTTAAATCCACCATATGAGCTACTACTGTTTTAATTTCTTGTAGTGCTTGTGATCATCCTTACATCCAGGTAGATCAATTTTCCTTCGGTTACTTCCACCTTTACTGCTGTGATCTTCATTATGTCCATGTTGATCGTATTTTTTCTGGTTATTCCCACCTTCATTGTTGTGATCTTCCTTAAGTCTAGGTTGATCATATTTTTGGTTGGTTATGCTACCAACACCTTGTCTTCTAATTGGAGTTCTTGCAGTGTATATATCTTCCTTAATTCCAGGTTGACTTATGCTTTCGGTTATACCACCATCTAAGCTTTCACTGCTAACTCCTTGTAGTTCAATATTTAATACTGTCAATTTGAAGTTGAATGGAATTTCCTTCCATTCTTGCTTTATGATTCTTCTTAGTTAATGAAATTTCCTGGTGCTTCTTCAATAGTTGTCATAAGTAATGTTGGTTCTAAGTCTTCTTCAATGAGATTGGATTGTTCTTCTTTCTTTGATGGACATTTGTTTGCAAAATGCCCATACTCCATACATTTGAAGCATAACACCTTACTCTTATCATGAGTAAATTTATTTGAGTTGCTGTTTGTTTCTTTCTTAAAATTATTTCCTTGGCCTCTATGTCGTGTGAACATCAGTTTCTCCTGATTGTTCTTTTGTTTTTCTTTCTTAAACTTAATCCTTTCTTCATAGGTCTTAAGTCTCCCTATTGCTTCTTCTATTGTCATTGTACTTAGGTTGGAATATTGTTCTATAGATGCAACTATTTGCAGATACCTATCAGGTACATCATTTAGTAATTTCCTAACTAAGGTTTGATCTTCTATTGTGTGTCCTAGACTAGCGGCTTTATTTACAATAGTTGTGAGTTTTCCTGTAAAGGTGTCAATTGTTTCATCTTCCTTCATGTGTAACAATTTGAAGTCAAATTTCAGTGTTTGTAGTCTCGCTTGTTGGACTCTTTCTTCACCTAAGTGTCTAGTTTTCAAAGCATCCCATATAGCTTTTGGGGTTTTGTGCTTTGTTATTTGAAGTAATTGATCATCGGGTAAGGATTGGTAAAGGTATGCAATAGCAATTTTCTCCTTTTTTCTTATCGGGTTGAGTTGTATCAGTTGACTTAATTGTTTCCCATAACCCATTTGCTTCTAAAAGAATTTGCATTCGAATTGCCCATAAAGAGTAATTCGCGGGTTTTAACATCGGGCATTGGAATTGAGGGGTGGTATTAGGCAGTGTTGCAAAAATCGGCCTACAAGGCCGATTAATCGGCGATTACAAGCTGAACGGCCTTGGACCTTGGAGCGAATTACAAGGTAATCGGCCGATTAATCGGCCTTGGACCTTGGAATCGGCGATTAATCGGCCAAAAATCGCTACACGGCCCTCGACCGCCTCGGGACCGATTCACGATTTTTGCAACATTGGTATTAGGTGTACTAGCCTCCTTCTTTCCGTCTTCACCATTTTTAGTCATATCTTAAGGATAATGACAATTAATCTCCAAAAAAAATCTAACACTGGGTGTGTTACAAAATTCTAGCGCACTTCTAATGTTTTGTGTCTTAACGGTAATCAAAACTTATAGGATTAGTCTTAATTCAGAAACTATCCTTGGAGATTATATATTCAAAAAATGAAATAAACCTAAGGTTAATTACTCCTTAAATGTTATTCCTAATTATAATAAGCAGTGTAATCACTAGGTTATTATATTCTAATGATAAGATACTAAGTTTATAAAATAGTAACTTATCTAAAAAAGACTATACAATATATTAATTTTGAAACTAATATACTATATATCAAACTAAATAAAATAGAGGGTGATGTTTTGTAATATTGGAACCTAAGAGGGTTAATAACCCGTAGCCCGTATTTGTTGTTGGTTCACTTTGCCCTAACGCTTAAAAGCGCCTCTCTTTGTTCTGTGTATCTCTTGTGAGAGATAAAAAAACGTCTCTTTGTTGATTGAGACTTGAAACTACTTGTTGGTTTTCTTCTGATGGTTGACCGCCGATTGATTTGGCTTTGGTTCACCAATCTCTTCACGGTATGGTTCTTGATTGAACTTTGGTTGATCCTCTTGGGGTTCTACTGCCGTGTATTTTTCTATGAATCAAGTGGTGATTCAAGGATAAGGGTGTTATGGTTCGAATCGTAAAGAAATAGGTGTGTTTGTTCCTTGTTTTGATTCAAAAAGTTTTGCCCCTTTTTGATGACTAATAATTAATCCGAATGGTATATTTTTGTTTCTGAATCGAATGGTGTTTTCGTATAATTGAAAAAACGCCTATTCCTAGGTCTTGTCTTGATTTCGGTATAAAAGATGATTAAGTTTTTTTTTTTTTTTTTTTTTTTTTTTTTTTTTTTTTTTTGAAAAAATAGCGGTGCCCTTTTTTTGTTGACGGTAAAAATTACGAGGTGACAAAAATGATGGTATCTCTTGTTGAACACAATAAAGTGATAAACTTTTGATTATTGTTGTTCACTTGAAGTTTTTGCAGAAAATTTTTTACCGAGACATGGGTTGTGTTAATTTTGATTCAAAACGGAAATATTAGAACTTGGTATATGATGATGTTGGTTAGTTTAATCCAAACCGCTCTGATACCAATTGTTGGCCCAAATGTGGATCTATGGTCTAACGGTGGTCACAATATACCAAGATACAAAGAATAAAAAGATATAAACTTTACTAAGAAATAAGTTATATATAAATCTTGTGGAAAACTAGAAGGGGGGTTGAATAGTTTTACCGGTTTTTCGTTTACTTATCTTTTGAAACTTTCCGTTTAATCAAAGATATGAACATAAAGACAATATATAACATGCAAGTATAAAGAAAGAAACGATCAAACTACAACACGAGTATTTATCGTGGTTCGGCTACAAGGACTCTTTTTCCTTGCCCTACGTCCACGCCCCGAGTATCCAACTCGAGAGTTTCTTTCACTAGTCAACAAGCTCCTTTCACCGGCGGAGAAAACCTTACACGTCACTTACACGATTGCCGACACTAAGCTAGATGTCAAGTTCTTTTACAAGGGTACAACCACTCCCGTTAGTTCTTTTACAAGGGTACAACAACTCCCGTCACACTATGTATTTTAAGGCCTAATATACTAACCGATCACAACTGAAAACACACAATCAAATGAAGTGTAAACTACACAAAGTCTACACGATGCTAAGCTAACAAGTCTTGCAACGTTGTGTTGAATACTTGTAACTTTATATGAACTTGTGAACTTCTTTGCTACAAAAGAAACTTCACATCAAAATGAAATGTTAAGGGGTTAGATGAATGATATGAATGTATGTGTGTGAAATGTAATGAGAAGTGATAAAGCCAAAATTCAAATAAATGGCTTGGTATTTATAGCAAAACCTTCGGCAGGTCTGGCGGATACGGCGGAACCCTCAGATGGGTTCCGCCCGTGTACCTCCAGGGTTCCGCCAGGCTGACAGAAGATTTTGCAATAAATCTTTCCAAACCAACCAAGGTCACATCAACTTATTTCTAATCAAACACACATTGAATCAAATTAGAATGCTTCCAAAAATGTGTAAGACACTTTGTCGTTAACAAAACTTAGCAAAGATCGTAAAATATAAATAACGTTTTTAGGCGATATTTGTATTAACAAATCTGTCATCAATTTGTTCGGTACGGAATCTAATCTATTTATACAAACTGAAAAGTTACAACATCAAAGGGACACAACTGTTGATTCTCATGAACCAACATACCCTTGGAACTCTGTTCCACAGGTCTTTGTGGGTTTCCAGGATCGAAAAATAATCAAACAACAATCATGCCATCAAATAAACAGAATCGTATAAAAATAGGACATGAGGATATATAGGTTGAACCCTATAAACTGATATTGATATTAAGAAAGGGTTAACTGTTTTTGTACCTAACTAATAACTGTTTTGTAACTGCTATGTAGTTATTTCCTGCGTGTTGACTTTCTTAGTTGACTTTGACTTCGAGTTAGATTGGGATTAACCCAATACAAATGCCGGTGAGGTATTAAAATTAAAAAATAAGACGGTAAAACGACATCTTTTAAAAAACTAAACTCAAAGTCTAAACGACCCTTTTTTTGCTTTGACTAAGAACAAAACGTCCCAAAAGTGACAATTCCCGCAAAACAACGTCGTTTCGTGCCCGTTTAAAACAACGTCGTTTTAAAGGGCAAATGATATATTGATATCAGATTATAAACCCAGACCAATAAATTTTCCAACAATATGATGTTGTTCGCTAAAACCTAAGATCACATGATTATGATTAACATGTATCAGTTGTCATTAAAAAAGAATTTTACCATGGAGTTATCTTAAATAATACAGCAAATATCTTTATGCTTCAAGTTAGTAGTATTACTATAATCGTTATGGAAATGAATTACTATATATAGTTATGAATTTCACAGTCTATTGAAATGTCAGTGCTAAAATTGTTCGTCCAACAAACTTGTGAAAGTCTTTTGCATATAGAATTGATGAATGTCACTGATACAATACACGAATACAAACTACTAATACTCTGATTTAATGTACAATAAGTGTAAATTATAAGTTGAATATATGAATGATTAAAATAGTCATATATATTAGAATATTATAATTTAATATACAATTAGTGTAGCTGTTTAACCTGATTATTTGAATGACTAAAATAGTAAAATGTGAAAACTTAATCAAGATTTCTATTCATGAACATTTCAAATGGATTCTAGTAGTTTTACGTACGTAGATATTCTCGAGCCCTACGCCCCTACCTTAACATTAGTTTATCTAACAAACTATTTTACTTACTTCTCACAAATAGCAGGGTACTTTTTTCTATCTCTGGTTCTCAGCTCATTCACCATCTAGGGGATAGTCTTTATTACCAACTTTGATATTCCATCCTTGTTGTTGGTCATGACGGCTCACGCTTACCCAACTAATGTTGTCAGCCTTCCACTTAGCGCTGCCATTAGAGCATGCGGAGTCATAACGCAGGAGATGCGTTTCTGTCGATATGGCACCATTTCAACGCCAAAACGGCGTTGCTACCACTAGTACAAAAAGTTCTATTGGTCACACATGGTCGATTTTGAAATGTCATACTGTAACATTTATACGTGACTAAATGTACCAGAATAAAATAAACAGCCACACTTGATCCGACTTGTGTGACCATTTCGGAATTCTATTGTCACACATTTGAATATTTATGTGACTAGAGGTAACTGGAAATTTTTTTTTTTTGATTATTTAGTCACTTATAATTTGAGACGTGTGACAGATACAAATAAGTTTGAGACATTAGTCACACTATATATATACGTATGTGACAAATATATGTCACACAATTGAACAGTGTGACCAAAATCCATATATGGTCACATGAAGTAATTGTGTATGTGTCTAAATTATATAGTCAAGTTTGTCACACATTATTTAAACGTGACTGCTAAGCTTTGCTGAATATTTAGCCACATATGAATGTGAAATGTGTGACAACTGAAAAGTAAGTTTGAAGCGTTAGTCACGATATGCATTTAAAAGTGACAAATATATGTCACACACTTGAAGAGTGTGACCAAATGTCATATATGGTCACACTAAACCATAAACATACATGATTAAGTGTAACCAAAATTTGATACATATGGTCACGTAAGTTAATATGCGTGTCTAAAGTCGAGTGTGTGTTTGCTTGCCACAACCTAATGTGTATAGTCACATTTAATTGTAGCACGATCATGTGACTATAGGCTTTACAATAGTCACACCATATTACAAATGTGTATCTAAATCATGATTATCACCACGTTATAAGGGTATTATATGTGACCAATACATTCAAAATAGTCACATTATGAATTTCATGTGACTATTATTTATAGCAAAATGTGAACTCAGTTACCATTAACCTTGATATTAGTCACATTGAGTTACACAAACAAGAGTTGTAATAGCAGTTGTAACTATTGTAATAGCAGTAGTAACTATTGTAATAGCAGTAGTAACTTTTGTACAAACAACAGAGTTGTAATCTCACAAAAGGTGAATTATATAGTACTTACCAAAAGGTTTTTTACAACATAATGAAAACAGAGAAGCTAAAGTACGTACCCCTGCTACCTCCAAACACCTAATTATCAGCTTGTTTTCTTCACATCATACAATGCTCTCTTATACTGAGCATGAATTCTTTCAATGAGATCTTTAACTACCTCTCTACGTTCTTCACATATGATCTTTGTAGATGTCATCACAGTAAGTAAACTAGCAGGCAAAGGATATTCTTTTTCTGCAAGCATAAAAACATCAATTCCACCTTGTGTTGATAAGTGATGTACATTGCAGCTATCATAAAACTTCCATGAAGTTAAGAAATGATGGCATGGGAAGTTCCAATAGATATCAGCAGGATCAGATTTATATAACCTATGTAATTCAACCCACAAATCTTGCTCTTTTGCATCTAGCTTCTTGACTGTTTTGATTCTTTCTTGAACCAACTCCCATAATCTGTCTAAGTCTACTCTGTCAATTGTTCTTATCAAATCCTCAAACCTTTTGTACACTGCTGATCCTCCACCAGCCCTGATTATCTTCCAAGCCTTTCCAAATTTATCTCGGTAAATCTCTCAGTCCATGATTGGATGTCTAGCTTGAATAGGGTCAACATATAATATTTCAGGAACAATCACCATCATCTGATCATGAGAAGAGCTGTCTTCTTTTCTTTGTGAATCATTCTTCTTCTCAGCAGGTTTGTCTTCAATGATCTTTTGTTTCTTTGATGGTGTTTCTTCTGTACCCATGGGGATAAAGTTTTCAACATATTTCTTGAGTCGGTAGTATAGACTTTCAATTTGTTCATATGTCATTCCCCTTAGGTCAGAAGCTTTATATTCACCTTGATGTTGTGTGTATATCTTCATTTCACTGATGAGCTGAGACCTTGTGGGATTTCTTTTCCTCTTCTAACTTTGACGTTGATTCATTGACTTAATTAGGTCCTTCAAAACTAATTCTTCATATCTTTCCTTTATCAAATCAGCATGTCTTTGTACTTTGTCTTCCCCATTTACAGTCCCATCTGTGTAAAGTTTTTTAATTCTAGCCTGTAGAACTTCATCCGCATCAATAAAAGCTTGCATTTGCTCTCCATGAGCTCTTTTTTTCTCCTCTTCTTCCAGTCTGAATTTTACTTGCTCATCTGTTTCAAATTCAGACACTTTATCTCTCCTATTCTCATCCATAAAGTTAGCTATTTCAGCTTCATCAACTCTCTTTGCAACCTCTTCATATGTAGCAACTTCAGCAGTAGAAACTTGATTTGTTGTTGCAGCAGAATCATCTTGTTGTACCACCTTAGCCATTTCTTCAACATTACTATTAGTAGCAGTTTCTCCCAAACTAGTATTAGTTTCCACTACATGCTCTTTATTTACATCTTCCAAAACCGCCTCATAACCCCCCTTGTCAGCAACTAAATAATCATCATCCACATTATCATCACTCAATCCCAATATCCATATCCACATGCATATCAGCACAAGCACCTTCAGCATTTGTTGTTTCCTCCCCTGAGACTCTGCTTTCATTCGTCACCTGTTTGGGAGCATCCTCCAAACTAGTAGCCTTAGAAGAACTCACCCTGTGTGCTGTGCCCACCTTCTTCAACTTTCTGAACTGAGCTTTTCTTGACCTCTTTCGACCTTCCAAATATCGAACACTCAGCTTCAACCTTTTGATCTTTGCACCATTTTTTGTTAAGCGCTTTTGGAGGCCAAGAGTATCCTCTTCTAACTGAGTACAACAGGCCTTCAGATCCTGTATAAGTTTCATTCTATTCTCACCAGAATCCATCAATTCATTTGTTTCAGAACTACCCTCATCACTTCTGGATGTGTTACCTTCCCTGAGAGGTGAATCAACGGGTGTCTACTCACTCTCATGTATGTTACCACTGGCCTGCTCCACACCCATGACATCCTCACCCTTTTTTTGTGGAAGGTTCACCATATATGGAAAAAGTGGTGTAACCTTTCCTAAAAAATCCTTGCCATTATTTTTCAGATTTGAAAATACTTTCTTTTGTAGTGAGGGGGCAGCATAAGTTCCTTTATGTCTTTTAAAGGTAGTCAACTGTTTTTGAATAATAAGTTGCAAAAACCTTGGATATAATAAAGAAGTACCATCATCAGCCAAGGTCTTGATCATACCCTCCAAAATCATTTTTGAAAAATTGAAAGGTTTTCCTTTAGCAAGGCATATCACTGCTGATGCCATGGTGGTACCAAACTCATTCCAACCTGTTGTTTTAGGACTCAAACAATGTAAGAGAGTATGAATCAAGAATTTCCACTGAGATGAGAAGAGACCTTTGTAAAATTTTAATCTATCATTCTTCTTCTCATACCCCATTTTTTTCAAACCTTTGAAAATGGCGGCATTTCAAGACACACAATCACTTCATTATCTGGTAGGTTAAGAGATTCCCTAATAGATGACTCAGTTATGAGTATATCTTGGCCCTCTACCTTAGCCTTAATCTGTTTTTCTTCATTAAAAGTTATGACCTTAGCAGTAGCCCAAAACTGCTTAATAAAAGAAATGCATATAGGAGGATTCACAGTTAATGCATACCTAATAGGGGTAGCATTCAAGAAATGGATTATCTGTGTGAATCCTTCAGAACCATCTGGTTTCTTCAAAAAAGCGACCATGTTGTGTCTGTCAACAAATGTGCGTTTTGATTCAATTGACAACACCATCTTGAATTAGGGTTTTGTGATTTGGGGATTTTGAAAATGATTGATAAAAGATGTTAGTGTTTGTGATTATAGAGAAATTATGTGTGCGTGAAACTGAATTATCGATTTGATTGGGGATTTAAACCGTTAAGTGTAAATGTTACCAATCCACCCCTGCACTCTCAGTTCTAGCAGTACAAACCCAGCTGAAATAATGTTTTCTTAGCAGCAGAAATTTTTTATTTTATTATTTTTTATTTTTTTTAGGTGCAAAGGGTGAGTCATTATATTAATATCAACAAGTAATGAGAAAAGTACGGGAATTAAGATTAAACATTTTCCATTAAAACTAGAAATGAAAAATTACAAAATACTGGAAATAAAAGTTACACATTCTAAAAATCTACTAATCTAATTTTGGAGATTTCTCCGGGTCAAATGCCACATGTGCATCTTCGTAATCCAACCCATCAAACTCCACATCAGACAAATCATCATCATCCAATGTCTTGTACGCCTTGGGATGTTGTTTGAGATATGGTTTTTTTGTTGCTTTGTACTCCTTTTCATCCTCAGCATGTTGTTTGATAGATTGTGTTTTTCCTGCTTTCTTTCTTTTTTTTTCAGCAGCCCACCAATTGTACCACGCATTTCCATCCAATTTAAATTTTTTTACACTTTTTGCCGCTTTCTTTTTTGAAGCAGACCTGCTTGAACCTTCTCCTTCAACCCATTGTGCTGATCTCTTGTTGTTTGCAGACATTGTTTATGAATACTTCATGCAGGTTTTTGTTTAGAGATTTGATAAACTAGGATTTGTGATTTGAGATACACATGGAAACGAGTATAAAAAGGGGATATAGGAAAACCAAACTACCTATGTTTAATGCAGGAAAGGATTGATGTTTCCCACAGGTGGCTTGAACCCTTTCAACATCTTCGGGCCAATCATGATCCATTGGGACGAGCGTTTGCCAGGGATCAATGCTTATATATAACTCTTGACAGAACTATATACATATTAGTCGCCAACAAAGACTAGTCACAATGGAACATGATTGACTTGAAGAAATCTGCAAAATTTCATGATTGACCTGATCCAAATATCCCTTTGGAAAGTAGTCTGACCATGGATTTGCTGCAAAAAAATTAAAAAATATATTAAAATTTTAAAAAATATAGTGTAAATGAAATAAAAGATAATGTTGCAATTCAGGGTGTGTTTGAAACAACCTTTGTTCTTGGAACTCCAATGGCCACATTACCTGGTGGATGGTTAGTTTTAGATCATAAAAAATAATGGAATGCAATAAACCAACATACGTAACCCTTCTAACTTCCCACTACTGCTCCTTTTGTCGTTTCAACTCCCTTTGAGCAAAGGACTGCACCAGCCGCATTGCTAGATTGTTGAAAAAAACAAAAGAAACAGTATGGGAAGTTAGAATGGAAAGGTATGTTGAAATTCTAGACTCAAAGTAATACAAACAATCTACAAATGTTGAGTAAAGAATAGAGTCTAAGTAACATCACTCATCTAATGCGATAATGGAGTGTGGCATGTCATGAACAGTACACACTATATCATTATTGCATTGAAGACGTCTCAATGATCAGGCCATATCGATCTATCTAACGTTGCAGTACCGTCTAATAACCACACAAACGGTAGTCGACTTTTCCAAATTAAGAAATGGAACCATCTAGAACGCTAGATAGAACGCCCTAATCATTGAGCTTTAAGTTATTAGAAAATAGATTCTTACTATCATTTATATTGCTCCCTTAGATGTCACGAACATACATATTAATTATGTAGATTCTACGACATTAGAGAGCTAATTGTTCATGAATGAAATCATATAAAATTTATATTAACAATGCAATGAACTACCATCCTTTCTACCCTAGCCAACAACAACATATTATTTAGCCTTGAATCTCTAACCTACCAACATGCTGGAAGACGAAGACGCTAAATTCAAGCATCGAACCTACAAATTATACTTGATAATTGTTTCTGTATTTTGACAAAGAGCAAAGATGAATCAACATGGATGAATAACACCAAAACAAGTTTATGTTCATACTTGAAAGTGGTGTCTGTTCACCCATGTTGATACTTCTTCCATCTTTGATACTTGGATGTTTTAGCCTAAATATTCGCACGCATTGAAGACATCTCAATGATCAAGCCATATCTATCTAACGATGTAGATGGGTTCCATTGCTTTAATTGGATCCCGTTTTCTAACGATGTTTAATCTTGATTATTGAAAGAACCATTAAACATCGTTAGAAAATGGGGTCCAATCAAAGCGATGGAACCCATCTACATCGTTAGATAGATATGCCCTGATAACTGAGCTTTAAGTACTTAGCAACCAAATTCTTACTATCATTAGTTATGTAGGTCCTACGACATTAGAGAGCTAATCATGAATCAATGAAATCATATTAAATTTATATCAACAATGCAATGAAAATATTTTCATTGTAACTAAATACATGTAAAAACTGTTTAAGTTCTTGATATGTTTATTGTACTTCAACCTAATCCTAAGATAAAATAAGCTAATCCAAGCAAGCCTTAATATCTCTTTTGCTCTAATTATTCGCAAAAACAACACAGCATGTTCTTCCTTATTCTATCAATACAAATTATACTTAATAATTATTTCTGTATTTTGACAAAGAGCAAAGATGAATCAATAATGGATGGACAACACCAGAACAAGTTTATGTTCATACTTGAAAGTGGTGTCTGTCCACCCATCACTGATACTTCTTCCATCTTTGATACTTGGATGTTTTAGCCTAAATATTCGCACACACGTCTGCCACTTTTCTTCCTTATTCTCTCAATACAAACGCAACATAATTCTTATAACAGATAGTCAACCTAATCCTAAGATAAAATAAGCTAATTCAAGCAAACCTTAATATCTCTTTTACTCTAATTATTCACAAAAACAACACAACATGTTCTTCCTTATTCTATCAACACAAATGCAACGCAATTCTTATAACAGATAATCAACCTAAGCCTAAGAATAAATAGCTCTAAGGGGGTATTTGGATTATATTCATTTGTGATCTTATCAGCTTTTTGAGATTTGGGATCAAAACCTAGATCCGAGTGAGTTGTAACTGTGAGTGTGAGAGTGAAATAGAGGATTATGGAAATGTGTGAAGTGTGTTTGATAAGTTTGTATATATATATATATATATATATATATATATATATATATATATATATATATATATATATATATATATATATATATATATATATATATATATATTACTGTAGAAGTGTAAATGAAGTGTGTTTGATACTCTTGCTAGGGGTGTTTACGGGGCGGTTCAGTTCGGTTCGGTTAGTTGGAAAATTTTAACTATCCATCGCGGGGCGGGTAATTTATTTATATTATATACGGTTCGGTTCTGTTAACCATTGATATCTAAAAGTAAAAACCGAAACCGAATGCTTGGTTTGTCAGTTTCTCGGGTTTTTTGAACACCCCTAATGCTTGGTATGGGGTTATAGGGGGTGAAGAATGGGAAAGGTAGTGAAAAAATATGTTTGACAAAGCATAATGCAATAAACCATTATCCAATAGTGGGTAATGGATCATTGCCCAATAAATTGGGGGGATTGATCTTCTTTACATTTCCCTTTCCCAAGTTTTAACTCAACTATTTTCAAATTCAACCCTCAACTAAAACTAATATTTCATTTAATAACTAATAAAACACAACTTATATTCATACTTAAAATTTAAACATACATTAAACAAACTACAACAAACATCAAACATAAAATACGATAATTAAACATAAACCTACGATAATGAAACATAAACCTACGATAATTAAACATAAAGCTACGATAATTAAACATAAAACTACGATTCAATAAAATGAATCATCAGGTGGAAGTCCCTGAGCCCATCGCCATTTTGCTCGTCTGTTCTTCCGATCCTGTTTCCCTTTGAGGTACACCTCACGCTCCCTTTCCTGACGGGCTTGCTCAGCTTCAAACTCCAAAACGACTTGCATATCCAGCTCATACTGTTCTTCCTCAGTCAACTGACGAATGATGGGTTGGTTTTCAGGTGGAAAGTTTGGTGGTTGATTGTTTGGTTGTGGTATGTTTTCTGGTGGAGTTGGAGGTGGTGGGTTGTCATATTGGAACACCGGAAAAGGATCTTCTGGCGGTGTGTTTTGTGGGGAATTGTCTTCAGGTGGTGTGTTGTACACCGATGCATTTTCAGGTGATGTGTTGTGAGACATTCTGTTGGAAGAACAAAAGAGAATTCTTTGATGATTGTGGGTGTGAATTGTGTGTGTATTCAGCATAACCCCAATAGGTATTTATAGGATGCTTTGTGGAAGTATACCGCCCTCTATTAATTTGAATTCAAAAATTAAAATTACCCCGCCCTCTGTTTTGAATTCAAAATTTCAAATTATCCCGCCCTCTGTTTTGAATTCAAAATTTCAAATTACCCCGCCCTCTGTTTTGAATTCAAAATTTGAAATGTATCCCGCTTTCAATAAGTGACAATTTCCGTATCGTGTTTATTTCTTTTCTGTATCGTGTGTATTTCTTTAATTTTCTGTATCGTGTGTAATCTTGAATTTGAATTTGAACTAAGGGGGTGTTTTGCAATTTGCATTAACTTATATTCCAAATGTTATAAATTTTAGAGGGGCCAAAAGTGACAAAAAAAAGTTTTTTTTTTTTTTTTTTTTTTTTTTTTTTTTTTTTTTTTTTTTTTTTTTAAGAAAATCACTTTAACGCTTGGTTAATGGAATAACCCGGCGTGTTAACGCACCATTAACGCGACCATACACAACAATCACGTACGAATAACGCACGTTAAAAGCCAAATAACGCACCCCGTGCGTTGCTAATGTAACTGCTCTAAAAGCCACTACAACCCAATACACATGACCCATTACCCATGTTAATTACCAATTGTCAACATGCATGGATGTGTCGTAACATGACACTCTAAGCAACTATATATCCACCCAATGCATATGACCCATATGATCGATGTCGATCAAATACCCATTAATTAATGAATGTGACCAGTGATAACCTAATGCACATGACCCATGATGACCCATGTGAATTAGCCATTATCATCGGTCTTGCATGGTTTCCATTACACTAAAAGCCACTATAACCCAATGCACATGACCCATGACCCATAATGCATGTTAATTACCAATTGTCAACAGTCATGGATGTGTCGTAACATGACACTCTAAGCAACTATCCACCTAATGCATATGACCCATATGATCGATGTCAAATACCCATTAATTAATGAATGTGACCAGTGATAACCTAATGCACATAACCCATGACCCATGTGAATTAGCCATTATCACTGGTCATGCATGGGTTGCACCGGCTTGGTAGGTGTATACCATTTGTCACAGACACTAAGAAGCAAATATACAGGGACCTCCCGATCATATGTTATCCGGGATCAAGAAAGTTTGAACTCGGATTGAGGTTGACTTGAAAAACTCGATTTATCTGTAAAGATGTGTTTTATTACAAAAATTAAATTTGATATATAACCTAAAAATTGAATTTGGTTCGACTTCAGCTCGAAAAGTTTGATACATTCATAAATAAGTATTTACACTTAGTACACTTACATATTAAAAAAAACACATATTTTATATCACTTACAAGCTCGAGAACTCAACAATAACTCGAGTCGAACTTATATAAGGTTGAGCTCAACTCATTAAACATTTCGAGCTCATTTGATAGGCTTTCAATCTCAAAATTTTTAATATAGTGCTCTAATGATCCCACCCCTTAATTTTCCCCAAAATTTCAATCTCCCGCTCCGCTCATATGGCGCCCCTTTTTCACCCAAAATCAAAACATTAACACTACTAGCTTACTCAGATCTATCTTCTCTCTATTCATCTCTTCTCCTTCTCTCTAGAACCTACTCACACCACCGCCACACTTCACCGCCTTATCTCGCCATGGTTCCACCAACCATCGCTCCTCCACGCCATCACCGTCATCAAGACAAGGGAATTGTATGGGAGACTTTGTTTGCTTCGGTTGTTTGGTTCGAGATAACCACCAGCATCACAGTCGAGCCACCATCACCCTCATCTCACCTATCCTACTCTGTTCATGGGTATGCTCAAACACATATTTAATTTATATTTTCTTAAATGTGTAATCGAATATAAAACGATTTACATTGATTTTCGTGGATTAAACTAACCTAAAACATGTTTTTGATTATAAATTCGTGTGGTGGTAATCGTTGCAGGTAGACTTATTAAGACGAGATAGTTTTCCTGTTTATTGGAATGGAGACAATCGACGTGTTCTAAGAGGTCACTGTTTTGCTCGTAAAGGGAGTCTTGATTGGTTTCCACTCCTGGAGGATGTTGCTGAACAGTTGGAGTTTTCTTATCGCAGTTGCGTAAGTTATCTATCAAAAGATTAACATAACATCTGTTATATAGGAAATTAACTCAAATATGGTTGCTTTTTGTCAAACTGCTTCATTTGTACCAAATGTTAGTGATTTTCTTGCTTGGTAATGTGTTTGACATTTATTCGTTCCACGTTTGGCACTGCATAAAATTGCAACCAATTGTATATTATTTGTTGCCCGAGTCGATATGCAACCCGTATGTTTGTTTTTGAGGCTAAACTTATATTTGGAACATCTAATGTTGTCGTCTTTTATGTTAGCATTAATCACGTTACTTGTTTCTTGCAGGGGCTACATGCTATTTTCACGGGTGAGGATGATACATGGGATGCCTGGCTAAAAATTCCCTCATATGGATTTTCTGGCACACTTCATTTTCGAGGCTTGGGTATGCTCCATCTCAGTCACCAAAGCCAACCAATGTATATTTTTACGGTTTCATGGTTGGCAGATCTTATATTATGCAGCGTTATTAGTGCCTTAGTTTCTTACATTTCCCATATTTTTTTTGCAGAAAGAAACTGGTATTAGACTCAGATGTAAGCCACTTTTTATGTTGTTAACAATTTCATTTTCTAATGATAACACCATGTATTTCTTAATTTATATTGCAGGTGACCACTCCAATGGCCATTGAAAGTTTGGAAAATGTACCAGTAATGGACACAGTGGTAAGTAATAAAACATCCACCTTTGATTTTTTTAGTTTTACGTACATGACTACCGTGTTTTATATATACATATAGGAACCTGTTAAAACTATCGAACATACGAAAACGCTTGAGCCACGACAAACCGGTTCTACAGGTTACACCACCAACTATGATACCAAATATTAGTGAACAAAATACAGGACTAAAATTAGTACCAACGAAGCGAAAACATTTGGTCTCTAGTGAAACCTTGCAAAAGCAAGCTAAGGCGGCGAAGAGTCAATAGGTTTTAACTTATGATAGTTGAGAATTTGATTATATACGACATTACAATTATATATATATTTGCTTCATTTATATATATTCGATTTTTATTGAATTTGAAATACAATTGTATATATATATTTGCTTCATTTATATATATATATATATATATATATATATATATATATATATATATATATATATATATATATATATATATATATACTAGAAGTAGTAACTCTGCTCCAGCAGTACTAACGTGGTACTAGTATTAACTCTCCTATCATGTTTGTGCAGATAGTTGAACCAGTGGCTCATCTAGTTCTGTTATGTTGTGAGCTTTGACATGTTCTAGTCCTGCTCTCATCCTGATGTGTTGATATGCAGCAGCCTACATTTTCGAGGCTTTTATATCCAGATGATGAGATTAGATCAATGGGAGAAAAACTTGTAAGTTTAACTGCAAATTTTATTAGTATGTTCATTGTTTTGGATTAAAAGTCTTCTTGATGTTGTTTGAATTATTGCTGATCATGTTTGTGTTAATATTGCTTAGATGGATTTAGTGCAGCTCATGAACTTCAAAGAAAATGTGGCCAAGTATTTACTACTGCTAGTACAAAAGTTACTACTGCTAGTTAAAGTTGGTACTGCTCAGAGATTAAGACCGCTCGAAGTTGCTACTTGCTTATGGAAAAGATTATAGATACTTATAAAGAAACTATTGTAAGCCGACTAGGACTCCTTAGTGTATAAAAGGATGTCCAATTTTATATTTTGTTCAGTTATATACATTCCAATTTTATTGTATTTGAATTTGTTTTGATATATATTTGAATTGTTTTGATATATATTGATTTTTTAAATGTGACTAAAAGACGCATATAGTCACACTTATTAACACTTTTGGTCACAGTTTGCTTTAGTCGTTGTGTGACTAAATATTACCAAAGGCCACATAAACATAAAATTCACGTGGCCATTGGATGATATATAGTCACACAAAATACACATTTCTTCACTTTAAACAGTATATGGTCACACTTATTTACACTTTTGGCCACTGTTTGATTAATGGTATGTGAGTAAATACCCAAAACAAACATGCATTGTGTGACTAAATATTACAAAAGGCCACACAAACATAAAATTCACGTGGCCATTGGATGATCAATAGTCACACAAAATACATATTTTTTTCACTTTAAACAACATATGGTCACACTTATTAACACTTTTGGCCACTGTTAGCTTAATGGTATATGACTAAATACCCAAAATAAACATGCTTTGTATGACTAAATATTATAAAAGGCCACACAAACATAAAATTCATGTGGCCATTGGATGATCAATAGTCACACAAAATACACATTTCTTCACTTTAAACAGCATATGGTCACACTTATTAACACTTTTGGCCACTGTTTGCTTAATGGTATGTGACTAAATACCCAAAACAAACATGATTTGTGTGACTAAATATTACAAAAAGCCACGCAAACATAAACTTCATGTGGCTATTGGATGATCAATAGTCCCACAAAATACACATTTCTTCACTTTAAGCAGCATATGGTCACACTTATTCACACTTTTAGCCACTTTGTGTTAAATTGTATGTGACTAACTCCAAAAAATAACACCCATTGTATGACTAAATCATCACAAACGTCACATTTATTGTATATTCATGTGGCCACAGGACGGGAAATAGTCACACAAAATACACATTTACTTGAATATATCATCTCAAATGTCACATACATTATATATTTATGTGGCCAAAGGCTGAAAAATAGTTACTCTCAAAAAACATTCGCGTGACTATAAAGTGTTTACGGTCACTGATAATGACTAATCCAACAAAACTTGTGTCTAATGTGTCACACATATTCGGGGTTTTGGTCACTCTTTTTCTATGGAAAAGGCTACGAACTCAACAATGTGACCATATGCCACCTACGGTGGCGGACCTTTAGTGACACACAACGAAAAAAACGTGTGTGACTATAGGCATATCGTCACACATTTTTGGCGTGACCAATACAACTTTTTGTACCAGTGTACTATTTCCAAGACCCCCAGCGTTGTAACTTGAGTTGGTGTATTAACTTGAGTTGTAACGCACATTACAACCATTCACGATTTTCAAAACAAACCTCCCTTGTATTCAAAGTTCAAACTCGGTTTGGTTTTTATAAACTTATTTGGTCTGTTGGTTGGAACTATGTTAGAAACTATGCTTGGAGAGATGCTGATATATTGGTTTTGTGTTTCTGGGTTTGTTTCGTTAGTGTGTGTGCACAGGTTGTTAAGATGGATGAGATCTACCTTTTTTTTTTTTTTTTTTAAAGCAAAATGGTATATGACATGGGCTTGAGAGTGGAGCATGAGCTGTATCTTTTTTTCATTTTGTAACTTTATTTATTTATTTATTTATTTGTTTGCTTTAATAAAAATGTTATTTGTTTATTAATTTGTTGAATGAAATATTAGTTAAGGGTTTATTTAACGAAAGAAATTGTTGAAGGTAGAATTTATAAATTGTAATTTTAAAAAAAAGGTTGGTTCCAAAAAGTGGTGTTATTTGATGTTATGATTTCTTGGTGTTTTTTGGTGTTATGTTATTTGATGTTGAGATGATGTGGTGCTGACGTGGCGCTGAGTTATGTAATAACTCAAGTTATGATTCCTCATGCTCTTACCACAAGAGTGATAGAACACACTTACTTTATATATATATATATATATATATATATATATATATATATATATATATATATATATATATATATATATATATATATATATATATATATATATATAATTCGGATCGATTGAGAAGGTTTTTATTTTGAGAAGATTGAAAATGTTTTCAAAAACGATAGATTTTTAACTTTGATTCATGTTTTTCAAGCGTAAAACTCATTTTAATGTGTTCAAAATTCAAAATGTGTAAAAAAAATTGAATTAATGTTTAAAAATTTCTCGATTTTGCGATATATGTAGAATACTGAATCATCTGTACAAATTTAATGAATCATCGTCATAACTAGATTTTAACAATGATTTGTGAATCAAATTTGTAATTTATAGATTCGATTCATCATAAAATGATGTTTACTTGTGAATCAAATAAAAAACATGAATCAGTTTGTTCAAACGAAGATTTTCTCAATCTTCTCAAAATAAAAACCTTCTTAATGGAATCTGTTGATGCATAATCTGGCGCGGACTGATTCAACGACTCTCCTTGGGCCGTTAGTCATCTTCTCAAGCCCTAAATAGACATGTCAACAAAGAGAACCCGTTAGGAGTGGACCCGAGGCCGTAGCCCCGGGATCCACCTCTGACGGTCAAGTTAGTATTGATGCGCGGAGCATATGAGAATTAGGTTTAGGATAACCTGTTATGTTCTGTGGTGAATGGAACCCCAGCCCTATATTTATAAGGCATGGATTAGGGTTTAGGCGTAGAGTGGGCCGCTGTCTGCCGGGCCTGGCCCATGTAGGGTCCAGTCCGGACCATACGTCCACAAGCCCCCCAAGTTTAGTATGACATAGTGCGTGGCTATGTTATGCTAGACTTAAGTTCTGTTCATGGCCACGTAGGCCCAATCAACCAAGATGGCATGGCCCATGTGTGCGCAACTTGTGTGCACATGGGACGGACCATACTACGCAACCCACATGCGACAGTGCGCACTGGGATTGCGATTGTGATTGTCTCACAATGGTGAAGGTGGATTCCGCATGTTGTATCCTGGGTAAGGGCGTACCTTTTGTACCAGTAGTGATGCAACATGGCGCAACAGAAGACGTGCTTCTGTGGCAGAAGTGCGCGTTGTGCACAACAAGGATGTGCGCAGTGTGCAACAAAGATGCGCGTTGTGCGCGCTGTGTGCGAACATTACATTCGTCTTTTTAACCGACAAAGGACGTCTCCCCTGCGGCAAGATGGTGCGAATATTTAAATCCGTCTTTGTACCGGGCTTGCAATACCTCTTACGTACGATCTGCTTCCAAATATACCTGTGTGACGCGTACGGAAACAGTGGTATCTTGTTGATACCATGGTAGCCCCCCAAGTTTGATGGTGCTACTCGTGTAGGAGCATTAAACTTATTTATTCAAATCCTGAAAAATACTTAATGCAAATATTAAAAGTATATGCCGCGAATTGCAACATATAAAACTTAATGAGGTAAAAGATTAGCGCGTAGCAAAAGTATAGCATATAGCATATGAAATTAACACATAAAAGAAGTAGTAGTGTGAATTACACCTATCGTGAGGTTTTACAAACTATATAAGAGAAGTAGCTCGTAGCTAATAATAAAAACAGTGCGCGCATGACGATTGATTGATCTTTTTCTTTTTTATTATAATAAAAACAATGGCGCGGATGGATGTACCGTGACCGCGACTAATAATTTCTATTGCACGCACAGACGCAGATAGATTTATCGTGTCCGAATAGACTCTAGCGTTTGTGGGTGATCGCAGATGACCACGGCTTTTTGTCTCGTGCGCTCATGGCGATTGACTAGCATCGTGGTGCCTGTACGTGACAGTGCGCTCATGGCGCCAATCTGCGAAGATGTCCGAACGCATGGCCTAATGCGGGTAGATTTATCGTGATTGCGTTGTTTGCGGCTGAAAGATAAAGTAGGTCCGATCGTGCGGACTTAAGTGCGTTATAGGTAAAATCGTGTTTACCAAGTTAAAAGATTTACGTGAAATCTTTTGAATATATCTTATCGATTTTAAAAAATATGCAAAACCTCATAACATTCAATTCTTGACCGAGCATTAATTGTACCCAATCACCAATTACTAATTAATAGGTACGAGGTTTCACTAAGTGATAAATACAAATTAATGAATTTGTATTCAAAGAATCTTGTATATGTTGACCCACGATGAACAATAAATTTGGGATACAAAGACCAATTAATTAATCAGTTGTGCGATGTTACCTTAGCAGAAAAACGACAAACATAGTTGAATATAATGAATCGAAACAATTGTTTGTCCCATGATCTTTCTGACGCCACGTCAGTTTAAGATTCGTTTACCAGATCTGATTTCTGCTTTTTGGTAATATGAGAACACGAAACATAGTTTATTCGTGGTCCCACGGATGGCGCCAACTTGTTGATGCATAATCTGGCGCGGACTGATTCAACGACTCTCCTTGGGCCGTTAGTCGTCTTCTCAAGCCCTAAATAGACCTGTCAACAAAGGGAACCCGTTAGGAGTGGACCCGAGGCCGTAGCCCCGAGATCCACCTCCGAAGGTCAAGTTAGTATTGATGCACGGAGCATATGAGAATTAGGTTTAGGATAACCTGTTATGTTTTGTGGTGAATGGAACCCCAGGCCTATATTTATAAGGCATGGATTAGGGTTTAGGCATAGAGTGGGTCGCTGTCTGCCGGGCCTGGCCCATGTAGGGTCCAGTTCGGACCATACGTCCACAGAGTCGGAGCATATATATATATATATATATATATATATATATATATATATATATATATATATATATATATATATATATAGGGGAGCTTTATTTTCAGAACCCTGTTAAGTGCGGGAACTGCGAGAACTCTAATTTTGCATTAGAAAATATGCATGTTCATATAAAACATGTATGTTTTCTTACATACACATGCCTGCGTATTAAGGTGTATGTAAGAAAACATACATGTTTTATATGAACATGCATGTTTTCTAATGCATAATTGGAGTTCTCGCAGTTCCCGCATTTAACAGGGTTCTAAAGATAAAACCATTTTGCATTGATCTATTGCACTTAACAGATTTTTATATAAACATGCATTATGTGTATTAAGGTGTATGTAAGAAAACATACATTTTGATATGAACATGCATGTTTTCTAATGCAAAATTGGAGTTCTCGCAGTTCCCGCACTTAACAGGGTTCTGAAAATAAAGATACACTATATATATATATATATATATATATATATATATATATATATATATATATATATATATATATATATATATATATATATATATATATAGTCACAACACCACATGTATTCTCATTTTTGTATTTTAATTATGTGAATGTTTATATTTGACTACACATTAAATTAAAGCAGCAGTGTTTATGCTAAAAAAGAGCTTTTTTATTTCTTAAACCGTAGATATATGCTTAAACACCTTTTATTCCCCAAAAACCAAGAATCTACTTTGTGATTTAAAACTTGCATGTAAAGACCCTTTGGTGACACATCGAGATATATAACGAATCTCTAACCTTTAAGCAACCTTTCATTCAAGCAAATTCTACAAAACTTGAAATACATATGCTTCTTTGCTTGTCTATCTCATCTTTCACATTATATTAACCATGACACCTTAGGAACTTTACCTAAAAAAACACAAAACATAAACTCACACTAACCTTGGCCTTCCTCGATGGCAGTTACACATGCTGATCTTGCCCCAAGTCGTCAAGGGAGTAATATTGGTAGCAAAATGGGCGTGGTGTTGATGGTTTTCTCGATACTCCTTGGCTTGCTTTGCTTCGTACTTTGTCTTATGGCTGAGGCGACACGCTCACAGGTCTTCAATTTCTTCTTTTTTGCATAATGACACATTCATCCGATTATTTGTCATATAAATAAGTTAATTGGTACATGCGAAACTTTGAGATTAAGTGACTTTCATGTTTAGTAAAACATTCAATTTTTATGATTTAATTTTCAAAATAACAATTTATTATCTCGTACATGTAAAACTATTCTACAATAAAGTAAAATATCTCCGGAAGTATTTTACCCTTTAGCTAAAAAATATATATCTCTCCACAAGAACATAAACTTACATAAACATGTTCTTGGGTAAATTCGTAAGAAAACTATCACAACATAAATAATCGTGTAAAAAAGAAAATAAAATATACATTAAAATATAACAAAAGATGGCTATTACAACTTCTTGAGAGAATTTGACATTTCGTTAAATATTTGCAGATAATACGGGATGTGAGTGATGATGGTGGAGGAGAGACGGATGGAAGCGAATGTAGATATAGCGGCAATGGGAAAACACCTCTGATTTGCGCAGCCGGTGCATTTTTGGCCCTCGCTATTGCTATGATGGTGCTACACACTCATTTGTTAGTATCAGTTAGTAAATCGGACCCCGATCCTAGTCTACTTATGACTTGGGAAATCGCTAATGATCATCTCCGCACTCTCACTTGGCAAGCTGCTTTTTTCTTCATTACCACTTGGTATGTCCAAAATATGTAACTTTATTCGTTTCACATAACTTTTCTTTCTTTCTTTCAATAAAACAGTTTATACCAATCTGAGAGTATTTGACCATATGTAACGCGACTTTTAACCCGTTAACCAGTTTGACCCATTTTATCTAGTTACGTTTTAGGTAGTTTTATACACTTGACCAAGTCGACGCACTGTTAAATAGACAATCCAAATCAAGTTGTTTACTTATAATAAATTTTATTGAAAATGTCTTCTCTACTTGACAAGTTTTATTGTATTACAAAGAAGCAAAATGCTTATTCTGAAAATGTTTCCCGCCTCTTATTATTTACAGGATATGCTTTTCAGTCGCAGAAATTTTATTGTTGATTGGACTAAGTGTCGAATCAGGGCATTTAAAAGGGTGGTCAACACTAAGACCACGTTGCTTCATTGCTCAAGAGGGTTTATTCTCTTCAGCTGGGGTGTTCGGGATTACAACAGTCTTTCTTGCTACAGGTTTATCTATCACGGCTTTACGTGCCCAATGGCTATTACAAGAACAAGAGAATGTTCGTCATGAGGTTATGGAAGCCTCGATCCTTTATGCATCACCACCAAGATCATTAGAAGATCGGATCATGACCGTGGGTGGAGAAACTCCAATTATTAGACATGATCTATATCATGAGCCCGGACTAACTGAATATTTAAGAGCTTTTGATAAAATTATTTAACATGTTTTTGTGACTTGAGTGCGACCAGAAGAAAGGGCGCTATACACGTACATACATTTTGTGAGTATTGACACTCATTGTACATTTTGTGATTGATTGAATTGAATTGTTAAAACTATGGACTTACTTCAAGAAATAAATGGTGTTAATATAATCAAGACATAAGTTGCATGACAAGCTCGTGTAATAAACAGATAAGGTACAAATGTTATTCTTTGAGTTGATTATAAGACGTAACAGCTTACAAACTAATTAAGAAAAGAAGACGGTGTTGTCTGGGACGGACCCACTTTGGAGTCACGCCTCATTTTGGATCACAAAGTGTAATGTTTTTTTAACAGTGACATTTTCATACTTGCAATCTCTGATAATATTTACGTGTTATTTGATAGAATTGTTAACCAATATCCAAATTTCAAAAGTTTACCCTATAAACATACACGCCAATCTTCATTTTTTACAAACTCAAACACTAAACACAGTTCATTTTAGGAAGTATCAGAAGAGTACTGAGTTGTTGATCAGGAAGTTGCTGTGTCAGAGAAATTGCTCAGGATTTCAAGAGGGATTTGAGGTTTCAAAGTAGTGCTGTTGCGGCTTTGCAGGAGGCGAGTGAGGCGTATTTGGTTGGGTTGTTTGAGGATCTAATTTGTGTGCCATTCATGCCAAGAGAGTTACGATTATGCCCAAAGATATGCAACTTGCTAGGAGGATTAGAGGTGAAAGGGCTTAATGTCCTCACATTTATAGGATAGTTAGTTATGTAATGGGTTTTTGGTATTATGTTTAAATGTGATGCAGCTGTTTTAACTGCTCAAGAAAATGTTACTCTATTTGTTTCATAAAGTTTTAGATGAATATAAGTTTAATGGTAGATAATAAGTAAGCAAAGAATAGAAAAATTAAAAATGAACGATATTCGACAACTAGAAAATACTCTGTAAGAAACATAACGATATTCGACAACTTATATATATTCTATAACAATTCAACGTGTTATCTATATTAAACTCAAACTCAATAAGTGGCAAAATTATTAAAACGTGAATCGGGTTCCAACTCAAATTCCAATCAGTTGGGTCAGTATGTCGATGGTGACCCATTGCTGAAGCCAACTCTAGACCAATAACAGACACGTCAGGAATTAATAATTTTTAACATATGAAGAAAATATCTCTCAAGTTGATGATGAAGGAGAAAAACACACCTGCAAATCCTGTGCCCAATCCTCTGCCATCCAACGCCGGTGTAAACTCCTCTGATCCAGGTACTCTACTTTATAATAATCAAAATCCTATGATATCAGCTTGGTGTTTATGCTATTAAATTATAGGTATATGCTCAAACATTAAGTATTTCTACATTGCTATTTTATTTTGTGAGTTCACTGTCGGCGTTACACATTTAGTAACTCTGAAATTATTCTTGCTGTCAAATTACAAGGGCATGATATAGTTTCACCTTTCATGAGGGTGGTTCATATAGGCAGAGATATGTAAGGTAAAAGGAAGAGCGTGTTTTCTGAATCCTTTGGTAATATATAGTGATGAGCAAAAATATTTCTTGGATTTTCAAGTATCTGTATATCTGCATTTTAGCATTCTGTGTAAATATCAAGGCCGATTAATGTTATGCTATCTGCGTTTTAGCATTCTGTGTAAATATCAAGGCCGATTAATGTTTTAGCATTCAAGGAAAATATGGACTTGCATGATCTCATCTCCAGCCTCAGAGTTGAATTCCAAATACTTAATGCTTCACAAGATTACCTTGAGATTCTAGGTGCATAGTAGGGGCACAACAACCGAAAGAGAACCCTAAGGTCAATATGCTGATTTGCATAGCTACAGGTGTAGAGTGAATCTGACATGAGGTAGGCTATATATCTTGATCAAATCAGTACTCTTGCAAATGTAGTCATCATCGATCATCTATTAACATCTCTAAGGTTAATCATTAGTGTTAAGTATAGTCGGAAGTTAAGTCCAGTGAAGAATGAAAGTTTCCAACTTCATGTAGGTGATACCAAGGTTTCCAAGAAAAGAAATTATATGGTACATGCGGGATCTGGAGCCAATGGCTCAGCATCAGACAAAGTTCCTGGACAAGTTTCTGCAGCTAGGTCATTGGAAATTCTTGAAAAGATGCTCAAGCAACATACAGATGCTCTAAAGATTTTCAAGGAAGAAGAAATTGTTGGAATATATGGATATATATTAATATGTAAATGTCTAGTATCGAACCTGAGACCTCGGGATTGCACACTTTACAAACAAGAATAATGAATAATAAATATATATATGTTAAACGTATCGTATATATATATATTTATAAACACTTAATGGACTAAATGGTCGTTAGTTATTAACCGTATGGACTAACTATCGTTAAATACGAAAGATATGGACTAGAGTGTAACTTGGGAGTCAAGAAGGATCTAGAACCCCTATGGGGTGTCCTAGGCCGGTCAATCATGGGGGGGAAGCCCAACCCATGCCTTGCTTGATCACCAAGAAATCACCTAGTATATATACAAGGCCAAGGGTTAGACTTTCACATCTTTTGTGCACACACTCTAACCCTAAAATTCTTGTTTTCTTTCTTCTTGTGGCCGATCGGTTCTCCCCTCCCCTTAGGGTTCTTGGATCGATTTTCCATAAGCAAAAACATTAGTGTTTTGTTTACTTGCAACAAACCTTTATTCGTTGGTAGTTTGTGTGTACAAGAACGAGGTAATTACTTACTTTAGTAATTATCAAGGGATCGATTAACAAAACGGTAAGGGGTTAATCATTGACCCATATAAACCCTAATTAGGGTTCTTCATATTGTTAAAGACAATTGCTTTTGATTCTTGTTCGGGCTAGAATCACCACGGTACGTTCCTATTTAATTTATGTTAATCTCTTATGTGTTATAGATATTCCTACGCTTCCGCAAATGTGTTTACCTATTTATGATTGTCATGATTCTCATATTCTAACAGTGGTATCACGAGCTTGCTATAACATGTAATTGATTACATAAAACACATAAAAAATGAATTTTGATTGTTTTAGATACATGTTTTGGATCTAGGGTTTTGTTTTTTTACCCTAACCCTAATTTAGGGGGGGTCGATTTATTCCATGAACCCTAATTAGGGTTTGTGGTTTTATTAATTAATTGGATTAGAAACCCTAGGTTGCCTACATGTTTATGTGTTATTTGGGCGTATCCTTGACCTAATTGGTAATTGTTATGCTTTGATCCGTGATGAAACATGCATGTTAGTCATGGGTTATTAATTGTTTATTAATTGTTAAGCTTTTCACATGTTTAGATAGATCTTATATTGGGGAAGACCCCATAATCATTAAAATCAATTATGTGCTATGTGGTATGTGATTAGCTTTGGCCTACGCAATTGACTTGTCAATGTATGTGGCTCACTTCCATTAAGAGGTGAAGGCCCTAGTTAATTATATGCATATAAATACCTAGAATTGATTTTGTTAGGATCTTTTCTAAAAGGATTGCATGTGGCTAATTGTTTCACCTTTATAATTGTTATGTTATTAGTTGTTTTATTTGTCTTTATTACTTGTTTTATTGTTTGATTGTTGGACATGATTGTAAGCAATAAAAGGGTAATTTTTCCATAAAGAAAATAATACGGACTAATAATGGTGAAACCCTAATGTGATAAAGTAAGAATCTTGCAAGGTCTTATTGCCAATCGTGGTCCGATTCGCACGGTAATCAGCTCCCAGGCGAGACTAGCAAAATTCAAACTTTATTACTATTTTGAGATTGAATCCATAAACTTTTGCTTGATTGATGTTTTATACAAGTATGCTTTTAAAATTAAGTCTTTTAAGATGATATTCATAACCGTGATTTGAAGGCTTAGAAAAGAGCCTTAGAGTCTGCCTTGGTTATCACAATCTTGAATATGTCTTAAACGAATTACTTTTAAAATCATGATTGTAGAAAGTCATCTTAGGGTTTTGGCATAAACCTCAAGTAAAACTTTGTGTATTAATTTCACGAATTGGATATAAAAAGTTTTTTTGAAAACTTATGTTATAAAGATGAGTGCATGCATCTTTATACATGTTTTGATTTTCACATCAAAAATTTATACCCTAAAAATTTAAGTTACATGCCATCTAACTATAAGAAACACTTGAAGTTTTTATTTAGTAAACGTGAGACGCAGGCTAAAATTTTAATGACAAGGTAAATTTCCGAGTGTGCGTGAGACCACACATGGAGAATTTGCAGTTTCTAAGTTAGACAACTTAATTAAGTTGATGCGTGAGACCTAGAGCTTAAGGCATGAGATGGGATGAAACATGCTTACATGACAAATTGATGAATCAATTTGATGTAAATCCCATAATGATCTAGGAATTGGAAAAGTGTTTGCCAATTATTGTTCGACAGATTACCATCTTTTATACTTCCACCACTAGCAGATCAACTGATGTGGTGGAATCTATGTAAAGTTGGATCCTAGATTTTCAAGAAAATATGTTGGTTATATGAATATATCCTTGGGTATTATATTTTCTTGGAAATATAAATTATCGAAAATACTAAAATTGAATTTTGTAAATTCTTTAAATGTATTAATGCAACTCAAAACCGTAAACGTAAGTTATTCTTTTAATTGATCTACACCCGTTAGGGTTTTTTGGTTAGAGTCAATTTTACTAAAAGAATAAATCTAGTCTTCTTTCCATTAGGAGAAGTGTGAGACTAAAATCCTATTTCTTTTCATGAATGAGAAAGGTATAATAGGATGATTAGAATTGTCTAAATTCTAAATACATAACTCATAGCAAACTTTAATAGTAAGAGTATATGCACCTTATGAGTTATTAAATTAGAAGCTAGACTGATTACTGCATAATGGTAAAAGACGAATTAGATTATTTTATCTAGTTGTTTTGATTTGACCATTTACAGATACTACATACAATTGTTGGAATGGTAAATCTATAAAGGAAGAAATTGCATGCCCAGCTTTTTCAAGTTAATAATTTGGAATGTGATGAATCACATTTATGTAGTAGATTACATCCTTTTATAACCTATATAATTGTTTGAATGGGTTTTCTTAAAAGATGTAGGAAAGTAAATAGTACACTATTTCTTTCACTAATTAATGAAACATTTACAATGTTGTCAAATTTAGTGGGAGTATTGTGTTCTTATGAATGAATAAGGGACTATTATTATGTTCTCTAATTCAGTGGGAGTTACAAGACTTATTGTCTTGATTGTAACTTAGATTATCTTTTGAATATCTCAAGGTAATTACTTTCCAAATATAGACACTAATATTTTCAAGGATAGTCATGTATGTTTCCTTGATTGATTGAGTAAACTCTATATCTACTATGTTATGACACAAATCATATTGTTCATATTAACAAACGCGTGCGTGTTGTTTATGTGGTACATGGTGTTGTACCATGCACAAGTGGGAGAAATCTTCATTATGTGCAAAATACAACACATAAGAATATGATTTAAAGGATTCTCTTAACTGCAAGTAAGAGATTATAATTCTAATTAGATTAATACATCTAATCTTAGAAACACTTGTTGAAATTTAGTAAACGTGAGACGCAGGCTAAATATTAACAACAAGGTGAATTTCCATGTATGCGTGAGACCAACATGGATAATTTATAGTTTCTAAATTAGACATCTATTAGAACAATTGTGTCAAATAATAATACTACTTCAGCTTTAATATTTATGTATTAATGGAATGACATAAATGCATGAAGTAATATAATACTACTTCAATAATTATGTATTCTTAGAATGACATAAATAAATAAAGTAGTGTGTTAACTTGAAAATATTATTGAAACCAAATGATGGTGTTCATGATTACTTTAATTATACATGTTTATACTTTATTGTATATTTATAAACATAAAGTTTTCTAAGTATTACAAGACTTATAATTAAGTAAGACGTTAGCTTGTTATGGTCTTTTAATTAAGACATATACAAGAAGTCATTGAGTTAATCAATGATTAATAACGTATAGTGAGATTATAACAAGTTTATGTTTTTATAAGACATAAACATGAAGTGACTTGGTCAAAAGTACTTGTGTTATAAAGCATGCAATTGATTTGGAAATACTATTATACCATTAAGTTGACTTAGTTGGTAAATAAGTATGCCAACAGGAATATGGTTATCTTATATATATTGTTAGATCTTCTTACAATATTAATTCTAATTGAAGTACCACATATGGATAGTATGTTCAGTTAGGGAATCAAACTCTTGTTAGATTGTTTGATTGAAGATAACTATGATTTCTTTTCTTCCAAAAGTTATCAAGTTTAGAAATTGAGTATGGATTGAATATATTCAATTAGACTCCTAAGAAGATTGATAAGACGTTATTGAATTATGAAATGTGATGAATCACATTAAGTCTTAAAATTGAAGTTCTGAATTTGTTAAGTTACTTATATGAAGGTTATTAACAAAGAACTATCAATATGTATTTGTAATATCCTAAAAGAGAACGCTGGATTGTTGCTCTAATTGCTAAGTAGTTATAGATAGTCTCTATATTGCTAAAGGCAAGTGGGAGAATTTTATCTTGAAAAGATAGAATTACAAGATACATCATCTTCTAAAACCACACTAGTTAAAATCATGATGAGGCTTAACATGTAAATGATAAATCTCAAGATGATGGAATTCTCATTCATAGATCCACTTGGATATCTCAGATATTTAATTAATATGCTGACGATTATATGATGTAGTATTACCAAAATAATGAATTGGGTAAATTACTCATAATATGAATGTTATAGATGCTGTTCATAAAGATATTCAAATTTAAAATTTGGTTTATCTTAATTCTTAATGGTTAGAGAATGGAGATGAGTTTATTCAAAGATTATGTAACCCTAGTGGTTTAAATCTTTGTGTAAAAATCATATGGACAAAGTTGTACACATATCTTAATGCATGTCTTATTACAAGATTATTAATTATACTTAAGCAATTAACTATGATTGAATACTCTTTTCTAAGCACATTAAAGATACAAAGATGCTTAATTGTCATATTTATATGAATATGAAATTTGACAATGAATATCAAAACTCTTTCTTGAATAATTACTTGAGCGAGGACGATAAGTAATCAAAAAAGGTTTATGAATTCAAGAAAATCTTTGGAAGTGTACAAAGTGCAATAATCCATGAATGGATAAATGCATGCATCTAGGAGATTATTCTTATGATAAATTATTAAATCTATGTTTAGGTTTATGATTAAAATAAGGTAATTTCTAAGTATTCCTGAAAGCTAGTGGGAGTATTATGTTTGATTTACTAAATCATATATGTTGTATAACATATAAAAGTAACATTCCATATAAGTAAAAGGTTAGACTTAATTTGGAATGAAACGTTACTTGAAAGATTTAGGAAATATAACATACAACCTTGGAACAAAAGTTTATTATTAAATAAACATGTGCGGTAAATAAATTCTAATAGAACATAATATATCATTTAGAAAATGGATATATATTATGAAAAGATAGAACATGAATATAAATCTAAGTTTGACTGAAGGATTTTCATGTGCATTATATTATTGTTGTATCATGCTTAAGTGCTTAATGATTTGACAATATTTGATATCCAATTAAAAGTTAGTATATAACTTGTGTAATAGATATTCTAATGGAAAATGTTTTAAATTAGAATAATGATCCTCAAAATGGAATAGCTCCTAAACATTACACAATGGATATTAAGTTTACGGAAATTTTAAGAGCATATTGTGTTTAATATACAATGATGTTGGTTTAATTGAGATGACACTCAATAACTAGTCATGGAAGGATTTCATCCTTATGAATAGCCATGAGAACTAGTTGTGCTTAACTAAGAGCATAGTTGCATTAAACATTAAAGCAATTAGAATACTTTAAACTTTAAAAGGTTTGAAAGTTTGATTGTCATAAGTTGGTGATTGAGGATATCACACCATTTATAAAAAATTATGTGGCTATATCAAGATAGTTGGATATACACATACAAGAATTTTAATTATTGAATTCTTGAAAGAAGTATTCTCAAAATTCGGATAGATCAAAGTTAGTTGAAATAATGCCTTGTCAACAAGAATGATTGTCATTGCTTGAGGCATAATTGTCTTCAAGTTATTACTTGAGACAAGATTCATTAACTAGAATTATCATGCATTGATCTATTTAGTGTTTGGATAAAGGACATTAAGCAATTATTATTTATAATGAATTAAAATACTTAGTATGTTTGTTTTCATTAATAATAAATTGTGTCCTATATTTGCATGTTTAAATCCGTGAATAACTTATGTTGTTCTAAATTGTCCATTGTCGATTAATGATATGGGAATATCATTAAACTAAGACAAATCTGAGTATTGGTTAAGAATATACTTGAAAGTATATTGATGCGTTGACATACCAATTTCACATGATATTCGATGAATTGAATATTGGACTTATCCCAACAATATGATTTAATATTTAATGTGAGAATCATATTTAAAGTTATCCTCAGACTTGAGATACCAGATAAGTGTCATGGATGTAGTGCATTTTTGTGAAGCAATCTACCGCTCACCGTAACAGGGAGTCATAAGGGTTGTTTTCAGAAGTGTTGCAAAGTTCATGGGTTATTCTTGTAGTCAAGAGAGAATTTGTTCCTTCTGATTTGTTCAGAAGTTTAATACTGCTGGGCCCCTCGTAGGGTTGACAAAATGTTTGCGTGGCCACGCCCAAAGTCTATCTGGAATACGTTCAGATGTTTTGGTAATTTTGTTCAATTATAAAGAGACGAGAAACATAAATTTAATAAAGAACCCCACATCTTTATTAATGTAGTATTAGAAACAAAAGGATAATTATAATGATGAATCATTAAAGGTTTTTTTTCAGAAAACCTAGCTCGGATTGAACTAGGGGCATTGGAGTGTTGCAAGACGCTAACCAATGTCATTTTACTATTAATAGATATCCAAGTGGGAGCTGTTGGAATATATGGATATATATTAATATGTAAATGTCTAGTATCGAACCCGAGACCTCGGGATTGCACACTTTACAAACAAGAATAATGAATAATAAATATATATATGTTAAACGTATCGTATATATATATATATATATATATATATATATATATATATATATATATATATATATATATATATATATATATATTTATAAACACTTAATGGACTAAATGGTCGTTAGTTATTAACCGTATGGACTAACTATCGTTAAATACGAAAGATATGGACTAGAGTGTAACTTGGGAGTCAAGAAGGATCTAGAACCCCTATGGGGTGTCCTAGGCCGGTCGATCATGGGGGGGAAGCCCAACCCATGCCTTGCTTGATCACCAAGAAATCACCTAGTATATATACAAGGCCAAGGGTTAGACTTTCACATCTTTTGTGCACACACTCTAACCCTAAAATTCTTGTTTTCTTTCTTCTTGTGGCCGATCGGTTCTCCCCTCCCCTTAGGGTTCTTGGATCGATTTTCCATAAGCAAAAACATTAGTGTTTTGTTTACTTGCAACAAACCTTTATTCGTTGGTAGTTTGTGTGTACAAGAACGAGGTAATTACTTACTTTAGTAATTATCAAGGGATCGATTAACAAAACGGTAAGGGGTTAATCATTGATCCATATAAACCCTAATTAGGGTTCTTCATATTGTTAAAGACAATTGCTTTTGATTCTTGTTCGGGCTAGAATCACCACGGTACGTTCCTATTTAATTTATGTTAATCTCTTATGTGTTATAGATGGTCCTACGCTTCCGCAAATGTGTTTACCTATTTATGATTGTCATGATTCTCATATTCTAACAGAAATGAAGTTTGAGGTCAGCTGCAAACAACTCACTGAGATCATCTCCAACCTAGAATCCAAAAACTCCATTACTTGTGGATCCTTTACATAGGGTCTGAGAGTTCAGAGTTTAACACTAATTGCTAAACATTGTTTTGAAAGTTTGTTTAAAAGCCAACTTGCAGCCTCTCTTTGGCTTATGTACCTCTGAGGCTTCATCAATAATGATCTAGTTTATCTTATATTTGCTTATGCTTTGGTTATAGCTTCTTTAATCTTTGGCATGAAAATATTCACGACATTTTAGTGAAGTTTTTATTGATCAGCCCTAAGAGCCTCAGCTGTCAAAAGAATCTGAAGAGAATTCACTCAAATAATTGTCAATTTACAGTTCACACTAGTGTTATCATAAGAAGAACCCCTTGCATAAGGGTTTTTTTTTTTTTTTTTTTTTTTTTTTTTTTTTTTTTTTTTTTTTTGAACGGCCTTGCATAAGTAACAAGACAGAAAAATCGAATTCATTCAAATGATTGTCATTTTACAGTTGACCCCGATGGGCTGTCCTATTACACAAAACTAACTTATAGACGAAACGTATTGTGGATTTGCCATCAACATAATTTGCTAACAGGTTCACCATTTGGTTTCCATACAGTGACCACCCCTGCTGCATCACCAGTGAAGAATAGTCCCTCAGGACCAACTTGGATTGCTTGAATGTCCTGTCTTGAAAATATTCTACCCCTTTCAACAAACCTATCGAGAAAGACAAAAACGATGTCAGTACTGAGTATTCAAGCACCTTATAAGTTAAGCCAGAGGGATATACACAAAGACTTACGAGGGCAGATCATATATGTGAACACCACTGTCTTTGCATGAACATAGCAGCGTTGGCTTATTTTCTGCATCGTGCATCCCACAAAATGCAAGTACACCCTGCGGCAGTAAAGAAAAAACCAAATCACTAAATCATATGATTCTCTTAGAACCCACAGATTTTAGAAGAAAATACAGCATTAACGACTTACATTATCTACATTGTGTTTGTAAACTTTCTCAATGTTGCCATTTTCGGATGCACCCCAAACTTTGATGGTTTTGTCCAGCGAACCAGAAAACAAATATTGATCCCAACATATGACTGCTGTCACATCACCCGTATGTCCATTTAATACATGCTTACACTCTTGCGAATCAAGACTCCATACCTAGTATACAATTGTACCACATACGAACAATTGTGTACTAGGCAGGGACGGAACCAGGGGGTGTCCCGGGACACCCATGAATTTTTGTCTCGTAGTGTTAATTTTGTTATAAAACCTCTATTTTTTTATAAATGCACCCGGTCCCAAAAAGTTATGCATGTAGTCTTGTTTGATTTCTCATAAATGCACCCGGTGACTTTGTCTTCCGGTTCCGTCCCTTACTACTAGGTATGGAATGGTCAGAAGAACCGGAAAAGAGTGTTCTAGCTCCTACAACGAGCGAAAGCACAGACCCTGTGTGGCCTTTCAAAAATGTTGGTTCTTAACAGAAACTGGTTTCGGATGCAGATTTCCATGACAAAATAGTCATGTCCTGCATCAATATATAATGTTTAGACACAACTTCACATAATATGTTTAGATATCACACAAACTGGATGTTATATTTACCTCCATCCAGGCAAAAAGAGTGTCTTCAGACATAGTAAATCGCATTAACTTGTCCACCATTTTTGCAAAGTCCTCATGTTTATAGAAAGCCCATTATTCAATGGCCCAAACCATGGACAAGCCGAAAAGCCCCCATCTCATCATCCATTGCCTCTAGTTCCACCCTATATATACATGATGCGTGTGCGTTTGAGCAAGACTCGGTCACCCCGAGCATGGATTAGCATTAAGTAGCTCGTATATTTAATCTTATTAGTTTAGATAGTGTTTCACCATGGAATCGGGTCGGGTCTTTATCCGCTGTCAGCCCGGTCCTGATACGACCCGTTAGGGGTTGTATCGGGATAGGCACCACTTTTAGCGTGTGCGAGCTCCTTAAGAAATAGAGATAAGAAGACTAGAGAATTACTTGACAAACTTGATTGATTCATTCATAATAATGATTCAGTATATATAACCGAATAACCAAGCTTGTAAAACAAGCCAAACATAAAGACATATCTAAACAATAACACTTTCCTAATACGACACAAAGACATATCCTAAATAAATATAATATATTAATATGACATAAATCCCGGGACGTATCATTCCCCACTCCTATGAAATCAACTTGTCTTCAAGGTGTGGTCTTGAGAAATTTCTCTTGATTCCGGGATCCCATATCCTAATCCTAATCCTAGTCCTATCTTCCACTCTCGTAGTTCTCCTGCCTTCCGTTACCGCAACCAACACCTTTTTCCTCTTCCGCCTTCCACTACCTTGGACATAACACAACACCATTCTTCCGTCTTCCGCTACCCATGTCATAACAGGTCCATAGCCTACTAGAAGCGTTTTTATGGTTTGTATAAATAGCCCTTCCCACCCATGGGAAGGATTGGAGCTTCTTTCAATCTAATATATAATACTTCACTTTCTCTCACTAGAACTCCCATTTCACTTTCTCTCTCTAAACTCTCTCTTTAATTTGGCCAAGCATCAAAGATTAGTGTGTGTTATGATTTGATATATATTACAATTGGTATCAAGAGTCATGGTTTGATTAGCTTGATTGTGTGTACAAATTCGTGGCTTGGTTTTTCATGTTTTTCTGGTTCGAATATAAGTTCAAGAAAGCTCACGAATTGTGATTTCTTTGTGGTTTGATTTGATAAAGGGTTGTACTTTCATGTTAAGAAAGGTCCTTACAACTTATTTTGGTGATTAGAGTGCTTATTTCATAAGCCTAGGGCTAATTTAGGGCTTATTCGTGAGTTTTTGAGGTTTGTTCTTGGTTGCGATTTGCCTACTTGTGGCAGATTCTTGGTTGCGATTTGGTGCTCACTTGTTACGATTTGTGTTTAAAAAGGGAAAAGATTTGTTGCGATTTGACAAGAATCCTTTCTGCGTTTTGGCTAGTAGTTGAAAAGGGAAAAAAAGACAAATCTGGTGAAAGTGACACTTCGAAAGTGACTTGCAATTTGGTGATTGCGATTTGGTGATTGCGATTTGCCTTCTGCGATTTGGTTCTACGATTTGTCAAAGTTCCGATTTGCCAAAATTGCGATTTGCCAAAGTTGCGATTTGCCAAAGTTGCGATTTGACAAAGTTGCGATTTGCCAAAGCTGCGATTTGGTGTTGAGATTTGGTGTCTGCGATTTGAGGTTGCGATTTGCCTTCTGAAGTCCAATTATCAAATCAAACTAAATGTCATGATGCCCTCAACATTGTGGTTTGTCTCTTGCAGGTTGACTAAAGTTGACTTTTTACGTCAAAACTTCAAACGGCCATAACTTTTGAACCGTAACTCTGTTTTCGGAGAAATACCTGTCAAAATGACCTGAATATTGTGAGGTTTCACGACAATGAATTTTCGAGGCCCAAATCCCCTCCGGAATGAAGTTATTGAGGTTTTAAGTTTTCAGACCAAAATTTCACCATAACAACTTGCATCAACCAAACCAAATCACAACTAAACAACATATCACCTACTCTATCAAACGATCATCACTTTTAATGCACAATCACTAATCATTGTATCGATCCAACAGTTATCATAACACATATCAATAATCATCTCACGGTTTCTTCTTGATTTTGTAAAATCCCACGAAAGATTCTATTTCTCGGTTTAAATCATAGATTTGTAAAATCCCATGCTTATTAATATCATGACAAAAACTTCAGATTCAGTCATAGCTGAGGTACTCAAATTGTACGACATGATCAATGAACATAAGATTCCCAACAAAGTACAACTGACAAACATTTTTGAACAGACAAACGTTTTTGAGTCAGATATTGCTAATATGGAATCTTTGTGCTCGAATTCGCAAGAGAGAGAGTTTCAGCAGCTACAACAATTGCACGATAATGCAAAGGAAAGTTGCATAGAATGTTTTCGACTACTTCATTCACATCTCAAGGTTCTCTTTGAAAGACCTGGATACTTGGGAGGATACAAACGTGCATTCGCATCACTCTTTGGTCAAGATGTTCAGACTTTTATAGGCACAATGATTCTGAACCTAGAACAACTAGAACAGCAACTTGACCAAGGAGAATTTCCCGAAAGAGGATCCATGACTGCTTTTTGTGTGATCAACAAACAACTCCAAGTGTTCATCGATTCGAAATTCACTGGGGATTATGATTACGACAGTCTAATGACGGAAAAGTGTTTTGCTGATTATACTAGAATAAATGTTGACATGTTAAGAGATACTCTACTCCAACTCATGGGTGTAACAACCGTGGTTTTAGCAGGTTAGTTAGACTTATATACTTGAGTTATCTAACTTTGTTTGGTGTGATTTGGGTGGATATATGGGTATATGTGTGTTATTGTGTGATTAGTACTTGAGATTAGCACTAAATCCCTTTGTGTTCTGGTTGTCATTGTGATTTTTGGAAATGTTGGTTTTGGGAAAGTTCATTTTGATCGCCTTTGTGGTGTAGAAATGACTTATGTATATTTGGTGTTTTGTGGTTTTGCGTAACGAGTCTTCGTTCAAGTATTTGAGCGTTAGTAAGTTACGGGAAGGTTGTTTTCATGAGAAATGTTTATGGAGTGTGTGAAATTCTATTTTTGGAAACTTTATTTTGAAAATGGATATTTTTTGGTTTGTCGTAAAATTAAGGTTTATCGCGAAAGACATTAGGTTTTGATATGGGAATACATAAAATATGAAAAGTATGAGGTTTTGAGTGTAATAAATAAATTTAATAAAAAAAATAAAAAATATATATACATATAGGGGGTGGCCGAATATAGGGATAAGGGGGGAAAAGGAAACCAAATTTGATACCAAATACAACTCTAAGCCTTAAGGGTTATCCAAACTAATTATAAGTACAAAATTAAAAACTCTCTACCCCTTTTTCTTTGATGTACGGTCGACCAAGGAGGGGGAAACAAGAGAAAAATTTAGGGTTTTGTTTTTGAAGCTAAAACCAAGATCAAGGTATATTTTTAATACCAGTTTTCATGTAATTAATTAATTATTGTTATGATTCATGTAATATTGATTATGATGGAATCTAGGGTTTATATACTTTTGTAAATTAATGAAGTAAAACATGTTAGGATCATTAGTTAATGATAGTATGGTAATTGGTTAAGGGAATTGAGTGTAAAACACGTTAGATTATGTGTTAGGGATTGGGCAGAAAACTATAGCTGTAAATATGTGAGTGTAATTAACAGATGGTGAGGAGTTAGGTCACGAATTTTTGGTCTAAATTGAATTATAAAGAAAAATCTTTCCAAAAAGTCCAGCCACGATTGATTTCAAGGTCGGGAAGTTGGTCTTTTGATTTTTCTTTGTTAAGGTGTCAAAGCTGTTAAACCGGGACAGAATTTTGGTAAAAGATTGATAGTGAATTGTGGTTGTAAACGTGGTATTTAGACTAGCCCTTCTGTAATAGTTAAGTTTTAGGTTATCTTAGACTACCACGAAAAGGATTCGCGATAAAAAGTTGTAGAAGTATTTTATTCTAATTAAAACTTTTTGGTGTGCGTTCAGATCCGAATATGGATAGTTGACAAGTTTGATTTTCTTTTGAGTACTTGTGTGTGTTATTGGTCCATGGCCTTCTGGGATTAGCTTGTATGCTTATGAGAGACCATGGTAAATTTTTGGTGTGAGTTGTTGAGCTTTAATTGTCGTGATTTCATGTGGGCGAATGTACCCAAAAATTTTGCGTTTTCTGATTTTAAAAGTGCAAGGGATTTAGTGAGTGTTAGGTTATGGTAGTGGTTAGTATGGTGTCTAGGAGATCCATGGCGGGTCATATGAGTCTTAGACATCCATCATATGTGTATTACATGGGTTGTAGCTTTTAGCTTGACCATGTGTAATGTGGATTTATTTTTGTGTGTTATAGATTGTGATTTGTTTTGTGGAAGCTGCAAGGTTTGAGGTGAGTTCATAGTCCCATATTTTTACCTTGTTTTAAACTTGGGATGGGAATGATGCTTGTCTTAAATATTTAAGTTACTGTGATTATGTGTGTGTCAAAAGAGCTTGGACTTATAATGTTATCGTATGTATGTTATGTGTGATTATTTGCTTGTGTGGATATATATATGTGATTCGATTAGGAGGATGCTTATCATGTTGGTCGCGCATGCGACCTAATTGATGTTATCATTGTGGGGTCGGAGGACACGAGCCGTCCGGATGTTGTCATTGTTGGGTCGCAGGACACGAGCCGTCCTGATGTTGTCATTGTGGGGTCGGAGGACACGAGCCGTCCAGATGTTGCCTTTGTGTGTGATTATTGACTTGCAAATACATGTAGCTTATATGATAACCGTAATTTATTTGTCCAGCTATATTTTATGATCACAGTAAACTGGTTGCCTTGTGAGTGTAAGTGTGTCTAAACGTATGAATCTCACCAACATTATGTTAACATTTTAAGCATCATTTTCAGGTGAGCATTCTAAGGCCAAAGTTGAGGGCAACAATTAGGTGAGACTTAGTTGCATACGGAGACTTTATTTATGTTTGGGATGTGACTTTATTTGGATTTGATTTTGATACATTTATGTTTTTTCGTTTGGTACTTTCATATCTATTGAAGATACCTTTTGGATTATTGCTTTGGTTATTTGTTTTTCTTGAGGTATTGTTACAACACTGTGTGTTGGTACATTGCTTTATTTAGGTGCATGTAGTTGTTCTCTATGTAGACACCAGGTGTAGTGATGATATCCATGAAGTTACACCCGCGCGTTTCCGCCGTGGCGGGGTGTGACAATGGGTAATATTAAGTTATTCATTCACGAAAGAGAGCAACATCAACAATGCAGTGACACTAATTCTGTATATTACTCATGGCGTTGATACTGATCACAGACCTGAAACTAACCAAGTCCCATCTGCTGAGGTACATGTCACTGATCAACATAATGTGTTTTCTAATGAATGAAAGCATACTGATCAAATTAAGTCCACTTATGACACATATTTGTTGGAAAATACTGATAGTAATACCACTTCTAATTCAACAAACATGAGTCATAAGGGGGAGAAATTGATCAGAATGTTGAACATGATGATGCTTCAAGGTCTTTGCTTACGATTGAATCGTTCAAATCAAATGATATGGTTGAAAAATAAGTTTATAATGAACTTTCAAACAGATTTTTACAACTTGAAAAATATTGTATTTCACTTGAAATATCAATGCAACAAAAGGAAGAAAGTCTTCAAATTAACAAACCATGTAAAAATCCGGAATTTCCTGATTCCGTGAATTTTTTATGATAAAAGATTTGAAAGCTCAACTACAAGCAAAAACCTGTATGATCACCAACTTGAAAAACCAAATTACTGAGATGCATGATAAAAGAAATGAAGTAAGAGCTAAACATGACAATGATGCAACTGAAACAAGAAACATTAAATTGGAAATTAAAGTGGCTGAATTACTTAAGGAAAATAAGACTTTGAAAAAGCATTGCAAAAACCTGTGTGATTCAATCAAAGAAATGAGACCTAAGACTATAGAACAGACAACCTCTTTGAGACCTAAGACTACCATCCCGTTTCATTCTATGTTGGTTTTATGTTCTTGTTATTTTTGATTTATTTGCTTAAGTCGAGTCTAGTCTTGGCTTAGCAACGCCATATTGTATATGTAATTAACCAAGATGATTAACTCGCCACCAGTAAATATTGCCTTTATCCAACAAAACCGTGTTTTCCATATCCCTACACCTAACGCTATAACCCTTTAAAAGACCTCTTTGATAGTTTATCCTAGGTGCTTACGCCAAGTGGTGGAGGTTTGATCCATTCCCAAGCCTATGGTAATCTATTTGCTATGACAAGTAGTGAGAGATGTTTTTCATTTCCATATTGTGATATATACGTTATTACACCCGAGAGATGTGAGTATCTAAACACTATTTGTGAGGTGCTAGTGTATGACCTCCGTGCTTGTTTTTGGTTTTTAGTGGAACGATTATTTGTTGTAATTACTTTTATATTAGTGTTAAATGACCCCTAACTTGTATTTTGATTAGAATAAAAGTGCATTTGCTTGAGGACAAGCAAATCTCAAGTGTAAGGGTATTTGATGAGGCGAAAAGTGTACCGCTTTTAAGGGGTCATTTAAGCCTGAATTCGAGATTATTCGATCAATTATTGCCCTAAATCGTTCCTTTTGTCATTTTAGGTACTTTTGGAGAGAAATCTGGAAAAGGAAGCATTTTGGACGTTTTTGGAGCATAAAAGTGAAGAAAACGGCAAAGTCTCAAATTTCCTTGCTGGAACAGTACCTGACGACATCAAGAGTTTACTAGTGACGGCGTCAAGAGTGATAAAAGAGGTGGAAGTGGAAAATACACGTGACGATCCAGAATGTTTTTAGGCTTATTGGCCTGACGGCGTCACTAAGGCCGTCAGGGTCCAAATACACGTGATGGCCCAGAGCTCATTCCTACATGACGGCGTCAGAAGTGGATCTAAGCAATACAAATTTCATCATGGCGGCGAGTTGACGGCGTCAGAGGTTAATACATGATGCCGTCAGGATGCATTGTCTATATATATTTTCCAAGTTTTCATTGTAATATATGGAACTTTGTGTGGGATATTAGGGCATAAACTCTAGATGAATTTTACAGCTTTTTCAAGGGTTTCAACCCCTTGATTCTTCCATGTTCAATTGAAGATAAGTACTTATTCAAATCATTCAATATGTCTATGTGTTGTGTGATTATATCTTACGCTTGTCTTCTCTTTAACATGCTAGGCTAGATTTTTATTGTGTTTGCTTAGATGTAGTGAAACCTAGATGTTGATTATGGGTTGATTGTTTGTTTATAATTGTTACGGATGATTGTATTCGATGTTAGGCTTAAGAAAACTGGCAGACTTCCATTGGTAACTGTTGGAGTATGCTCGTGTCATAATAAATAATTATATGGCTAGACATATATGAGCCTATGGGGTCACACACATATACACTTAGGTACCACTTTATATGTCGTATTTATTGTATTTATGATATATAATTAACCTTACGTAACTAGGAAACTCTATCGGGCTTCTAATAATTAAGTAATGAACTTAGTTTATTGGACTTGGAAAACTTATGGGAGGCCCATAAGAGCCCATATGGAGGCCGGCCTTTGGGAGGGTTTCAAGGGGGATTGGTTTTGAAATTTGGTCAAGATATATGTGAGATATCTCCTCACAATTAACTAACCACTTACCAAAACTTTCTCCCCTCCTCTCTCCCTCTATCTCACGGCATAAACAAACTCCCTATCTAGGGTTTTGTTTTCTTCATCTTTTCCTTTGATACTTGTTTAATCAAAGGTCATTAGAAAGGTTACGGGGTTAAGGACTAGCATCAAAGTGGTAACCAAGGAGGTGTAGTGTGTTTCATTCATAGAGGAGATCAACTTTATTGATCTCTTGGGTTTCATATTCCATTCGTGGTGGTGGTGACATTGTTGGTGATTCCCGGTGCACGCTACAAAGTTATAAACATGTTGTGTTTATTTTTTGATTGATCATATTGGCTATAAGGATCCGTGTGGGTGATGTTGTTCCGCTGCGTTTATTTGATTCTTATATATTTTATACTAGCCTATAGACCAGTGATAAATCACGGGTAGCTAATAACAAGTTGCTCGTAAAAACATAAATTCAAACAAAAGAAATAAGTAAAAAGTAAATAAAAAGTAAATTCACAAGTAATTTCTGACATAGTATTTGTTGATATAAATAATGTTTGTGAATGTTATTAATATTTCTCAATAAACCTATGTTTTGATAATCACAAAACTTAAATCAAATTAAGTCAAGAATAAGACATAAACAAGTATTTGGTGACAAATATTTACCTCTACATCTTATATCACTCAAGGTATGCATAAACTTAGTAACTTATGCATTACATGATCAAAGGAAATTTTATATTAATACATAACATTATATAAAATGATTTTAACATTTTATATATATTTGTAAATCATTTTTGGTAAAGCTTTATTAAAGCACAAAAATATGATTTCAAATTTCCAACCAAAAAGGGCAAATTTTATCCAGAAAAACTTTTGGAACGTTCAGGAGGGCGGCCCCCTTAATTTTACTAGGCGGCCCCCTTAATCATTAAAGGGACCGGCACGCTCCCGAACAGTAAAATCTGGCCCTATAAATATTGGATCATCCCACATATTTTTCTCACCTTTTTGCACTATAAACTTTCTGATCCAATCTTCTTCTCTAGATCTAAAATCCTTTGATCATATATTTCATAAGTCTTTGTTTCCAAGTGATCCAAAGCTTCATCCATTCAAGTGCAAGAAGAAGAATACTTCTCTACATCCATCTTATTGTAGTGGTGTTGTGTATAGCTAGTTTCATATAGTACTAGTGATAGTTATTTGTTAAGGTGTTGTGTATATTTGTTGATTGTAGAATCTTGGTGTGTTGTAAACTAGTTTAGTAGTTGTTACTTAGTTGTGCATAGAAGAAGGTGTGAAGATTGATAAGGTGTGAAGACGGTGTGAAGTCTTGAAGAAGGTGTGAAGGTGTGATTAAGGTGTGAAGATCACGTGGTGTGATATTTGGTGTGAGATTGGTTCTAGCTACGATTAGAACTCGACATTTAGCTTAGTGTCGTTAACTTATGTAAGCCAAGGTGTGTAAGGTTTCTCCACCATAAGGAGTTTGTTGACATAGTGAAGAAAACTCTCGAGTGTGGTACTCGGGGAGTGGAGTAGGGCAAGGAAGGTGTCCTTGTAGCCGAGCCACTATAAATTCACGTGTTGTGGTTTGATCTTTCTAACTCTATCTTTTCTTCATTATATTTCAATACTTTCAATATTAGTTTAGACTTGCTTATATTGGTTGTTGCTTGAACTCACTTAAGATCGAATCGAAAGTTTTTATAACCTACAAAATATTTTGGAAATAAATTTAAAAAGGACATAAAACTATTCAACCCCCCCCCCTTCTAGTTTTCCACAATTGGTATCAGAGCCACGTCTAGCAAGATCTTTAAAATATATTGTATTTTAAAACTTGTAACGATCTATGGAATCTGAAAAATATTTAGAAGGGCAATCTATGCAAAGACCACCACTATTTGAAAGTGATAGATTTTTATATTGGAAAAATCGATTCGAAACTTATGTGAAGTCAAAAGATCTAGATCTTTGGCATGTTATTACAAATGGTGATTTTTTACCTATTTAAAATAACCCGGAAACTAAGAAAGATGAAATCGTACCTTTTGAAAAACAAAATGATGATTTAAAAAGAAAACTTGCTAAAAATAATGAAGCAAAAATGGTTATTTATAATGCGCTACCACGTAAAGAGTACGAAAGGATCTTTATGTGTGAAACCGCAAAAGAAATTTAGAACTTTTTACTAATAACTCACCAAGGTAATAGTCAAGTCAAAGATAATAAGATAGATCTACTTGTTCAACAATACGAGCAATTCACGATTCCGGAAGAGGAATCAATTGACAATGCTTTTGCTAGATTTAACACTATCATCACAAGTTTAAAAGCACTTGATGAGAATTTTTCTAGTAAGAATTTTGTTAGGAAGTTTCTTAGGGCTCTTCATCCAAAATGGCGAGCTAAAGTGACGGCTATTGAAGAATCGAAGAATTTGTCAACTTTGCAACTTGACGAATTAATTGGAAATCTAAAAGTCTACGAAGTCATCATTAAGAAGGACTCCGAAATGGTCAAGGAAAAACGAGAGCAAAGCAAGTCAATCGCCTTGAAAGCTAGAAAGGAATCTAGTATCGAAGATAGCTCATCTTCCGAAAGTGATGACGAAGAATACGCCATGGCCGTAAGAGATTTCAAGAAATTCTTCAAAAGGCGAGGAAGATTCGTAAGACAACCGTATGATAAAAAGAAAACATTTCAAAAGAGTAAAGATGACAAGAACAACAAGATTGAAAGAAAGTGTTTCAAGTGTGGAGATCCAAATCACCTTATTGGAAAATGTCCAATGATGACAAGAGATCAAAATCACAGAGCATTTGTTGGAGGTGCTTGGAGTGATAGTGATGATGATGAGAATGAAACGACAAAGGAAGAAAAATGTCTCATGGCGAATACACCAAATGAGGTACGTTCCGAAACCGAATATTTTAGTGATGAAAGTATATCATTAGATGAAAAAGATCTAGATAATGAATATATTAAACTATGCAAATTAGGACAACTAGTAATGGCCAAAAACAAATCACTAAAATACATTAACAATCAATTAGAAAGTGAAGTACTTGAACTAAAAATTAAAATACATCAACTAGAAAAAGGTAAAGAAATTTTTGAAGAATGTAAATCATGTCAAGAGCTTAAAGGTGAAAACGAAATACTTAGGGAAGAAATTCGCAAACTTGACAAATTTGAAAATAGTAGTCAATCACTTAGTAAAATAATAAGTATTCAAAGAACATCCGGAGACAAAACCGGCTTAGGATTTAATTCAAATGAGGCTTCAACAAACGAGATTAAAAATGTAAAATTTGAAAGTGAGCTCAACAAACAAAAACCTTTAAAATCTAATCCTAAGTATATACTTATTAATGATAAGAAAATACCTCTTGCCAACGATGAAGAAGTTAAAGATTTTTATAAACCGTCTTTAAAGACCGAAGTAGGATCTTCTAAACCCAAAATAAGATCTAAAACTCCACCACCTAGAAAACCAAATAATTCTCATCCTAGGTCTAAAACACCTCAACCAAGAAGAAATCAAAATAGACAAAACTATAATAACAATAGTAATCAAATGTGGAACTACCAACAAAGTTACAATCCTTGGGGCATTCTACCACCTTTCATGCACCCGAGTCAAATGTTAAACATGTTTGGACCAAACAACTTTGGACCAAAAGGACAATGGAGATCAAATGGCTAGAGTCTAGACGAACATTCCTTGAGGCAATCTTGGTTTTTCTCTCAACATAGACTTTTTCGAAGTCTATATTTCATCTTGATGATGTTGAAGATTTCTTTTGAAGACCACCGGGTACGCCATTCTTTCACAACTCATTGCCATGCTTAGATAAATATGCATTGTTTGATTTCGTCAATTATTTAGATATAATTTGTTATTGTCTTCTATTTGTTAGAATCACATATATACTTATATATACATATATATACTATTATACGTAATATATTAAATATGTTTATACATATATATATATATATTATATATATATATATATATATATATATATATATATATATATATATATATATATATATATATATATATATTAACTTGTACATAACCTAGATACGTCATTTGTTGACTTTCTAGAACTCCAAGAAATCGTTCTTTATCGAACCCTTTCTTTCCCCCCCCCCCCCCCCCTCACGTTATTCTAGTAAGTCCTCTTTTAGGAGACTCATGATGATGAAGAGATATGAGTCAAGTGGACTTTTATAATGCAAGAACGCCTTCGCACGTGAACACTATGGATGAAACAAACTCCTCTCGCCAACTATATCCTATCTCCGCTACTATCCTTCAAATCCCACTCATCAACCCATCTTTCAATCACATTTATACTTATATATAAACAATATATATATATATATATATATATATATATATATATATATATATATATATATATATACTTATTCACATATTCCCGAACATGCCTCAAACCCTTCATCAACTTAACACTTTAATCATTTTATCCAAAAATTGTCAAAGGTATATTTTAATTATCGAAACGGTAATTAAAAATTGTTAAGAATTTTATCATCGTGCCAATAGACGTTTACGTATTTTTGATATATTATAAATCTAATTATATACGTATAAATATTTTTGTTCCAGAAACGAATTCTGCGAAATTTGGAAAGTTTCAAAGGCGGCCCCCTTAATGATTAAGGGGACCGGCTTGTTATCGAGGGCGGTCCCCTTAATGTTTAAGGGGGCCGGCCATCTGACACTTCCAAAATCGTTTTCCTCCTTAATTCCATTTCCAAACACTCTATTTACTCACTCACCTCTTCCCCTATACTGCTGTGAACGAAACTAAACCTCCAAAACCACCAAAATCCTTCACCAAATCACCAATCCGGGGTTATTTCGCAAGGGGCAAACATCAACCAAACATATAACAACATCTTTTGTAAAAATGCCTAAGACCACGGTTGGTGATGTCTCCAAAACCAAACAATACATTCCAAATGTCTCTTCTACTCCCGGCATGTCTCCTTCAGTTGCATGTTTCTATCGTCCTATTGAAAATAGAAACATTCACGAAGGACGAATTGTCGATCCATCTTTCTATGAAAATGATCAAACCGAACGAATGTTCACCAATATTCGTTTTGAATGTCTTTTCCAAATCAACGAACCTATCATTCCTCGTTTTATCCTCGACTTCTATAGCCAAGTGACGGTGCAAACCGATCCCTATGGTCATCTCCTCATTTCCTTCATGATTCAAAATCAATTCATCACTCTTACTCTTGCCCAATTTGGGCAAATTCTTAGAATCCCATTCAACGGCCAAGCCGTTTTCTCAAATGAATGGGATCTTTCCACTCTTGACGTGTTGCTACTTGTTATTACTTGTTTCTTTTAGACATTTGTATGGTTTGCTATTTGTCCGATTTATTCGGAAATACTTGTGTTAATTTCTTATGTTATTCGGAATGATGTTTAGACTTTAATTATTATCATGCTTCTATATTAATGTTATGACATGCTTCTTTTCAATATGGATTATAATATATTTATTTGCATGCAAAATTTGATTATATACATATGTTTATATATCATCATTCCTAAAGTATGTACTCCTAATAGAGCTTGCTGGAAAAACACACTTGAAAAATCACCAAATTTTGCAAATTTTGGGTTTCTGGTCGTCTGGGAAAACACCAGATGGGCGGCCCACTTAATTCCCTAGGCGGTCCCCTTAATTATTAAGGGGGCCGGCATACAATTAAGGGGACCGGCCATCTGGAACTGGGTTTACTGTATTCTTTTGCATCTTGTGAATCCTTTCTCTAGTTTCAGCTGCCATTTCCCATTTTGACCCAACTGATTTTAGAATCTCTTTCAATCATTTCAAACATTTACCTAAATCACCCATTTCCATACTATAAATTCCCTCCATTATCACCATTCTTCATCTCATCATTCATCATATCATCATGACTCCTCCAAGCACCTCAAACTCCAAAACCTCCAAGAAACAAAAACTTGTGGTCATTCCTACAAAACAACTCTTCATTGACTTAACAAATGAAGACAACATAACCCCATCACCTCCACCAAAATGCTCCTCTCCAAGTGCATCTAATGCACCATCCAAAACACCTTCCACTCATGGAACTTCCTCATCTTCCTTACCCTCAACCTCATCAATCAATGACTACATCAATTCACACTTGTCACCACAAGTATCATCACCACTTCCCACACAAGAACCTATATCCACCCATCTTACAATCTCACTTTCACCAATAACACCACTTGATACTCAACTCTCATCTCCACAAATTACACCACCATACTTTGCCAATCCCGTACCTTGGAGGATGCTTGAATCACATGGTGATACTTGCCTTTGTTGTATCCACAACCGAACCATCATCTTTGGCCTTAAAGATGAAATTCAATATATGTTTTCATATATTGAACATTTGCTTACCAACCCACCACCACCTCCAACTCCACCATCCTCTCCTATAATTCCTCCACCACAATTCTCATCCACTCCTCCACCATCACCATCATGCTCTCCAAATTAAGCATTTGATATGCTTAATAAATAAAGTCTTTGCCACCCCCTTTTGCTTGCAAGCTCTATGAAGTCCATGTACTTTTGCATGATGATGTATCTTTCTTGATTAATTGGCTTATGTATTTGCTATTATGTTGTTAGCTTATGTACTCGTATTGTTGTGTCTTAACACAACTATTGCTCTAATATGAATGTTTCTTTCTTTTCTCATCACCCTATATTTGTGTACATGTATATACTTGTGCTTCTAATATTTTTTTTTTGCAAGCATTCCATAGCTCGTTCTCTTGGTGCCCCCAAACGAGGGGGAGTACACATCAAGGGGGAGTTTCTACCCGTCAAAATTTTCACGAATGAAAACTTGTCGGCATAACCTTTTTGATGTTACAAAAAGGGGGAGAAGTACATATAAACTCACTAAAATACTTATTTAAAAACTAATTTTTGAGTTAATGAGTTTAAGTTTTGTAATCATCAAAAAGGGGGAGATTGTTGATATAAATAATGTTTGTGAATGTTATTAATATTTCTCAATAAACCTATGTTTTGATAATCACAAAACTTAAATCAAATTAAGTCAAGAATAAGACATAAACAAGTATTTGGTGACAAATATTTACCTCTACATCTTATATCACTCAAGGTATGCATAAACTTAGCGCCAAATTTAAAATTTTTTACAACATTTAGGAGTGAAACTTTAGCCTTAACAAGCATCTCATGGATAGGAGTTGTATGAATAGCACAAAACCGTACCATTCAGAAAAGTTTTCCACCCAAATATGTGAGGTTCACCTTTAGATTGGATAGGAAAAGCATTCATTATCAGTGCTTATGAGTGTACCGGTAGCATTTAGATTCTAGAACTTGCGTTAGTGATGCATCCCGAGACCGCTAGTGAGACTACATTCGTGTAGTAGGATTTACAACATAATAAGAGGCATTAGGATCACCCTTGTGTTAAACCCGTATCATAATTACTTGACCATTTAAGTCATATTACTTGACTAGTAAAGTCAATTAATTTTTCTCACACCTTAGCGTTGTACTCATTTTCAGTACACGAAACCCCTAGTACACCCTCTTTTCGTTTCTAACTTTAAGCATTTTACTTAAAGGAAGAATTTGTTACAACCCACCCAAATGTGCAACCAAATCGCCTTAACCTTCTTTGTATGCACTCAACTACAAGCAAAAACTTGTATGATCACTAACTTGAAAAACCAAATTACTGAGATGCATGATAAAAGAAATGAAGTAAGAGCTAAACATGACAATGATGCAACTGAAACAAGAAACATTAAATTGGAAATTAAAGTGGCTGAATTACTTAAGGAAAATAAGACTTTGAAAAAGCATTGCAAAAACCTGTGTGATTCAATCAAAGAAATGAGACCTAAGACTATAGAACAGACAACCTCTTTGAGACCTAAGACTACCATCCCGTTTCATTCTATGTTGGTTTTATGTTTTTGTTATTTTTGATTTATTAGCTTAAGTCAAGTCTAGTCTTGGCTTAGCAACGCCATATTGTACATGTAATTAACCAAGATGATTAACTCGCCACCGGTAAATATTGCCTTTATCTAACAAAACCATGTTTTCCATATCCCTACACCTAATGTTATAACCCTTTAAAAGACCTCTTTGATAGTTTATCCTAGGTGTTTACGCCAAGTGGTAGAGGTTTGATCCTTTCCCAAGCATATGGTAATCTATTTGCTATGACAGGTAGTGAGAGATGTTTTCCATTTCCATATTGTGATATATACTTTATTACACCCGAGAGATGTGAGTATCTAAACACTATTTATGAGGTGCTAGTGTATGACCTCCGTGCTTGTTTTTGGTTTTTAGTGGAATGATTATTAGTTGTAATTACTTTTATATTAGTGTTAAATGACCCCTAACTTGTATTTTGATTAGAATAAAAGCTCATTTGCTTGAGGATAAGCAAATCTCAAGTGTAAGGGTATTTGATGAGGCGAAAAGTGTACCGCTTTTAAGGGGTCATTTAAGCCCGAATTCGAGATTATTTGATCAATTATTGCCCTAAATCGTTCCTTTTGTCATTTTAGGTACTTTTGGAGAGAAATCTAGAAAAGGAATCAATTTGGACGTTTTTGGAGGATAAAAGTGAAGAAAACGGCAAAGTCCCAAATTTCCTTACTGGAACAGTACCTAACGACGTCAAGAGTTTACTAATGACGGCGTCAAGAGTGACAAAAGAGGTGGAAGTGGAAAATACACGTGACGATCCAGAATATTTTTAGGCTTATTGGCCTGACGGCGTCACCAAGGCCGTCAGGGTCCAAATACACGTGACGGCCCATAGCTCATTCCTACATGACGGCGTCAGAAGTGGATCTAGGCAATACGAATTTCATCATGGCGGCGAGTTGACGGCGTCAGAGGTTAATACATGACACCGTCAGGAAGCATAGTCTATATATATTTTTCCAATTTTTCATTGTAATATGTGGAACTTTGTGTGGGATATTAGGGCATAAACCCTAGACGAATTTTACAGCTTTTTTAAGGGTTTCAACCCCTTGATTCTTCCATCTTCAATTGAAGATAAGTACTTATTCAAATCATTAAATATATCTATGTGTTGTGTTATTATATCTTACGCTTATCTTCTCTTTAACATCCTAGGCTAGATTTTTATTGTGTTTGCTTAGATGTAGTGAAACCTAGATGTTGATTATGGGTTGATTGTTTGTTTATAATTGTTACGGATGATTGTATTCGATGTTAGGCTTAAGAAAACTGGCAGAATTCCATTGGTAACTTGCTTGAACGTCTTAAGAAACATGATCGGAGGTGTACTACGATTTTTGGTTGTATTTAATGCGTAAGAGAATTCTAATGATCCCATGTTAGGAGCTTCTAACAGCTCGACATAGGAGTGAAGTAGGATTTTATAGAGTTAGGGAATATTGTACACGGCCCTATGACTAGTATTAAGGAATATAACCCGTCATCCATGCAATTGTAACAAGCTAATCAACCTGTAAAAGATATCTAGGGAGTAATGAAATCTAAGTAAACACAACTTTTCTCATTATTGTTTCCACCACATTAGTAAATTAGTTTAATTTTCATTTCTTTTATTTTATTTTGATTGCATCTTAGTTAATTGGGTTAGTTGGCTAGCAACTAATTCCGCCCACTCCTTCAAAACCCGAGATTTTACTTGCTTTCCACAAAATATAAAAATACAAAAAGAATCACCCCTCACCTCTAGACCTAGTTTAGTAGCTTTCTAATCCTAGCGACACTATTCCTGAGTTGAACGATCAATCCCCCGGTACTTGTCACTATACTATACTACAACGATCAGGTACACTGCCTGGTGGGGGTTGTAAGCTTCTCAAGATCCCTTGAGAGGTAAAACCTATTGCGAGGGCGCGATTCCCACGTATCAAAAACCAAGGTTGACTGTGGAACCCTAAATGGTTTAGATGTTGATATCACTAACCCATATAAATGAAAACAAACTCTCAATGTTAGTGCATGTAGTCTTTACTTAAGTTCAGGTACATCGTTCAATCCTATTAAGGAAAGACTCAGAGTTTGGCTGCCGAAAAGACTGATATCTCATCAATCAAGGGTTAAAGAAACTCAACTTTGATGCACATGATAGATGACGTTTGAACACCGCAATTCGAGCCTTGGTCCTTAATTTCAATAAAATGGCGTTTGTAGTTTTTGATGGAAAAAGTACATATGAGGTTGATCCACTAGAAAGTTTTTTTTTTTTTTTTTGACCAAAGAAAAGAAACTACATGTTGATTGATGTTTGAAATATGGTCATATGACTCTCCTCCAACACCTAATGTTCCACTTACTAAGGATGATTGGGATTTATGTTTGATGAATACTTCCAACTTCCAACAAATGTTGATCATCTAGTTCCTGAAGCTCCTGCTCCAATTCCTGTTGACTCAACTGGTTCACCTTCTATAATTTCCATTGATCAAGATGCAACATCTAGAAGTACAACTCAGACTACTTAAGAAACCCAATCTCCAGTTATTCCTCAAGGTGTTGATAATGACTCTCAAGATATTGAAGTTGCACACATGAATGATGATCCGTTCTTTAGCATTCCTTTCCTAGAACCAGGTTCTGAAGAATCTATTTCATCACGGATTGTTGTTCCTCCCAATGTGCACTCCGTAAATCAACCACAAGAACGTAAAGGAAAAGTTGGCTAAAATGCCAAAACGGCTAAGAATTTGGATATGGAATGTCAAGGGATCACGAAGTTTATTTGGTTCCCTTATTTAGGATTGAAGTGGGTTTCACGAAGGCTTCTACTTATTTCATCATCGAGACTTCACCTATCAATTGATGACTTGCTTGAACTTATAAAGTTTATGATTGGGACTTGGATTATCTAGTTATACCCGATGTAAGGAGTTACATTGTAGTACTCACGGGTTATAGCTATCACTTCAAAAAGTTACATTGTAGTGCTCAGTTTCACACATTGATGTAGATGTAGATAGTCTCAAGAGGTGTTGTACTTATTTTGGCTCTTAGTTGAGTGTATATGGGTACTTAGAGGTTTTCTTCTGCATCGTTCTTCAATCAACAACATTGCAAGCTTAAGTAACAAATTTGGGGAATTCTACTTCATTTTCAAGTTTGGTATACTGGGTTTCCTTCACCAAGTGGTCACAGCAATAGACAACAGAACATAAGGGTTGGTAAATAAGAGAGAGTTTCTGTAGCAGTTGATTCTCATGGGATACATTTGAGCCAATTTTGTTCTTCTTACAAGATTTCAAGTATATGTGCGTAATATGTGTTGCTGATTCTGAGGTATCAAACCAGCAAGGGGAAGGAGACATACATCTGAACGCACAACGAGTACATGTGATGAACTTTATATTTCTTCTTAATTGAACTTATTCAGGGAAGTAAAATGTCATAACCGCAAAGAAAATCAGTGTTTTAACTCGTGGCTTTTGGTGTATTATTCCAACTACATGGGGGAAGAGATGTAAGAAACAGTTTCTGATGATAAAAGAGGTACACAATGGTATGGTGATTCCTCTAGTTAGTCTGTATCATTTCGACTACATACGGGATACATTGCCTACTGGTGTGAGTAAATACACACACCCTTTATTGACCAAATTAAGACCCAAAAAGACCAAAAAACGACAAATAATTGCCAAAAATATGTGTTTTTGTGTTTGTATTCATGCAGGTAACAAAATATGAAAAGGACAAAAACGAAGCCAAAACCGGAAAAACGAGCACGAGAAGTGGAAAGAGTCAAAAGTCGGAACTGGGAAGCTTAAATAGTCAAAAAGAAGCTCAAGAAGTCAAAACAAGTCCCTAGAAATTCAGGAATTGTCAAGAAACACCCCTGGAAGCAATTTGATCAGATTTACAAGAATGGTCCCTGAACTTTCAAGACTTGTCAATTTAGGTCCGTCAAGATAAATTTGAAGAAATATCAACTCAGGTCCTCCAAGAATTCAAGAATGTTACAAAAAGCCCTTGGAATGAAGGTTACAAATTGGCAGAACAGGTCCCTATAAATTCAGATTATACATATTTGGTCCCTTTAATCCTAAACTTATATAAACCTACAAACCAAACCTTAACCCAAAATAATAATAAAACCATATTAAAACCCTTAACCAAATCCAAAATCCAGTCTACACCACACCTCCCTCTAGCCCAAAAAGCACTTGAGCCCAAAATCCCTTACCCGGTTACTACCCACACCCATTTTACCCATACCCGATCCATACCCAGGTCAAACCCCCTTTTCAGTCAAAATACTAATAAAAATTACCCACACCCGCCATATTAACCCATGGTTACTGTTCACAATCCCTCACCTCTCACCCCTGGTTAATCCTCAAATGACTCTCGTAGCATCTAGGCCCTTCTGCCAACATGTCAGGATACACGTCACATCATCCCACGTGGAGTAAATCAAGCAATTTCATTGGATGGAACCTCCTGGATGATGATTGAAGGAATCACGAATTTTCTAGAATGGATTGGATTCAGAGGTCAAGATAAGGATTCTAGTAGCTTCTGGCAAGCAGTCCCACCGGCTTCCTTTGGCTATAAATAGAGGTCCTCTGTTCATGTTCTGGTGTGTAGGATTTTAAGAGATAATTTAGGTTTAAGTTTATGTTAATCTCAATGTAATGTTTTCCTTTTAATGTAATCTGCTTTTAAATTAATAAAAAGTTCACTGGTTTTGGTTGATTAATCCGTTTCAAGTTACTTCTACTTAAGTTCCATCTAGTGTAAAAAGCTTCTTAATTTTCTGTCTTATAAGCTTTCTTTTAGTACTTTACAAGTTTATAAATAGCTTAACCTTAGTTTACTTTCAAAAAAAATTATATTATATATACTAGTTATAATTCCCGCGCACGCGCGGTTTTTTTTTAAGTTTTTTGAATAACATTTTTTTATTAATTAAAAAATAAATAATTTAATCTTTGTTTTGTTTGATTTATGATTATAGTTTTTAAAATAAATAATTATATTTTTTAAATTATAGTTTTTTATTATTAAAGATAATCATTTAAAAATTTTGCATCTTATCTATATTTTTTGTATTTATCTTCTACTTGTATAGTATATATCAACAAAATGAATTTATAAATTTATAAATTAAAAAATAATAATTAATAAAAATATTACTTAATAAAGAAATAATCTTTTTTTTAAAATACGAAAGTCCCCAATAAGGGTTTTGTTGTATTATATAAAAGATTAAGGGTACATAAGCTTAAATAAGCCCTTATTCGCTTTTAATAAGCTCATTCTGTTGATCATAGCTTCAGTGAGCTTATTTCCTTATCTCATAATCATTTGCATTTTCATTTCCAAGTAAGTCCTCTATCCTTCTTAGTTATTTGCATTACCTTTTAGCATAGCTTATTTAATGAAGTTTTTAGCTTATTAGTATCTCTTACTGTTTAAATTAGCTGTTTGAGTTCTCTTGTTTAGTTATTATTTGTTCTAGCTTAGGACTGCATATCCACTACTCTCACTTAGTCATAATTGAATCTGCATTATCTAGGCAATATTGGTGTTTAGTTTTTGTTCCTGTAGCCTTATTATAACTTATATTAGTTGGTTTAATCATTAGAACAGTAGACTTAAGCTAAATTCCACAAGTTGTAGTGTAATCCATAGTTTAAGGGGTGTTTGGATGATGTTCGTTCTGTGTAGTATAGTTGTTTTGTTGGTGTTCTTTCTGCATTACTAGGTTGCATTAGGATAGTATAAGCTAAAACAAGCATAAAACTCATAGATTATAGGCAAAAAGTCAACATAACCTCATTACCTAAATTCCATCAGCATATATGTTTATGAGAACCTGTCACTTTGAGCATTGTTAGTTTTAATGCATATCTAGGGTAATTAAGTGGTTAAGTAGCTTAATATTACTTGTAGGATAAGATTGGATCAGTAAAAATTGGGATTAGTCAAAGTAGGTGTAAAATTAAAAGGTCAAAATTGGGAAAGTTTGTGTTCAAGACCATCTGATCTAGGGTCATTTTAGGGGTTCAGTTAAGCTTAGAAATTAGGGGTTTTAGTTTTTTTTAGTAGTTAGTAGTATAGGGTTTCCAAATCTACTCTTAGATTTCACTAACTAGCTTATTATGTCAGTAATAAATAAGCTGCAAGTAAGGGTGTTCAGGACTGATTTCTGTCAAAAAGTAACAACTGCCATTCTACTTTTTAGCTTATTCTAAGAACTTTTCTTGCTGAATTAAGTTGGTTTAGGCATACATAAGTGGTTTGGACTTTCTGTGAGCCTTTGGTGTGATTTTGTACATAACTGCTTATTATTAAGTGTTTATTTGAGCTACTATTGGTCTTCCTGGCTTATTCTATGAACTTATTTGGAATTTCCAAGTTGCATTGGGATTATTTAAGTTAGATAAACCTGTCCTGAGCTTTATATCCCATTTACTTAACAACTGCTTACTAAAAGTGCTTATTCAAAGTGCTTATCAGCCCAAAACTGCATATTAGGACTAATTTTCTAGAAAAAATTTATTTTTCCTATGCCTTTTATAATATTTTAGATTTTTCAGGATTTTTTCAAATTTTTCTAGCTTAATTTAGTATTTTTCTCATTAAAAAGTAGTTTTTAATCATTTTAATTACTTTTTAATCCAAAAAATTCCAGAAAAAGCAAAAAAATATATTTTAAATTTCTAAAATTAGTTTTTAATTATTTAAGATTTTTGAAAATTTATTTTGCATTTTTCTAGCTTATTTTTCTATTTTCTAGTATTTTCATGCATTTTTAATTTTCAAAAAAATAGTTTTTAATTCATAATAGTTACATAAAAGGCGAAAAAAATATATTTTCAGTTCTAAAAATAGTTTTAGGTTAATTTAGATTTTTCAAAATTATATTTTTATTTTTCTCACTTATTTTCACTTTTATTTTTATTTTTATTACTTTTTAATTTGTATAAATAGTTTTTAATTAAGAATAATTTAATAAAAAGTAAAAAAAAAAAAAAAATTTTTCCCAAAATTTTCTTTAATCATTTTTAACTTAGAAAAATTATTTTCACACCCATAGGATTAGTCTAGCTTCAAATTCACTTTTTATTTTGCGCGTTAAAATGTGAATATAAGGAAAATAAAATGCATAAAACACGTAGACTGAACATAGTCTAGGATTAATTACGAGTTAAGCTTACATTAATGAACTTTCTAGGTTACACGTAAAAGTAAGTTTACTTAAAATTAATATAATTAGTAAAATTAATTGTTTAAATATTGACTTGAAAAGTACGAGTGGTTACATGTTTCTTTTTAATATTGCTTCCATGAGACATGCATTTGTCGGGAATTCAACGTATAAGCTTTTTTCATGGATTTATTTGCCATTTCTTCGTTTTCTTCTTCTTGGATGTTCCTGAACCTGAAAGTACAACTTTTATCATTTAAGTATCGAAAGTTTAAGGAAATAACCATATAATAGGCATAAAAACACAAATTACGCTACTAAAAATATATACAAATTAAGCATTGTCAATACTACATGATATAGGAAATTAGGGTAAGCAAGCTCTACACAGTGAACACACACTTGACAGCCTCCTTTGGCTCCTTCGCCATAAAAACCCTGCTTATTCACTCACCTTTTCTGAGCCAAAATAGGACCAAATAATCCAAAAACTAACTCAAAACGCCAAAGAAAACATGTTTTTTTTTTTTTATTGTGAATGTGCAGGTACGGATATCTCGTAAAAAGACGAAAAACAAACAAAAATCCGGCAAAAACGAGCACGAGAGTAGAACGAGTTAGAAAGTCAAAGCTGGTGTCCAAAAGTCAAAGCTAAGCTCAAATTGTCAAAAGAGATCCTTCAAGTTTGAGAATTGCAAGAATGACCCTTAATTGTGAAAGTTTGAAGAATTGACAAGATTGGTCCTTGAAGTTTCAATTGTGACATATTTAGTCACTCAGTGATATATTTGAAGAAAAGTCAACTCAATCCTTCAAGAATTCAAAGTTGGCAAAATAAACCCTTGGACCACACTTGATGAACTTGGCAGAATTTATCCTCATAGTTTCAACATTTTCATGTTTGGTCCTTGATCAATAATAGAACTTAAATCTGAAATTGTCCAAGTCCAAATACTTTCATTATCCAAGTCTTATTACCAATCCAATAGCCCATTACCAAATCTTTGACCCAAGCCCAATTTTACTTTCGGTCAATGCCTATATCTTGTGGTCAAAGGTCAAAAGAGGTCAAATAACTAATAAAAAAACCACACCCGCCCTTTTACCCCCAATTTACCTTGAACCCAGAAAAAGATAAACTACATGAACCCTAATTGTACCATGGTTCAATTAACTCAAAGCCATCTCAATTAACCAATTATTACCAATCATTGGGACTTCTAAAAGACCAGTCACGTGCTCAGGAGATGTCAGAAGAAGTATAGTTGCACGAATGGACACATGGCAGTGCTCCATTGGACAAGATGCATTATAATTCCTCCTTGGATTCGCCTTCTAGAAGGGTCTGACACGGACAGAGATTATACACACGCATGGGACATATGGCAGCTTGTTATTGGTCAAGACACCTCACTCATTCTCATCTAAGGGTTGTGGATTGAGAGAAGTAACACAATTTGATCCAAGGGTTATTTGGAGGTGTGAAGAAGCACAAAACGCACCAGGATCGCCAGCATGGCATTGAGACCCCAACTCTCTCACCTCTTCTATAAATAGGAACGAATTTTAGCTTATTTAGTAAGTAGGAGTAGAGTAATGAAATGTTGTCCAATTGTATTCTCATTTTCATTTTGTAATCAGATTTTATAATTTTTAATAACAAGTTACTTTTCTTATACTCTTTTGTTAGTTAATTTCAATTAAGCTTTTTAAATTTCTATCTACCTGTTTGATTAAGTTTCAATAAGCTCATAGTTACTGTTTCATTAACAATTAAGTTTTCATTAGTGCTTATTTCAATTTTCTCATTGTTTACTTTTGATACATATAAAATTAAAAAAAAAAAATCAGAAAATATAAAAATAAAATAAAAAATATAGTTATTAATAACAGGTTGCAAACAAGCTTGATTTTTGGTTATGCATCTCATTTCAGCTTGAGTAGCTTTAGTGAGAATGTTTTGATATCATATTATAGCAGCTTAAGTGATGCTCTGTCCAGTCAACTAAAGTCAGCATACCTTGATTCAATTGATCCTGTGGTGTTATCTGATAAGATGAGACAGAAAAGGATGGTCTCTGCCTATCTTAAAGATAGGCAAGCTCAGTGAGCTCCCTCTTTTTATGCTGAGGGAGATTGCTTTGGTAAACTCTAATTTGAATTTTCTCATTAGTAGCATCTGAATTGAATTCTGCATTTGTAATTGTGTTTACTGTTTCACTGGATTGATTTAGTGAAATTATTGTATTAGTGTTGTGGTTGAGCTTGATTTATCATAATAATCATTTGATTTAGTTTTGTTTCTGTGTTGCTTAGTCATTAGATTATCTGTCATAACAGCATACAGTGAGGATTTGTGTTGTTGAATTGTTGTTGATATTAGTTGATTTGTTGGTTATTTTAGCTTCTATTAGAGTTAGTTTTATTGTTTGGATCTTTGAGTTGATGATTTGTAGAAGTTTGCATTAAATCTCAGTTATATTAAGTAGTGTTTGGATCATCACTATTCTTTGAGTTGTTGTTGCTTAGTTTCTGAGATTTCTGCACACTTAGTTTTCATTAGGTAAAATTAGCTTAGTCATTGCAAACAAAATCAGTAGGTAGACACAATAATAGTCAAACTTAGGAATAAAAATTAGTTTACTGCTTAAATTACTATAATCAGATAGTGTAGTTGTATTAATAGGTACTTATTAGTGATAGTTAGCTTAATACAGTTTAACATTAGCTTAATATAATATCTAGGATAAGTTGTGATGATTAGAATTTGGATTTGGTCAATTTGAATGTGCATTTTGAAAGTCAACTGTTGCAGTTTTGTTGTCTCAACACATACCTGATCTAGGCCCATACCAGTGGATCAATTGAAGGTTTCTCATAGGGCTTTTTGGCTTTTTAGAACCTCAGTAGTCCTAACTCACTTTTGCCCCCTTTAGTTTCTAGAATTGAGCTTATTAGAACTGATTATCACGCCTGCAAAGTAACACTTTAAAACCTGTGTGCTAATTGAGGAATTTAATTGCATAAGTACTTATTTGATTGAAATAAGAGATTGTTTGAAATCTCTGAGCATATTTGAGTTTGTTTTAAGTGAATTGAATGGTTCCTGATCCATCTGCTTATTCTGGATAACATTTGCTTGTTGCTTGGCTTATACCAACTGCTTAATTGATCCTTTGTTGTGTTTCTGAGTAATTCGTGATCTGAATTGAGTTTACATGAGCATAATTTAGTACTTTACACCTTTGGTATAAGTTTTGTCACAAGTGCTTAAAAATAAGCACTTGTGATAAGCTGAGTTGGCTTGTATAAGCATTTCTATTGCTTATTCTTATTTCAAAAAATTTCTCAAAGTTTATTTTATTATTTTAGAATATCTGTTAATTTTTCAGATTTTTCTGAGTTTGTTTACTATTTTTCTTAATTTTTCTTAGTTTAAATTCAATTTTTAATCCATTTTAATAAATAAAAATCAATAAAAAATCAGATAAAGCCATAAAAAATACAAAAATATTTTAGGAAATTCTTTTATTATATTTTAGATTTTTCAAAAATTATTTTATATTTTTCACTTTTATTTTTCTATTTTCCTTTATTTTTAATTCATTTAAAAATACAAAAACATAAATAAATTCATAGAAAATAAATAAAAAAGTCAAAAAAATATTTTTCTTTTTCTGAAAATTATTTTTAGTTGTTTAAGATTTTTAGAAAATTGTTTCACATTTGTAGGATCATTTTTCGTTAAAAGTTACGTTTTAATTCGTACGTTACATTTTTTTTAAAAATCGCGTTTGCATTTCCGTTTTTAAATTTTTAACTTTAGTGCATACATAGCTTGTACATCTTGCATAATTCGTGATAGTTTGTCATTCTTTGAATTACTTGATCACAATTTTCACTATTCACTTTTCACAACACGGTTTTCACGAATCGAATTTCTTTGATTCCATTCACACCTTCGTACGGATACGACTCGGGTGATCCGTATTTCTTGCGGATCTCCTCGATACTATACTACTTATATATATAATTGATTTTTGAATCAATCAATTTTTTATCACTAAGTTGGTTTAGGCATACATAAGTGATTTGGACTTTCTGTGCGCCTTTGGTGTGATTTGGTACATAACTGCTTATTATTAAGTGCTTATTTGAGCTACTATTGGTCTTCCTAGCTTATTCTGTGAACTGATTTGGAATTTCCAAGTTGCATTGGGATTATTTAAATTAGATAAACCTGTCTTGAGCTTTGTATCACATTTGCTTAACAACTGGTTATTAAGAGTGCTTATTCAAAGTGCTTATCAGCCCAAAACTGCATATTAGGACTAATTTTCTAGAAATTTTATTTTTCCTAGGCCTTTTATAATATTTTAGATTTTACAGGATTTTTCAAATTTTTCTAGCTTAATTTAGTATTTTTCTCATTAAAAATTAGTTTTTAATCATTTTTAATTACTTTTTAATCCAAAATATTCAAGAAAAAAAAATATATTTTTTAAATTTCTAAAATTAATTTTTAATTATTTAAGATTTTTCAAAATTTATTTTGCATTTTTCTAGCTTATTTTCCTATTTTCTAGTATTTTCATGCATTTTTAACATTCAAAAAAATAGTTTTTAATTCATAATAATTACATAAAAAGTGAAAAAAATATATTTTCAGTTCTAAAAATAGTTTTAGGTTAATTTAGATTTTTCAAAATTATATTTGTATTTTTCTCACTTACTTTCACTTTTATTTTTATTATTATTACTTTTTAATTAGCATAAATACTTTTTAATTAAGAATAATTAAATAAAATGTCAAAAAAAATATTTTTTTCCCAAAATTTTCTTTTATCATTTTTAACTTAGGAAAATTATTTTCACACCCATAGGATTAGTCTAGCTTTAAATTCACTTTTTATTTTGCGCGTTAACGTTTATTTTACGTTTTAGTTTAAATTACGTGTTAAGCTTACGTGTTTACTTATTTGTGCATTATTACTTGTTTATTTGTAGTTTAATTAGGGTTCCCCATAAAACCCCTCACATTCACTTCACGATTCATGAAACCCGATCCAACGAACTCAAATTCAACCTTCGTTGGGAAACGACCCAGGGATTCATATTTACCCGTGCAATCCTCAGAGATATCTTGCTATATACATATATATAGCTAAGCATATCAAAATTTTGGCGCCGCTGCCGGGGAAGGTTTGAAAAGAGTACGTCGTTTTCGTTCGTTGTTTTTGTGATTTGAAGATCCTTCCTCCCCGAAAGTTACGTATTTTTGTTATATTATAAAAACCCAAAAATAGAATAAACAAAACACTTTTCCTAAAGTGTTTTAAAAAATACACAATAATAAGGATCCTCACTTTCCTTCGAAAGTGTTGTAAACCATTCCGAAAAAACAACAAAAGAAATCGCAATGTTAGTCGTTCATCAGATTATTTTGAGTTTTACAACCGAATAAACGGAGTTCTAGGGAAGTCTAGACATTAAATTGCAGAATGAGTGAGGCCGGTTTTCAAGCATCCTCGGAGCACCTTTGCCTCTCCGCCCCGCCGGGCGTAAACTCAAGAGAAACGGTTGCGGTTAATTGAGTGGCTACCAAAAATAGAATAAGATAAATATCATTTTGTTTGTTTTCTTTTAAAAACTAAAAAACTTAAAAAAAACCCAAAAATATTTTAACATCTAAGTTGATTTTGATTTTTTTTCTTTTATGTTAACAAAAACCCAAAAAGAATCTCCGTTATCCTCTGATTTGTTTAATTCTTCTCTTTCACCCTCTTTTATCGTTTAATTCTTAATTCCTCTTTATCATCTACAACGTTTAATTCTATCTTCTTCGACCCTCTGTACGTTTAATTCTGATGGACTTGTCTTGTGTTAGTTGTGGAGAACCCCTCTTCGGAGAACCATGTATTTGGTGTACGTGCGAGCAGTGTGGTAGTGACCTTCGAAACGGATGTTGTAGATTTTGTAATTCTTACACGTATGTTCAAAAATCATTCAACAATCCTTCAAACTTTTCCGATTACCCACCACAACCACCGCCGCTTTCGTTTAGTTGCTATAATTGTGGAAATCCATCCGAAGAAGGATTACCTTGTGGACGGTGTTTTTGTAACCAGTGTGGATTTACTAATTGTATGTGCTACACTCCAAAAGCTGAAACTTCATTCGCTTATGATTCTAATCCGAGCTTTTTCAATAATCCACAAAACGATTTCAATTCATATGAGCAAAATCCGTGTTATCAAAATTTCAATGATGAATCGTTTCAAAATGCACCAACTTCACAACTACAATTTGGTTGTGAGTATTGTGGAGGTCCTCACTTTAGCACCGATTGTCAAACAAGTAATCTGTTTCCTTGTGACAATAATTATCATGACCAACCTCCACAATACCAAACTTTTGATGCACCACCTCAGCCTTTACCTAATGAAGACATGTTTATATCCTATTATGATCTTAAGGCTTTGGTAACAAAACTTACCCCGGAAGAACCTCGTCCAAAGACCTACAGAGAACTACTAGATGAAGAAGCAACTAGAGTAGGTCATTCACATCGTTTGATTATCAATTATGATGACGACGATGATGAGGATTCCATCCAAATTGGGGGTATTTACACTTCATCTGCTGAGATCACACATGTGGAATAAGAAAATAGCAGAGCTGAGTTATTAGCATAGGAGCAGATGAAGAATATCCGAGCTTTATATGCTGATAATAAGGTCAACGAAGACATTCTTGAAATTTCAGATTCATCTCCGAGTGGCAATCCCACTCTGTCCTTAGATCCTATCATTTTCGATTCTTCCCATCCTTCTTTCACATCGATTGAGAGGAGCGATGTCTTTTTAGATGAGATCGAGGCTTGTCTTGCTAATAATAATTCCTATTCGACGATGGTTGACGATACTAATTTTGATCCAGAGGGAGATATTCGTTTCCTTGAAAAGTTATTGAATGAAGAACCGTTATCTTCCATCCCTCCAAAGAGCAATTGATGAGGCAAAAAATGATCCGTTTTTAGGGGGTCATTTAAGCCGGAATTGGAATTTATTTGATCAAATATTGCCCTAAATCGTTCCTTTTGTGATTTTAGGTACTTTGGGAGTGAATTCAGGAAAAGGAAGCATTTTGGACGTTTTTGGAGCATAAAAGTGAAGAAAACGGCAAGTCTTAATTTTCCTTGCTGGGAACAGTAGATGACGGCGTCAAGAAGGATTTTATGACGGCGTCAGGAGCAAAATGGATGACGGCCCAGAGAAAACGTGACGGTGTCAAAAGTAGGGCGTCGAGAGTAAATTTGGTGACGGCCTGAAACAAGATTACACATGACGGCGTCAGATCTGGATCTAGGCAATCCGATAACTTTATTGGCGGCGAGATGACGGCGTCAGAATTTTACTCTTGACGCCGTCACCTCATAAAATCTATATATACTTTTCTAAATTTCATTCATAAAAGAGGGACTTGTGTGGAGAATTCTAGGGCCGAACTTTATAAACCCTAGCTCGTTTGTAACAGTATTTTCAAGGGTTTTCACCCCTTGAAACCCTTCATGTTCAATTGAGATAAGTTTTCTTTCAATTCATTCAATATGTCTATGTGTTGTTTGAATATATCTTATGCTAGTGTTGATTTTAACATGCTAGGCTAGATCTTTTGTGTGTTTGCTTAGATGTAATGAAACCTAGATGTTGATTATAGGTTGATTGCTTGTTTATAGTTGTAATGGATGAATGATTTCAATGTTAGGCTTAAGAAAACTGGCAGATCTCCATTGTGTAACTTGCTTGAACGTCTTAAGAAACATGAACCGATGTGTACTAGGTTTTTATGGTTGTATTTAATGCATGAGCGAATTCTAGTGATCCCATGTTAGGAGCTTCTTGCAGGCTCGACATAGGAGTGAAGTAGGAGCTTATAGAATTGGGGAAGTAAGTACGCCACCCCATGATTGGTATTAAGGAATATAACCCATCATCCATACAACTATAACAAGTAATTAACCTGTAAAAGATATATAGGGAGTAGTGAAATCTAAGTAAACACAATTATCCCATATATTGTTCACACCACTAGTTTAATTTAGTTTATTTACATTTTTGTCATTTTATTTTGATTGCATCTGTAGTTATTGGGTTAGTTGACTAGCAACTAATTCCGCCTACTCCTCTAAAAACTGAGATTTTACTTGCTTTCATAAAAACATAAAAATACAAAAAGAATCATCCATCATCTCTAGACCTAGTTTTTAGGCTTTCTGATCCTAGCGACACTATTCCTGAGTTGAACGATCAATCCCCCGGTACTTGTCACTATACTATACTACAACGATCAGGTACACAGCCTGGTGGGGGTTGTAAGCTTCTCGAAATCCCTCGAGAGGTAAAGCCTGGTGCAATTCCCACGCATCAGCAACGAAGTAATTATTGAGTCCTTTGATGATCATGATGAGACATTTTCCGATTCTGACGATGATTGTACTTCTTTATCTTGTGGAGAAATCGATTACGTAGAGGAACTACCCTCTGAGCTCGTCAGCTTAGAGGAAAAATAGATTTATCCTGCACTTCAATAACAATTATCGAATGTTTACTCTCTCATTTCTAAAATTGAAGCTTTAAATGATCGACCGACTTCTTCTCCTATCCCCGTTAAGGATAGTGATCTGACTGAGTATGAGGTTTTTCGTTTTGATATCGATCGTATTAGAGAGAAGACTAGTGGCAGTACCACTTCTCCTCCTGATCTTTCTCTCCCTGAATATGAATCGTTTATCTTTGAGGAGTTCACCGGTGAACTCACTCACATCGATCCTCTTCCACCAAGAATTGAAGAAGTTTTTGAGCTTAATAATCTCTCATCTCTTAATAATTCATCTTATTCTGAGGATTTTACCGTGTTTGATACTTCTATATCATTCGTCTCTGAGGATAAGATTTTTGAACCCGGTATATTACCTTATAAGGACTCTAAAGGGCTCCAGCCCGACATCTTTCCTTCTTACAATGCTGATTATGGAGAATTTTGGAAGAATAATGAGAAAGTCGAGCTTACTTTGGAGAATCTTTATGATTTTAACCTCACTATCGTCATTATGATCATTTTTCCTTTTCTTACCTATTCTACTGCTTCTCCCATCCGTCACTCCCCCGGGAGTGAGGATGTTATCTTTGACCCCGACATCTTCGCCTTTCATACCGAGTGTCCGTTGCTCCCATAAGAATAATTAAATTCGGGGTGAGTCTAAGCTATGCGACTCGTTAAAAAACAAAGCGCTTCGTGGGAGGCATCCCATGCTTATCCTTTTATCTTTTTTATTTTCACTAATGAATAACCATGAGGAGGGTTCCCTCGTCCATTTTCTCGTGTTTCGTGTTTGTGCTTGTGGTTTTATGTCCAGATAGCCCGAAAATGAAGACTCTCGTGCTCGTCGTGCTGTCCTTTCTCCACTCGAGTCTTATTTTTCGATGCTTCTCTCATATCCTAATTGTTTCGACTAACGTTTATCTATTGGCATACCTAATAAACGGCCTTAGATTCTCGTAGGTTATCCTTACCTTTGAAACATTGAGGACAATGTTTCGCTTTAGTCCGGGAGGGGCGAATCCTTCGATTCGACTATTACCTTGCATTTTGCCGAGTACTCACGCAACCCCATTTTTTCGAAAAATTTGAAAATTTTTAAGAAGAATACAAAAAAATGAGAAAATTTTGAAAAAATTACAAAAATATAATAAGTTTTGACACAATGTTGACTTTCCGCTGGTTAGAGTAGGAATAAAATTTTGACTTGATCGGGCGTGTTGAGCCTTAGCTTGTTCCCTTAACCTATATAATCGTTAAAGCTTATGCTAGTTGTTTACACAAGGAGCTAGAAAACGCGAATTCTTTTATAAGAGTTTGCAAGTTCCCGTAATTGACTTTATATATGCGTAGCTTGATTATCGGCTAAGCATCCGCGGATCTCATTACTTGAGATTTTAAATTTGCGAAGAACAAGAAATGATAGAGTTTATTTAGAAGTTAAATGCTAAACGTAGAGTAGTTGGTTCTCTTTAGAGCTCATGAAAGGTACTTGTGGCCTTTTCGTTCCCATAGAATTGTTTCACCCTATATAATAGATCTCTTAGGTTTAATTAAGGGTGCACGGTTTGGGTAATACTTAGTTTTTTCTCATTCCTAAGAAAATTTCTGCATATGGAGGTTTGGTACACATAGGGGTACTGCCAGTGTAACAGTGAAATAGACTATCACATATTGCCGGTTCGCAGCCGATGTTGTTATCTTAATAAAGACCGTAGGACTCGGGGTTTGGCAAATAATGATGAATAATGTATAATAATAATAATCCAAAGCAATAAAAGTTTTCTACATCTTGCCGGCTCACAACCGATGTTATAGACTTCAAAAAGGCAGAGGAAAAATCCAAGGTCATAATAAGGCTATTACATCTTGTCGGCTCGCAACCGATGTTGTAATTGTTGTAAAAGGCTAAGGACAAATACGTTAATGTGCTTAAATTGTTAAATAAAATGCCAAGCTTCGACTCCGGGGGTGTCCTAATAAAAAGCTTCCGTCTCGGGTCTCAGACATGGGATGTTTCGGTCGTAAATAAAAGGGATGCCCCCAAAATCGTGTTAAATCAGAGACCTCCATGTGGACCCGATTTTTGTATGCAGGGATTCTCGAGGGAAAGTTTGGAAACTACTTAGCGTTCAAATTTTGTGCTCTTATCGGACTAAAAACTATCAAAACGAGAAATTCATTTCTCACAAAAATAAAATAATGAGATACAAAATAGGAAATGGGAACAAGAGGTAATTACACAAGTAACTTGCATGGGTAGTGTTAGCATTTAACTTGTAATTAAACAATGATTTCGTTTTTACGCTTGGCTTGGGAACTCGTGAAAAATCAGGGACGATGAATTTTATCCGAATGGTCACTTCTCCATGATTCGTGTTTCCTACTCAATGATCCTAAAAGTTATCGAAAGATAATGAAAGTTAACATACCGTCACACGAATAAAGTAGGAAATGTAAATAGGTAGGAATAAGTAGGATAACCGGGGAATTTTGGGGATTTAAAATTTAATAGTCTCTTTTGAATATTTTGCTACTTTCAAAGTTATTAAAAAGAGATGAGGAATTTTAGACTTCAAAAATGTGAGCTCATAGCTTTGCGTGAGGACACAGCAATATCTTAGTCAGGGAGATTTTGGTGTGAGTAAATACACACACCCTTTATTGACCAAATTAAGACCCAAAAACACCAAAAACCGACAAATAATTGCCAAAAATATGTGTTTTTGTGTTTGTATTCATGCAGGTAACAAAATATGAAAAGGACAAAAACGAAGCCAAAACCGGAAAAACGAGCACGAGAAGTGGAAAGAGTCAAAAGTCGGAACTGGGAAGCTTAAATAGTCAAAAAGAAGCTCAAGAAGTCAAAACAAGTCCGTAGAAATTCAGGAATTGTCAAGAAAGACCCCTGGAAGCAATTTGATCAGATTTACAAGAATGGTCCCTGAACTTTCAAGACTTGTCAATTTTGGTCCGTCAAGATAAATTTGAAGAAATATCAACTCAGGTCCTCCAAGAATCCAAGAATGTTACAAAAAGCCCTTGGAACGAAGGTTACAAAATTGGCAGAACAGGTCCCTATAAATTCAGATTATACATATTTGGTCCATTTAATCCTAAACTTATATAAACCAAATCCAAAATCCAGTCCACACCACACCTCCCTCTAGCCCAAAAACCACCTGAGCCCAAAATCCCTTACCCGGTTACTACCCACACCCATTTTACCCATACCCGATTCATACCCAGGTCAAACCCCCTTTTCAGTCAAAATACCAATAAAAATTACCCACACCCGACATATTAATCCATGGTTACTGTTCACCATCCCTCACCTCTCACCCCTGGTTAATCCTCAAATGACTCTCGTAGCATCTAGGCCCTTCTGCCAACATGTCAGGATACACGTCACATCATCCCACGTGGAGTAAATTAAGCAATTTCATTGGATGGAACCTCCTGGATGATGATTGAAGGAATCACGAATTTTCTAGAATGGATTGGATTCAGAGGTCAAGATAAGGATTCTAGTAGCTTCTGGCAAGCAGTCCCACCGACTTCCTTTGGCTATAAGTAAAGGTCCCCTGTTCATGTTCTGATGTGTAGGATTTTTAGAGATAATTTAGGTTTAAGTTTATGTTAATCTCAATGTAATGTTTTCCTTTTAATGTAATCTGCTTTTTAAATTAATAAAAAGTTCACTGGTTTTTGTTGATTAATCCGTTTCAAGTTACTTCAACTTAAGTTCCATCTAGTGTAAAAAACTTCTTAATTTTCTGTCTTATAAGCTTTCTTTTAGTACTTTACAAGTTTATAAATAACTTAACCTTAGTTTACTTTAAAAAAAATATATATATTATATATATTAAGGGTACATAAGCTTAAATAAGCCATTATTCCCTTTTAATAAGCTCATTCTGCTGATCATAGCTTCAGTGAGCTTATTTCCTTATCTCATATCCATTTGCATTTTCATTTCCAAGTAAGTCTTCTATCCTTCTTAGTTATCTGCATTACCTTTTAGCATAGCTTATTTACTGAAGTTTTTAGCTTATTAGTATCTCTTACTGTTTAAATTAGCTGTTTGAGTTCTCTTGTTTAGTTATTATCTGTTCTAACTTAGGACTGCATATCCACTGCTCTCACTTAGTCATAATTGAATCTGCATTATCTAGGCAATATTGGTGTTTAGTTTTTGTTCCTGTAGCTTTATTATAACTTAGATTAGTTGGTTTAATCATTAGAACAGTAGACTTAAGCTAAATTCCACAAGTTGTAGTGTAATCCATAGTTTAAGGGGTGTTTGGATGATGTTTGTTCTGTGTAGTATAGTTGTTTTGTTGGTGTTCTTTCTGCATTACTAGGTTGCATTAGGATAGTATAAGCTAAAACAAGCATAAAACTCATAGATTATAGGCAAAAAGTCAACATAACCTCATTACCTAAATTCCATCAGCATATATGTTTATGAGAACCTGTCACTTTGAGCATTGTTAGTTTTAATGCATATCTAGGGTAATTAAGTGGTTAAGTAGCTTAATATTACTTGTAGGATAAGATTGGATCAGTAAAAATTGGGATTAGTCAAAGTAGGTGTAAAATTAAAAGGTCAAAATTGGGAGAGTTTGTGTTCAAGACCATCTGATCTAGGGTCATTTTAGGGGTTCAGTTAAGCTTAGAAATTAGGGGTTTTAGTTTTTTTAGTAGTTAGTAGTATAGGGTTTCCAAATCTACTCTTAGATTGCACTAACTAGCTTATTATGTCACTAATAAATAAGCTGCAAGTAGGGGTGTTCAGGACTGATTTCTGTCAAAAAGTAACAACTGCCATTCTACTTTTTAGCTTATTCTAAGAACTATTCTTGCTGAATTAAGTTGGTTTAGGCATACATAAGTAGTTTGGACTTTCCGTGAGCCTTTGGTGTGATTTGGTACATAACTGCTTATTATTAAGTGCTTATTTAAGCTACTATTGGTCTTCCTAGCTTATTCTATGAACTTATTTGGAATTTCCAAGTTGCATTGGGATTATTTAAGTTAGATAAACCTGTCCTGAGCTTTGTATCCCATTTACTTAACAACTGCTTATTAAAAGTGCTTATCAGCCCAAAACTGCTTATTAGGACTAATTTTCTAGAAAAAATTTATTTTTCCTATGCCTTTTATAATATTTTAGATTTTTCAGGATTTTTTCAAATTTTTCTAGCTTAATTTAGTATTTTTCTCATTAAAAAGTAGTTTTTAATAATTTTAATTACTTTTTAATCCAAAAAATTCAAGAAAAAGCAAAAAAATATATTTTAAATTTCTAAAATTAGTTTTTAATTATTTAAGATTTTTCAAAATTTATTTTGCATTTTTCTAGCTTATTTTCCTATTTTCTAGTATTTTCATGCATTTTTAATATTCAAAAAAATAGTTTTTAATTCATAATAGTTACATTAAAAGCGAAAAAAATATATTTTCAATTCTAAAAATAGTTTTAGGTTAATTTAGATTTTTCAAAATTATATTTTTATTTTTCTCACTTATTTTCAATTTTATTTTTATTTTTATTACTTTTTAATTTGTATAAATAGTTTTTAATTAAGAATAATTTAATAAAAAGTCAAAAAAAATATTTTTTTTCTCAAAATTTTCTTTAATCATTTTTAACTTAGGAAAATTATTTTCACACCCATAGGATTAGTCTAGCTTCAAATTCACTTTTTATTTTGCGCGTTAAAATGTGAATATAAGAAAAATAAAATGCATAAAACACGTAGACTGAACATAGTCTAGGATTAATTACGAGTTAAGCGTACATTAATGAACTTTCTAGGTTACACGTAAAAGTAAGTTTACTTAAAATTAATATAATTAGTAAAATTAATTGTTTAAGTATTGACTTGAAAAGTACGGGTGGTTACATGTTTCTTTTTAATATTGCTTCCATGAGACATGCATTTGTCAGGAATTCAACGTATAAGCGTTTTTCATGGATTTATTTGCCATTTCTTCGTTTTCTTCTTCTTGGATGTTCTTGAACCTGAAAGCACAACTTTTATCTTGTAAGTATCGAAAGTTTAAGGAAATAACCATATAATAGGCATAAAAACACAAATTACGCTACTAAAAATATGTACAAATTAAGCATTATCAATACTACATGATATAGGAAATTAGGGTAAGCAAGCTCTACACAGTGAACACACACTTGACAGCCTCCTTTGGCTCCTTCGCCATAAAAACCCTGCTTTTCATCCTCTACTACGAGATGGAGACAAAGGTACCACAAAACCATTCTCTTCACCCTCTTCTACGAGGTAAGACGAAGGTACCCGGTCAATGTTAGTGTTACCCTGACTACAGGAACATCTTCCTTCTCACGGGGTCCTTACCGTTCTACAAAGGAAACCAGAGCATCCGACCTTCACCGGGTCCTTACCGTTCTACACGGGAAACCCGACAACCGACTATACCCATTTCACACACATGATACGTGAACAACCACAAAACACGGTTGCATTTTATGCCATCCGATGTTTGGCATTGTAGAATTACGGCTCACAAAATGACCGAATCATCATAGCCAAACGCCCAAACAACACATTTCACTATTAAACGACATCATTCCAGCAGTAAACACCGACGTTTATCGATGCTTTTTTCACGTAACTTGAACATAATAAATTTTGTTGATAATTTTCTACACTTCTTCTACATTTTGAATAGTTCTCAGGATTACTTTCACGTTCAAATGATAAGCCAACTTTGAAAATGATTGGATTTTCAACAGGACTATTTTCAAGCCACATCGCCACATGTCGACAGTGCTAGCTGATCATTTGAACACGAAAGTAATCTTGGATCTAAAACGAAATGCCTTTCAACAAAAAAGGTCATTGTCGTTCCAGCTTTCCAGAACCGATTATTAATAAGCAGTGTAACCTAAGGAACAACATATAATAAAATATCTTGTTCAAAACAGGATATAAAATCTTATGGTCCTACTATTCCGCATTTAGTTTTTACGAAAAGTTGCTTGGCTCAGATTTCGTATCAGCTGCTAAAGACGGTTGCATTTTATGCCATCTGGCTTTAGCCACGCCTAAGTTACAACCCAGCAGGTAACCAAATCATCATAGTTACGCAAGTATTGCCCAAAACTACCATCATCGTTATGTAAGGCTAAACATTAACTATAAATCTACAAAGCCACAATCCACAACAAAGATACCCATATACAAACATACCTTTTTAGCTCCACAAACAGATCAAAGCGCTGGACTTTAACATTCTCAAGAAACGTTAAGGGTGCTAGATATAATCCTAAGGGAACACGCAGCAAAGCTCAAGATTGTACTAAGCACCCTCGCATCCCTCAAGAATCGCCTGCAATCTAAAACAACAAAGCATACCACATGATGTCAACATTCTCAAGAAGCGCTGACAGTGATCGATATAATACTAAGGGAAAACGCAACAAAACTCAAGATTAGACCTAGCACATTCACGATCTTCAAGAATCAACTGCATAGTTAATCGATAAAACTTTTTCAGTTGTTGGGAACTTCTATTTAATGAAATGAGACCTGGTGTGTCAATTTAGAAAGGCTGAAATCCCAAGTCACAATATTTTAATTCGATGATTAATAATTTGAATCTAGGCTAACATATCTTATTGGCTACAAAACACGGTCGTATTTTATGTCACCTAGTTTTTTGCCCCGCCAAAATTGTGAATCATAGAGTAACTTAATCCTCATACCCAACCAAATTCTATCTAAATAGGATCCACAAAACATATGACAGTCATCGAGATCCCAAATCTAATACCCTGACTCAAATATCAAATCGTCTATAAAATACGGTTGCATTTTATGTCATACAGTTTTTGCCACGCCAAAACTAAGGTTGGCTGCAAAGCACAGTTGCATTTTATGCCATCCGATTTTTGCGAGACCTTACCAAATGGCCGAGTCATCATAGCCAAGCAAGTACTAACGATATCAGCCATAAATTCTGCAAAATCATGACATGCAAGTCAAATTTCAAACAACAAGCACAACCAAGTATTCTACTTATTACCCCAACCAAATCCGTTAAAAGAGTTTCTAACTTAAATGCAAAATGAAGAAAACTAAACTTAATAAATTTGATTCAAAATAAGATGGGGTTAATACTCAAAAAAGTTACTAAAGTTTCTCAAAAATTTAACCTAAGTTACTATAGTTTTTTTTTGTTCAACGAGGTTACCATTGTTTACGTGACCAGTTGTTTACGTTACTCCATATATTACAACTTATGATAACAGGTAAAAAGTTACTAAATGGTCCTTGTGGGTTGTCGGGTTTAACAGATTTAGTCCTTAGATTTTCTTTTCTCGGATCCTCTCCTGTGGGCGATCCGTAATCGGTTTTTCTTAAGTTTTTATCCGTTTTATTTGTTTTCATTCGTTTTTATACATTTTCGCCCATTTTTCATACACTTTTTCGTCAATTTTTCTTACATTTTATCCATTTTCATCCGTTTTATACGTTTTTGTCCGTTTTCATCGGTCTTTATAATGTTTTTGCCCATTTTTATACATTTTCGTCCGTTTTTATATGTTTTTGTCCGTTTTTATCTGTTTGTATACATTTTTGTCTGTTTTTTTTACGTTTTAATATGTTTTCATTTGTTTTTATCTTTTTTTTATCTGTTTTCATCCGGTTTTATTCGTTTTCATCCATTTTTATCTATTTTTGACCGTTTTATATGTTTTTGTCTGTATAAAAATGGATTAAAATGTATAAAAGCGAATAAAATGTTAAAAAGTGGATAAAAACGGACAAAAATGTATAAAATCGTATAACAAGGTATACAAACGGATAAAAATGTAAGAAAAATGGATAAAATGTAAGAAAAACGGATGAAAACGTATAAAAGCGAATAAAACCATAAAAAACAGAAAAAAGGATAAAAACGTATAAAATTGGATAAAAACGTATACAAACAGATAAAAAATGATGAAAACATATAAAAACAGATAAGAAAGTAAGAAAAATGAACGAAAACGTATAAAAACAGTAAAAAAAAAGTATGAAAACGTAAGCAAAATGGATGAAAACCTACAAAAACGGATAAAAAAAGTATAAAAATGAATGAAAACATAATAAAGACGGACGGAAGCGTATAAAACAGAAAAAATGGATAAAAACGAATGAAAACGTATAAAAACATAAGAAAAACAAACGAAAACGTAAGACAAATGGGCGCAAACGTATAAAATCGGACAAAACATATAAAAAGGGATGAAAACGGATAAAAACGTATGAAAAAGTAAGAAAAACCTGTTACGGGTCGGCCACATGAAAGGATCCGAGACAAAAAAATATCTAAGGAATATTATACCCGGCATGCCACAGGGACAAACAATGTAAATTAAAGATAGTGAAAAACCGTTACACCCGATATCCCACACTGGGAGTAACCATAGTGTAACTTATTTGAACGTTTGGTAACCTAATTAACGAACCCATGAATAATAGTAACTTGGTTGAACAAAAATAAAATAAAATAAAAAATAAAAACTATAGTAACTTAGTTCAAATTTTTAGGAAACTTTAGTAACTTTTTTGAGTATAAATCCAATAAGATGCACGAACATTGAACAAAAACCCTAACAACTTGATTAACTCTTTTCGTTATCTATAATAATATAACAAAGCATAATCATGCCTTCTACTCATCATTCCGACCCAAACCCCTAAAACACTTTAAGCTTTTACCAACTAAATTAACAAATGCTAAATAACATTATTTTAGCATAAAATAAATTTCATATATAATTTTCTTACCTACACAAGTTCTGATTTATGTTTAAAAAATCAAACAAATGAAAGGCAGATATAGTTTTCATATAAAAAGGTTTGGAATTAATAATGAAAAACAAGTGTACAACAAACCTTAAAAGTTGACAAATAAATGGAAAAACACTAAATTTATTTTAATCATCTTAGCCAACGACTCAAGTTGGCTCGGCATGTAAACAGTGCTGGCTCAAGCCACAACTTCCCAATACCCAAGCCATCCTTCTCTCTGCAGCCAAACCACAAAACAGGTCGCAATAATAGCGCCTCCTAAATTCCACTTCATATATAAAAGATTCTTAATCACCTAATGCACAAAAACGAAAGTCTTATGCGGAGTATAAAAAGTTAGAAAACCAAAGGACGAAAATACAAAACACCTCCAATAAGTCGACTAAAGCAAAAATCCAAACGAATTGAAAAAAATACTCCGTACTAATAAACAAATCGATCTCTCCTACTTTTCCTCATTATTCATTCATTCATTCTCACATAATAAATCATTACTATTATTCAACCTCTCTTATTAGGGTTTCAAATTCAATCATGTCATTGAGACCAAGCGCCAGGACTGAGGTTCGTCGGAACCGCTACAAAGTCGCCGTCGATGCGGACGAAGGTCGGCGCCGGAGGGAGGATAACATGGTTGAGATTCGTAAAAACAAAAGAGAAGAGAATTTGTTGAAGAAGCGTCAAGTGCTGACGTCATCACAACCGATTTCGTCTGCTGGTGGTCTACCTGTTTTAGCTTCTGCTGCTGAGAAAAAGGTCCGATTAAGATCAATATGCTAAACTTGTTTTTATAATTAGTTTTAAAAATTAGGGTTTAATTGGTTTGGAAATGTATAGTTCTCTTTTTGTTATTGTTATTGTTATTGTTATTGTTATTGTGTGTAGCTGTCTTTTTTTACTTTTTGAATTCATGCTATTGTGTGTGTGTAAAATGACTATTTTACCTTTTTGTTGTATGTAGAGTGGTTACAAAATATAAGGGTAGAAGGGTAAATTTACATGAGCAAATACATATTGGTAATTATCTCGAAAAGTTACTACTCTATTACTCTTCTAGGTATGAAAATAATATGTCTTTTGCAACTGTTAATTTCTAGGTCAACAATATGGTAAACCTAAAAACACACGATCCATCGACAAAAAATATACATGGACGAAAACATAGAGTTCAAGCGAAACACACTTATTAGGCTGGGCGTCACCGGATGAAGAGAAGGTGAGGCTGTGTGTGTATACTTAAAAAAAAAAGAGGTATAGATAAACGGTTTAAGCTATGGAACAGCAATGTACTTTTCTTCATGATCCGTTATCATACGTGTACTTGTTCATTCCACTATATGATACGAACTTTCAAATTACCAAAATAACCATGGCACGTCAGCAATAAGTATGATATCAAAACATAATTTGAAAGTTTGTAGCATATAGTTGAACAAAATCAAATACATGTATGATAATAGAGCAAGGAGGAAAGTGCGCTGCTATTCTAAGCTTAAACCCATAGGTAAATGGTGGGTGAGGACTAGTCCAGGTTTGGTTGGCGAGTGAGTGAGAGGGAGGGTGATGATGTGGGTGGATTTAGAGTTGAGTGAGGGGTAAAAAATGGGCGAGGACTACGGAGTATAATTGTGAGATCATTGTACACTTTCAAAATGTTCGATTTTGTTATTGTACTATTATATAATTTTTATTTTTATTTATTATTATTTATTTACTTATTTTTTCATTTAGGTCACTGTAATATGTTGTAACGATTTAATTATTCGCTAGACTTTCATAAAACTTACATTCAGGTAACATATGACCTATTTGACTTGGTTTTTATGAGTTTGACTTTTATTGGCACTCATTAGCTGACACGTGGTATATATGTTATAAGTGATTAAAATGAAAAAAATAAAATAAAATAAAATAATACTACTGTGACTCAAATGAACAAAAACAATGTACAGTGACTTGAATAAACTGTTTCAAGAGTACAATAACATAAATGAACAAAAATAAGTACAGTTACCAAATTGGGTTTTTCACCTGTGTAATGACCTCTTAGTTCTATAGTTTTAATTAGGGGTAATATTGTAAACATAATCAAATACGGATATCCCTTTTTTGCAAGTTAGACATTGAAAATAATTTATGGACTGGGGGAGTATATTATCTTACTTCAACCTCCTAGACAGTAGAACCTTTGTTAATCATATAGGTTTATAGTTTGAACCGATTCATGTATGTTACTGAATTGTTCGCACATGGATTGTCTTTTTAAGTTATGTGACTTTGTTTCGACTTGTTTATGTCGATGGATGGGTGCCAGTTGTCACTTTATGAGTATTATTTTACAATATGTAGTTGCCCAGAGGTTAAAATTATGGTATTAGTAAGACCTTTCAACTTTTACTATATTCCTCTACTATGAATAAATCTAATGGATCAGTTGTTTTGTCAAGTGCATATGACTAAACTGTGTTTGTCAGAAGGTGTTATTTAGCAGGTTATGTTATTGGCATTATTAATGTTAAAATTTACAAGGTTGCAGATTTGGTGTGTAATAAAGGGTTGGTGATTATTATTTATATCTTGCAACGTTAAAAGATTAAAGGATCTTTCCGTGATCTTTTTTGTTTGCATGTCTAGTATTTGGAGATTGATGTTCTTGTAGTTAGCAATGTTTCATCTGATCTAGTTTACGCTGTTGTAAATACTGACACCAATGTATTCATTTGTCTTGGCGGGCTCTAAATCTTATGTTTCTAAAATAACTTGGAGTTAACTTGCTTGTTACCCCCGAAGCATGCCAATATTATTCATCCATGAGATTTTGAGATTTTGTTTAGATGAATGGATAAGAGTTATAGTGCTCTCTACAGTAAGTGTTGCATCTTGGTTTTCTTCGTGACTTTGAGTAAAATTTATATTAGTTTTTGTATCAAACAAGTTTGTGAAATTGCAGATAATATGTATTCTTCTTTGCATATATAGGCTTCTAGAAAGATGTAATATTATATTAGAACTGGGAATTAGGTTCATTTAACATGCTGGGTTGTTTTATGTATCTTCACAAAGTTGCTCTCAGTAAAGGCTATCTGAGGTTAATTGCCATTTGATTTGATTTATCAGTTTGTGTCATTATGATAATGATATATTTGCCTTATAGTTTTATTCAATCAAACTCCAGGGGTCATGAAATCTGAGAAGTTCGTTTGTATTACAAACATGTGTTATACTATTATGAATAAAACTTCTGTAACATTTTAATCTTTGAACTGATGTCTGATGGAAGGAATGTTGATCATTGCAGTTAGAGAGTCTTCCTTCTATGGTTGCGGGAGTATATTCAAATGATAATGCTTCGCAGCTAGAGGCAACTACACAGTTTCGTAAATTGCTCTCTATAGGTATAGTTGATGTTTTACATGATTGCTTGTGGATCATTGTTCATGCAATCGATCATATTTGTTGTTTTTTATTTATTTATTACAGAACGAAGTCCACCAATTGAGGAAGTTATACAATCTGGGGTCGTGCCGCGCTTTGTGGAGTTCCTAATGAGGGAAGATTTTCCACAGCTTCAGGTTTGACTCCTATAGTGAGTGTGTGTGTGCGCGCCCGCAATCATGTTTTGTCATGTCATTGATTTGAATCTAAAGCTTTCATTGACATTCTAAACAGTTTGAGGCTGCTTGGGCGCTCACGAACATTGCTTCTGGTACATCTGAGAATACTAAGGTAGTAATTGATCATGGGGCTGTCCCAATATTTGTCAAGCTTCTTGCTTCTCCAAGTGATGATGTGCGAGAGCAGGTGATTTGTGAACTTCCTTGCTTATTTTTATAGTACGAATCAGTTTTAACTCTAGATACGTACGAGTAATTTCTCACGTCTGGCTACTTTTTTCTTTTTCTCTTGTAGGCTGTTTGGGCATTGGGAAATGTTGCTGGAGATTCACCCAGATGCCGTGATCTCGTCCTTGGCCAAGGTGCCTTGATTCCTTTGCTGGCTCAGTTAAACGAGCATGCTAAACTTTCCATGCTGAGGAACGCAACATGGACCTTATCAAATTTCTGTCGAGGCAAACCACAACCTCCATTTGAGCTGGTCGTTTTCTAGTCTTTGTGTTAAACAGTTATAAACAATTTTTAAGTTGGGATCATTATTGTTTTTCTATTATCCTATGAGTTGCTAAAATTGTAAATTTACAGACAAAACCAGCACTTCCTGCCCTTGAACGTCTTGTTCATTCAAATGATGAAGAAGTGTTGACAGATGCGTGTTGGGCTCTCTCCTATCTGTCTGATGGTACAAATGACAAAATACAAGCTGTAATTGAGGCTGGTGTCTGCCCACGTCTTGTGGAGCTGCTCATGTGAGTTCAACTTAAATGTTCTTGTTATGCTTGAGATTGAAATGCTTCAGAGTTTGACAAATACATTTTTTTCTTCAGGCATCCTTCGCCTTCAGTACTCATTCCTGCTCTTCGAACTATTGGGAACATTGTGACAGGCGATGATCTCCAAACTCAGGTACGAACTTCAAGAGTTTGTGTAGTAATATGGAAGTATGGTATCAGTTCCACTCTAGAGAAAAAAATTGTATTGTACGGAGTAGTAAACATCCTCATTTTAACTATGATGTTTCTACATTCTTATCAATATATGTTCACTCAGATGTTTCTTGTTTTGCTGTTATTTCTGCTTTGCATGTTGTTGTCAACTACATGGCTCTATGATGACATGCACTCAAAATAGAAAGAGCCTATTTTAAGTCTTCTGTACATTCACTTTTCTTTGTTTGGTAGGTGGATTACCGTAGATATTCCAAACTCCTAGCTTCATACTAAGTTATTTATTTGATTTTTAATCAGACGTAAGATGCACGCTCTACTGGCTGTTTTGTAGATCATTATCTCCCATTTTTGGGATTTAAAAGCGATGACCCTTTTAGTAATGAGATCAGTAAAGATTCTTATTTTAGGCCTCCTGTTTGATAAAACATATCTGATGATTTTTGGCTGCCTTAACCATATTATTGTTTTGCATTTAGGATCCTGTAAATAAACACAACACTTCTGATGCTTTTGCAAATTGCAACTAGCAAACATCCCATTGCTCTCAGTTCTCATAACTTCACCCAGTTCCCTAGGTTTTTGATATATAGAATCTAGGCACCAACCTAAACAAGTGAACATCCCTAATGGGGTTTGGTGTGTGAACACATATGAGTACCAGTCAACTAACCTGTCACTATCAGAGAATGTTCTCAATATCAGTATTGAAGGCATTATTTAATATGTAATGTTACAATATTATATAGGCAATCATAAACAATTGAGGTAAAAGAAAAGTTTTAACATTCACAGAGAAGGTACTTATTGATCTTATAGCAAGAAAAGTAGTGGTTTATTTCCTGTTGTACTTTGTTGCAGTGAGCCGGTGCCTTAAAACATGGATTGGGTGTCGTCCTAGGCATACACCGAGATATTAACTTATCAGTTATGGCCTAAACTGAGTATTAAATGTCCTGATAAAAAAAGTCCCCGATTAATAGGATTATGCAGCGGTTAAGCCCAAAAAGCTTTAAATATAGGACACAGAAGTAAATCTCACCCAAAACATTGAAAGCCCTAACCTATAGTCTCTACATAAACTGCCCCAATAACGATTCTTCTTTCTGTTGCACGGTCAGTTTTTGTATCCAGTTTTGTCTTGCAAGTTGCCAGGTTGAGTTTTAAACCAACTAGGTAAATACAAAATCGAGAAGTTTTCAGATATTATAAGTAACCCCTTATTCATTTTTTATGTTTTACTCATTTTAATATATAACTTGTTTAAAGAACTGTTCAATTGTTTGTAAAGTATTTTCACTAGTAAAGAAAAAGGGAAAATAGCTTTAAGGACTTGGAACTGATTCTGCTTATTTACTACAGCAAAACTAGATTGCTTAATATTCCTGCTCAATTCTTGCTTAACCAATTAAGTGTTGGGTTCTCAATTGATCCGCCTATCATTTTCTAGAACACTACAGCCATCCCTTGCCTGAGACCTTACTATAACCTTTGGCATGCCCTGTCTCTAAAGAGCCAGACCATCCAAAACACGGTTCACAATATGACCTGCCTAACAAGTAAAATTATTGCTATCATTTTTCTAAGTTCTCCCTCCAGGCTTCACCCCAATTTAGCATTTGTTACTTCTGAAATAAATCGTAGATCACTATTATTTGTATTAAGAAACTAACAGTGGATTTATACACTCATTTTGTAGTGTATTATTGAGTATGGTGCGCTTCCATGTCTGCTGAACCTGTTGACAAATAATCATAAAAAGAGTATCAAGAAAGAAGCCTGTTGGACAATCTCAAATATCACTGCTGGAAACAACGAACAAATACAGGTAAATCCCAAGAAAAAAACTGCCTATGTTTCAGACCTTGAGCCATGCTGTGGAATTGTTGAAGAAAGAAACTGCTTATGTTTCTGATAAAAACTATTTTTTTTTAACAAGTGTTAAAGATGGATTTCAACCTGTTTATTTACAATGGGGTTGATTTGGATTGTGTGCTTTATCTCAATTGAGTCTCCCCAAAAATATGTATCAAAAGTGAAACAAATCCAATGGCTTCAACGGGTAAATGTGCCCAGTGTCTAATCTAATGCATGTTACCTCTTTAATCGTTTTCTTCAAAATATGTTTGCGAGTCAACCCAATCTGACCATTTACCCCCCCCCCCCCCCCCCCCCCCCCCCAAGCACTGTTTTAAGACTCTTGCCACCTCTCAAAGTATACTAATTTTGCTCTCAATTCACAGGCTGTAATTGTAGCCGGATTAATTGCTCCATTGGTAAATTTGCTTCAAAATGGTGAATTTGACGTAAAGAAAGAGGCTGCTTGGGCGGTATCAAATGCCACTTCCGGTGGTAATAATGAACAGATCAAGTAATCTCTCGTTTCACATCTTTTCTGAATTTAAAATACAAAATTATAATACATATTCAAAGTTATAACCTTTGATTGTTTGCTATGATTTCTAGGTACTTGGTGAACCAGGGATGTATAAAACCGTTGTGTGATCTCCTTTCATGTCCTGATCCAAGGATAGTGACTGTGTGTTTGGAAGGACTTGAGAACATTCTCAAGGTAGGGGAAGCCGAGAAGACTTTGGGTCACTCTGGAGATGTTAATCTCTATGCTCAGATGATAGATGACGCGGAAGGTCTTGAAAAGATAGAGAATCTGCAGAGTCATGACAACAATGAAATTTATGAGAAGGCAGTTAAACTTCTTGAGACATATTGGTTGGAAGAGGAAGATGAGCCCGTAGGTGACGTTGAGCAACCTGGCTTTAACTTTGGAGGAAATAATATTCAAGTTCCATCTGGTGGATTCAATTTCAACAAGTAAAGGTGATTTTATATCCTTCACCTTTTTATTTTTTTATTTTCGTATTTGGCTTAATCACTTGACAGAACAAGACTAATCAGTCGTTGTTTGAACATGTTGGAACCTAGAGGTGCTAATGTTGACCCATAAGTAGTCGAGTTGGGTTATGTTTTATATCTGATGGGTAAAATGTATTAAAGCTATAACACAATGCTAAGCTGGAATTTGGAAAAGAGTCAAATGGGGCGAACAGGGTAAAGTACAGAAAGTCATCCAAAGTTTATTGAAGTTAGATTATTTTTGTAACAGTATAGTTTCTGGATTCAAATTGAACGTATTAATTGTTTATATAACTAAAAAAAGGTCTTCAAATTCTTTTAGCTGGTTGGGTCAACTGGACCCATTTCCCCCTGTAATAAAGCTTACCCGTTTGATCAGTTACCCAACTCCCATTTTGTCACCTCTACTTGATAGCTTTTGTGCTTTCAAACACGTTAGGTTTCCGGCCAAAAGTTACCAGAATTTTAATCGGGAATGACCAATAGTAAAATTTATATATTTTAAATTGTCTAAAGTTTTAGTAGTTTGATGACCGATGATACATTTGTGAGTTTATTAATAAAGACCCTTTGTAAGATTTGTAATCTTGGGGTATTATATGTTAAACATCTGTCTTTGAATGTTGCCGTAATTAGCATTCTATATAAGAAGTGAAAGCACAAAATTCCTTTTATTTGTAGTATTTGTAACAATGGATGATTTTCTAGGATCATCAAAAGAAATCTTCAAATCAAAAACATAATTGAATGTGATTTAATCTATGGGATTATTGTAGTTTCGTTTTTTGAAAGATTCAAATAAAATAAACATTTAACTTTGTGACATGATCGATTGGAACCAAAGCCTTAGTCAAGAATGTTCTTTGTATTTAAATCTTCACACAATTGTCAAATCATTCTTCTGTAGCATCTTTCTTTTGTTCTTGTTTTTTTGGGTAGCATTTTGTAAGCACAATGTTTAGCCCTTAAGAAAAAGGCACCTTTGGGATCTAGTTATGAGTTTCTGGAAACTTGCAATAAATAATTGCTAGCAAACTTGAAATGATGTCTTCAAACTTTCAGGTTTTTGGAAGCAGGATAGTATGTTGCTGTGGTCAAACGTCAAGTCCAGTCAGGTCAGGTTTCGTCGGGTCGTGTCAGGTTTCATGAGGTCTTGTCAATTCAGAGCATCTGATGTACTCTGGTTAACGGTTAATTTATGGTCCGGTCAAGGTCTGTTTGCGAAAGATACATGATGTCTTTTTGAGTCCGGCATTTACTCTTGCCTGTATGAGTTATATATCTCTTTGCTGTAGTGTGAGGAAAGGATGGGAACAGTAAAGTTTTTTTGTTATTTGTCAATGACAGTTACAGTTGTGTCTTACCGAATCTCCATTTTATAAGATTGTTTTTATTAAATGTGGCAAAATAGGCGGGTCAAAAAAATAAAAATAATTACAATATGGGTCGGGTCACATTGAGCCGTAAATACTTTTTATCCTTTAAAAAAGATTAGAAATAAAAAACGTCAGTTGTATTTTCAAAAACTATACATGGTAAATTAAATCTTTTCTTTTTTGGTAGGCAAGTTAACAATCTCACTTACATAAACATTGACACAGTCGTCTGAAACATGACTTTGAACTCAAATCATTTAACTGGGGAGTGTCTTACGGAGACTGTAAGGCTACAAGCCTTTTGGTAGTAAATGTTGTCCCAAAGTTTCTGTTTGTGTTTGGATCAATTTGTACACGAATAAGATTTGCAAACGTAAATAACAAAAGATAACTTAAATATAAACTTTATTCAACCTTTTGTAATGTTACATGGTATCAAGTACTTATAGGTTTCCAATGGGTGTGTCCAACCATCATAACCTTTCATCTATAAGTCATGTCTATTCGGTATTGTCTAACCGATGCTACTAAACAACATGACGGTTCGAACAGGTATATGCCAAGCATTGTGACCATTCGACCATTCCTGGAAATAACTAACTTTTATAACTAATTTAACTAACTAAATGGTTGTAGAGTTTCACTTCTACGCTTTTGGTCCTTCACATTTTCTTCACAAAGTAACAATCGAGATTATAAGTTGGTTCACATTCTCCTCCTTAATCTTGGTTGTTGCTTTGTCCAAGGTCTTGAACTCCGAGCATCTGTCTCATAGTTGTAAACATAAGTCTTGGTAAAGCTTTCGTTAATATATCTGCTCTTTGTAGTTCTCCGCTAACGTGTTCCACATTTATATGACCATTCTCTACGCATTCCCGAATGAAATGATAGTGAATGTCTATATGTTTACTCCTTCCATGAAATACTGGGTTCTTTACGAGTGCTATAGCTGATACGTTGTCAACTCTGAGCGTTATCCTCTTTTCTTCAATTCCAGTCAGTTCACTAAGTAAACGTTTTAACCATAAGGCTTGACATGCTGCTGCAGTAGCCGCCATGAATTCTGATTCACATGATGATAGCGCCACTGTCGGTTGCTTCTGAGTACACCAGGTAATAGGTGACTCTCCAAAGTAAAATACGACTCCAGTAGTTCCTTTTCCTTGATCGGTATTGATTCCATAACTACTGTCACTATAACCTGTAATCTTGCAGCCGCCTTCCTTCTTGTATATTATTTCATGCTCTTTTGTTCCTTTGACATATCGGATTACTTGTTTAACTGCCTTCAGGTGATGTTCCTTCGGGTCTTGCATGAATCTGCTGAGTAGTCCGACTGAGTAACTAAGATCCGGTCTTGTATGTAGTAAGTATCTGAGGCTTCCAATTAAGCTTCGGTAATAAGTTGCGTCAACTGGTTCTCCATCTTCCGCCTTGACCAACTTAGTGCCGGGATCCAATGGTATCTTTGTATCATTGCTATCTGTCATACTTGTTTCTTTGAGGATCTTGTTAATGTATCCAGTTTGCTTGATGGTAATCTCTCCTCCTGTCTGTGTAACTTCTATCCCAAGGTAATATGCTAGCAATCCTAAGTCGCTCATTTCAAATTTTTCTTCCATTTGGGATTTGAACAAGTCTATTTCTTTCTTTGGAGTACCCGTGATTATTAAATCATCTACATAAACTCCAACTATAAGTGTTGAATTCTTGCTTCTCTTCGTGTAGACTGCTTGTTCGAGATTACATTTCTTAAAATCTAGTGATTTCAAGGTTTGATCAAGCTTCACATTCCAAGCTCGTGGTGCTTGTCTTAAGCCATACAAAGCTTTGGTTAGCTTGTATACTTTTCCTAGGTTTCCTTGTTGAATAAATCCTTCAGGTTGTGTAACGTAGACTTCTTCTTTCAATTCTCCATGTAAAAATGCTGATTTTACGTCTAAGTGGTGTACTTGCCATCCATGATATGCTGCTAGTGCTAATATCAAACGAACTGTCTCTATTCTAGCTACTGGTGCAAATACTTCATCAAAGTCTATTTCTTGTTCTTGTACATAACCTTTTGCTACTAATCTTGCTTTATACTTAATGATCTTTCCCTTTGCATCTTTCTTGGTTTTGTAAACCCATTTGAGTCCTATTGCCTTCTGGTTTTCTGGCAAATCTGTGAGAGTCCATGTGTGATTCTTGTTGATTGAATCTATTTCAATTTTCATGGCCTCAATCCATTTCTCGTCTTTTGATGCTTCCTTGTAGTTACGGGGTTCTTCTTCAATGAAAAATAAGCTTGGAGTTTCTACTTGTTGTGCATGTTGATAAATTTCATTGATATTCTTTAAACCTCGTACTGGTCTATGATCATATCTTTCTGAGCTTCCTGATGAGCTTTCTAATGAACTAATAGTAGCTTGTCTTTCACTTTCTGAGTTGGGTTCGTAATTGTATGTTGGTGGTGTAATTGGTGATGCTGGATCAGGTATTGGATCTGGTATTGGATCCAGTATTTGATCTTCTTCATGATACGTGTTATTTATGTTTTCTATGTTGATTGGTGTAGGATTTCCATTATCAACTTCGTCTACCACAAAACTAGCCCAAAATGTGTCTTGTGTATCCGTATCATCTCCATTCTTATCCCAATTCCACGGTTTCGTTTTCATAAACTTTACGTCCCTACTAATATGTTTCTTCTTTCTTACTGGATCATATAGCCTACAAGCTTTTGATCCTTCCTCTACTCCTAAATAAACCATCGGTATGCTTCTATCATCTAACTTCTTCAAGTGAGGTATGGTTATCTTAGCATAAGCTGTGCATCCGAATATTTTAAGGTTTTGTAGGTTCGGTTTTCTTTTGTAGAGTGCTTCATATGGTGTCTTATCTTCCAGTGCTCGTGTAGGTACCCTATTTAGAATATAAATGGCATGTTTTACTGCTTCCGCCCAAAAAGTTAAGGGTAACTTCATCGCTTTCATCATACTCCTGGTAGTTGATAATACCGTTCTATTCTTTCTTTCAACTACTCCATTTTGTTGCGGTGAGTATGGTGCTGTTAATTGTCGTGCTATTCCATTATCTTTACAATACTTATCGAATTCATGTGATGTGAATTCTCCACCTCTATCTGTTCTTAGCATTCTTAACTTCAATCTTAACTCCATTTCAACCTTCTGTCTAAATTCCTTAAATATATTGAAGGCCTGATCCTTAGATGTTAGAAAATAGGCCCACATGTAACGTGTACAGTCATCTACTAGTAAGAAGATGAGTTTCTTTCCGGAATTTGTTGTTGGACTTATGGGACCACAAAGATCTCCATAAACTAAGTCCAATGGGTTCTTTGATCTGAATTTGGCTTGGTTTGGAAATGGGGTTCTGCTGTGTTTTCCTAATAAGCATGCATCACATACTTGTCCTGCATGACTTATTCTTGGTATTCCTTCTACTAATCCTTTTCTTGTCATCTTGCTGATATCGTCAAAGTTCAGATGACCTAATCTTGCGTGCCATAACCATGCTTGGTTATCCACATTTGCTAAGAGGCATATAGGTGCTTCTATTTGTAGTCTAATACTGTAAAGTCTATTCTTCGACCTTTCTACCTTCATCAACAACTTCTTCTTCTTATCATACAAAGTCAGCTTGTTTCCGTCCATTATGATCTTACAACCTATTTCAGTAAGTTGTCCTAGACTAAGTATGTTGCTCTTGAGGTTTGGTATGTAGTAAACATCTGTTATCACCTTCTGCTCCTTGTTTCTACATCCTAATATTATTGAACCTCTACCCTTTATCTCTACATATGATCCATCTCCAAAACGAACGCGTCCAGTGATACTTTCGTCTATATCTTTAAAATGACTCTTTGTTCCCGTCATATGGTTGCTTGCGCCATTATCTAAATACCATATGCTAGCGTCTGTTGTAGCATATTTTCCGGGTTGTACTTGTCCTTCATTAATCAATACTTCTTCGTGTGTCGTCATTAATAGTGATGGTTCATCGTCTTCATAGATAAGGTTTGATTGTTCTTGAGTTGTTGGTGGTTTTCTACATTCTTTCTTAAAGTGTCCATGTTTCCCGCAATTGAAACATTTAATCTTCTTCTTCCACTCACCTCTATTTCTATTATACTTATCATTGTGAGTTGGGTTTTCTCTATTCGAGTTGTCTCTATTTCCTTTATTCTGCCAGTTTCCTCTTGAGTAGTTTGATCTACCCTTATACTTGTTAAATCGTTTCTTATATCTAGAGTGATCGCCTTGTGCGAATAATAGGTTATCCTGGCTTTCTGCTTGTCCTCCCTTTCGGAGTTTTATCCTTTCCTCGAATGCTTTTAATTTTCCAGTGATCTCATCTAGGGTGATATCATCTAGATCACTTGTTTGTTCTATGGATGCTACTATCTGAATGAACCTATCTGGTGTGGAGTCTAATAGTTTTCGTACTAAAAGTGATTCATCCAAGGTTTTTCCTAATTCTTTTGCCTTCGTGGCATAACCATTTAGTTTATCTGTAAATGCATCCACCGTCTCCTCATCCTTCATTTGAAGGGCATTAAATCCTATCATTAGGGATTGTAATCGTGCTTGTTGCACTCTTTCTTCTCCAACGTGTCTCTTTTTCAATGATTCCCACAGTTCTCTAGCAGTTTTACAACTTGCTACTTGTAAGATCACATCCTCGGTTAATGCTTGATATAGGAGGGCAATAGTTGCCTTATCCTTCTTATCATCGGCTTGGGTGTTTTCTTTGGGTTCTATAGTCTCCCATAAACCATGTGCTTCTAATATGACCTTAATTTGAATAGCCCAAACAGTGTAGTTTGTGGTTTTGAGTTTAGGACATTGATATTGTGTAAGTGGTGTAATGGGTTTAACTACAATGCTATTGACGTTAGCGTCATCTCCACCCGACATTCTAGATGTGTTTATGATCTTCACTTTTGACTTATATGGGAAATCTAACTAGTATGGTATAACCTTACTACTACAGGAAATAGAAATAGTTATCCGGGAATCCTAGTAATACGGGGATCAAATATAGTTCTCGGGATTTCCTAATAATGAATATCTATACTATAAATGTATAAATGAAATCCAATGATGATAACGTGACCTCGTATGTTTTGCGTTCCCACTTGTGTGTCGATACAAAGAGATATATCAACCACGTACTAATCTTTCCTCGTCTCTTTTCAAATCTGGTTGTCGAGTTTTATTAACCAAATTTCCACGTTGTTCCGTTTCTTCTTGACTTGGCTCCTACTACTCTGCCTCGTACCCTTGTTATGTATAGGCTTCCTCTAAAAATTTCTACTCGAATTGAATTTCTGGCCACGATCAACCTTCAGAATTGTTGTCGTTGTTTTCTTATTCCAAGTCTCCTTTCTTCAACAAATACTCACGGTATTCTTCTTCCAAAAAAAATCAGCAACTTAGTTGCTTTCTTTTTCTTCTTTCTTTAGTATCCGGGGTACTAAAATTCCAATTACACCAACGTCTAAACAAAAGTTTGTTTGTCGTTCCGCTATTGCTTGCTTCGTTGTTTCCACAATACTCTTTCTATTTCGTTCTCCTTTTCTTCTTCTTTCTGTCCACACCGTATGTACAACAACTTCGTCAATAGGTTCTGAAAAAACCTATTCGGTATTCCTTTAATGGAGCGAGTGATCAAGTCGCTAGTTTTTCTTCAATTTGTTGTTGTTTCCAAAGTATTGCCAACGTGCCTTTATCTCTTGTATGTACCGGTATCTCCTTCTTTGTTCCAAGCAATGCTCGTGTATGTTTCTGCGCTTCTTTTCTTTTGTGTACCAAGTTATGTACACAAGTTCTTCTAGATTTCTAATCTTCCCTTGTTGTGTTGTAGTAGAGAACACACAAGTACGTTTCTTGTTGTTGTTTAACAAGAAAACCTCCAACGTTTTCTGGTTTTGTTGTGGCGTACGAATCACAACAAACCAAGGTACCAAATTTCTGAAGAGTGGTATCCTTCCTGTTTGCAAATTTTCGATACAAAGAAAAGTGTATATGACTTTTCTTTTTTTCTTAAGTTATCTATGCAACCCTTCTAAAGTTAACAAGGATCAAGGGTGTGCGATGTTCCTGAAAAAAAATTTCCAGCGTGGGTTTTGGTTTCAAGGCTTCGGTACAAATTTGGTTGTTTTATCTCGATACAGATATGGTTCAAAGGTTTCTGGATTTTGTTTGATGGTGTGACGAGTAAAACAAGCAAAGGCTCTTGATGCCAAATGTTGTCCCAAAGTTTCTGTTTGTGTTTGGATCAATTTGTACACGAATAAGATTTGCAAACGTAAATAACAAAAGATAACTTAAATATAAACTTTATCCAACCTTTTGTAATGTTACATGGTATCAAGTACTTATAGGTTTCCAATGGGTGTGTCCAACCATCATAACCTTTCATCTATAAGTCATGTCTATTCGGTATTGTCTAACCGATGCTACTAAACAACATGACGGTTCGAACAGGTATATGCCAAGCATTGTGACCATTCGACCATTCCTGGAAATAACTAACTTTTATAACTAATTTAACTAACTAAACGGTTGTAGAGTTTCACTTCTACACTTTTGGTCCTTCACGTTTTCTTCACAAAGTAACAATCGAGATTATAAGTTGGTTCACAGTAAAAAGTCCTTAGAGTGTGACGATATAGATGAATATATGTGTTTAGGGACTACGGAACCTGACAGGCAAACTTTCTTTTTATAACTAAAAGATAATATACGTAGTACTATATTGCAAAAGGTTAAAACTATACCAAATACATCGAGTAGGTCAAAAGAGATTGTTGACATACAGATATCTATATCACCGTATGTAATGGATATAGCATACATACCCTGCAACTAACACTCGGACCTGATAAAAACAAAATACGCAAACTTTAAACTTGACAACCTTGGAAAGTCGCTCAAGGCCAGACAATGCTTGATAACCCTTAGAGGAAGAGGTACGCATGGCTCGATGGCTCGCGCCATTCTACCAGCCCAAAACCATCAACGGCGCACCGTACCGTGCTTCGTGCCATACATAACAGCCAGCGCCAAAGATTTTTATTTTTATTATTATTTTTTTTTCCTTTTACAAAATGGAAGAATCAATGTTTTGTGTGTGTGTTTGCAGTAGGAGAAGAAGATTACATTTTTTTTTTTTTTTTTTTTTTTTTAACATCAATGTTTTATGTGTGTTTGCAGTAGGAAGAAGACGACATTTTTTTTTGCTCTCTTAATTGGACATGGTGTGTTTGGTTGTTGCACATTGGGCTAGTGAAAGAGTAACACTTCTTTATTTATAAAAATTATTATGTTGTATTTTTCTTAATTATATTTTTTGTTTTATATAATTTGTATTTTATATAATAAATGAAAATATATTTTGTTTAAATAATTGGAAAAAAAATAATCCAACGGCATCACATTTTCTGGTGCTAAGGTAACGGCACAAAATGTGGTGCCAAAGGATTTCTGGTGTCATAGAGGGTTTTGCTGATGTGGCAGCGCTTTTTACCAACGGCACGAGGGTACTTGGTGCTCTTAGCATTAATGAGAGCAGCAATGGGTGCGGCACAAACCTCTCCTTTGATGAACATGAAATGCGTTGAGGAACCTTGCAAACAAGGCACTACTTTGAAACTAAGCAGGCACAACTTCATGTTCCAAGCTAATGACTAAACTTAACCAAATGATTTATGAAAGACAATATTTCCATGGAGAAGAACATCCGTCCATAAATGTTAAGGTGACGTTTAGTTGGAAAACATTTTCTTTCATTTCATATTTCTTGTTTGTAGGAAAAGGGATGAGATTTTAATTTCCACAAAACAAAGAAAAATTTAAAAAACACGTTTAGTCTGAGAAACATGTATTTGTGTTTTCCATTTTGCAAAACTAGAAAACATGTTTAAGTGTTGTTGCTTTATATCTAAATTCACTATTCACCTTAATAATATTATAAAAACATCTTCAAAACAAAAAACAGATATTATAAACTAACCAACTAAATTATAAAATAACTAAAAAAAATCTAATACGAGAAAATAAAGAATTAAAAAAGTAAAATATAACATCAAATAACGTTTTCGTCAGTTTTTTTTACGTTTTTGTCCGTTTTTTACGTTTTCGTTTGTGTTTTTACGTTTTCGTCCATTTTTATAAGTTTTTGTCCGATTTTTTACGTTTTCGTCTGTTTTTTTACGTTTTCGTCTGTTTTTTACGTGTTCGTATGTTTTTTTACGTTTTCGTTAGATTTTTTTTTACAAATTCGTCAGTTTTTAACTTTTTCGTCAGTCTTTTTACGTTTTTGTCCATTTGTTTACGTCTTTTTCCGTTTCTTTACGCTTTCATCTGTTTTTTTACGTTTTCGTCATATATTTTTTTTTACGTTTTCATCCGTTTTTTTACACTTTCGTCAGATTTTTTACGTTTTCGTCAATTTTTTTAAGTTTTCGTTCGATATTTTACGTTTTCGTCCATTTTTTTACGTGTTCGTCTGTTTTTTACGTTTTCGTCCATTTTTTATGTTTTAGTCTGTTTTTTTTACGTTTTCGTCTATTTTTTACGTTTTTGTCCGTTTTTAACATTTTTGTACGTTGTCGTCCATTTTCGTCTATTTTTTTACGTTTTCGTGGAGATTTTTTACGTTTTCGTCCGTTTTTTAATGTTTTCGTCAAATTTTTTACGTTTTTGTTTATTTTTTACGTTTTCGTCCATTTTTTTTACGTTTTCGTCAAATTTTTTACTTTTTGTCCATTTTTTAATGTTTCCATTTTTTATGATTTCTTCTGATTTTTAAGTTTTCTTCCCATTTTTTACGTTTCTTCCGTTTTGGTCTGATTTTTACGTTTTCATCTTTTATTTACATTTGCATACTTTCTTTACGTTTTTTACGTTTATTTATATTTTCGTCTATTTTTTAACGTTTTCGTCAGACAAAACCTAAAAAAACATAAAGAAAGTATGAAAATGTAAATAAAAGTTGAAAACGTAAAAATCAGACCAAAACGGAAGAAAATGTAAAAATCGGAAGAAAACGTAAAAATCAGAAGAAATCATAAAAAAATGGAAACATTATAAAATGGACAAAAAGGTAAAAAAATCTGACGAAAACGTTAAAAAATGGACGAAAACGTAAAAATCTAACAAAACATAAAAAAAAAAACGAAAACGTAAAAAATCTAATAAAAAACGTTAAAAAAACAGACGAAAACATAAAAAATTGGACAAAAACGTAAAAAATAAGACGAAAATGTAAAAAAAACAAACGAAAACATAAAAAATCGGACAAAAACATAAAAAATCAGACGAAAACGTAAAAAATCTGACGAAAACATAAAAAATCGGAAGAAAACGTAAAAAATCTGACGAAAGCGTATTAAGATTTTAACATTTTTTTTCATTTTTGTTGTGCTAACCGACTTTTATGTTTAGTAAAAGGAATTTATCCGTAGTATCTGCAACCATTTTCTTTTTTCTTTTTTCTTAATTATTATTTTTTCTGTCAGTTTGTTCAGGAAATAACAGACATTGGTTATATTTTTTTGTCAGTTTATTAAGGATTAAAACTGTTTCGATATTTTTTGTTTTTATTGTATTTTTCTATCAATTTGTTGCAGGAATAACATATATTAGAAACATTTTTATTTTCAATTATGTATTTAGAGAGGGGGTGCAATAAATAGATTTAGAAGAAAAATAAAAAAGTAGAAAAGTAAAAAATATAACAATTTTTGTGACATAGAGTGGTGCAAATAATGTGAGTGGAGGTACGTATATCACAACCCTCAGTAAAATTAATGGTATTTTCGATGCTCATGAGTCTCACTGGTTTTAAAAACTTATACTTTCTTTATGAATATATTAGTGAATGGATATTGAAATGCCGTATAAGTTAACTTTTTAGCATAAATAAGTACTCGTAAAACAAAGCAAACAAGATATTAGGGGAATAAGATAAAAAATATATATATATATATAGATATAATTGTCAAAAAAATCAAAGATGAGGGGGACTTTTTATTCCTCAATCAGTGGCAAAGAGGGGCATTGTTCTCCTTCCTTGCCTCGGGTTTTTATTATTTATTATTTTTTTTCCTCTTGATAATTTTTGTAATGAATTGTTAAATAGATTATTCGTATGTTTGGTGAAATGAGCTGGGTTGAAGCCGGGGCTCGAGCTTTTATTATAAGTTGGAAGCTTAAGTTTATTTTTAATTTTTTTTTTTTTTTTTTTTGATAAATTAGTTAGGCCTGATATTTATTATTTTAAAATCACATAAAAATACATTAAATTAAATTTATATATATTTCAAACTTTTGCGTATTAATCAATTATATTTTAAAAGCTATTTAATTAATTTGAGTAACTATAAACCATTATAATCTTCCATAAACTTGTTTCAATTAGCTTCGGCTTGAAGCTAATAGTTTATAAAAGCTCTTATAAGCTTGTGTGACAAACAAAAATTATTTTAAAAGCTCAAACTTTTATAATCTCTCTCAAGCTCGCATCTAAACACAACCTGTACCAAGAATTTGGAAGATGTAAGTGCAAATGGTAGTAGCATAGGGAAAAATGGTAGTAGCATAGGGAAAAATTTGGAAGATGTAAGTGGGCACCCTTTGATGTAAAAGGATGAGGTAAAGGATATCCCTACATGTCTACTTCGGTCCTTTGTCATTGTTTTCACTAATCTTATATATGGACTCCATATATCAGAGACTATAATAAACATGAGACCATGTTTAAGGATATCCCTACATGTCTACTTCAGCCCTTTGTCATTGTTTTCACTAATCTGATATATAGACTCCATATATCAGAGGCCATAATAAACATATGTTTAAGGATATCCCTTCATGTCTATTTCAGTTCTTTGTCATTGTTTTGTCTGATATATGGACTACATATTATAAACATGGCGATTAAAAGATCAATTTTAGCCACTTATTTAAAGCTAGAATAAAAGAAAGTGATTAGCACGCTCCAAATATTTATTAAGACACTTAATGTACAAACAGTTAAAACATATTATACTTAAAGTACAATTGACTACTGCATATAATGAAGTGTCTCAATAAATTTTTAGAGTGTGTCAATCACCAAGGGTAGTGGCAATGGTTGCGGGGTGGCCAACGGTTTGCCCCAAACCGCCGGGGAACACCGCCGCCACCCCAGCGGTTTGGGTAAACGGTGTGGTCTAGCGGTGATGTACACTGCTGCGGTTTGAATGAAATGTATACGTTGGGAGGTGAATTTTGTGAACGTTGGAAGCATTTTATACTGTACAAAAAAAAGAGAAGCATTTTAAATAAGGTGAGGTGTGGCTGCTATGGGTTATTGATACGAAAAAAACCCTAAAGAGAAGCATTTTATACTGTACAAAAAAGAGTATAAAAATTGATTAAACCGGGCTCCTGGGCTTATGCATTTGGACACGGGAAAAGTAGAGTTTGGGCTTATGGATTGCACTATACTTTATAGTTTCTAGCTAAGGGAGTGATTTGTTTGTCCAACTTTAATTATGTTTCTTTTTTTCAAGTATTATGTAATTTTATTTTAATTATTAATGAAATATTATGTTTTTATTAAATAATTTATTTTTGAAAATAAAAAAATACAAAGTTGGTGGTTTGGGAGGTATGAAAAAAATGACCATTGCCACTAAAAAATGGTTGGGAGGTATGGAAAAAGTGTGAGTGAGGTGGAATGATATTATTGATTGGTTGGGAGGTATGGGGGATTTTCATAGTGACCACTGCCACTACCCTAACCTAAAATAAACACTCACTTCCATCCCCTAACAACCCATCTTTTTCGATTAAATCCACTTTCACCCTTCTTTCTTTGAAAATAATATATCTCAAAAACTGTTAATCATTAGTCGACTCAAATTACACGATTACGACAATCATTTAATAATCTTTCAATATAGGGGCACTTTCATGTACTTTAAATATATTTTTTTTAATGATATATCATATGTGATATAACTTTAATCTGTAAGTTCGAACACTTAACATGTTGTCGTAAAATATGCATAAGTATTTATAGAACTCTAAATAATGTGCGATAAATGGTTGGAAAGCTAAGGATTTTTGCTTTTCAATGCCAAAAACAATGAATCATTTGGAGTTCTACACAAATATTTATACTTGTTTATGAAAGCATGTTGAGTAATTGAACTTACAAATTAGTGTTATATCACATGTGATATATCAAGTAAAATATTGTACCGACAAAAAAAACAAAAAATACCAAAAAAAAATAAAATAAAATTTGTTGAAAGTATATGAAAATGCACCTATTAAAAGATAATGCTAATCATGATGGTGTAATTTGTGTATGTTGATGGTTTACCATTCTTGAAATATGTAATTTTTAAAAAATTTGGATGAAAGTTTGTTTTAACTGATAATATTAATCATTATTATTACTCCGTATTATTATTTTTTTATGATGGGCGGTTAATATTTGTTCCTTAATATGAAGAAAAATAATAGTCTTTATATGAACCTTTCTTAAACATATTATATAAAAACAATGATGAGAGTTATTTTCCATACCAAACTTTTCATATATATCAAGGGACTCATCCCTATCATGCATCTAAAAAGAAATCAATGATTGAGAATAAAAGCATTTTAATATTTCACCCATTTTTTATAATTTAAATATCTCTTAAACCGTTAATCGTTAAGCGAAAATAATTACACCATCGCGACGAGCATTTAATTATCTTTCTATAGACGGGCACTTTGATATACTTTCGACAATTTTTTTTCACGTTTTTGTTCGTTACCGAAAAAATCATGTGTGATATATCACATGTGATATGTAATACCTATCACTTGTATCACATATGATATTAGTGTAGTATCACATGTGATATGTAATATCACATGTGATATGTAATATCACATATGATTTTTTTGGCCACGAAAAAAAAATGAAAAAAACGATTTTTTTGTCGAAAATATATCAAAGTGCCTATCTATAGAAAGGTAATTAAATGCTTGTCGTAACGGTATTTTTTTTCCACTTAATGATTAACGGTTTGAAAGATATTAATATTTGAAAAAAAAATGAAAGCGAATTTTTTAAATTGTTAGGATTAATCTCATCATTAGATCAAATAAAGATGAAAGAGTGGACATTAGTCCCTTGGTATGTAAAAAAAGTTTGGTACTCAAATGATCTTAAATCAAAACAATTGCCATCGAATATATTTCAGAATTAAATATATCGCTTTTGGAAATATATGTATGATCTACTGATATTTTGCTTTTGGAAATATATGTATGATCTACTGACAAAAATATCAGTTTGTACTGCCATGAACGTATACCAAATGACAACCCCTAAGAGCGTTAAGTATCATAATGCATGCCCAGACGTTATGACGACATGGCGTTGTGTTATGCTGCGTTTTGATACCGGGGTCGAGAAAAGGGCAACGACGTTGGGAGGTAAATTAATCCACCAACGTGCGTTATAACTTAATTAAAATAAATCAAAACATCCCCCTAAAACGGCTAGTTTTGGACTTGGATTAAAAAAAATAACAACCCTAAAGTAAACGTATACTTTTCAAAAAAAAAATTGTCTTTTTAAATACCCGCCTTTTATATATTATACCACCATCTAACCATTTTTCACACAAATAACTCAAATCCTCTCTAAAAAAATCTTTGTTTCACAATAAAAAATCATTGTTTCACAATGGACCTGAATCAAGTTGATAAAGAACGTAACAACTTTTCCTGTATCGATGACAAAGTCGACGCTTACTTTATGACACAAGCATACAAATGGTTACAACAACAAGAAGCTCAACCTCGATTGACCCGTATTCCGATCCACCGTGAACATGAGGTTTCCGAAATACGTTTGATGGCCGATTATTTTAATGAAGATTGTAAGTATCCGTTATACTATTTTTGAAGTAGATATAGTATGAGCCGGAAACTATTCTAGATATAGTCGAAGGTATTAAATCTTATACTGCCGATGCTCTTCCAAAGCATTTTAAATTCTTTACACTCCGCCGCGAATGAGTTTTAGTGTTATTATGAAATGCACATCCGCCATACGCCAATTGGCATATGACACCACACCCGATGCATTTGATAAATATTTGCAAATGTGTGAGCATATCGCACGTATACTTTAGCGACATTCAAAATCTATATGCAAGACATGAGTATGTTCATGATTTTTGGGAATGTTTCGTAGCATTAATTGTATGCATTGGTAATGGAGAAATTGTCCTATGTCATGGCAAGGGCAATATGATAGGGATGATAAAAAAAATACCCAACAATAATGCTTGAAGCTATTGCTTCGCACGATTTGTGAATTTGGCATGCATTTTTTGGGGTAGCGGGTGCGAATAATGATATTAATGTTTTAGATAATTCTCCGTTATTCATCGACATTCTTGATGACGTCGCCCCTATAGCTACGTTTAAGGTAAATTAAGTTGGGTTTGAAAAGGGGTATTACTTAGCAGACGGGATTTACCCACACTGGGCAACTTCCGTCAAATCGTTTACAGTCGTACAAGACAAGAAATAGGGTCACTTTAAAAGGCGACAAGAAAGTGCACGAAAAGATGTCGAACGTGCTTTTGGTGTTCTCTAAGGACGTGGGAGAATAATACAACAACCAGAACGTTAATATCATGTATTCTTGCATCATATTGCATAACATGATTGTAAAAGATCAAGAGTTTGCAATAAGTGAGTTCAACGTAATATTTATTAATCCGGGACCAAGTATACAACGTAGGTGTAACACCCTGAAAATTTGATAAGCAGCAGAAGTCTAATCGGGGTCATTACAGTTTAGTACACAGTCATACTCATAGAAAACAATTCAAAAGATAGTCAATATCATTCCATGAAAACTCAAATAGTCAGAGTTACAAACATTTTTCCAAAATGTTAATTGTTTCGCAAAAGAAGTGATGAGTTTGTAAAGAATGATATAATTATTGAAATGAAAAGGGAGGTCCTTTGTGCACTTTTGCCAGCTCCGTGCCACCATGCCTGCTAATTTCCTGAGATAAACATGCTTAAAAAGTCAACACAAAGGTTGAGTGAATCCATGGTAGTTTAAATAGTAATAGTGTGAACACAAGACAAGCATTTGAAATAAAAAAGCCAAGATAGACATGTCTTGACTAAACTGGTGAAATATTGCTCCTAAGTCTCACGAAACGCAAGCCTTAACATTGATTCGACATATCATAAAGATAATAACAATCACCTACACCATAGTGGATGTAAATGACAAGGGGCCCTCGGTGACAGGAAATGTGCCAAATTTCCATAATACCTCGAATATAGCACACCTCCTGCCAAGTGATCACCTTGACAGAGGTGGGCTGCCATTCCAATAGATCTATCAACTATATTCGCGCTCACTCGCAAGTGATTAAGGTTCGTGATATGAGGGACTTGTAGCACAGGTGTCAACTTAGGCAATATCAGGTGATAATAGCATACAGAAAAATACTTGTGTTCGATTTATAGCATGTATCTCCCCACGGGGTTTAAAAACAATTAAAAATTTGGGACCATGAACTCACCTGACAGGTGGGTGTGAATCACAACGGTGCTCAAAAGTGATGGTGTACTGCTACGACTAGCAATGAAATCCCTCCGACTTGCGACCTAAATAATACATTGTAATCGGTGTTTTAGATTCGTTTCGTAAATGACATGTGATATGTCTCGTGTACGGTGATATCCGTTTGGGTGTCTTAATATATTCCAAAATAACTTCACATAGTTATTTGTATCGTTGTTTCAAAACGGTGTCCAATAAATATTAACTCATTTGTGAAAATAATATTGTTTAAAAATATTTATAATTAAATATTTTTAGTAAAGTTACATATATTTTTTTTAAGTTACAAAGCATATACATATTTATATATATAAAATTTAAATTATACAAAATAATTAATTAATAAAATACCTTTGTCATATTTGACCCTTAACTTTATTAAAGTTACACTTTTTACCATTTGGTCAAAAATAGTTAAATTTTGGTCCTTGTTATTATTTTTATACTTTTTACCTTGATCTTTTGAAATTTTCAGTTTCTACCCTCTAGTTTTATTAAAATCGGCTGTGTTATGTTTTAGTCCGAAAGTTTGGTGGATTCGACAGTTTTAGTCCTTTAACGAAAGGTTTTGCAAAAATGGTCCTTTGTTAAGTTTTCGAAAAGCAAACTTCTAGTATACGAAAGTACATTGAAATCTTGTAAAACCTCTTCTAAATCAGCTTTGAAGAATCTCGAAAACATTTCAAAATCTTTCAGTTTCCAACCCGAAACTTTCCTTTTGAAAAATACTTGGGCTCGTTAGCCCGGTTAAGGCCCAATGTGGGTTTATTTGTCTAAAATTGGTACTCGACTAGGACTTGGTTTTGGCTTTGTTTTCATAGTATACGATCGAGTAAGATTTGCATGTTTCGTTGGTTTAGTTAAGGGTGAGTCGATGTATTAGAGTGTCGAACAAAATAGGTAGGTTGTACGTATAAAAATGAAATGGTGAGCCCTTTTCCTAAGGGTGTCGAGGCGTGGACATTTATAACTTCACAAGTGCAACGAGTGTTATACTTAGTAAATAACGTGTGTCATGTGATAAAGTCAACGTGATATGCATTAATAGACGATGTACAAATTGAAAAGGGAGATAGTTAAGTTACAACACCAAGTATGGTGGTGATGATGCCGTGTGATACGAGGTAAGAAACGAGCAAAAACGGTACTCTCTTCGTAAAGTGACCCTTAATCCAATACTTAGTTACCCAAATAACTTTTAACCCAAATCCTTGCTTGTACTCCTTGCGTTCTTCGACAGTAACCAAGAGAAGAATAGAGAGTGTTTGTGATTTGAATCTTGTGAATTCTTGCAAGTGTGAGACAAATGTGCATTTAATGTAGGTTTATATAAGAGAGGCAAAGGTATTTGTGTGCTTGATCTTTGAGAGACATGTTCCTAAGTTGTCAATCGAAGGTGGACAAACTTGTCCCTTACTTTGCTCTTTAGTCATGTCGAGTTAGGGTAGAAGGAAGCAAAAGAGAGTTTACTTGGATTAGTTTAAGTTTAGCTAGGTTTAGTAGAGTAATAAACAATAGAGATTAGGGCTCATGTGGTATACATGTTGGGGAACATGAAACATACGATCCATGGGGTATTAGAACTCTTGGTGTATATTACGATTGACCATTGGTTTGACGGCTCATATTGGTGGCTCTTTGTCGTGTGATACAAAGTCAAAGGAAGTTGTATGTTTGTGTCAAGCTTGAGGGAACCAAAGAAGAAACATGCGTGGTTTATATGTGCAACGTATGAGCTGAGCTTGTTGAGTACCATGCAACACAAAAGAAAGAAAAACATAACTAGCCATGTGGGCTTGTGATTGCTCGGCCCAAGTGAATCAAAAAAAAAAAAAAGAAAAAGAAATGAAATGAAACCGTGGGGGCTTGTGGTAGTGTTCGGCCCATCAGTAGGGTAAAAAGAAAAATAGCTTTGGGCTAAGGGTGACGTCCGGCCCAACAATATAACGGGGTATCGGTGATTAGTATAATCGTGACTTTAGTTTCGGTGTCGGTGTTGGTTCGTGAAAACCATAAAAATATAAACGGTGTCGTCATACATATATATATACTCTTATATATACACGGTGATAATAATTTGTAATAGTTAATATATATATCGTTATATATATTAATAATTATATCGGTGTCCAAATAAGGTGTCGGGTCGCAACTGGGAGTTACCGGTGTTAACCTCATTGGGTGACATCCAAGAGTGACAATCAGGTGACAAAACATAATCGGGTGTCAAACAAACGGTGACCAAAATAATCAGGTGTCAAACAAACGGTGATAAAAATAATTGGGTGTCAAACAATCGGTGTCTCATATAAAAATTATTTCAAATTAGCCCGCAAAAATGGCTTAGTTAAGAATAGTGTCGATAATTAGCATTAATAAATGACTTGGGATTTTACGGAGTATTACAGTAGCCACCCGTTAGATTGGATTCGTCCCGGAATCCAAAGTTGAATCGGTGCTCGGGGTTGTCTCATCAAATAGTTGTGGGTATTTGGCACGCATTTGATCCTCGCACTCCCAGGTGTACTCGGGTCCTCTCTTAGAGTTCCATCTGACCTTAACAATGGGAATGCGACTATGCTTAAGTCGTTTGACCTCCCTATCCATAATCTCAACGGGTTCCTCAATAAAGTTCAACTTATCGTCGATTCTGATCTCTTTCAACGGAATCACGAGTGTTTCATCCGATAAACACTTTTTCAAATTTGACACGTGGAAGGTGTTGTGTACTCTACTGAGTTCCTCAGGTAACTCAAGTTTGTAAGCCACGGGACCGATCCTTTCAATGATCTCGAAAGGTCCAACGTATCTTGGGTTTAGCTTTCCACATTTTCCAAACCTAATCATCCCTTTCCAAGGTGATACCTTAAGCATGACCTTGTCTCCAACTTGAAACTCTATTGGTTTCCTTCGCACATCGGCATAACTCTTTTGCCGATCCCTGGTGGCTTGTAATCGTTGTCTAATCTTTACTATTTTCTCGGTGGTTTCAAGAATCAATTCGGGACCTGAGAGTTGTACATCTCCAATCTTAGCCCAACAAACTGGTGATCTGCACTTTCTTCCATAAAGTGCTTCAAACGGTGCAGCCTTAATTCTAGCGTGATAATTGTTGTTATATGAGAATTCTGCTAACGGTAGGTGTTTATCCCAGCCTTTTCCAAAATCAATCACACATGCCCTAAGCATGTCCTCTAGGGTTTTAATAGTCCTTTCACTTTGACCATTAGTCTGTGGATGGTAAGCGGTACTCATATCTAACTTAGTTCCCAAGGCTTTCTGTAAAGATCGCCAAAAGTTAGACGTGAAACGGCTGTCTCGGTCGGAGATAATAGAAATCGTCACTCCATGCCGGGAAACTATCTCCTTTAGGTACAAACGTGCAAGAACGTCCATATCATCAGTCTCTTTGATTGGTAAAAAGTGCGCTGATTTCGTGAGACGATCGATAATAACCCAAATAGTGTCCAACCCACTCGATGTCTTGGGTAATTTCGTAATGAAATCCATTGTAATCCTTTCCAATTTCCACATTGGTAGCTCGGGTTGAATCAAAAGACCGGATGGTTTTTGATGTTCAGCCTTTACTCTTGAGCAGGTCAAACACTTACCGACATACTCTGCAATGTCAGCTTTCATGTTTGGCCACCAATACAACTTCTTTAGATCGTGATACATCATGTCCGAACCAGGATGAATGGAATATTTAGACTTATGAGACTTATGCATGATGAGGTCTCGTATTCCTCCATACAATGGAATCCAACTTCTGTCCTTGAAACACAGCCTTCCATCTGGTTTCTTGACAAATCCATTCGTGCTTTCTGGCATGCCGTAAATCTTCTCGTGCGGTCTATTCTCTTCTTTAAGGGCCTCAGCTTGAACTTCAAGAATTTGAGACGGAAGTGGTGATCTAATTGTCATACCCAATGATCTAACTCTGAGGGGTCTAAGTCGCTCCTTTCGACTCAAGGCGTCTGCTACAACGTTTGCCTTCCCCGGGTGATAACGGATCTCGCAATCATAGTCACTTAATAATTCTAGCCACTGACGTTGCCTCATGTTCAACTCCTTTTGATCCAAAATGTGCTGAAGACTCTTGTGATCGGTGAAAACCGTACACTTGGTTCCATATAGGTAGTGTCTCCAGATCTTAAGAGCGAATACCACCGCTCCTAATTCTAGATCATGAGTAGTGTAGTTCTCCTCGTGGGGTTTAAGTTGTCTAGAAGCGTAAGCGATTACTTTAAGTCTTTGCATCAATACGGCACCCAAACCTTGGATTGATGCGTCACAATATACCACGAAGTCCTCACTTCCTTCGGGTGATGCCAATATCGGTGCTTCACAAAGCTTCTGCTTCAAGAACTGAAATGCCGATTCTTGTTCTTCTCCTCATTCAAACTTCTCCTTCTTCTGTGTTAAGTCAGTCAAAGGCTTAGCAATCCTTGAAAAACCTTCAATAAACCTTCGATAGTATCCGGCAAGACCTAAAAATTGGCGTATCTCGGTAGGACTCGTAGGTGACGCCCAATTTTTAACAGCTTCGATCTTGGCGGGATCAACATGAATACCCTTACTGTCGATAACATGCCCAAGAAATTGTACTTTCTCAATCCAAAAATCACACTTGGAAAATTTGGCGTATAATTTCTCTTCTCTGAGCAGTGTTAGTATAGCCTTCAAGTGTTCTGCGTGCTCTTCCTTACTACGTGAATAAATAAGGATATCATCGATGAATACAATCACAAACTTATCCAAATAGGGTTTGCACACTCGGTTCATTAAGTCCATAAATACAGCGGGTGCATTTGTTAGACCGAATGGCATTACTTGGAATTCGTAGTGACTGTATCTTGTCCTGAAAGCTGTATTAGGGATGTCTTCTTCCCTAACTCTCAGTTGGTGATAACCCGATCTCAAATCAATCTTCGAGTAGACACTCGATCCTTGCAGCTGATCAAACAAATCGTCAATTCTTGGTAACGGATATCGATTCTTCACCGCAAGTTTGTTCAACTCACGATAATCGATACACATCCTAAAGGTTCCATCCCTCTTCTTTACAAACAACACCGGGGCTCCCCACGGTGATGAACATGGGCGAATAAATCCTTTATCTGACAATTCCTGCAATTGCCCAGATAACTCCTTCAATTCCGACGGTGCTAGCCTATAGGGTGCTCGTGCTACGGGTGCTGCTCCTGGCATCAAGTCAATTTGAAATTCCACTTGACGAGTCGGCGGAAGGCCAGGCAAGTCCTCAGGAAAAACTTCTGGAAAGTTCCTGACTACTGGCACATCCTCGAGTCGCTTCTCTTCAGACTACTTCTCGGTGACTTGAGCCAAAAAGAATTGACATCCTCGTTCGATGTACTTCACAACTTTGACACAAGAAACGATGCTTAAATGTGTCTTACTTCGCTCGCCGCGAACAATCAGGGTTTCATCATTCAGAGGGATGTGAACGACTTTTTCGTCACAAATGATCTTAGCGCGGTTCTCGGATAACCAATCCATTCCTACAACGACGTCGAAACTACCAAGTCTAATAGGCATAAGGTCAATGGCAAATGGGGTGTCTAGAAATCATAGGGTGCAACCTCGGAGTATAGTGTTAGTGCTCACTAGCTTTCCATCGGCTAGTTCAATCTCATACGTGGTGTCTAATTTGGTCGGTGTAATATTAAGTAGGGGTGCAAGAGAAATAGATACGAAACTTTGATCGGCTCCGGAATCAAATAAAACTTTAACGAGGCGGTTGTTTAGAAAGAACGTACCCGTGACCACGTTCGGATCTTGCTGGACATTTCCATCTCCCAGCACGTATGCTCTCCCACGTGCATTGTTATCCTTGTTAGGGCACTGACGCCAGTAGTGTCCTTTCTCTCCACAGGCATGGCATACTACAGCCACGGGTTGCAAGTTAGCTCCTGTAGCCTTGCAATCTTGTGTCGTATGTCCAATCCTTGAACATTTCCCACACTTAGCATAGCAGGGTCCAGTGTGATGCATCTTACACTTGTCACAGAATGGAAAAGGTCCAGCATACCTAGCATCCTTAACTGGTGCGGCGACATAAGCTCTGGCAGCTTCCTGTCGTCGGTTCTGTTAATTGTGGTGGGTGTTTCTGTCATGGTGATAGTTACGGTTGGCGTTACGCTTGTTGTTGTTGTTGTTGTTGTTGTTGTTGTTGTTGTTGTTGTTTGTCTTTTGATCATCAAACTTCCTTTTGTGATCGTTGTTCCCCTGAGCAGAGTTACGCTTAATCTCCCGGTCTAGCAGTCTTTGGGCAATAGTCATTGCTTCTTCCAAAGATTGAGGCTTCGACGAGGTGACGTTTCCCTCAATGCTCCTGGGTAATCCCTCAATGTACCTTTCCAACAACTTTTCCAAATCGGAAACCTTTTAAGGGCAAAGTGTGGCAAGCTCCTGAAATCTCCTATCATAAGCCCTGAGATCATTTCCCTTCACAACCAACGTGTGAAACTCATCTTCTAACTTCTTGATCTCACCTCTAGGGCAAAACTTCTTCAGCATCTTCTCCTTAAAGTCAGCCCAGGTAATCTGATAGGCCTCTTCCACACCTATCTTCTGAGCAGTTGCATTCCACCAAGACAACGCGTCTTCCAACAATGTTCCAGTAGCAAACGAGACTCTGCTCTCAGCGGCACAACCGCTCCTCACAAACACAGTCTCAGTTCGCTCAAACCATCGAGCAAGCTCTGTCACTCCTTCAGTCCCTTTGAAGTGAGATGGTTTACAAGCTATGAAGTCCTTATAGGTGCACTTCCGAGTCGCAGCGGACTCGCTCTCAGCAGTGGCTCAGTTATTGCTACTAGTTCGTGCCATTGCAGCAGCCTGCTCTTCTAAAGCTGCAGCAACACTGTCGGCAACCAACTTTCTGATAGCAGCCTGGGTCATAGCAGGTGACGAGGTAGCAGTAGCGGTTTTCCTTAGGGCCATAATTCTATAAAATCGCAAGTGCATAAGTACAAATCCCAAACATCAATCAATAACAAGAGAAATAATGCAACCAAACTCATAATAGTCGAGATCATCACAAAGTACATATCACAACCACACCATGAATACATACATCAACATAAACCATATCATTCATAAATAATCATCACGACATGTAACAACACACATGGAAATTATAATGAACCTCAATATGGGAGCATAATAAAAGATCAAACAACTAGAACATCATAAATCAATATCAATACAGTACAATCATAACCAACATAAAGTTTTAATAATTTCGAATTCATTGTTACAAAACAATATGATACAACATTATTAATGCCACAGGCGGCAAGTTAAGATGTCTCTGTAAGTAATGACATGTCATAGATCTATGAAGGTCCAGGTGCGCCTCCTGATCTCCCCTCTAGCTCTCTGATGATCCTGATCATCTCTAACATCTCCAAATCCCTGGATCTCTCACGGGCCTGAATCTCCTCAATAGTGGCTGAAAGTGTGTGGATGGTAGAACTAGATGCGGCTAACTCATGTGTCTGATGCTCCAACATCTCCTGCGTGATGATCACAATCGCTCTCAAATCCTCCATCTCATGCCTCTGAACATCTAGTCGATGACCAAACTCAGTGATGGTAGCCTGTGCCTCCTCGATCTCTGTCCCCATCATCTCAAATACCATCTCTAAAGCTGTCCTATGTACCACGAGGTTCTCGACCTCCTCCTGCATACACTCAATCCTCTCCAAGGATATATCCGTAATAACGCTCAACAGCTCATCAAGACGATCCTCATGTCTCACTAATCTAGCAGCCAAAAGAGGGATAGTATGGTGTATCGGCTCTCCAGTGACCGACACACCGCTGAAGAGCCATCTCCAAACTCAGCAGCCCTAGGCGATCCCTCAACCAACCTCCATCTACGAATGTAGTCTAACAAAAACGACCATCGACGAGCATCAACCAATCTATGAATGCCGGGTGAGGTGGGGGTCTCAGTGGGAACAGGTGATGGTACAGGTGATGTAGTAGGTGATGGTATCGGTATGGTAGTAGTCTGAGAGTAGAAAACTGTAGGTGGTGGCATGGGTGGCAAAACCTCAGAGGTGTGGGGTGCGGTGTAAGTAGGTAACATGTAAGGATGTGGCTCAGGTGGGGGTGATACGGGTGATGGTGGAGGTGCTGGTGATGCCACAGGTGTCAGCTCTGGCATAGAAACAGGTGGTAGTACAGATGTGGGTGATGGTACAGGTGTAGGTACAAGTGGTGTAACAGTAGAAGCAGGCAAAATACAGACTCGTTTCTGAGCCGTGCATTTGCGGGTATAGTCTCCCTCATGATATCGAAACAACTCTCCGAAAGGCTCAGGCTCATAGGGCTCAAGAATCCTCACTCGCTTGCGCCGACGAATCGGTGCAGGCGGGGATGGTGGTGGAATAGAAGCAGCAGTGTCAGAAGTATCGGAGTCAGAAGACTCGTCATCAGCATCTGACCCAGTGTGGTGACTAGCAGGTGGTGTAGGACGGTCATCAACCGCAAGAAACTGTTGAGACGTTAGGTACTGATCATAAAGGTGCTGCCCCTGTGTCATAGGTCCACAAACAGGACGAAAAAGAGGCTGAATAGCAAAAGAATCAATGGGTGTAGAAGCAACCTCACCCTCCTCAAAGGGCTCAGTATCAGCAGATGGGTCTCTAGATGGAACAGGAGATGGTATGGCAGGTGATACAGGTTAGGTGTCATGGTCAGAATCATGGGTGTCTCAGGTGTCATGGGTGTCATAGTCAGATAGGTCAATAGTAGGGTGGGTGGATGATGCCGGCACGACGTCGTCACTGTCGGACAAAATAATAACTGGGGCGACATGGTACTGTAATATCCCAAAAATAGCAGTAATATAAGTCATTTAGTCTACATAATGCTACATGCACAGTGATCATAGTGTCATAGTGAGCTAAATGCAATGGGTGCTAAAAATCAAACCTTAAAGCATGACGTTGGCAAGCGTTGGCACGGAGGGCACTTCGGTGATAAATAGTTTGTTTAAAATCCGGTGAGGTTATAGTCCAATGTTTTGAAAAAATCATTTGGTTCTCTATAACCATGGCTCTGATGCCAATCTGTAACACCCCGAAAATTTGATAAGCAGCGGAAGTCTAATCGGGGTCATTACAGTTTAGTACACAGTCATACTCATAGAAAACAATTCAAAAGATAGTCAATATCATTCCATGAAAACTCAAATAGTCAGAGTTACAAACATTTTTCCAAAATGTTAACTGTTTCGCAAAAGAAGTGATGAGTTTGTAAAGAATGATATAATTATTGAAATGAAAAGGGAGGTCCTTTGTGCCCTTTTGCCAGCTCCGTGCCACCATGCCTGCTAATTTCCTGAGATAAACATGCTTAAAAATTCAACACAAAGGTTGAGTGAATCCATGGTAGTTTAAATAGTAATAGTGTGAACACAAGACAAGCATTTGAAATAAACAAGCCAAGATAGACAGGTCTTGACTAAACTGGTGAAATATTGCTCCTAAGCCTCACGAAACGCAAGCCTTAACATTGATTCGACATATCATAAAGATAATAACAATCACCTACACCACAGCGGATGTAAATGACAAGGGGCCCTTGGTGACAGAAAATGTGCCAAATTTCCATAATACCTCGAATATAGCACACCTCCTGCCAAGTGATCACCTTGATAGAGGTGGGCTGCCATTCCAATAGATCTATCAACTATATTCGCGCTCACTCGCAAGTGATTAAGGTTCGTGATATGAGGGACTTGTAGCACAGGTGTCAACTTAGGCAATATCAGGTGATAATAGCATACAGAAAAATACTTGTGTTCGATTTATAGCATGTATCTCCCCACGGGGTTTAAAAACAATTAAAAATGTGGGACCATGAACTCACCTGACAAGTGGGTGTGAATCACAACGGTGCTCAAAAGTGATGGTGTACTGCTACGACTAGCAATGAAATCCCTCCGACTTGCGACCTAAATAATACATTGTAATCGGTGTTTTAGATTCGTTTCGTAAATGACATGTGATATGTCTCGTGTACGATGATATCCGTTCGGGTGTCTTAATATATTCCAAAATAACTTCACATAGTTATTTGTATCGTTGTTTCAAAACAGTGTCCAATAAATATTAACTCATTTGTGAAAATAATATTGTTTAAAAATATTTATAATTAAATATTTTTAGTAAAGTTACATATTTTTTTTAAGTTACAAAGCATATACATATTTATATATATAAAATTTAAATTATACAAAACAATTAATTAATAAAATACCTTTGTCATATTTGACCCTTAATTTTATTAAAGTTACACTTTTTACCCTTTGGTCAAAAATAGTTACATTTTGGTCCTTGTTATGATTTTTATACTTTTACCTTGATCTTTTGAAATTTTCAGTTTCTACCCTCTAGTTTTATTAAAATCGGTTGTGTTATGTTTTAGTCCGAAAGTTTGGTAGATTCGACAGTTTTAGTCCTTTAACGAAAGGTTTTGCAAAAATGGTCCTTTGTTAAGTTTTCAAAAAGCAAACTTCTAGTATACGAAAATACATTCAAATCTTGTAAAACCTCTTCTAAATCAGCTTTGAAGAATCTCGAAAACATTTCAAAATCTTTCAGTTTCCAACCCGAAACTTTCCTTTTGAAAAATACTTGGGCTCGTTAGCCCGGTTAAGGCCCAATGTGGGTTTATTTGTCTAAAATTGGTACTCGACTAGGACTTGGTTTTGGCTTTGTTTTCATAGTATACGATCGAGTAAGATTTGCATGTTTCGTTGGTTTAGTTAAGGGTGAGTCGATGTATTAGAGTGTCGAACAAAATAGGTAGGTTGTACGTATAAAAATGAAATGGTGAGCCCTTTTCCTAAGGGTGTCGAGGCGTGGACATTTATAACTTCACAAGTGCAACGAGTGTTATACTTAGTAAATAACGTGTGTCATGTGATAAAAGTCAACGTGATATGCATGAATGGATGATGTACGAATTGAAAAGGGAGATAGTTAACTTACAACACCAAGTATGGTGGTGATGATGCCGTGTGATTCGAGGTAAGAAACGAGCAAAAACGGTACCCTCTTCGTAAAGTGACCCTTAATCCAATACTTAGTTACCCAAATAACTTTTAACCTAAATCCTTGCTTGTACTCCTTGCGTTCTTCGACAGTAACCAAGAGAAGAATAGAGTGTGTTTGTGATTTGAATCTTGTGAATTCTTGCAAGTGTGAGACAAATGTGCATTTAATGTAGGTTTATATAGGAGAGGCAAAGGTAGTTGTGTGTTTGATCTTTGAGAGACATGTTCCTAAGTTTTCAATCGAAGGTGGACAGACTTGTCCCTTACTTTGCTCTTTAGTCATGTCGAGTTAGGGTAGAAGGAAGCAAAAGAGAGTTGACTTGGATTAGTTTAAGTTTAGCTAGGTTTAGTAGAGTAATAAACAATAGAGATTAGGGCTCATGTGGTATACATGTTGGGGAACATGAAACATACGATCCATGGGTATTAGAACTCTTGGTGTATATTACGATTGACCATTGGTTTGACGACTCATATTGGTGGCTCCTTGTCGTGTGATACAAAGTCAAAGGAAGTTGTATGTTTGTGTCAAGCTTGAGGGAACCAAAGAAGAAACATGCGTGGTTTATATGTGCAACGTATGAGCTGAGCTTGTTGAGTACCATGCAACACAAAAGAAAGAAAAACATAACTAGCCATGTGGGCTTATGATTGCTCGGCCCAAGTGAATTAAAAAAAAAAAGAAATGAAATGAAACCATGTGGGCTTGTGGTAGTGTTCGGCCCATCAGTAGGGTAAAAAGAAAAATAGCTTTGGGCTAAGGGTGACGTCCGGCCCAACAATATAACAGGGTATCGGTGATTAGTATAATCGTGACTTTAGTTTCGGTGTCGGTGTTGGTTCGTGAAAACCATAAAAATATAAACGGTGTCGTCATACATATATATATACTCTTATATATACACGGTGATAATAATTTGTAATAGTTAATATATATATATATATATATATATATATATATATATATATATATATATATATATATATATATATATATATATATATATATATATATATATATATTAATAATTATATCGGTGTCCAAATAGGGTGTCGGGTCGCAAGTGGGAGTTACCGGTGTTAACCTCATTGGGTGACATTCAAGAGTGACAATCGGGTGATATCAGGTGACAAAACATAATCGGGTGTCAAACAAACGGTGACCAAAATAATCGGGTGTCAAACAAACGGTGATAAAAATAATTGGGTGTCAAACAATCGGTGTCTCATATAAAAATTATTTCAAATTAGCCCGCAAAAATGGCTTAGTTAAGAATAGTGTCGATAATTAGCATTAATAAATGACCTGGGATTTTATGGAGTATTACAGTAGGTGGATTGACAGATGTGAAGTCCAATATCGAAAGGCAAAAGAAATATGGGACAAAGATACGCATTTTAGTATTCAATGAAACATTATTGTGGAAAACTAGAAGGGGGGTTGAATAGTTTACCGCTTTTTAACTTGATTTACTATGTTATCTTTACGTGTAACCAACAATCAAAACTAATAAACAACAAGTATTGGAAAAGAGTAAAGTAAGAAACGATCAAAGCACAACACAAGTGTTTATCGTGGTTCGACTACAATGACTCTTTTTCCTTGCCCTACGCCACGCCTCGAGTATCCAACTCGAGAATATTCTCCACTAGTCAACAAGCTCCCTTCTCGGCGGAGAAAACCTTACAATCGTCGCTTACAGTTTATCCAGTACAAAGCTAAATACCGGGTTCTTTTACAAAGGTTCAACCACTCCTATCGTCGCCTATACAATATTTCCGACACTAAGCTAAATGTCGAGTTCTTTCCCAAGGGTACAACTACTCCCGCTACTCTATGTATTTTGAGGACTAAAATACTAATCGATCACTATAGACAATATACAAACAAATGATGTATAAACTATAAGAGTTTACACAACGTAAAGCTACCAAGACTTGCAACGTTGTGTTGAAGCTTGTAGTCTTTTCAGATGAACTTGATGACTTCTTTGCTACACAAGAGAATCACACAAGTGAGTTACAACTGAGTTTGATGATAGAGATGAGAGTATATGTGTGTAATATAGCTAAAAGTGATAGATTTCTTGGATGTGGCTTGCTATTTATAGGAGAACCAAACAGCTAGGCCACGGATCAGGTAGAACCAATTCAAGGGTTCCGCCCTTGTCTTCCCAGGGTTCCGCCAGTGCTGACAGAATTCCTTCTAAGAAATCTTTCCATATCTATGACAAGTCTAATCAAGATCCTTTAAGTCAACTATATTGAGTAAAAATCTTTCCAAATATGCATGAGATCTTATAAGAAAGATTTACAAAGTGCTATGACAAGACATGTATGATGCAATGCATGATGTAGATGTATATTTCTAATTTTAAACTTTTACTAATAAGAAAATAAACTTATAAGAGTATTCTTGTAGCAATATGGATTAAGTGATTGAGTTACTAAAGATGTTTTAAGACATATAACTTAATAGGACACAATATTTAATAAAACTTATTAAATATGTTTTGACACTTAATATGCTATCAACATTTTTAGATGAAAAATGAATCATGTAGCAAATGTGATGTTTACTTAGAAATAAAGTTTCTATATATGAGACTTATACTATAGTTATACTTTGCTCGAAAATAAAGTTTATACTTTGTTTACAACAAAATATTAGCAAAGATCGTAAAATATAAATAACGTCTAAAAACGATATTTGTATCAACAATTATGTAGCATATTTGGTGACAACGTCAAGATCAAGATGAAGATTTTTTTTTTTTTTTTTTTTTTTTTTTTTTTTTTTTTTTTTTTTGTGCATGTTTTTAACTTCTTGTATATATTTTAAGTATTTTTTTTTATTTTATTTAATGAATGAAATATTAGCTTGTTTAAATAAATGAAAAAGAAAAAAAAAATTGTGGGTTTAAAAAAGGTGGTGTTATAGGATGTTATGATAAATGGGTTATTTTGGTGTGTTGGTGTTAAAATGCTGAAGCTGAAGTAACGATAACGTAGTTGCACTTTTTTGATTTTTTGACCTTGCCCTCTAAGAGTGGAAGGTGCAGTGAGGAGATGAATCTCCTCATTTGGGGCACACGGGTGCCACATCACCTTACATCCTCTTCACAACTAACCCTAACAACTAACCTCAACTTACTCATTTGGGACCCATCACTTACAACTTTATTTTTTTTATTCAAATTTTCAGTTAAACTAAATTCATTTCATTAAAAATAAAAATACATTACAACATATTAAAAGTAGACGCAAGTAGTCTTTTTTTTTTTTTTTTTTTTTTTTTTTTTTTAACCCCCGATTTATAACGTTACCCACACACACCCTTAGTTATCTTCTCTGTTTTTGTGGTTTGGATTAAACTTAGCCCATAATTTCATGCTGGGGCCTTAAGTAACTTGTCCACATAAACCAAACCCTATTCATATATCTTTATCAGCTGTTGTACCTCCTCATTTGGTTACCCTTCTCCTTCTTCTTTCTTTTATTTCGTTAAAAAAAAAAAAAAAAAAAAAAAAAAAAAAGCTCTCTTCTCCTTTTATTAGTTTTACAATACTATTTTGCTGTTACTAATATTTTATTTCGTTAAAAAAAAACAATTATATTTAACAGATTTTAACATTGTATATTCACTTGGGCCAACACTCCAACAGTTGTTTGTCAGCTTTTTGAGCTCGCCATGCAGACGAGCAAGGATCAAGTGGTGAGGCACGAGTAGTTTGGGACGGTGCAGTGGTGACTGGTAAGGGTGGCGAGTTGCCACCTAGAAGCGACGAGCTACACCTTCCACTCTAATGCCGATGCCTAACATTTCTGAATTGAATCCAACAAAAAGCTTCTCACCCAAGGTTTTTAAGTTAGGATTGGATATTGGTATCACCCCTAAACTACAATTAATACCCTTAATTTTTTATATATATTTTTTATTTTTATAATTTTGTTTTTATTATAAAACTGTGAAATAAAAAATAAATGGAACAGAAAATATAAAGTTTGATAAGTCAAAAATAGTCGAACATAAAAAATACAGAGTAGAAAGCCATAAAAGCTGTCTTATCCTGTCAATAAAGTGAGTAAAACAGCCGAAAAAAAAGTACTGGACATAAAATATAAAATTTGACAAGTCAAAAATAGTAAAAAAAAAATAATAATAATACTAAATAAAAATAAAAATAATATGAAACAAAAAATTATAAAAAACTATTTTGTCATGTCAATAAAGTGGGTAATAAAGGGGTGGGAGGGGTAAAAGTAGTACCACATTTTATAACTTATTTAAAAAAAGATTAAATTGCAAAAATCGTCCATTTGATATGCCTAGATAACGAGCACAAGCGTCGTTTCTATGAGAAACTACTCGTGTGAAAATCGTCACTGTCATAAAGTGAAATGATTAAAATGTTTCAAAGTGAAATGGCAAAAAACCAAATGTCTCACTTTGAGGCAAGCACGATATCTTTACCAAATACAAATAGTCATTTACTTTAGGTAAAAATGGTATCCGCATCAAAGTTTTCTCACGGTTTCTCACAGAATGAGTAATGACATTTGCACTTTCGAAAAAGTAGAGACTGCATCTCATACTTTCAAAAAGTAAAGACTGCGTCTCTAATTTAGACATACTACAGAGATGCTTTTGCAATTTACTCTATAGATAATTTCACACAGCTAAAATTTCCCCAAGGGAATAAAATCATACATTTTGTTAAAAAAAATAAATAAATAAATAACATCAACATTTGTACAATAGCATTTCCTTCTTGTTGAACTTCGTTTATAATGAGAAAAGAAAGGTATAACAAGTTAGTAAATGCCCTTGATGTATACAAGGAACTCCTGAACATTCAAATGTTTTTTTCTTAAGAAAATTACAAATATACACAATTTACATCCTTTGTTTACCGTTTTCTGCTCAAATCATATCCATTTTTTTTTTTATTTTTTTATGTGCGGCGCTCTTGTATAGAGCTAGCACGCAACCCATTTAAGCCAATAACGATACAACACCTGTCCATTTATTTAAAGAAATTTTAACTTGGCGTATTGTTTAAAGCCGACGTACGCATCATCTGTCGTTTTTAGTGCCCAATTTTACACACCCGAAGCAGTTGCTCTCGTTTATCACCAACTTCTACCCGAACCATTTACTTTCCTAAAGTATATATAATTCATCTTCTTCCTTTCAAAACCTGAAAACCCTTCTATTCACCATTAAAAATCAAACCAAAATCTCTCCATTAAAAACCCTTCCATTCGAAAAAAGTTTCATAGCCAAAGCGCTATGATTTTATGCGCCAAATGAGACATAATATGAAACAGGGTCCACATACATCTCTTTTACGTAGTACTCCATCCGTCTAAAAATTATTGTCAAGAGACAAGAATTATAAATATTAATAAAAGTGGGGTCATTTTTATTTTCAACCACTCTAAAAAAATATTACCCTATAATATTCTTTAATTTTTACTTAAAAAGAAAAGTGGACAATTAATTTGAAACATACCAAAATGAAAATGTGGACAATAATTTTGAGACGGAGGTAGTAGTTAATAACCTACTAAATACAGCTATATCCGTAATTTTCACTTTTTTTAAGTAACAAACAAATAACTTATAGCATTTGCACAATAACAATTAATACAAGTACTAATTAATCAAGGTGATGAAAAATAAAAATAAACATTTCAAAAAATGAATCCAACAACAAAGAAACATTTTACTGAGTAACATAAACAAATTGAACAAAAATAACTAAAAACACTAGTTTACTTTCCAACTATAAAACTCAACAGTCATTACAAATTACAGAAAAGGACATGAGTCATCAAATATATACAAAAACACTTCACCACCACCACCACCACCAACACCAACAACAAAAATACGTAGTAAAAGAGAAGGAGTTCCACCTATGTATGCTATAATAACTCCCTTTTAAATCCATAAATAATTGATGGGCACTTCAGTAAATTCCATAATCTCAAACTCCCTAGCTTTAGAACCTTAAAATCTTCAACATTTTATTCATAATAAAAATCTGTACTGAATCTTTAGCTTATAAAAAGATAGTAACTAGTAGTACTAACATGCAGGTGGCACTAGAAAATGAGACCATGGTAGTGCTGGCTGCTGACTCAAATTGTAGTCCTTGTGGTGTGTTCTGATAGTAATATGGGTAGGAACTTGTAATGGTATTTGATGATGGTGGTGGTGGTGAGTAGTAGTAGTAGACCCCGGTTGAGGGTGGTGGTGGTGGGCAGATGGGAAGTAATGGTGGTGGTGGTGATGGTGATGGTGATGGTGATGGTGGTGATGGTGATGGTGATGGTGGTTTTGGTGGTGGTGGGCAAAGGGGAAGTGATGGTGGTGGTGGTTTTGGTGGTGGTGGGCAAAGGGGAAGTGATGGTGGTGGTGGTGATGGTGATGGTGGTGGTAGTTTTGGTGGTGATGGTGGTGGTGGTTTGTCGCATATTGTGCATTCGATTTGGTATTTTGAACCAACCCATGTGTTGGATGGAGTAGTAGTAGCAAGTGTGAGGTGAGAAGCCAAATGGATGATGATGAGTAATAAGGAAAAGTATAATTTTTTACTTGTGACCTCCATGTGAAGGGATTTTGGAAATGAGTTATGTGGCATGGATTATGGAGGTGAAGGGTGCTACTTATCTCTGAGTGTGGTAATAATAAGGACAAGACCCTTGTAACTCATGCTCTACTAGTTTGTAACATGGATAGTAAAGTTTGTACCACTATATTAGCAAGTACTCTAAAAGTCGACACATATTTGTCACGTGGGTTATCCACCAAAAATGTATAGAGGAAATTACATCTAAATTTCGTCCATTAGATTTGCAAATGTGTGATGTATATAAGTTTACACACACATCTTAAATCTAACTAGTAGTTAAACTCTACCGGATGACGATATTGTAAGGGGCAGGGACAATAGCTCGACGTTAGGTTAATAATAGTAAGAGCAAGAGGTGTAGTGACAAAGTTTCACCTCCTCATTTGAGGTTCACGGGTGGCACACCTCTTCACAACTAACCACTCCCCACTCATAACTAACCTCAATTTACTCATTTGGTGCCCATCACTTACAACATTTTTTTTTAAATTCATTTCACTAAATAAACTAAATTCATTTAACAAATTATACAAAATAATACAACATACTAATTTTTAATTCATTCAAATAAAAAAGATACAATACGAAAAAAAAAACCATACGATATGAAGAAAAAAAATACGATACGAAAATAACGAAACGGATAAATACAATATGAAACATCTTCAAGAATTTATATCGACTTGTAATTATCGATGAGTTGTGATTTTTCTTCCCAAACTTGCAACACTTGTTCTCTGACCATTTTCAATGCGACTTGAAGTTCCACATCTGTTTCATCATTTCTTAAAAGGGTTTGTAGACCGACCATGACTATTGGATGGTCTTGAGGTAGCTCACGTAACCTTTCGACCTCTGGAGCACGAGACTCCCTCTGTCGAATAATACGTGCTATCTCACCAAACAAGTTGTTAATCAACTTAAGTTCATTTTCTTATTCATTGCGCAATCGGGTAAGTATTCTTCTTTGCACCTTAGCTGGTTGGTTAGCCATAGTGTGTGTGTGTGGAATTTAGTTTCAGTTGTTTGATAATAAGAAGTTGAGTAAAGTTGGTATTTATACTGAAACTAGCCGTTAGATAATTTTATTGGAGAAACTAGCCGTTAAGCCTTTTATTCAAACTGAAACTTACACTGACATAACATCACAAACGAAACGGAAATACTTAACATAAACCAACACACGATACAGGAATACAAAGGCCATTAATTCATATATCTGTTCCAGTTGATGTTGTCCTTCAAAATCAACCACACTTGAAAATATTTGAAATCTTTCCCACCATTGCGTTCTTTGTATACGTTCAATGCATCTTCAAGATGAACATCTGGCTCACGTGTAGGCTGCAAATTCAAGTAAATTTCATGAAATTTTTGGCAATCAAAGTTCATTCTTGCACACTTACCCGTTAGCTGGTTTTTGCCACGAAAAGGACCGTCTGATTGTTCATTGAACTTTTCTGTTACGACTTGCTAAAAAGGTCCTTCGCTGGCATGAAATTCGCTAACGTTTTGCCACATCTCGGCTAGCCAGCATTCTTCTTCAATAGACCAACAATTTGTCATTGTGAATTTCTTTAGAAAGTGAAGTGTGTGCAAAATTGTATGATAATGTATGCTTTATATAGGAGTGTATTTTTAAATTTTCAAATTTCAAAACAGAGGGCGGGATATTTTTAAAATTTCAAATTTCAAAATTTCAAACAAAACAATAAAAACGTGTGCAAATTCAAAGTTCAAATTTTGAAACAGAGGGCGGGATATTATTAAAATTTCAAATTTCAAATTTCAAATTTCAAAATTTTAAAACAGAGGGGCGGGATATTTTTAAAATTTCAAATTTCAAATTTCAAAATTTCAAAACAGAGGGCGGGATATTTTTAAAATTTCAAAATTTCAAACAAAACAATAAAAACGTGTGCAAATTCAAAATTCAAATTTCATCTGAGCGGGATAATTTAGAATTCAAATTGAAAATTCAAATTCACATAAAAGGGCGGTTACAACAATACGAAACATTACACAACAGTACAACAATACGGAAAAGAAATACACACGATACGGAAAAAGAAATACAAACGATACGGAAATAGTTAACATAAAACACAACTACTCATCGTCTCTGTCCCATGCCCTTGTGTTTCTCAGAGCGAACCACACATGTTGATACTTAATCCCTTTCCCATAGCGTTCATAGTAAATACGGTTTATATTGCTGAGACGGCAAGGGTCATCACTTGTACCCAACAACATACGGCGGGGTAATTTTAAATTTTGAATTTAAAACAGAGGGCGGGATAATTTAAAATTTTGAATTCAAAACAGAGGGCGGGATAATTTGAAATTTTGAATTCAAAACATAGGGCGGGATACTTCCACAAAGCATCTTATAAATACCTATTAGAGTGATGCTGAATACACACACAATTCACACCCACAATCATCAAAGAATTCTCTTTTGTTCTTCAAACAGAATGTCTCACAACGCATCACCTGAAAACGGATCGGTGTACAACACACCACCTGAAGACAATTCCCCACAAAACACACCGCCAGAAGATCTGTTTCCGGTGTTCCAATATGACAACCCACCACCTCCAACTCCACCAGCAGTTATGTTTACAACAGAAAACATACCACCACCAAACAATCAACCACCAAACTTTCCACCTGAAAACCAACCAATCATTCGTCAGTTGACCGAGGAAGAACAATATGAGCTGGATATGCAAGTGGTTTTGGAGTATGAAGCTGAGCAAGCCCGTCAGGAAAGGGAGCGTGAGGCGTACCTCAAAGGGAAACAGGATCGGAAGAACAGAAGAGCAGAATGGCGATGGGCTCAGGGACTTCCACCTGTGCCATCGAGTGACGACGACTCAAGTGCCTCCTATTCGAGTCACGAGGGATATGTGTCGGATGATTCATTTTATTGAATCATAGTTTTATGTTTATTTATCGTATCGTTTTTAGTGGTTTGAATTTCTGTTTCTTAGTTATCGTATCGTAGGTTATTGTTGTAGTCGTTGTTTCAAGTAATATCAATCTTATGCTTAATCGTTGTTTCACAATTTCATTCTTCAATACATTTACATATTCACTTAACATTTCATACAAAACATTTTCTACAAAATACTTACACAAACAATAAAACCCAAAAAAGAAAAAAAGAAAAAAAGGGACAGATTTTGCAGGCGATCTCCCTCGTCACGCAGACGAGGAGATCTCCAATGGCGAGCCACGGCGAGCTTCAAAGGGTGTGGTGACGAGCTACGGCGAGCTCCACGTCGGACGACGAGGATGAACGGCGAGCCCACACCTCTCGCTCTTATAACCAAAAACACAAACACAGTTTCATTGATTGCCTGCTACTCTTCATATTTACTATCCTACCTACTCATCTTTATCTCTCCCTCTATTTAACTCGATCTACATCTAAACCTTATTTTTTACTAGAGATCACCAACATAAATGGCAATGCTACCCTAAGTATAACAAGTTTCTGATATGGCTGTGGTGGTGGTGATGACCTTCTTAAAGAGGTGGTGGTCCAAATTTCAAGTTTTAAGCTTCGGTGAAAATCAGACCTCACAAGCTCACAACCATTCATTATTTCGGCTTTTATTATTCAACACAAGCAAGAAAAGTCTTTCGCTCCTAGTTGAAATAGGTGGTCTCGGAAATTAGGTAAAATCTTATTCTCTTCAAAAGAGTTAAGAGATACAAGGATGATTGAAGTTTGTTAAGTTCACTCGATCTTACAACAAACAACAAGTTGAGAAAGTGTTTCCCGACCGGAGAAAGCTCGTTAAAAGGTATAACATCTTTTATGAGTCCCTATTGAAGATATGTGCACAAGAGGTAAAAACAGGTAATAAGAAGAATTGAGGAGGAGGAAAATGAAAGTAAGTGTTCCATTTAATTTTTTTGATATTTTCGTTTTGTGTGTTTGTAGTCCTAAACTCCTAAGGTGTAGCATGTTCTATTTATAAGGTGTAGCAAGGGAGAGAAGAAAAGAAAAAAAAAAAAAAAAAAAAGAAAAGAAAAAAAAAACCCAACCGTTTATTTGTAACGGCAATATTACCGTTCAAAAAACAAAACAAAAGTATAAATAATCAGTGGTGTGTCAGGCTTCTAGCTCGTCGTCTGCGTGAAGAGGTAACCAACGGCGAGCCTCAACGAGGCCAACCCGGTGTGGTGGCGAGCTACAGCGAGCTCAACGAGCCTCCACGTAGGCACGACGAGGGAACACAACGAACCCACACCTCTTGCTCTAATAATCTACATACCTCTCATTTAATTAGAAAAACTGGAAACCTCTTTAGGTGTGTAGCCTCTAAGGCCCATAAATAAGAAAGGGGACGATGCTCTTTTACAGCACGTCGTGCTCAGTGCATGAAGACCAACAAACTATCATGGCGTGCTACTTCTAGAAGGGTGTCGTGCACACATTCAATTGCCATATTAATGCAATGATATGTTTGACCATGTATTTGCTCGAACAGAAACTCCATATATTTTTCATGCGAAGCATTACTATTTTTTCAAAGCCAAATATATATTAATCCCAAAATAATTATCATGTTTGAAGTATTCTATTTTCGATTTTAATTTTAAATATTTTATGTATGTTATATAATATTTGATGCAAAATATATGAATAAACTGAGTTTTAAATGTATTTTATTTGGATAATTTTAATCAAGTATTATATAACACAAACAAAATTATTTAAAATTAAAGTTGAAAAAGAAAGATTTCAGGACAATTATTTTGATACGGATGGAGTATGTTTTTTCTTAAAGAGGTGAAAGTTTGTTTGGTTATATGTGGTCCATGTTACTTTTACACGTGAGAAAATGTGTGACGGCGAGTGAAAGTAAACGATACTATTACACTCTCTCATCTCTCACGCGTTAAGGGTGACTTTTACAATAGGTTTGTCTAACGTGGTGGCTGGATCATGGAAGGTGTGAGGTATGTGATGTTGTCTGATTTTTTTTTTTTTTTTTTTTTTTTTTTTTTTTTTTTTTTTAATGAATATTTGATATAAGTAAATGATGGGTGCGGGTTACGTAAGTGTAAGTTACGAGTGAATAAAAGTGAACAAGGATGATGTGTCGTTAACATGAATGTAAACAAGAGGGTTTCCATGATGGAAAACTACACCTAATCGGTTAATCACTTATGATTCGTTTGGTTTATAAGTAGGGTTGGATTAGGATTTGAATTCGGTATAGGATTTAAATTTGATGTAGATTTAAAAGAAAGAAAATGTATTTATTATACGCGGTTGGACTAAGAATTATGCATTGTTTTGAATTAAAAGAAATAAGAAATAAAAAGAATAATGGATAAACATGTGGTTGTAGAAAAGACCAAATAAAAAGTAAATTTTCATTGGTTGGATTTTGTGAAACCCCACTAGTTTAGGCTGGACTCAAATTTGAGGATGACACCATGTGTCGTGAAAGGAAAAAGACGCCAAACAATTGATTTGATAAATCTTTTGTCTCAAAACTGCTAAAACCGTAAACCAAACAGGTCCTTAATCTTTTGACAATCAAGCTAAAGTACATCACTAAAAACACATCACCACCCTTTTCAAATTAAAGTACATCACTAAATACACACATCACCACCCTTTTCAAACTAAAGTACATCACCTAATACACATCACCATCCAAGTATGAATGGCAAAGCCATGATATATGAAATTGAAAATGTTGATCTATAATCTATTAGGCACTTATGTCCCACAACTAAATAACTAATGTTCTAAAAGTGGAAGGGGTGTTCATAATTCGAGTAAATACTCACATGAATCAAAAACTAAAAACGAACTAAAAAAAAAAAGTCGAACCGCATTTGTAAATAGATTTTCGGGTCAAAATTGAACCGAAAACTGAATTCGAAATATATATTGTTTTTATATTTATATAACTAAAACAATAATAAAATCTTTTTCTTGTAATAAAGAATTTTAAAGTTTGTAAATCTTATTTTATTTTTTTTTTTTGTTAGGGCCCATTTGGTTTATGGGTATTGATGGATGTAGATTAAAAGAAAACTCAAATAAAGTGTTTGGTGTTTAGTGTTTTTTTTTTAAATATTTCATTATGGATTTAAACTGAAAGATTATATTCTTTACCTTACTAGTGATTTTTCATGATTCAAACAAATCATGTTTTAGCTTTTATTTTCTTAAAATTTTCAACTACGCATTTAATCATTATTTGTCATATTTCTTTTTTATTTATTTTATCTCATTTATTTTATCTCTCTTAGAGCATCCACATCAATAACTCACATTATAACTTAACTCAGCGCCACGTCAGCGCCACATCAGCTTTAAACACTTTAACTTTAACTAACAAAAAAACACCCACAATAATAACTCAACTTAACTCAGCTTTAACTCAACTATTTTCAAATTCAACCCTCAACTAAAACTAATATTTCATTTAAATAACTACTAAAACACAACTTATATTAATACTTAAAATTTAAACATACATTAAACATATTAAAATAAACTACAGCAAATACTGAAACATAAACCTACGATAATTAAACATAAAACTACGATAATTAAACATAAAACTATGATTCAATAAAATGAATCATCAGACACATAGCCCTCATGACTCGAATAGGAGACACTTGAATCGTCCTCACTCGATGGCACAGGTGGAAGTCCCTGAGCCCATCGCCATTCTGCTCTTCTGTTCTTCCGATCCTGTTTCCCTTTGAGATACGCCTCACGATCTCTTTCCTGACGGGCTTGCTCAGCTTCATACTCCAAAACCACTTCCATATCCAGCTCATACTGTTCTTCCTCAGTCAACTGACGAATGATGGGTTGGTTTTCAGGTGGTTGATTGTTTGGTGGAAACATAACTGCTGGTGGAGTTGGAGGTGGTGGGTTGTCATATTGGAACACCGGAAATAGATCTTCTGGCGGTGTGTTTTGTGGGGAATTGTATTCAGGTGGTGTGTTGTACACCGATCCGTTTTCAGGTGATGCGTTGTTAGACATTCTGTTTGATAAGCAAAAGAGAATTCTTTGATGATTGTGGGTGTGAATTGTGTGTGTATTCAGCATCACCCCAATAGGAATTTAGGATACAATGTGGAAGTATCCCGCCCTCTCATTTGAATTCAAAATTTCAAATTATCCCGCCCCCTTTTTTGAATTCAAAATTTGAAATGTATCCCGCTCAGACGAAATTTGAATTTTGAATTTGCACACGTTTTTATTGTTTTGTTTGAACTTTTGAAATTTGAAATTTTAAAATTATCCCGCTCAGGTTTTGAATCTTAAACGTTTACAAACTACTATATAAAACATACATTATCATACAATTTTGCACACACTTCATTTTCTAAAGAAATTTACTATGGCAAATCGTTGGTCTATTGAAGAAGAATGCTGGCTAGCCGAGAATGTTCACGAATTCCATGCCAACGAAGGACCTTTTTGGCAAGTCGTAACAGAAAAGTTCAATGAACAATCAGACGGTCCATTTCGTAGCAAAACCCAGATAACGAGTAAGTGGGCAAGAATGAACCCTGGTTGCCAAAAGTTTCATGAAATTTTCTTGAATTTGCAGCCTACACGTGAGCCAGATGTTCGTGTTGAAGATGCGTTGAACGTTTACAAAGAACGCAATGGTGGGAAAGATTTCATATATTTTCAAGTTTGATTGATTTTGAAGGGCAACGACAACTGGAACAGATATATGAATTAATGGATTTTGTATTCCTGTAATACGATGTTATGGTGTTGTATGATGTAATACGATGTTATGTCAGTTTAAGTTTAAGTTTCAATAAAAGGCTTAACGGCTAGTTTCTCAAGTAAAATTATCTAACGGCTACTTTAAATATTAAGGGGGTCTTTTGTAATTTCCAATATATTTTGTCCAAAATATATAAAAGTTCATAGGGGTTAAAAGTGTCAAATTTTTTTTTTTACCAAAACAAGCCTTAACGTGACGTTAAGGGCTTAACGTTCAACGTTAACGCCTCCTTAACGCCACAAGGTGCAACGGTTAACGCATAATAACGCACGCTAAACACCCCTTAACGCAGCCCCCTGCGTTACCACTGCATATGCTCTTACAATAACTCTATCTCATTCTCTCTCTCTCTCTCTCTCTCTCTCTCTCTCTCTCTCTCTCTCTTATTTATTTTCTTTCTCCTACTTTTTTAAGGGTTAACGAGACATTATGGCCCGTGCGTTGCACGGGCTTTGTTCACTATAAAGAATCATCAGCTTTGCAAGGATTATGTATATTTAGTTACTATGCTTAGTTTTGATCGGGGATACTCGACTGAATCAATGGAGTTCATTTAACTATTTTTTTCTAAATAAAATTGTTTGAAGAAAAAGGTATTAAATACATGAGCGACTTTCATCATCATAACGTAAAGCATGTTATTTCAAACATATAGTTGATACTACACATAACTTATGCGGTTTTCTTTTGTCAATTTATGTTCGAGTCCTAAAAAAATTATAACCAAGTATTAAAAAGCTTGTATATTGATTTTGAGAGTGTTGTGGGCTTTTGGGGTTTTCCAAAGCATTTTTTTGGGTGTTTGAGATTGTTTTGGGCTTTAGGCCTTTCTCTTTTGGTCGAACAAAACGCAAATATCAGTTTTTAATTCCGGAATTGATTTTGCTACATTCTAAAAATAATTTAGTTACTGGTGGGGCACTGATATTTTTACACAACAACAATAGATCAAGACATCACAAACTAAACTAATCTATTAAATTTCACCCAACAATCTCACACAAAAAAACAATATATAAATTAACACCTACGCCAATAAAAAATGATGACTATTTGATCCTAGAATGAACAACAGAGACAATGGTCGAACTGAAAGGCCTACGACATTTTCTTCAACATGTGGAAGGTATTTGTGATCCAAGTGCTAAACGAACGCAGGCTTGCAGCTATTGTGGTTGTGAGAAAAAATGATGTATTACATGCCTCAAGTCTTGAAAGAATAAATAAGTAACACTAATTATGATCCATTAAGATATGTAAGAAAGCAATATAACTTTCAAGTTCAATATAACTTTCAAGTGAGATAATAACTTTCAAGTTAAAAAGGAAAGAAAAAGAATGCAATGTAACTTTCAAGTTCACTGAATGCCTGGCAGCTGCCCCTCTTTTCTTTGTTGTTATTGTTGTTGATGCCTTAGTTGCAGCTGGTTTCCTACCACCCTTCTTTTTTTGGTCAGGTTCAAAGTCACTCTGCTACAAATACTCATGAATTCTTTGAGATTCTAGCTTTGCAAGAATCGCATCTTCAGGTTCTTTCGTCACCAACCCCTGCAAAAAGTCAAATCAACACTACTGAGTTCCATAATTTCACTCCAACGTTCTCTAAATTAGTAACTCACTTCCAGCTTTTCTAAGTCCTAATGCAAAAGCTATATATCATGTATGATCCATAGGTATCTTTTTTTTAAAGCTTAAAGTAAGGGCAGGAGGCTTCAACAACACGAACCAAAGCACATATTTTATATTGATCCCTTTTAACCCACTACCCAACCTGCCCATCTTACCACGTATATTAATTCAACATAAAAGGATAGTACTCTCTTAAACAAAGACCCTGGTTGGTGACATATTTTCAATAGTTTTCCGCTTATAAGAAGTACGTAAGGTTTAAGGTTTATGACTTCATGTATACGCAAGGGAAATCATAGTCGATGATGAATACACGATTTGGTCAACTTACCACACTCAGTTAAACCTCCTAAATCATTTTTAAAAATATACGATTTAATTACCGAAATGATTACTTTTGTTACCATGCATGCTATCTATTCTTAATTCTGGACATGATGTCTTCTGGGGTCAAGCTGACCCGACATAATCTGCCCTGTATTGAAGTATCAGTTTTGACCCCTTTACGTGACCCGCCCAATTTTGTCACTATCAAAGCTAACGTTTGTTATCACTTATCCAAATTCTTCAATTTAATTAAGTACTTAAATCTGCTACCTATTGATGCTAAAATGCAAGTCTGGAGCTTAACTGTTGGTTTAGATATCATGATCCCAGATGTAAAATAAGCGGCATCAAAAGAGAAAGCAATTAGCGCCTGCATAAGTTTCATGGAAGTTTTGAATCCGGATTGTGAAACAGGTTATTCCAAATAAGGAGTCCACTTTGGTGGCCAAAACAACCTAGAACTCGATGCCCCCTTCCAATTGTTTATACAACCTAGTTTGACAGATTTATTGTGCTACGTTATTTAAGCTAGCTCAGTAGCTCACCCGTCCGCGTCACCACTTCGAAGATACCTAGTTTCACAGGATTATCTTGCTATCTTATTTAACCAAGACAAAGCGACTTTTACCTTATAGAACTTATTATGACAGACTTATTTTGCCATGTTATTTAACCTATTTGGACAGACCTATTCTACCTTAATCCCCCTCTCAACTGATGCATGAGCCATATGTCTAATGTAATTGGGATATTGCTACCTTAATTAGAAAACTCAGTATACGTACTGGAATGTCAATATTGATTCTCTTTCGGATTCCAGCCACAACAGCTTTATGCACATGCCTTCTTACTTCCTGCACATATATGGGTGAATAAATAGAAGAACACCGGGCTGCAGGCCTGATGAAACATCTGCAAAGAAAACGAAAATTGGAGTGAATTAGGACAATGCCAAAAAAAAGTTAAAATTTTCCTAAATTACTTAGGAATGAGTCAACTTTTAGTTATGTCTTAACTCTGAAATAACTAAGTAGGAAACAACCAGAGGTTGCGAAAAATGTTTATAGGTACCATTAACACGCAATGTATTACTTTCTCAAGTGACTGCAAGTGTTTAAGGACAATATACTTTTATAGAATTAGAAAATACATAGTAAGACTATTTCTAGCTCAACCAAACAGGACATTAATAAGTTACAATGACTAATGAAAAACAATAAACAGCCAACCGCCAACTGAAACAAAGCATCAACTATGATCTTCTTAAATGCTTGCTAGAACTTCAAATCTTTCCAATGCTAAATACCCCATTAATTGTGCACAAAGAAAAATGAATCCTGAATTGCTTTCTAAAACTTAGACAAATAGCAACAAACTTCTAGGGAGTTGTGCCCAAACTAATTGCACATTTACTGAAAGTTTCTTGCAACCTTTATATGTGCAAAGTCGCAGCTACTGAAGCACAAATCTTTATGGTGCAAAGGTGCAAATTCTGAAGCAAAGGTGCAAAGTCATAGTAATCTCATGTTTTCCGGCCTTGATTCCGATAAACAACAACACAACAACCACCTTGTTTAATAGGGCCTCCTCACCACAAAGTTTTTAGGGCCTACTCACCAGAAAACATGAGATTACTGTTGACTTTGCACCTTTGTACATTTACAAACACAAATTTGCAAAATATAAACTATATACAAACAACAAATTCATTCTCGCAAAAGTCAATCCATACATACACAGAAACAACTCCACTTCCTATAACCACATCTATCATCTAAAAACTAAAAAAGAAATAAATACAAAATCATATCTACATATAAACAAATTCAAAAAAAAAAAAAAATAGATACAACACTATCACTTACTTGATTATTCATATTTAACAATTTTAGCAATAGTCTACTAAAACGTTTTTATTACCCAAAATCAGTTCAAACTATAGAAATCAGTTTGAACAAACGCATCACAAACATATCTCTAGCTTTTCAACTTCAAGTCTTAACTATTATTTCAGATACGTACATCAAATGCCGATTAATATTCTTAGGCCTGTCCCATGTGCATGAATAAACTAGTACTTCACTTTTTTATTGTTATTAAGTTAAAGATAACATAACTTTGTAGATAAATAAACTTATATTATCGCCTTATAATCAAAATATTAATACAACCGCTAACCTTCATTTAAAAAAATCTTGGATTCATAGGGTTTCACGTGGCATGTTTGTTACACAACATATATTTTGCCAGTTAGGAAAGTCGAATCTAAAATTATACCCGGGCCAGGCTGGTGATGGGTGCAGATGTGACTCTACTTTTTTGTCTTGTCTAGGTTTGGTTTCCTGTAGCAAACCCGATAAGCAATTAGTTTATGAAATTTCAGCAGACTCTAGAAATAACGGTGAAACAATCAAATACAAAAAATCCTCCCAAAACTAACCGCTTTAATATCCCATGAACACACTTTATAATCATACCTTATTTTATATGCCATTGATTACATCAGCCGTAACTCTTATGCAGCTTCAAAAACAACCGATTTTCTTAGCCATCTTGTTGCTTCATATCACCCAGCATATCAATTCTCATCACAACCACCCTTTCATTACTCTCACTCAAATTCTAATTACAAAAACCAATGAATATAACATCACAAATTCAACTTAATTGAAAAGAAAAACAAAAATAAAAAAGAAAACTCAATTTTTTTTTCATACCTATAGTTCTTAACAGCGAACTTCGTCAGTAGATATGGCAATTGAAACACATAACCGAGATGAAAATTCACTATGATTATTATTATTATCATAAAAACTAGATTTCAAAGGGGTGTCCAATCGAGAATCACTTTCAGTTTCTTCAACAATAGAATGAGGTGAGGAAAAGGCAATCCATCATAAGGTCCCGACTCTTCATCATCTAAGTCTATAGTTAATTCCTGAAGATCATCATTTTACTGTGCTTTTGATTTGCCGAATTTTTAGAAAGAGAATATGAGGGAGAAAGGGTGTGTGAAGTGTGAAAGATAATTAGGAGTTTGGTGAGACTGTTCAATACATTTTAACTGATGCAATAAGTTGGCGGGAGATATCAAGAGGCACTCCATTAATTCTCTCATTGCATTTGTAACTTATTTTGTATGTATATATAGATTTGAGCTTAAAAGTCTTAAAAGCTTCAAAATAAGCTCTGAATGTAGTAAATTCATTAGGTTAAATCACATATTTGAGTTTCTTGGCTTGCGTTTGTAACTTATTTTGTATGCATATATAGATTTGAGCTTAAAAGTCTTAAAAGCTTCAAAATAAGCTTTGAATGTAGTAAATTCATTAGCTTAAATCACATATTTGAGTTTCTTGGCTTGTGACATTAATGCTCACATTCAATACGGAACTCATTCTATATATATATATATATATATATATATATATATATATATATATATATATATATATATATATATATATAGAGTCTCCAAATGGACAAGTAGCCCAAAGTGTTTAGCTTTTCTAGACATACAAATTCAAGTTTCTCAAACTAGACATAGGCTACTTTGGGTCTGGGCTACTAAGTTAAAATCATGACACGTGTATAGTGTAAATTACATATTTACCCTCTTCTTCATTACTTATTACATATATACCAATCACCCTCCTTTCCCTAAACTCCTATCTCATTTTCTCTCTCCCTCCCATCTAACACTGCCACCATCACCACCTGTAACCACCACCACCGCCGTTACACCGCCATCTTCCACATCAAAACCATATCAAACACAACCTTATAATAAAGCAAAAAGAAGAAAAAAGAAAAAAAATGAATAGGAATAATAAATGCAAATCCAGTTGTACGTGAAAGAAAAGAAAGAATCATTCGAAGAACAACAACACATCATCATGAAGAACAAGTTGTTGTTGATCATCTTGACATCTATGATATCCTTTTTTTCACCTAATTATTTTTGTGGATCCATTTGGTGATAGTGAATCTGTGGTGATGATGGATCTATTGTTTTAGATCCGTTCATGGTGTCATTTCACCTAATTGTTTCAGATCCGTTCATGGTGAATCTGTGGTGACGGGGGTGTAGAGCCTGATACAATCTCCATAAACATATTGATTTCAGGCTTAAGAAAAAATGGAAGAGTTGAAGAGAGTATTGAGCTTTTTAATAAGATGTTGCTAAAAGGGTGTGAACCAATTCCGAGTAGTTACCAAGAGGTTTTGTATGCTTTACTTGATAGAAGATCCAAAGGGTGCATGTATGATTGATGGGATAATTCCAATTTTATGCCTAAAATCGGATTTACAACCACGATTAAGTCACAAATCATGCAACTTCCAATTTTGGTCATGTGCTACCTGTGCGACTCCATACATTACTTGACACGTGACACAATACATTTTTCATGTCAACTATTTACCAATCATTATGTGACCCCACTACTAGTTTGTTTTATCCGAACCTAGTGTGCGACTGGAGGCTGTGCTACTTGACTAAGTGTGCGACTGGCGGCACAAAATCTTTCTTAGATTTGCATGGGGAAGGAACATGTTAATATAATAATATTTTTTTATTTATCTGTTTTTCTAATTTTTGACCTTTCTCGTTTCTCGTGCTACCACTATTCTCTCAAACAGTATTCTCTCAAACACTATTCCAATTCTAGATCTAAAAAACACACACACATTGTGGTTTAACACTCAACACCGAAATGTTTCAAAGCGGGCTTCACAAAGCACACCAAACGTTTCATGGAGAACAACCGTAAGTTTACATTTTATGATTGTTACCCATTTTTCGTTACGATTTGGTGGTTTAATTTGAATATAATTTTGTGCATTTATTGATTTAGGTTAATCATCAAGAACACATTGTGGTTTAACTCAACACAAATCGCGTGCCAATTTTCACAAAGCACACCAAACGTTTCATGGAGAACAAGAGACGTCAAACCGTAAGTTTACATTTTATGATTTTTACCCATTTTTTTTTTTACAATTTGGTGGTTTAATTTGAATATAATTTTGTGCATTTATTTGATTTAGGTTAATCATCAAGAACACGAGACGTGGAGACGTCAAAGCGTATGTTTAAACAACACCTATGATTCTTATTTTTTGGTTTTTGTGGTTAAAATTCATTTTAATGTTTTTTTTTCTTCTTTTGATGTAGGTTTATAATGCGAAAGTTACAATCTGAAGTAGGTTGTACTTAATTCAACCATTAAGGGTAAATTGGCTTACAATGAGGATCGATATGCGATGTTTAGAAACACTGTTTTGGGGCCATGGTTGGATTTAAGATCAGAAGACCATGATAACCATGTCCTCAATTTTATGCTTCAATATCAAAAACATATTGATAACCCTAGTTACGAAACTCCCATGTATTTTGAGATAGATAAACATACACTAGAGTTCGGTAGGAGAGATTTTTGTTTAATGACTGGTTTAAGATTCGGCAAAATCTCTTTAAAACATTTGGAGGAATCAGTGTCTAGTTTTTGTGAGCGTGTTTTTCTGGGTAAGGATAGAATAAAGGGTTATGATCTTATAAGTGTTCTCCAAAGTGAATGTTTTAATAAAATGTCCAATAAGGATGCCGTGCGTCTTTGTCTGTTGTTAGCACTAGTTTACGTATTGATGGTTCAAGAGCTTAGGCATGTAATGTCAAACGAGATACTTTGCCTAGTTGATGATTTTTATGCGTGGGATGCTTTTCCTTGGGGGGAATATATGTGGAGGGAATTTCACGAACGAGTTTACAATGTTGTTTCAAAGAAAAGAAAGACGCATTTGAAAGAATACGTCTAGTTGGGTTCTTCATACATCGCTACATATTCGTGGTACGGATTTTTTTTTGCTTTGAAGGTTAGTATATTTAGTATTTAATTCACATGCAAATGTTTTTATCCTTTAATTTGTATCTAAATTTTGCATAATATAGTTAAATAGTTATGTATCTATGTATTGAGGTTGATTGTTGTTCAATTTAGCTTGTATTAGCTATTAAGGTTGATTCTTATTTCTTATTAGGTTGAGTTCAGTAGCTTTGATGTACTAGTTTAGATTGTTGCTTAAAATTTGTCAAATTTGGCTTTTAATAGCTTATTAGGAATTGCTTAGTTAAACTGCTTATTGATTATTGTTATTTACTTTTAGGACTTACATTAACTTAGTTTAGGTATTTTTATCAAAAAGTGTGCACCAAAACAGCCTTGTGTAGATTAAATCTTCAATTTCTCAACTTAAGGGGGTGTTTGGTTTAAGACTACTTTTGAGGTTTGGGTCACTTTTGTTGATTAAATCAAACTCCATTAGCTTCATTTACCTTATATTAGTCATTTTGAATCAAGTTTTTGTAATCCATTATAGTTTTTAAGTATCTAAAATAGTTTTCTAAATTTTTTTCCTCATAACTGTTTTTATTAAGCAGCCTAGGTAAAATATGTTTTAAGCCATTTTCAAGTTGTCCTATTGGATCATATTAGCTCTATATAGGATAGTGCATTCATCTAAATATCTTGTATGAGACTTTTGTAAGTCAATTATTGCATTTTAGACTCAATTTGGCCAACTGCTGCTACTGTTCCTATCTAGCCTAATAGCAATTTATTTGTTAATTTTAATTTCTTTGTTTTAAGTTAGTTTTATCTAAAATTTTGCATAGTAGTAATTTGGTAGCTCATCTTTTAGCTTATACTTTTATTTTATTTTTAAGAATTTTCTTTGATAGCTTTTCATGCCCTCTAACCTAGCCCCTCAACCTGTTTAAGATATTGCAGTGTATGATAACTATAGCTTCTTAGTGCTTTTTAGCTTATAATACTGCTTATTTAGGATCCCTTAGTAGTTTTTAGGAGGGCAAATGGCACAAAAAGGCACTCAACTTAGGGTCTGTTTCCAATCAAGGTACTCAACTTTTTTTCTTGCACGTAAAGGCAGCCAACTTCTTTTTAGCGGATTTAGGTTTTTTTTAACTTCCGTTAACTCCCTTCGTTAGTAAATTACAAGTTTGTTCCTTGAGTTTGTATAATCAATTCATGCACCATCCACCACCACCCACTACCACCTGCCACCACCACCACTTGCCGCCACCACCACCTGCCACCTCTACCACCATCATCCACCACCACCATCACCGCCGCCACCACCCACCTCCACTACCACAGTCTGCCACCACCACCAACCGTTGCCATTTCATTCATCCACCACCACCACCGTCCACCGCCGCCACCTTAATGATAGCTGATTATAAAGGTGTACATGTTAAATTACTTACTGAAAGTGTTTATTGCAATAATGCATCTTGATAGATTGTTAAAAAATGTTGTGGGTGTTTGTAAATACTTACCAAAATGATTATAATTATTTGCTTCTTTTAGTTTCAACAATAAAAGTTTGGACCAAAGAATTGGAAAAAAGTTTCTTATTAAGATAGTTATTTGAATATTTAAGAAAACATAATTCCAAACACCCCTACGAACTAGCTACTTCTGTAAACCAGTTGGGCGATTATCTGTCCCTATATAAATATGCAAAGAAGAATTCTAACATACTTGATAGGTTTATTAATTAAGAACTGTTAGATTTCATAAACCAAGTACATGAACATTATTATAGTCTAGACTCAAGGTCATAGCCATGCTAGTTATATATTATCTTCCTAAGACAAAAATGAAGACACAATCTGAACTTATAACTATGTTTATTCGTATCATTCTTGTCTATATATTAAAACACTGGGGAAGCTGGTGGTGAAGCCATCAAAGCAAAGTTACTGGTAAGACTATTCCACCCACCATCCAAAGCAATGTTGTAGGACAGTAGGATTTTTTTGAAGGTCATGGAGATATTGAGGTGATACATGATTATAAGATACTTGATTTAGATGGTTATTGGGCTTCTGAACAAGTCTAGCTTCTGCCTCGAGCCGAGCAGCCTCCCATTGAGCCATGTGGTTTAGGCTGGTACCCAAGAGTTGGGTACCACTCTATATAAGGGAAATAATTGGGGTAAAGTCAATTAAGACGGAAATATATGCCAATAGTTCATTCACCAACAATATTGGTTCACATCTACCATCACTTGCACATGCACAAACTCTCATTTAAAGCGCACGTGTTTGGATGAATTCATCAGCATGTATTCATCAGCAAATTTCATTAAAGTTATTGCATAAAGTGAGACAATAATTGTGTTCATTATATGAATCAACCAACTACTAAATTAGTAATTTATTATTTTCAATAACAAATATTTATAGCTGACTGATAAATGTGTATGACTTTTCTAGGATGGTAGTGGTGGCAGCGGTTGGTGTTGGTGGTAGAGGTAGGTTGTGGACGATGGATGGTGGTGGTGGTGGATGCATGCAATGGCAATGGTTGGTGGTGGTGGCAGACGGTGGTAGTGGAGGTGGGTGGTTGCGGCGGTGGTGGTGGTGGACGGTGGTGGTGGACGATGGTGGTAGAGGTGGCAGGTGTTGGTGGTGGCGGAAAGTGGTAGTGGGTGGTGGTGGATGGTGCATGAAATGATTATACAAACTCAAGGACCAAACATGTAATTTACTAACGAAGGTAGTTAACGGAAGTTAGAAAAAAACCTAAATCCGCAAAAAAAAAAAAAGTTGGCCGCCTTTATGTGCAAGAAAAAAGTTGAGTACCTTGATTGGAAACAGACCCTAAGTTAAGTGCCTTTTTGTGCCATTTGCCCTTTTTAGGATTCCCTTAGTTTCCCTTTATCTTTATTTCCCCTTTAGCACAGCTTTTGTAAAATATGAGAGCAGTTTGATAAGGTAGTGTTTGGATCAGCTTGTATGTCTGTGTTCAAGTTTGTTATAGAGGTCAAAATTAGTATACTTATTTCATATTGGATTCATTTGGGTTACTTATAGCATAAGTTTCATAGTTAATTTTATAAAAAGTCAAACTCACATTAGATTTCCAATTATGAGTAACAGATTAGATATATTAAGTTGCATAATCAACCAGTTAGTTACTTGCCTGGATAGAATTTTTGGATTAGTAGTTGAGCTGTTAAGCTTGTTGATTGATTCTTGATTACCGGCTTGTTCTAGCTTCTGTTTTTCATTCTTTGAGCTTGGTTAGAGTATTGTAGGGTTAGTATATAAACTGTTCTTATGGCTTATTTTGAGTTAAAAAAATTTAACTGCGTTGTTGTTATATCTGCAGATTTTTGTATTGGAAAGCTTTCCTAACTCAAGGTTATAGTGGAAAAAAGAAGATAATGTTATCCCCCGTAGTGTGGCTTGGGCTGATCATACAAAGTTTAACAAATCTGACTACAACCATGTTTTTATTCGACAACACCTCTCAAAAAACTCACGCCGACACCTATCGAAAACCAATCACTTTGGTGGCGATCCAGTATTGAGTTTTTCCAACAACTGGAGACATCAGACATACAAACTCTGAAACCATTGGCACGTAGAAAATTTGCGCCAAGGATTTGTTGTGCATTTGTTAGCAAACATGTTAAACAAGAAGTTATCAAACATGTTAAACATGAAGTGCGTGCCCCCGTTGAGGAAGAAATTGTGAAGGAAGAAGAAGAGGTGAATGAGGAGGTTGTTGATGAAGGGTTGGATGGGATGAGAAAATCAGAACTTGTAAAGAAGTTGGCTAATATGGAACGAGAATTGACGAACTACAAAACTATTAGTACTCGTTTAACTGCTATCGAACAACTACTGAAACCTCAAAGCGTTCTCATAATTAAAGAAAAAGCTGAAAGCATAGGGCTTAGATTGGTGAAGCTTTAATTGGTGGTGAAAATTCGGTGATTGCTAGTAATGGTGTTAAGGGTTGTGAAGCTGTTTCTAACAATTTGGTTGACGTAGCTGTGGGTGTTGATTATGTTGTAAACAAATAGAATGATGATGTGGTTAAGAAAATGTCGGACGTTTCCCTGGATTTATCGGATTCTGTCAACAACCGTAACTTGGTTGATGTTTGTGTTAGTGTTAGCAATACTTTTAAAGATGCTTATGAGGGTGTTAACAAACATAAGCATGCTTTGGTGGATGAATGTACTGCGGGGAGTGTCACACCTCGCCAAGGCAGAAACGCGAGGGTGTAACTTCATGGATATCATCACAACACATGGTGTCTATATAGAGAATAACTACATGCAATAAAATGACAAAGTATAGACACAAAGTGTCATAACAATACCTGAAAAGAAACAACATGATAAACTCCAAACGCACAGATAAACCACTTCCAATGCAACTAAGGTCTCGTCTAACCACTTCCTTCTATCTTATCCTTAGAAAGCTCACCTGAAAATGATGCTTAAAACGTCAACATAATGTTGGTGAGATTCATAGGTTTAAGACACACATACACTCTCAAGGCAACCAGTTTACTGTGATCATAAAATATAGCTGGACAAATAAATTACAGTTATCATATAGCTACATGTTTTTGCAAGTCAATAATCACACAAAAAGGCAACAACATGACGGCTCGTGTCCTCCGATCCCACAATGATTACAACAGAACGGCTCGTGTCCTCCGATCCCACAATGATTACAACAGGACGGCTCGTGTCCTCCGACCCCACAATGATTACAACAGGACGGCTCGTGTCCTCCGATCCCACAATGATTACAACATCAATTAGGTCGCATGCGCGAGCAACAGGATAAGCATCCTCCTAATCAAATCACATATATATCCACACAAGCAAATAGTCACACATAGCATGCATACGATAACATTATAAGTACAAGCTCTTTTGACACACACATAATCACAATAACTTAAACATTTAAGACAAGCATCATTCCTATCCCAAGTTTAAAACAAAGTAAAAATATGGGACAATGAACTCACCTCAAACCTTGCAGCTTCCACAAAACCAAATCACAATCTATAACACACAAAATAAATCGACATTACACATGGTCAAGCTAAAAGTTATAACCCATGTAATACACATATGATGGATGTCTAAGACTCATATGACCCACCATGGATCTCCTAGACACCATACTAACCATAACCATAGCCTAACACTCACTAAATCCCTTGCACTATTAAAATCAGAAAACGCAGAATTTTTGGGTACATTCGCCCACATGAAATCATGACAATTAAAGCTCAAAAACTCACACCAAAAATTTACCATGGTCTTTCATAAGCATAAAAGCTAATCCCAGAAGGCCATGGACCAATAACACACACAAGTACTCACAAGAAAATCAAATTTGTCAACTATCCAAATTCGGATCTGAACGCACACCAAAAAGTTTAATTAACATAAAATACTTCTACAAGTTTTTATCGCGAATCCTTTTCGTGGTAGTCTAATATAACCTAAGACTTAACTATTCCAGAAGGGCTAGTCCAAATACCACTTTTACAACCACAATTCACTATCAAACTTTTACCCAAATTCTGTCCCGGTTTGACAGCTTTGACACCTTAACAAAGAAAAATCAAAAGACTAACTTCCCCGCCTTGAAATCAATCGTGGCTAGACTTTATGGAAAGCTCTTTCATTATACTTCAATTTAGACGAAAAATTCGTGACCTAACTCTTCACCATCTGTTAATTACACTCACATCTTTACAGCCATAGTTTTCTGTCCAAACCCTAACCCATAAACTAATGCGTTTTACACTCAAGTTTCTTAACCAATCACCAGAATATTATTAGCCAATTATCCCAATATGTTTAACATCATTAATTTACAGAAGTTAACACAAACCCTAATCCATCATATCATTATTACATGAATTATATAAATTATTCAAACAATTGAGCACATGTTTAAAGAATTTTACCTTGATTCTTGATTATAGCTTCTATAATAAAAACCCTAAGTTTTTCTCCTTCTTTTCCTCTTTGTGGTCGACTAAAATTTACAGAAAATAGGGGTATAGGGTCGTTGGTTGTGGTTATATGGGTTGGGGTTGGGCTTATTTGGGTTGGACTAGGATTTCTTATTGCTAGGAATTGTATTTGGGCTCAAATTTGATTTCTTTTTTCCCTAAAAATACTCTAAACCGATTTTTCTATATCATATACATATATTTTATATTTTTTCATTAAATATAATTATTACACTCAAAACCTTATACTTTTCATATTTTATAAACTCCCAAAACAAACCCTAACGTCTTTCGCGATAAACCTTAACTTTTACGACAACCGGTAAAATTATCATTTTCAAAACAAAGTTTCCAAAAATAGAATTTCACACTCTTTTTGAAATATAACTCATAAAAACAAACTCCTCGTAACCCACTAACGCTCAAACACTTGAACGAAAACTTGTTACGCAAAAACACAAAAACACCAAAACTACACAAGTCATTTATACACCACAAAGGCGATCAAAAATGAACTTTCCCAAATTACATACTTTCCAAATCACAATAAAAACCATTTACGCAAAGTGATTTAGTGCTAAAACTCACCTATATCACTCATATATCACTTCAAACACCTAAGACACACCAAACAAACGTCAACCGAGTCAAGACTAACAGTCAAACTGACCTGCTAAAACGACGGTTGTTACAGGGAGAGTCTTGGAAACCGGTACGAATGGAGTGAACAAATGCGTGACCGACCCATTTGATGGTGATAATGGTGTGGTAACCAATGGGGTTTGCGTTGATAAGTTTGTAACAAATGTTGCTACCGATCATGATGTTGGTGTTCATACTTCACAGGTGTGTCTCTAACTTAATTGTTTTTATTTATAATTATGACCCCTTTTTAATTTTTTTATTACGATATTGTAAGGTTTTGTACTTTTTTTAATGATTTTTGTTTTCTTGTTAAGGATAATAAGGCTGAAGAAACGATGCATGTCGATGAAGAAGTTTGAGACATATGTCCATCGCCTAGTGAAGGCTTGGTAGGAGTAGCGGCTTTGATGGACTTGTGATGAAGCGAAAAGTGTACCGCTTTTCGGGGGTCATTTAAGGCGAAAGTCGAGATTATTTGATCAAATATTGCCCTAAATCGTTCCTTTTGTCATTTTAGATACTTTTGAGAGGAATTTTACAAAAGGAAGCATTTTGGACGTTTTTGGAGCAAAAAAGTGCAGAAAACGACAAAGTCTCAAAAGCATGCTGGAAATTGCCTTTGACGGCGTCACAATGTATTAGTGACGGCTTCATGTGTTGACAAAAGGGTGGATAAATCAAATACACGTGACGCGCCAGAATGTTTTGTGAAGAGGGTCTGACGGCGTCACGTACAAAATTTCCAATGCCATTAAGAGTAATTGTAAAGAGTGACGGCCCAGAACCCATAAAGAGTGAAGGCGTCAGAAGTGGATCTAGGCAATATGAGTTTAATTTGGCGGTGAGTTGACGGCGTCAGACTTAACTCTTGACGCCGTCAGATTGTAAAATATATATATAGTTTTCTAGTTTTCATTCATTGTGTGCAACTTTGAGGGAATAAAACCCTAGACGAATTTTCCAGCCTTTTGAAAGATTTCAACCCTTTGTTTCTTCCATGTTAAATTGAAGATAAGTACTTTACCAAATCATTCAATATGTCTATGTGTTGTTTGATTATATCTTACGCTTGTCTTCTCTTTAACATGCTAGGCTAGGTTTCTTTCGTGTTTGCTTAGATGTAATGAAACCTAGATGTTAATTATTGGTTGATGGTTTGTTTATAATTGTTTTGGATGAATGAATTAGATGTTAGGCTTAAGAAAACTGGCAGACCTCCATTTGGTAACTTGCCTGAACATCTTAAGAAACATGAACAGAGGTGTACTACGATTATTTGGTTATATTTAATGCTTAGGTAACTTCCAGGGATACCATGTTAGGAGCTTTTAGTCGGCTCGACATAGGATTGAGGTTGAAGCCTATAGAGTTAGGGAAGATCGTGCACGGCCCTACGATTAGTATTAAGGAATATAACCCGTCATCCATGTAATTGTAACAAGCTAATCAACCGGTAAAAGATATCTAGGGAGTAATGAAATCTAAGTAAACACATTTTCTCTCATTATTGTTTACACCACAAATTAGTTTAAGTTTAGTTTATTTTATTTTGATTGCATCTTTAGTTAATTAGGTTAGTTAACTAGCAACTAATTCCGCCCACTCCTTCAAAACCCGAGATTTTACTTGCTTTCATTTAAAATATAAAAATACAAAAAGAATCATCCCTCACCCCTAGACCTAGTTTAGTAGAATTTTACCCTAGCGAACACTATTCTTAGAGTTGAACGATCAATCCCACGGTACTTGTCACTATACTATACTACAACGAACAGGTACATTACCTGGTGGGGATTGCAAGCTTCTCAAGATCCCTTGAGAGGTAAAACCTTTTGCGAGGGCGCAATTCCACGCATCAAGTTTTTGGCACCGCAGCCCGAGGAATAGTTATTGTCTAGGTTAGAATTTCTTTTTATTAGGTCTACTTGCTAGATTCCTTTCTAGTAAGTTTCTTATTTTATTTTCATAGGTTTCTTTAGTCTATCTTATTTCTTCGTTCCTTTGTTCGTAACCTTTGCCATCCGCCATCATGGAAGGTGGTAATCTCTTTGATCCCATTAACCCACCACAACAAAACCACCCACAAAATCCACCACTACCAAACCAACCTCCTAGACCCCGAACCTTAGTAGAGTACTCCCGTCCTAGCCACCAAGGCTATCGAAACACCATTGAGCTCACTCAAGGAGCCAATGTGTCTCCCTTGCAATCCGACACCATCCGGTTGGTGCAAAGCGGATGTGCATTCCACGGACTTCGTTCCGAAGTTCCTAATCAACATCTCAAGGATTTCCTCAAAATAGTAGATTCCATAGACCTTGATGTTGTAACTCGAGAGACGACCCGATTGCGTCTCTTCCAATTCTCTCTACGTGACCAAGCTAGTAAATGGCTTGAGCGTTTACCCTTGGGATCCATCACCTCTTGTTGACAACTTGTAGCGGAACCCAAATTGACAACAACAAGCGGAGATGACCAATAAAATTGACAACAAGTGGAGATGACCAATAAAATTGACAACTTGTTGAATGCTCTCAACAACCAAGTGCTTACTACACCAAAGAAGGACACTAGGGACACTAGTAGCGGAACCCAAATTAAGGAGCCCTCATCATCTAAATATGTCCACTTTGTCAATGTAGTCACTATTAAGCCAGTCGATAATAATAAGGAAGAAAGTGATACAGATGAGATTAAGGAAGTTGTAGAGAAAAAGGAAGAGGAAGTTGAGGAAGTAGAAAATGTAGAGGAATACTTTGATAGGTTACCCACCAAGGAAGAATGGGAATACCATAAGGATCTTTTCGATGACCCCGAGACACCATACATCCTTGGTTCACCAATCATCAAAGCGGGTGATCCTTCTAACATCAACATACCATGCAACATTGATCTTAGACCTCCCATAAACATTATGACTAGGACCCATTACAATTGGGTAATGAAGAAGCAACTTGGATATAGGATGATGCGCAACACGAGTTGGATGAGTAACTTTGTGGGAAGAGTGAAAGGATTGCACGTCTTTGTAGGAAATTTCACTTATGTTACCGATTTTGTGATTATGGAGGATATTCGTTCGGTAATAGATGGTTGTCTAAGTCAAGTAGTGTTCGGAAAACCGTTTGTTGAGGCTTCTAAGATGAATTATGACCAATCTCTAGGGATAGTTAGGTTTAAGGATGAGAACGATGAGATAGCTTGCCAAATGCCCTATAAGATTGAACAATTTCATCTTTTATCAAACATCGAAAAAGAACACAAGCAAGCAGTCTACTATAGGAGTGATGAGGATAGACGTAGAGGAGTAGGAGATATTTGGTTTTTACAAGGAATGCTTGCAACTAGGTCCGGAATACAAAACCAAGATCGAGGATGACCTAGGAAACAGAACTGATAACGAGGTCACGTAATGGCCCATGACTTTGAGTCTAGCTATAAGACTCGTAAATAAAGAAAAGCGCTTCTTGGGAGGCAACCCATGTTTTATTTGTTTTATTTGTTTTGTTTGTTTAATTGTTTGTTTGTTTGATTTTATTTGTTTCCGTATGCATGCTTTATTTTTATTGTTTGTGGCTCATGTTTCAAACTAAATTGTGAAAATGCTTTACTTTGTTGTTTGTCTTAACTTAATAAAAGGTATTTCGCAAAAGCTAAGTGTAAAGGAAATCTAAATTTGTTTTTAAGAACGGAAATTGGATATGAACCACAACAATATTAAATAAACATGTGTATTAGTAGTTGTTTGAGTCAAATGCTTGTATCGAGTCATAATGATGTTTTGCAGGAAATTCCAGGAATTAAGGCATAAGTTTTTCCAGAAATTTTCCGGAAACTTAACATGAGATTTCTGTCAGAACACTCTGATGACGTCAAGAGTAACACTTGACGGCGTCAGGTGTAAAATTCTGGAAATTTTACAAGTTTTGTTTTTCTAACAGAGTCTTAAAGTTTTTGTTAATTCTTTAGTTTTATAAATTCCAGGAAATATGCAAACATTCATTCCACAAGCATTATATCCTTATATATATAGATTGCCACCGATATTACGCGAGGTTGCCATGATTGTTTTCTCAGGTTTAACAGGTTATATTGGACAAGAAGATGATTTATTATTTCGGAAGGGAAGCTTTCAACGTTCATTTTCTTGGAGGAGGATTTAACCATGTTAACGATTTATCCACACCAAACGAATCCGGGGAGTATTTGTTTTCATTCTTTTATCTTATTTACTTTTACAGCTTTTTATTGAACATTGGGGACAATGTTCATCTTAAGTGTAAGGGGAGGGTAAATGATGATACTTTAGAGAATACAATTACACTTGAGTTTGTTCAATAGTAGGTGTGTAATTAAACTAAGAGAAATACTTGTTAGTGCAATTTTAGCGTCAAATTTAATTTTTTTACAACATTTAGGAGTGAAGCTTTAGCCTTAATGAGCGTCTCATGGATAGGAGTTGTATAACTAGCACAAAAACCGTACCACTCAAAAAACTTTTCCACCCAAATATGTGAGGTTCGCCTTTAGATTTGTTAGGAAAAGCATTCATTATTAGTGCTTATGAGTGTACCGGTAGTACTTAGATTCTAGAACTTGCGTTAGTGATGCATCCCGAGACCGCTAGTGAGACTACATTCGTGTAGTAGGATTTACTACATGATAAGAGGCATTAGGATCCCATTGTGTTAAACCCGTATCATAATTACTTGACCATTTAAGTCAATTTATTTGACTAGTAAAGTCAATTAATTTTTCCTACACCTTTGCGTTGTACTCATTTTTAGTACACGATACCCCTAGTACACCCCTCCAAGCATATCTTTTCGTTTCTAACTTTAAGCATTTTACTTAAAGGAAGAATTTGTTTACAACCCACCCCAAATGTACACCCAAATTGCCTTAGCCTTCCGCGTATGCACTCATGTTTAGTGCATTATTGTTATTTGTTTAAAGCCTTAGTTAATTGTCTAATTGATTACATGGTTGCTAAGTCGAATCATATCTTGTACATATTGTTTTGAGACGATTGGGACTCATGGGTAAAGTACTTGTGTTATGGAGTAATGGGGAAGAACATCATATATTACCCCCATATGTGCGTTAATTTTAAAAAGTACTCCAAGTGTTTTGATTATCTTGATTCGAGTCATTAGAATAGTTATTTGTAAAGTATGTGAAAGTTCAAGTGTAAGGGGACAAATTCTCTACGAAGTATTATTTTGGATGGTAGGGTAAGAGTGTATGCAAAAAAAAAAAAAAAAAAAAAAAAAAAAAAGAAATCGAAAAATCAAGAAAAAAAAATAGAAAAAGAAAAAGAGAAAAAAACATACGGACTACCATCCCGTTTCATTCTATGTTTATTTTTATGTTTTTATTAGTTTTTGATTAGCTTAAGTCGAGTCGAGTCTTGGCTTAGCAACGCCATATTGTACATGTAATTAACCAAGATGATTAACTCGCCACCAGTAAATATTGCCTTTATCCAACAAAACCGTGTTTATCCTATCCCTACACCTAACGTTATAACTCTTTAAAATACCTCTTTGATAGTTTATCCTAGGTGCTTATGCCAAGTGGTGGAGGTTTGATCCTTTCCCAAGCCTATGGTAATCTATTTGCTATGACAGGTAGTGAGAGATGTTTTCCATTTCCTTATTGTTATATATACTTTATTACACCCGAGAGATGTGAGTATCTAAACACTATTTGTGAGGTGCTAGTGTATAATTTCTGTGCTTGTTTTTGGTTGAAGTGGAATGATTATTTGTTGTAATTACTTTTATATTAGAGTTAAATGACCCCTAACTTGTATTTTGATTAGAATAAAAGCGCATTTGCTTGAGGACAAGTAAATCTCAAGTGTAAGGGTATTTGATGAAGCGAAAAGTGTACCGCTTTTTGGGGGTCATTTAAGGCCAAAGTCGAGATTATTTGATCAAATATTGCCCTAAATCGTTCCTTTTTGTCATTTTAGGTACTTTTAAGAGGAATTTTAAAAAAGGAAGCATTTTGGACGTTTTTGGAGCGAAAAAGTGCAGAAATGACAAAGTCTCAAAAGCATACTGGAAATTGCCTTTGATGGCGTCACAAGGTATTAGTGACGGCGTCATGTGTTGATAAAAGGGTGGATAAATCAAATACATGTGATGCGCCAGAAAGTTTTGTGAAGAGGGTCTGACGGCGTCACGTACAAAATTTCCAAGGCCATCAAGAGTAATTGTAAAGAGTGACGGCCCAGAACCCATAAAGAGTGACGGCGTCAGAAGTGGATCTAGGCAATACGAGTTTAATTTGGTGGCGAGTTGACGGCGTCAGCCTTAACTCTTGACGCTGTTAGATTGTAAAATCTATATATAGTTTTCTAGTTTTCATTCATTGTGTGCAACTTTGAGGGAATAAAACCCTAGACGAATTTTCCAGTCTTTTGAAGGGTTTCAACCCTTTGTTTCTTCCATGTTAAATTGAAGATAAGTACTTTACCATATCATTCAATATGTCTATGTGTTGTTTGATTATATCTTACGCTTGTCTTCTCTTTTAAATGCTAGGCTAGGTTTCTTTCGTGTTTGCTTAGATGTAATGAAACCAAGATGTTAATTATTGGTTGATGGTTTGTTTATAATTGTTTTGGATGAATGAATTCGATGTTAGGCTTAAGAAAACTTGCAGACCTCCATTTGGTAACTTGCTTGAACGTCTTAAGAAACATGAACGAAGGTGTACTACTATTATTTGGTTATATTTATTGCTTAGGTAACTTCCAGGGATACCATGTTAGGAGCTTTTAGTCGGATCGACATAGGATTGAGGTTGAAGTCTGTGGAAAACTAGAAGGGGGGGTTGAATAGTTTTACGTCTTTTTAATTTTATTATGAAAACTTAGTTTAGTTTTAAAACCTTGTTTGCTTTTAAAACTTTGATTCAATCTTATGTGAACTCAAATCTTGAACAATATGAACAACTATATCTAAGTATGAACAATAATAATATGTGAAATCAACACATGCACAATTATAAACAATTATAGCTATATACGAGAGATAATTAAGTAATCGTTTATTTTATAATCCTTAGTTATATTTTGTATGAAAACTTTACTTGATCGAAATGATCAATTATATGTATGTTACCTTTTTAGTTTGATTGTAAAAACTTTGTTTTGTGAATGAAACTTTCGTTTGATCTTTAAGTAAAATTAATACTAGCACTATATGAGCAAATATATATATATACGTCTACGTCTACAAAAGTAATAACGATATAAGCAAGATAATAAGTAAGATATGAAAAGATCTAACCGCGAGACAAAGGATTTATAGTGGTTCAGCTACAAGGACACCTTCCTTGCCCTACTCCACTCCTCGAGTCACCTACTCGAGAGTTTTCTTCACTATGTCAACAAGCTCCCTTATGGCGGAGAAAACCTTACACACCAATTTACACACCACTTTACACACCACAACTTCTTCACAACTAAGTCACAACTTCTACACAACTTCTTCAAGCTAATCTACTTCACAACTAACTACTCCACTCCTATCTTTTTCACACCAATTCACTTCACAACTAACTACTCCACACCTAGCTTCTTCACTACAATCTAATTCCTAACTTTTCTTCTTCACACCAAGCAACTAACTAATCACACAATATATATATATATATATATATATATATATATATATATATATATATATATATATATATATATATATATCTAGCACAACTATCTACAATCAAATATACACAACAATCTTCACAAAGAATGATGTAAATAATCTTGATGATGTACCAACAACTTGTATGTGGAGGTCACAACAAGTTGTAATACTTCTTGTCTTGGGGGATAGAAGTATTCTTCTCTTGCACTTGAGAGGATGATGTTTGAATCACTTTGAAACAAAGAATTATGTACTTATGATCAAAGGATTAAGAGTAAGGAAATGTATAGAACAGAAAGTTTTGGAGTGCAAAAGACGAGAAAATTCTGTGGGATGAACCAGTATTTATAGGGAGAAAAATACTGTTTGGGAGCGTGGCCGGTCCCCTTAATTGGGTGCCGGTCCCCTTAATAATTAAGGGGACCGCCTAGTATAATTAAGGGGGCCGCCTAAGAAAAAAATATTTTTTCTTCAGATTTTTTGTCTTTTTGTGGGGGAGGTTTTTCCTGAAGAATGTAGCCGTTTTTTGGGTTGAAATTTGAATTCAAAATATTTATTTTGAGTAAAACATTTCTTATAAATACAAAAATGTTTTGTATAAGTTTAAAAATGTTTGTCCCACTTTAATAAAATGTAAGGTTTGTAAAATAAAAATTCCTTTGATCATAAAATGCATTAGACACTTTGTTTATTCATACCTTAAGTGATATGGATGCTAAAGCAAATATTTACGGCTAAATACTTGTTTACGTCATAATTTGTAGTTCAATGAGTTTACGTTTTGTGATTATCAAAACATAGAGATATCGATATATGTTAATAATGTTTTTAGGCATTATTTATATCAACAATCTCCCCCTTTTTGATGATTACAAAACCTAAACTCATCAAGTCTAAAAATTAATTTTTAGACATGTATTTAGTGAGTTTATATTCACTTCTCCCCCTTTTTGTAGAATCAAAAAGGTTATGCCGACTAGCTTCATAAATAAAGTTAGACGGGATGAAAGCTCCCCCTTGATGTGTGCTCCCCCTCGTTCGATGGCACCAAGGGATCGAGATATGGAATGCTCGCAAAAAAAAATATTAGAAGCATAAGCATATATAGAAGAATATGCAATATACAAATAACAAGCATAGCAAACAAATATTAAGGATACATAACAATTAATTCAAAGAGATTATGTTAAAGATCCTAATTTGCCAAAGAGAGCCATCGGACTTGCTTGTAACAAAAGGTTGGTTGATTCGTATTTGGAAGTGAAAATCATAAGCATATAGTATGCTTAGATGGTTGATGATGGAGTGTTTGGAATGAAGATGGTTTAGTTAGGGTGAGGTTGTTGGATTAATGGAGGTATATGTTTGGGTCATGAATGTTGGAGAGTTTGGTTGTGGAGAGTTTGTAGCGAAAGAGGTTGATTAAGGTTTTGGATGTTGTTCAAGTGAGGGTATTGGATGTGATCTAGTGAGAAGATATTCAATCCAAGTGAAGTGTTCATTGAATTCAATGGTTTTTGGGAGAAAGATGCAACAAGGTTAATTGTTGACATGCTTCTCAAGTTGATTTATGTTGTGTGGTGATGAGGGTGATCTAGATGAAGGTGGATCCAAATTGCGTTGAGCATGATGTAAGGCTAAAAGATCACTAAGCTCATGGGATTCTTTTAGCGCCTCAACGAACATTAAGTGTTCGGAGGAAGGTGATGGCGGTGGAGCATGATAGTTGTCTTGGGTGAGGGTTTGAACATGCAACATAGGAATGGCATGTAAAGTTGTAGGATGTGGTGGTGATACTCTTGGTGGTGGAGACATGTTTGAGCTTGGGTAATCATGAAAGCATTATATGGGTGGAAGAGATGCTTCATGAGTGGATGGTGTTTTTGTTGAATGAGCAACATGTAAAGTGTTGGTAATGAGGTTGGGATTATTGTTTTGGGATTGTGCATGCTCATCATAAGAAGGAGCATTAGTGGAAGCACGAATGGTTGATTTGTTGTTAAATGGATCATTTGTGTGAGAGTGAGGTTTAGGTGTTGGTTGATTATGAACAACATCGCTTGAGTTGTGAAAAGATTATGAGGTTTGAGTGTAATGTAGAAGGATATGAGTGAGTAAAGGTTTTTGATATGTAATGTTGGTGAGAAGGAGAGTGAGGTGTTACGTATGTAATGTTGAAGACATAGGAGGAATTTGGTGTTGGATGTTTGACAACATCATTTGGTTTGACGGGCTTTTAATGGAAGTTAGGCTTTCTTCTCCAAACGGGTTATTTGGTGGTTTTGGTTTAATGGGAGAGGTCATGAAGAGATGAGTATAGATTGAGAGGAATGAGAGTGTTTATAATGTAGGATTTGTGGGATTAAGGATGTATAAATTTTGATAGAAGGTTTAGGATAAAATAGGTTTATGAATTTTGGGAAGTGTAGGATGAAATGGGCTAAAAAGTAGAAAAAGGAAACAACATCTTCGACCATCAGATGGCCGGTCCCCTTAATTGGAGGCCGGTCCCCTTAATAATTAAGGGGACCGCCTTATGATTTAAGGGGGCCGCCCATCTGGTGATTCCCAGATTGCCAGAAAAGGGTTTTTGGTAGTGAATTGCAGAAAGGTTGTGTTTTTTATTTCAAACAAGTCCAACTCTTTGAGGCAATTAAGCATATACTAATTATGTAGGCAATTATGTAGCCAAAGCATGTTAATCAAAGAGATTAAGTAAACAAGCAATTTCATCTAGCATGCAAACATACTCATCAAGCAAGTAAAATATTAGTGCTAGGAAACAATAAGCAACATCAAGTATTTCAAAACTACATAACTAGGAGGATTAATCCTAATGTGTATCAATGTGCAATAAATGGGTAGTTATGATAGCATGGATTTCTAGACTTGTTACAAACAAAGTCTTAATGAACAAACAATGGTCCTCTTGATTTGATTTAGTTCACTTATAAGTCTCATTTATATAAATATAGATGACAAATATCAGATCACCATGCATGATTTTAAAAGAGACGTTTTTAGCATTATTCAACAATGTTTGAAAGTAAGTTTTCACTTAGATGTGAGAGTTATCTGAATAAAATAGATTGGGTTTTTACTTCAAAATGTGTGAATGAATGGTAAAGAATATTTTCCCAATCTTTAGTTTTGATCAAAACAAAATTGTGGATATTGATAGTGAAAACATGTTATTTAAAAGTGGGATAGTTATTTGAAAAACTATTTTCCAAAATGTGAGGTTTTTGCATATTTTTAGAGATATTAGATTTTTGACAACAAATATCATAAATAAAATATATAAAAAATGTTTATTAAAGATCTCATGCTCAAGAGGATTGGTTAAGCCTATTATTATCTCATGCTATCGTTTCTACATATCCTATGATCCTAAGGAAATGAAGACGATAATTTATATGTTAGATGCGAGAGTGTTGAATGGAGTATAACCTAACATCTATAGTTCCATTGTTTTCACACTCTTATCTAACTTAATGCCATAGTCTACGAGAGCTTGTTTCATCCATAGTTTTCTTACGCGAGGGATCTAATCCTACTTCTATATTAACGATTGATCCACTTAACTCATTTCACTTCATCACCATGAGTTTGCTAATAGTAGATATAGAAGATTTCCATTTTCTATTTCGTTCGGCAATGAACAATTTTATCTTATTCCTAGGAGAGTCAACCAATGATGTTTCTAGGTTATAAGAATATAAGCTATTATGTACACATATATGTATAGCTAAGCATTAATCTAACTAATCGTATATCTAAGCATGCAAATTATAGCGATGAACTTAAAAGAAATGCGTACCTTTTAGTCTTCAATGGAATATCTTCAAGCACTTCAAGTGACCATGTTGACTTATAGAAGTCATTTGTAGATGATATTCCAACTTCTTCCAAGATTGATAGCTTAGCCACTTGGTTCCCATTGTCTCATTGGTCCAAAGTTGTTTGGTCCAAACATATTCAACATTTGGCTAGGATGCATGTATGGTGGTAGTATTCCCCAAGGATTGTAACTTGGTTGATAATTCCACATTTGATGACTAGTATTATTGTAGTTTTGTCTATTTTGTTTTCTTCTAGGTTTAGGTGTTTTAGATCGAGTATGAAGATTATTTGGTTTTCTCGGTGGTGGAGTTTTAGATCTTAATTTAAATTTAGAGGATCCTACTTCGGTCTTTAAGGATGGTTTATAAAAAGTTTTTACTTTTTCATCATTCGCAATGGGTATTTTTCTATCTTTTGTAAGCATATACTTAGGTTTTGATTCTAATGATTTTTGTTTACTAGATTCACATTCAAACTTTATACTTTTATTTTCACTAGTTGAAACATTAGTTGAGATTAATCCTAGACCGGTTTTATCTCCCGAAGTTTCTTGAACACTTATTATTTTCTTAAGTGGGTTACAACTATTTCTAAACTTGTCAAGTTTGAAAACTTCATCTTTAAGTTTTTCGTTTTCATTATTAACCTCTATGCATGTTTTACATTCTATAAAAACTCCTTTTCCTTTTTCCAAATGTTGTAGTCTAATTTTTAATTCGAGTACTTCATTTTCTAATAGATTATTAATATGTTTTAGTGACTTATTTTTAGCTATAACCTTTTGACCTAATTTGCATAACCTATTATATTCACTATCTAGGTCTTTTTCGTCTAATGATAAATTTTTGTCACTAAAGTATCCGGTTTCGGAACGTACCTCGCTTGATGTCTTAGCCATAAGACATTTCTCCTCATTTGTGATTTCTTTCTCATCGTCATCGCTATTACTCCATGCTCCTCCAACAAACGCCTTTTGATTTTGATTTCTTGACATCATTGGACATTTTCCGATGAGATGATTTGGATCACCACATTTGAAGCACTTCCTATCACTTTTGCCATTTTTGTCATCTTTATTTATTTGGTTTGCTTTCCTTTCATCATGCGGTTGTCTAACGAATGTTCCTCGCCTTTTGAAGAATTTCTTGAAGTCTCTTACGGCCATCGCATATTCTTCGTCATCACTTTCGGAGGTTGAGCTATCCTCGTTACTAGATTTCTTCCTAGCTTTCAACGCAATTGACTTGCTTTGCTCTCTTTTTCCATTGACAATCTCGGAGTCTTTCTTTATTATTGCTTCGTAGACTTTCAGGTTGCCGATCAACTCATCAAGTTGAAGAGTTGACAAGTTCTTCGATTCTTCAATCGCCGTAACTTTAGCTCGCCATTTTGGATGAAGAGCCCTAAGAAATTTCCTAACAAAATTCTTACTAGAAAAATTCTCATCAAGTGCTTTTAAACTTGTGATGATAGTGTTAAACCTAGCAAAAGCATTATCGATTGATTCCTCCTCCGGAATCATAAATTGTTCATATTGTTGAACAAGAAAATCTATTTTGTTATCTTTAACTTGACTATTACCTTGGTGAGTGATTAGTAAAGAATCCCAAATTTCTTTTGCGGTTTTACACATAAAAATTCTTTCATATTCTTTGCGTGGTAACGCATTATAAATAACCATTTTAGCCTCATTATTTTTTGATAGTTTCTTTTTCAAATCATCATTTTGTTTTTCAAAAGATACAATTTCATCCTTTTTAGTTTCAAAATTATATTGAATAGGAGGAAAATCACCAAAGGTAATAACATGCCAAAGATCAAGATCTTTTGATTTCACATAAGTTTCGAATCTATTTTTCCAATAAAGAAAACCATCACTTTCAAATAATGGTGGTCTTTGCATAGATTGTCCTTCTAAATATTTTTCAGATTCCATAGATCGTTACAAGTTTTAAAATACAATATATTTTAAAAATCTTGCTAGACGTGGCTCCTGATACCAATTGTGGAAAACTAGAAGGGGGGGGGGGTTGAATAGTTTTACGTCTTTTTAATTTTATTATGAAAACTTAGTTTAGTTTTAAAACCTTGTTTGCTTTTAAAACTTTGATTCAATCTTATGTGAACTCAAATCTTGAACAATATGAACAACTATATCTAAGTATGAACAATAATAATATAAGCTAAGTATGTAAAATCAACACATGCACAATTATAAACAATTATAGCTATATACGAGAGATAAGTAAGTAATCGTTTATTTTATAATCCTTAGTTATACTTTGTATGAAAACTTTACTTGATCGAAATGATCAATTATATGTATGTTACCTTTTTAGTTTGATTGTAAAAACTTTGTTTTGTGAATGAAACTTTCGTTTGATCTTTAAGTAAAATCAATACTAGCACTATATGAGCAAATATATATATACGTCTACGTCTACAAAAGTAATAACGATATAAGCAAGATAATAAGTAAGATATGGAAAGATCTAACCGCGAGACAAAGGATTTATAGTGGTTCGGCTACAAGGACACCTTCCTTGCCCTACTCCACTCCTCGAGTCACGTACTAGAGAGTTTTCTTCACTATGTCAACAAGCTCCCTTATGGCGGAGAAAACCTTACACACCAATTTACACACAACTTTACACACCACAACTTCTTCACAACTAATTCACAACTTCTATACAACTTCTTCAAGCTAATCTACTTCACAACTAACTACTCCACTCCTATCTTTTTCACACCAATTCACTTCACAACTAACTACTCCACACCTAGCTTCTTCACTACAATCTAATTCCTAACTTTTCTTCTTCACACCAAGCAACTAACTAATCACACAATCTATATATCTAGCACAACTATCTACAATCAAATATACACAACAATCTTCACAAAAAATGATGTAAATAATCTTGATGATGTACCAACAACTTGTATGTGGAGGTCACAACAAGTTGTAATACTTCTTGTCTTGGGAGATAGAAGTATTCTTCTCTTGCACTTGAGAGGATGATGTTTGAATCACTTTGAAACAAAGAATTATGTACTTATGATCAAAGGATTAAGAGAAAGGAAATGTGGATCTAGAACAGAAAGTTTTGGGGTGCAAAAGATGAGAAAATTCTGTGGGATGAACCAGTATTTATAGGGAGAAAAATACTGTTTGGGAGCATGGCCGGTCCCCTTAATTGGGTGCCGGTCCCCTTAATTATTAAGGGGACCGCCTAGTATAATTAAGGGGGCCGCCTAAGAAAAAAATATTTTTTCTTTAGATTTTTTGTCTTTTTGTGGGGGAGGTTTTTCCTGAAGAATGTAGCCGTTTTTTGGGTTGAAATTTGAATTCAAAATATTTATTTTGAATAAAACATTTCTTATAAATACAAAATTGTTTTGTATAAGTTTAAAAATGTTTGTCCCACTTTAATAAAATGTAAGGTTTGTAAAATAAAAATTCCTTTGATCATAAAATGCATTAGACACTTTGTTTATTCATACCTTAAGTGATATGGATGCTAAAGCAAATATTTACGGCTAAATACTTGTTTACGTCATAATTTGTAGTTCAATGAGTTTACGTTTTGTGATAATTAAAACATAGAGATATCGATATATGTTAATAATGTTTTTAGGCGTTATTTATATCAACAAAGTCTATAGAGTTAGGGAAGATCGTACACAACCCTACGACTAGTATTAAGGAATATAACCCGTCATCCATACAATTGTAACAAGCTAATCCCGGTAAAAGATATCTAGGGAGTAACGAAATCTAAGTAAACACATTTTCTCTCATTATTGTTTACACCACAAATTAGTTTAAGTTTAGTTTATTTTATTTTGATTGCATCTTTAGTTAATTGGGTTAGTTGACTAGCAACTAATTCCGCCCACTCCTTCAAAACCCGAGATTTTACTTGCTTTCATTTAAAATATAAAAATACAAAAATAATCATCCCTCACCCCTAGACCTGGTTTAGTAGAATTTTAACCCTAGCGAACACTATTCTTTGAGTTGAACGATCAATCCCCCGATACTTGTTGCTATACTATACTACAACGAACATGTACACTGCCTGGTGGGGATTGCAAGCTTCTCAAGATCCCTTGAGAGGTAAAACCTTTTGCGAGGGCGCAATTCCACGCATCGACTTGATTAGCTTCACCCCTCATCGGGTAATTATACGTTAAACAGTTTTAATTTATTGGTAATTTAGTCCTTTTTATACGTACGTTTAGTTAAAAACAATTATTATAGCTTGCAATCAGCTTATTCACTCTAGCTTATCTAAACAGCTCATTGTGAATTGTTTTGCCTTTTTTTAGTGTCTTAGTATAGATTGAGCTTGTTTGCACCCTTAGGATAGCTTATGGCTTTTGTAGCATGTAGTAATAAAATACCACTGCTAGGATTCTAACTCGGGCCACCTAGCTCACCCCACAAGTATACTTTAAAAGTTGTTTGTGTTAAAGACGGTGTTAATTCATAGTCTTGATTAGATACAATAAAGACGGTGTTAATTCATAGTCTTGATTAGATACAATTTTATATTTGCTTGACATTTTTTAAACTTACTTTTCAGGAAAGTAATCAGTTCAATTCGGGGTAGCTGATATGGAACGGGATAATGATGGGGACATCTTAAATGTTGATGATGACACACACGATGGTCATAACGTAAACGATGCTCAAGACACAGAAAAGGTTAAGACTGTAAAGGTTCCATTTGTTTGTGAAAGGAAGAAGAGTGTGTACCTACAAGATCCTTTTACCGACCCACCACCAACTACACCTCGAGTCCGCAGAAAGCGTAAGCAAAAGGTTTATAAAAAAACCTTGAAGATGTTGCTTGGCTCTGACGGAAAGGAGATCCAGCTACAACCATGGAACGAGGTACATACATTGTAATGTAACCAAAGATTAAAATTTTTATTCCATAATTGTTGCAAATCAATTTGTTTGTGTTTCTATCCAAAGCATACTCGTCCTAAAGGTTCCCCAGCAAAAAAAGTTAACGCTGATAGAGAAATTAAATTGGTGTTGCGTACGTAGAAGGACCTTTACTATAGTTTTCCTTGGTCAGAGATTGTGGTGGATTGGCGTTTTTGGTCAGCTTGGTTGTGCAAAGACGGAAATAGAAGAGGTTAGCTTTCTGATTCGGTATGTAATTTTTCCATTGAATTTATATTTTTAAAATGTTTGAAATATGTACAACTATTGTAAATTTTTAGAATTTTTTTTTTATTTTGCAGCACATAGAACTGTGGGTCTTGTATATCATGCACTTTAGACCGGACAATGCCGATTGGGTAGCCGTTAGCCCATTTTTCAACACTATGATCCTCAATCGTGGACACTGTATTATGCTGACGGGGTTACTTATGGTGTACCTTGGTTTTCACAATCTGTGAAGAAGGTAAGAATTCATATTCTTTAATCGGTTTATGATGATAGATGCATAGGGCGCATTGTTATTTAATTCGTTATATAGAAAGTGTCATACCCTGAAATTGGCTTAAGCTGTTGGTATATGTATATTATGTTGGAAAATGACAACTATATTGTTTTCCATAATTGTTCCAAACTAGCTTTTAAATTGTTGTAAAATGCCTTATAACTTTATCATATTTTTTTGTCTCATATTGTATTCCATAATTGTTCCAAACAAATTGATTTGCATAATTGTTCCAAACTAGCTTTTAAATTGTTGTAAAATGCCTTAACATATTGAATTCCATAATTTTTCCAAACTAGCTTTTAAATTGTTGTAAAATGCCTTAACTTTATCATATTTTTTGTCTCATATTGTAGGTTTATTTCCCGGTCAACGAAACAGAAGTTCATTGGTGTTTAGCAGAGTTTGATATTTGTTCCGGTGTGATAACCATATATGACAGCCTTGGTCCTCCCGGCAATGCTGATGAAGACTCACGTCCGTGGTGGGAGAATTGGATGAATGTTGTTGCTGAGCATCTCCAATTGTACCTAGAAGAAAGTGAAGTCATAGAGAGGAAGAACATCGACCGATCAAACTATTGTATATGTTAGCCTTGCTATTTTATAAAAGATGTCACACATAAAGAAATGGACTAGATATCATACAAATAGTACTTTAGGGACTATTATTGTAATATAGGTAAACTAATAATGTTAGGAGCCTATAAATACCCCTCATGACTCTCCATGAGGGGTGTGGGAAAGTGTGTGTATTGTTTTATTTATTTCATTTTAATATAAACCCTTTTCTCCACCTTTCTCTCTCTACTTTCTCTCTCTAGAACAATGGTGTATTTCCATCAACCTCGACCTCCCGAACGTGTTTCTTGGTCATAACAAGTGGTATCAGAGCTAACCGGGGGAGAATCGTGGTGTTTTGTGGTGAAAAATCGTATTTTTGGGTGAAAAATCGCATTTTTGGTTGAAAATAATCGGATCTGGTACTGTTCATTAGGAGATTATCGAGTTTGGATTTGATTTTGTCGAGTTAGAATAAATTTTTCGAGTTAGAAAAATTTTTATCGAGTTTGGAGTGGTATACCGAGTTTGGGTACCGAGTTTGAAAGATTATATAGAGTTTGGGTACCGAGTTTGAAAGGTTTATAGAGTTTGGGTACCGAGTTTGAAAGGTTTATAGAGTTAGGGTACCGAGTTTGAAAGATTATATAGAGTTTGGGTACCGAGTTTGAAAAGTTTATAGAATTTGGGAACCGAGTTTGAAAGGTTTATAGAGTTAGGGTACCGAGTTTGTAACATTTTATAGAGTTAGGGTACCGAGTTTGAAAAGTTTGTGAGTTAGGGTCATGAGTTTCAATGTTACCGAGTTTGGTTACCGAGTATGGACAGCTTTACCGAGTTAGATGCTAACTACCGAGTTTGGGCCATATTACCGAGTTAGGGTTGATTTTTGTGCAACGGTTTCATGTTTTGCGTATGCTTCATATGTTTGCCGAGTTAGGCTGGTCCAACCTTATCGTTTATCGAGTAAGGATTTCTTTTGGACTAATCTAAACGAAACTCTGCCGAAATTGACTTAGGATATCGAGTAACGAGATGGGATTTTGAGTAAGGAAACATCAAAAGATTATTAAATAAACAAAACCCTAACCTCATTGAATCACCTAAGCATTGAATACCCTAAACACTAATTACCACTTCACCTAAAACACATGATATTATTGGTAAACATTTTATAGAACATGATTCATTTTATTGTTTCATTACCTAAATACCAATATATCACACTCCAAAAACACACCACGAATTGCTTAAAAGATCCTGATCAAGAATCACATTCAAATGACAACGGCTAGTATTGGATTTTTTTGATTATGGGGATAATTCTTTATCACTTTTCTGGGTTTAAAGTTCATTTCAAGGGCATGTGTACATATCAATCTCAAAGTCTAGGGGTGGATGGATGCATGACTTTCGAAGATACTTTTTTTGTGCATTCACTTATATTGATAGTGACGAAGACTTGGATTATCTAGTTTTCATAGGTCAAGGGGTGGATGGACGAAGACCTAGATAACTATCACTTAAAGGAGTTACGTTGTAGTGCTCAGTGTCACACGAAGTTGTGGATAATCAAGAGGTGATGTACGTCTTATACTTGATGGTTGGTTGGTTGAAGAGTATAGAGTACTCAGAAATTCGATGGTGTACGAACTCTCTACACCGTTCTTAGTCACACCATAGTACAAGATTAAGTAACATATCTACGGGATGTTTACTTTATTGTCAGATTTGTTATATTCGGTTGTTTCTATAGTCATTGGTCATTTACTAGCTGGTTGGAATTTGAAGAGGTCGCTTAAAGGTTGAAGAGAAGAGAAGAGATTGTAGAATAAAGAGAGTCATATCCTATCATCATATTCTTACAAATTATGCTTTCATGGTCTATCTATATTGCATCAGAAGTGTAAAGTACGGATAATTTTGGCATGTACACAGAATAGTATGATGATTTCGATACATCGCAACCATCAGGAGGGAGAAGAACATGCCAAAAGAAGTAGTGTTTCATCTCTAGTACGTTGGTTGAAGAAGTACTAATGATGTGTACATCGGAGCGTATTACCAACCTTCTGTGCAATACTATGTGAGTTATGCTATGATGCTCCCAGAACGACAACCATGGTGCAAACTCATTAGTATCTACCTTATCCGCTGCGAGATGAGAAGAGAGTTGTCAGTTCAGGAGGGAGCAGAAGAAAAAGAATAAAGGCTCACTAGTTAGGAGGGAGTAATAACCTAACTAGACCATTACAGTTGAAGTTCATAGCTACAAAGACCTTTGCCGTCAGTGTCAAAGATCATACACCGAGATCGTCAGAAGAGAGAACTTCAAGTCTGCCTCAGTATCTAGACTACAGAGACTCTGCGCTTCAACAACGTCAACATAGTTTACTATTGTTGTAATTTACATGTTTATGTGTTTATAGGTCTCATTGTATCCATTCATGTGTGACGATATCTTGGAGGGAGATTGTTAGCCTTGCTATTTTATAAAAGATAACGTCACACATAAAGAAATGGACTAGATATCATACAAATAGTACTTTAGGGACTATTATTGTAATATAGGCAAACTAGTAATGTTAGGAGCCTATAAATACCCAACAACTTGAAGCAAAACAATAGAAACTCAAAATTACTAATCCATTAGATAACTAGAAAGTCAACATTACTACATTAGAACACTAAAGGCTAAGAAGTAAACACTAGCAAGTCAAGATTGCTAGACCATAACTTGAATACAGAAACTAAAAACAAAACATCCAGAGACACTTATAGCTAATTAAATGCAACATACATAATAAAGAAGAACCAAGAAAAATACAATAGCACTTACATTCTGTGTGCATTGCTAGCATTTTGACTAGATGTTTCTCGAAGATTATTGATCCTTCTCAATAATCCGGGAATGATAACCACCGAACGTGGGCACATGGGTGGGTCGTACCAACGGCTAAAAACACAGTTAGGACATAGGCGGAACCGACGACCCGGATTATGATCTGTCCATGATGTAGTAATCATTGTCGCAACTTCACAATGGTGGCATGCATTATCCATAATGACCTAGGAAATTTTTTTGTGTATGTGTTTTTTCATTGGATGGTGAAGTAAATCTACACTATTTATATGGAAATAAAGGTAAATAGTAATGTAGATGTGGTAGGTGGTAATCAAATGTGCGACTGTTTACAAATGTGCGACTTTTTTATTTCATGCAAGGAAATTAATACAAGTTAGTCAGTCAGTCGGAGCCAGAGTCCGATTCGAAGAACTGATATGGGTAACAACCAAATTCCAAATAAAAATAGTATTCTTCATCCTCTTCTTTCTTGATTTGTGACCGCCATTCCCGATCTTTCTTGCTTCTTCTTCTAAAATTGCTCTTGCAACTTCTTTGTCTAGTCATAATTGATATTCTTCGTCTTCTACCTTTTTCCTTATGCTTTCTTCCCATTCCCTTTGATTTGTTTCACTTTCTTCGTAGGCTTGCCTCAACCTTTCCTCTTCTAGTTCAATAAATTCTCCTCTTCTAAAGTAAGTACCCCATGAGCAACGCCGGATTCGGAGATCACTTTGTCTTTGCTTGTTGTCGTGTCATCGGTTATTGGTGTACTCATATCAATTACGGATTTTACCTAGTGTAGAATTTGGTAAAATGGAACACATATATATAGAGTTGATCTAGTGTGCGAATGTGCTACTTTGACTTAATACATACATTATTTATATAAAGAATTACTAACAATGTGCGACTGTGCTACTTTGCCTTTATGGTGGGTGAATGCATTAAATGAGGTCTAATGATTGGTAGATTGATTGACATGAATAGAATTAAATTTATGGTTGATTAGATTGAAAGTGTAACTTAATTGCTGAAGTGTGCGACTGTGCGACTTGAAAATTATTTAACTACATATAGCATTTGCCATAATAACGAAAAAAAAAAAAAAAAAAAAAAAATCACAAATGGCTAGTACATCAGATCCCAAGTTTAGTTTATTGCTAGTTTTGTTGGAGGAAGAATTAACATATGGTATTTCACTTTCACAAAATACAACGTACAAACACCTATTAGCTAATGTCAAAAGAAAACTCAACATCGGCAGTGAATTTGATGTTCGTCTTTCCTATAATATTCGGAAAAATCTGTCCGGATAGTTAATGATGATGATGTGGATTTTTTCATACACGAAGTATTGAAGCATAAGTCTGAATTGCAATATTTGTTTGTGTCAAAGATTGTCAAACCACCAAAGGTAACTCCTTCTTCCACCAAGCCATTAGATTTTAATCTGAATTTATATCCTGAAGGTTTCAATGATGTTGACAATGATTTTCAAAACATACCAAAAAAACGAATATTTTCCAAATAACGTTCACCATTTCCATAACGACTACTCCGAGCCAAAATGGAAACATAATACGTTTACGTATATGCCTACACCACCTAATCCACCAAAACTTCTAGTTAAATCACCCCGAACAATCACTGAGAACAGCTCATTCGGTTTATATCCCAGATGAAAATTTAATTCTAAAGACGAATGTATGTATGAAATAGGTGAACAATCACAATCACATGCATTTGAATATAAGCCTAGAAAATCTGATAAGTATAGGTATGATGTTAAGTGTGTCCATGAAGGATGTGATTAGCTAATAATTACGTCTAAAGTTGACGGCAGTTCCCAATGGGAAATACGAAAAGTTAGAGACACTCACACATGTTCAAGAACAAAAATCATTCCAAATCATCGTAATGCAACAAAAAAATTGGTGGGTCATTTGCTTGTACCGAAGCTACGAGATAATAATCGGATCTATAAGGTAAAGGACATTGTACACGACATGAAAGTTGATTACAATTGCGACGTTTTTTACAAGAAAGCATGGAGAGGAAGAAATATAGCGTTCGAGACTCTCAATTGTTTCCCGAAAAATTCTTTTGCACAGTTACCCTATTTTTGTCACAACTTACATTTGACAAACGAGGGTTGGGCAACAAATATTCTGACTGACGATGAAGATCGGTTTGAAATGTTTTTTTTTATGGGAATTGGTGTTCGGTAATAATATTTTTTGATGCTCATGCTTTAATTTTTTTATCTTTTATTACATATACATACTAAACTAGTTTTGTTATAGATTGGAAGTTTGTTTCAAGAGCATATCCGGCCATTGATTATCATAGACACAGCCCATCTTAAAGGAAGGTACCTTGGAACAAATTTGCTGGCTGTTGGAATGGATGGGAATAACCAAATTATCCCTCTTGCAACCGCGGTATCTCAAAGGTGAGACAGGTAGATAGTGGACATGGTTTATGACCAACTTGCACGAATAAATCGGTGAACTCCCGGATTTGGCAATACTCTCTGACAGACATCACGCCATACAACAAGCATGTCGTACTGTTTTCCTAAACGCATTTCATGGTTGTTATTGTAGGCATTTGATGATGAATTGCAAATTTAAAGGAAAAAAGGTGAGGAAGTTGTATTGGAAGTTATGTAAAGTTTACACGACCCACGAGTTTCATAGAGAGTTGAATAACCTAGCCGCTTTTAGGGCTGAAGCTTACAACAAACTAGTAGAAGCTGGTTTTAGTAACCGGTCCAGGGCATATTGTCCTGGACAGCGATATAATTACATGACTACCAATAGCGCTGAGTCAATAAATTCCCTCACCAGACTCGTTCAAAAATTTCCAATTACGATGCTAATGGAGTGGTATAGAGCGCTTATACAAAATTGGTATTTTGAACGACGTCAGCAATATGCAGGTTCGCAAACGATTTTGTAATTTTAAAAGTGAAATTATTGTTCTTGTTTTATATTGGTTAAGGAGATTTATATAATATACATTATTATTTTTATTATTATTATGTTTGTTTATTTTTATTTTTTTATTTATTTATTTTTTTTACGATAGATGCTGTTGATGGGGAACTCAATGACTGGGCTGCGGCAAAAGTACAGGACCAGATGTTGAAGAGTGCGAACTAGATTGTCAATGGGATTGAGCATGGAGAAGTATACCAAGTTTATGATAATTTAAGGACTCACGTAGTGCGGATAATGGAAGGTACTTGCACCTGTTGCAAATGGCAACTTTTAGGTTTGCCATGTGGCCATGCAATAGTTTTGTGTAGGGTTCTTGGCTTAAGTGATTCTAGTCAGTTGGCAAGAGACTGGTTTAAGAAAACAACTCTAAAGGCTACCTAAGAACCTTTGATATTTCCTCTCGGTGAAGTTTCTAGCTGGGAAACACCAAACAACATTCAGGTAGTAGAACCACCACTTATGGATAGGAAACCAACTGGAAGACCTAAGAACAAAGACATAATAAGATCTAAAGGAGAGGAGCCAAGACAAATATCATGTGGTAGGTGCGGTGTAGTTGGACATAACCGAGCGACGTGCAAACAACAATTGATGAAACGAAAGGTATTTTTATTTATTTATTATAGTAATGTATTGCAAAACGACCATTGAGTATCCAAATATAACAAATTCTATTTGTATAGAAGAGGGGTGGCATGTCATCAACCAGAGCAACATAAAGAAGTCGTGGAAGCTCACAAACTCAAAATGGAAGGCCTCAAAACCGACGTGTTAGCTCACAAAGTTCAGAACGATCAATGTCGTTTGGCTACAACCCGGTTAACTTGGTAGACCCATAGGTTAACAGATGTACTAGTAAGTTAATGTTGAAATAGTATGATGTTCTTGTTTGGAACATAATATGTTACGTCACCACTCTTGTATATCTTAATGTTCCTGTTTCATATTACAATGCTTTCATTTTCCAGTTTACAGTTAACAAACAAAATAACCAGGATTGTAACCGTATCATACATTAAGTACCAAAATGATTTGCGTAAAACCAATCTTTAGTCATGGTTACAATACATACCATCACATACCCTTTAAAGTATCATCGTTACTAAAACACAAGCACATACTAATTTATAACTTAATCAACAAGTGATAATGTCTTAACATTACAACTTAGATAGGTAGCAAATGTAATCATTCCAAACGAGTTCAAACATTCAAGGGCAGCATATCTTGTGCTTGAAATAGAAACGAATCAACGCCTCTTTGTATGCTAGTGCTGTTTGGATTGGGTCGTCCATAACCAGAGGGATCCCATAATCCAACCTGTGTAGTAATTAGGATTATACAGTTGGTCTAAAATACAATACGTAACGGCAAAGTAGATACACGGTACCGAAAGTATTGCTAACATGTATAGAAAAATGCATAGAAAGATGCCGCAGTCACCAAAAACCCCACCCTGATTCGAGATGTGAGTTACATGGCGAAAATTGATACGATAGCTAGTGTGGTCGATTCCTTTCTTTTCAAAAACACCTGTCTCCTTAAGGATAATAGGAAGATTTTCCCTTAGACACCTCCTCATCTTGAAATACCACTCACGATATTATACTTCATATGTTTCACCGCTGTCATAAAATACCACCTCCCCAGTTTGTATGTAAAACACGGCAAGATACCAATGGGTGAAAGGTTCATTTATAGGGATGAAAACCTGAAATGTTTATACAGAAACATGAATATAACCAATATCATAACGTTTTAAAAGGTTTAAGGTTCGATTCAATTACATACCCGCTCAACATCAGCCCACGCACAGTCATACACTTCGTTAGTCGCATAAAATAGTGGCATAGAACCTTGAAGGAGAATTGTCAAGAAATAACAACTAACCATGCACCAATCTGCATTATTTGGTCTATAGTGCCACATATACATCACCCAAAGATCTATGTGTTGTATGTGATTATAAATAAAGAAAAAATATATATAGACCACCAACATAATTTTTCAAATAAGACATTATGTTGTTACTAAGTGTATATGTATTACCTCGTCACGTAACCAACCCGAACGATTATTGTCAAGACCAGCTTGGCTGTCCCAGAAAAAAGATCAACAACAATATCACTGCACCAAGGAAACTTGAAACGAGGTGACCAAGAACTATTTAGAAATTCCTCAAAGTCATGATCAATTATAATTGTGTCGATACTATTGTGTCTCCTTTTGAGATCCTGCACTTCTTAAGAATAATATGTTTATCAAGGAATCATAGTATATTGTTGAACCGGATATACGACATAATATAGTGTATAAGGATTTAGGACATACCTCTACCCAAGGTTTGACATCTCTACACATTTCAATCATAAAAGGATCACGAATATTCTTTTGACTTTTAAGTGTTTCCAAGGTAGGAATAACATGTTTCGGAAGATCTTTCGTGAATGGCGGCGTCAAAACAAATTTGTATTCCCTCTTCTTTGGTCCAGGATGCTTTAAACAAAGTTTAATGTGAGGCAGTTTCATGACCCCACTATCCACAAATCTTTTCGCCTCTTCTAGTCTAAGTCGTACAGTTTCATCTCTAACCACAACCAACCTACGTATCTTAGTGATGCGTGCGATATGTCAGTGTAGCACAATGGTGTTTAGCCTAATTCAAGTTTTACATTTATATTTAGCCGACTTATTACTAACACACACACATAACGAGTAGTGTACCCGATCAATATGCATATAGTGGTAAGTAGAGTGTCGAACACTAAGAATGGAACGTAATATCTAGTTGATTTAATCAGTATTTTAATATCTAAGTTAGTTTTATAATCTCATCGAATAAAAGGGGGTTTTAGCCTGAGAGACTAACACAGATTTAATAAACAATAAAAGTAAAACTAATGAGAATGAATCAGCGAATAGAAATCACGTACACAGATAGATAATAGAAACATGTATGAAGACCTGTCCTTATAGTTAAGTAGCTTGTCACTTGTTTTATTGCTAGTTTTATATGATGAGTATCGTAATCTAATCTGTCTCGTTGGATCCTAATATCTGTGAGTAAACCCTTAATGATTACTTATGTTTATCCTACTTTCTAGATACTAGATAAGTAGGCGAGGAACAGGTATGGTAGCCTAGAAGACTCAACTAAAGACAGAGGTTATCAATGCACAAATAAAGTCACCAAAAACATCAATCATATAAACTTTAACCGATGGGAAAGCAATTTTAAGGGGAGCAATATGGTGGCCACAGGCCCATCAATCCTGATGGATTAAAGCTTACTAATACAATAAACAAAACTACTTAATGAATTATACACATGCAGGACCTTCTTACAGCTCTAAGATCTTCGTTTGGGGCGTGTCTTGTGATGCTTCTTCGACTGAATTCATCTCCTTAGGGTTTTTCTGTACACAAAACTCGTATCTGTCATGGGGTATTTATAGGTTCTGTCTGAGGGGTCGATGTGGCGCATGTTGATGACAGATGCGGTGCATCTACTTAACTTCGCCTGGGGTCCAAGATTATTATATTCTGGAATATTTGTACACCGCCTTTAGATGCGGCGTAACTTCTTTCTCTATGCAGAACATGTTCTTTAACGTCTTGGATAGAATCTGGTGAAGTCTTTAGCTGATACGCCGCATGTTGTAAATGAGATGCGTTGTATTTTGGAGTAGACCAAGTTGATTATTCTTCGTTGACCAAAGTTTCATATGCGGCGCATGTTGTAATTGGAAGCGGCGCATTCTTCAAAGTCAGGAAATGGTCTTCGAATTCATCTAAGTATGATGTTGCGGCGTATCTGTTGAGAGAGATACAGTGCATCTCTTGAATTTCAGTAGACTTTTCAAATCTGGATCATTTAGCTCCATAATTCGTCCAATATCATTAACTTTCACATATTGCTTGTTTTTACCTGAGAATCACTAAAGTAAACATTATAGCACCAATTCTCATACAAAATAATATAAAACAAGTCAATTTAATAGGATAAATGATGCTAATAAAATGTATTTATTTGATCTCATCAAATATCCCCCCACTTGAACTTTACTTGTCATCAAGTAAACCTTTAGAATAAACATAATGAAAATGTATCCTTGATAGGATATTTTTACAGTTAATCACTTATTTGTTTTATCACAATTGCACGGCCAAAGACTTAACCAATTAGAAACAAAATATGTTATTAATAAGAGCAAATCTAATTGTTTAACTGTCTTGACGTGACGAATATTCTATCATGTGCTTGACAAGTGAGAGGATCACTTGATTTGATCACACACTATGAGGTGTTGGACCTTTGTAATGTGTATATGTGATACTTTGAGTGAATATGATTAAGTATGCGGAATCTACTTAACCACACTTAGAATGTTTATTGGAAATGGAACTGTGATGCTTGTGTTTATTTAACAAAGAACAATGAAAGTATTTCACCAAACGATTCAATATTATTTAGAATAATACGAGTGATCTTTACTATCACTAGGGTTACAAAGACCTTGAATCTTGTGTTTGTTCTATTTGTTTTTCTCTATGTATATCTCTATCACTGTCTATTCGTATCACATGTGTTTTAACTTATATCTAAGATCTTCCTTTTATACTCCAAGGAAAGATCTTTTACAATCTATATGACTCATCTTAAATACTAGCTTATGACTAATATTCATTCTAGCTAGATGATGACTTATCATGTCAGTCATTAAGATACAACATGTATCTAGGATTACAACTCACTTGGAGTGTTCAATTTGATGACTACAACAAAGATATTTTTCTTGTATATGAGTCAGTAGAATAAGTTGTACTTATCTACACAGCTGTTGTATGAGTCATAGTAGCATCAGCAGAATCCATCAGTAGAAACACCTTTAGTAGAAAACGTTCTTTAGCAGAATCCATCAGTGGAAACGTGCTTTGTGCTTTATCAGCAGAAACATACTTGATGTATTTCCTTAAGCCTTTATGCTGATTCTTCTGATTATTTAATTCCCAACAATCCTCCCCTAAACATGTGAATTACATTCAAACATGTTTTTCTGAATTAAATGAGGACTTTGTGAAGATCTTTCAAACACTTCATTGTCAGACTGTGAAATGAACTTTCTTCTCTTTTGAGTGATTGAATGTCTTTCTCTGTAACTCATCTGCTTTCTTTTCTTTGCTCCAATCTTGGACTAAAAGATGGTGCAATTTTCAACTTGAAGAATTATAAGAGGCAATGATGCTGTATATCTTGGATGCTTGTTCCAAGAAGTAGAAATCATCTTTCAACATGTCTTTGGAAGTGATGAACAAACGTAGTGAACTGAAATTGAAACCTTTCATATTTTGATCTAGATAGAACTTTCTCCTATCAGCTCTGTTCTTGTTCTTTATCAATAGAAACCATGTCATCATCTTGTATGCTCTTATCTTTTCCTTCTTTTTCTTTGGTTAATCTTCCTTTAAAGGGCTTTTGTAACCTCCCCTGAGATTTATTTCTCTCCTGAGCAATTTCCTCCCCTGTTTGGAAGATCTCTCACAATCATATCATATCATCTGATCTAGCAATTTCCATGTTTTCAGACAATTTGTACATGAAGCCATCAATTCCTTAAGAGTTTAAATACTGCCCTCATCACTTCTAGGTGTGTAACCTCCTATGAGTGGTGAATCACTGAGCATTGACTCATAATCCATCATAAGATGATTTTCTGAGTCTCTTTGAAAATCCTTTTTAAGAAATATTTGACTTAGCAGTATGAACATGATTTTCTGATTAAAAATCATACTGCTTCTAACCATTTTGAAGGGATTAAGTGTGGTAACTAACACTTAATCAAAATTTCGGTTTAAAGCAACCTCTGGTTGTGTGAGAACCAATGTTTTCAGTTATAAATAACTGCCTGTGTACAAATAAACCTATTCAAAAGGCTTTCTTTACAGGGTTTCCAGCTCGTGGCATTTGTTACCTCTAACACAAGTGTTAGATTCACTGTTGCTCGCTGTTCTTTCTATCAGATATCCGTAGATTAGTCACATTATACTTGAGAGTATAAAATGATAGAAAGTGAGTTATATCAGTTATTAACTGATCAACTAATTTATCAATTCAATGTGAAACATCATAATCAGGTTCCAAGAAAGAAGTTTTAAGAAGTTTTGAAATCCTAAACTCTTTCTATCATGAACCTATTATATCAGCAGCAATGATCAACAGTCAGCAGCAATGATCAGTAATTTGTTGCTTACAGATTTCACTTGAAATAGCCTTTGAGCTCAAACATTCATATCTGAAATTGTTAGTCTAAAACCAAAAGAACAAAGTACAAAGTACTTGTCTTGAATTAGAATAATCATAGAATTAACTGTATGAATAACTTTTAAATTGGTAATAGTAGTTTTAAATGACAAAGTTAGATGCATTAACAAAGTCTATATACAAGAACACATTACATTGAAAATTTTAAAGATTAAGCATTCCAATACCTGCTACCAAGTACTGAAATCTACCAACATCAAAAGCTTTTGTAAGAAGATCTGCAAAGTTTTGTTCTGAAGCAATTTTCATAACTTGAATTAACCTCTTTTCATTGCAATCTCTAATAAAATGATGTCTTATTTCAATGTGTTTTGTTTTAGAATGTTGCACTGGATTTTTAATAATGCAAATTGTACTACTATTATCAATATGAATAATGGTATGTAAGAAATTGTACCCATAATCAAGAAGTTGGTTTTGAAGCCATAGAACTTGACCACAACAATTTGCAGTAGCTACATATTCAGCTTCAGTTGTTGAAGTAGCCACCATTGTCTGCTTCTTACACTGCCATGAGATAAGTCTACACCCAAGGAATTGACATCTTCCAGTTGTTGACTTTCTGTCCAAGCTAGCACCAGCATAATCACTATCTGAGTATGCTACCAAGTCAAAAGATGACTCCTTAGAATACCATAGACCCAACCTAGGTTGACCCTTGAGATATCTAAAATTCTCTTGACTGCTGTTAAATGAGAAACCTTAGGAGTTACTTGATATCTTGCACAAGCACAAACAGAGAACATGATATCAGGTCTTGATGATGTGAGATACATCAAAGAACCTATCATAGATCTGTATGTGTGTACGTCCACATTAGTTCCTTCTACATCTTTAAGAAGTGGCTTCTCAGGGTCCATTGGAGTGCTTGCTGTTTTGGAATCAGCAAATTGAAACTTTCTAAGAATCTCTGCAACATATTTGTCTTGACTAATAAAGATTCCTTCTCTTGATTGTTTAACCTGCAGACCCAAAAAGAATGTAAGTTCCCCCATGGAACTCATCTGAAACTTATTGTGCATAAGCTTCTCAAACTCCAAACACATATCCTTCCTTGTAGATCCAAAGATGATATCATCCACATACACTTGAACTAGCAAAAGATTCTTCTTATGCTTCTTGGTGAAAAGTGTCTGATCTATCTTGCCTCTTTGAAATCCATTTGAAATTAAGTAGGAAGCCAATGTTTCATACCAAGCTCTTGGTGCCTGATGTAGGCCATACAGAGCTTTAACAACCTTGTACACTTTGTCTGGATGGTCAGGATCAACAAAACTAGGAGGTTGTGAGACATACACCTCCTCTTCAATAGTACCATATAAGAAAGCACTCTTGACATCCATTTGATAAACTGTGAATCCCATAAATGAAGCATAAGCCAAAAAGAGTCTAATGGCTTCAATTCTTGCTACTGGAGCAAAAGCTTCTTCATAGTCTATCCCTTCTTCTTGTGTGTACCCTTGAGCTACTAATCTAGCTTTATTTCTTATCACTATGCCCCTTTCATCCCTTTTATTCCTAAAAACCCATCTAGTGCCAATTACCCTTACACCACTTGGTAAATCAACTAGCACCCATACCTTTTGAATCTTAAACTGAAGAAGCTCCTCTTGCATAGCCTCCAACCAGCTTGAATTCTCTAGGGCTTTATGAATATTCTTTGGTTCATCTTGTGAGAGAAAACATACAAATAAGCAAGAGTTTGAAAACTCATGCTGTTTTGAAGCATAAAGGGCATCAAGAAGCCCTTGTTGATCTGAAGACATCAATTGCTGTCTTGTCTTTACTCCTGATTGTACATCTCCAATCACATTGTCCAGGGAGTGGACTTTGTGAATCCTTGAGTGTGGAGTAGAAAGAACTTGATAATCAGGTGGAAGGTTGTTGAGATCCACCTCATTTTCTGAGAGATTTGCTTGTGTTTCTTCTGATGGTCCATCAGTAGAAACATTTTGCTTATCAGCGAGAACGATTTGCTTATCAGCAGAAACAACAGTGTTACTTCTGACTTGAAACTCTTGTTCCTTAGCTCCTTCTTCCTTATATTCATCTTCAACATCTTCTTTAGAATTTCCAGAAGAAGATTCACCATTTATTGAAGTTGAATCCACACTTGTATTTGTCCATATTGGCATTATCACATAATCTTGATTTGCCTCATTCTCTAATCCTTCTCCATTTGTTGCATCAGCAGTTTGTGAACCTGAAAATTCATTAGTTTCTGCAACAAAAGGCACATAATTCATTGATTTGGATAGAGATTCAAGATCAAATAGCCATTTGGGACCTTGACCTACTACATTGGTTTTATTTTCCAAAAACTTCACATGTAGATTTTCTTCTACTCTTCTAGTTCTCATGTTGTATACTCTGAATGCTTTGCTATTGATAGAATATCCAACTAAGAATCCTTCATCTACTTTACCATCAAACTTTCCAAGATGGTCTAAGGTATTAAGAATTGTCACATGACATCCAAAAGGTCTAAGAAATCCTATTTTAGGAGTTCTACCTCTAAAAAGTTCATATGATGTCTTATTGTGAGGTTTTACAACTAAAACTCTATTTTGAACATAGCAAGCAGTGTTGACTGCTTCTGCCCAAAAAGTTATAGGCAACTTAGAGTCAGCTAACATAGTTCTAGCAGCTTCTATTAGTGTTCTATTTTTCCTTTCAGCAACTCCATTCTGTTGTGGAGTTCTTGCAACACTAAATTCTCTTTTGATACCTTTTTCTTTGCAGAAATCATCCATAACTCTATTCTTAAATTTTGTCCCATTATCACATCTAATGACTTTTACTCTTTTGCTTACTAGGTTTTCTATCTCTGTAATGAAGGTCTTAAGGATGCTAGAAGTTTCATCCTTAGTTCCTAAAAAGAATACCCATGTAAATCTACTAAAGTCATCAGTAATAACTAGACAATATCTCTTATGTAACAAACTTCTAACATTTGTAGGACCAAATAAGTCCATATGCAGCATAAACAATGATTGATTGATAGAGTTAAAAATTTTGGGCTTACAAGTGGCTTTATGTTGTTTGCCTTTAAGACAAGCAATGCATGTTTGATCATTTTCAAATTGTTTTTGAGGTAAACCTCTTACCAAACCATCTTTGACAATCTTATTTATGGTTTTGAAGTTAATATGACCAAGCCTCCTATGCCATTTCATAGATTCATCCAATGTGGCCTTAGCAATAAGACAAGTAAGAGAATCTTTTGGAACAATCTTCTTCATATCAACACTGTACATGTTGCCTTTTCTTGGAATTCTAAGAAGTGCTTGACTTTCATCAGGCATCTTAAAATCAGAAGAAAATACAAGACATTCAGTGTCAGTAAAGAGAACTTTGTTCTTTTTGTCACACATTTGTGAGACACTAAAAAGATTATACTTAAGCTCTTGCACATAGTACACATCTTCAAAATCTAGTTTACCGGTTTTAATAGTACCTTTACCAGTAATTTTTCCTCCAATTCCTCCTCCAAAGGTAACATAGCCTCCATCTACTGATTGAAAATTTGAGAGATAAGACTTGTTGCCTGTCATGTGCCTTGAACATCCACTATCTGAGAATCCTTGATCTTCAGTATCTGCTGATGATTGTCCCTGCACATAAATAAAGGAATTAGTTTTGTTTTGGGATCCAAACCATTTCTGACTTGGATCCGCCTCTTGCATCAATGGGATGTAATCTTTTGAGAATTGTTGATTCAATATTGGATTTAAGAATCCAACATGCTGAGGCCTTAACAGCATTTGCCCTGTTTCCCTTAGTAGTGATATGAACTGTTTGGCTATCAGCAGAAACTGATGGCTTTGCAGTTGTATCCTTTGGTTTCCAAACTTGTTTTTGGACTACTGCCTTTGTTAAAATGGGTCTTTTAACAACATTTAATGCATATTTGAAAGTTGTTTTAGCACTTTTAAGTGTTGTTTTTGGGTAAACAGTCAGATATGGTCTATCAGCAGAAACCATTTTCCTATTAGCAGGAACTGAATCTGTTTTGGGTTTTGTTCTAGTAAAGTTAGAGTGACTTTTAGGTGTTTTTCTTTTTAGATTCACCCTATTGTTTGTATACCCATATACCCATTGATTACAGAAAGCTGCAAGATGGTCAAAACTACCACATGTGTAACAAACTTTGTTATCTCTTTGTTGGAGAGACTTGAGGCTATACCAATTCCTTTGGTTACCTCTAGGCTTGTTTATGGTTCTATATTGTTCACAATATCTTACTGGTTGCCTAGCATGTTTTTCATTGGTCTTAGGCCTATCAGTATTGTGTTTGACTATCTTAGGAACTCTTGTTCTTGCTTTCTTAATCACTTCAGGTTTAGACATAACCTGTTTAACCTTTTTATCATCAGATGTTAAGTCTTGAATGATTGGAGCATCTGACTTTCTACAAGAACACACCTTGTCCTTAGGAAGTGAAGTTTTACTCAAACTTTCACTTTCTTTTAAAGGTTCATTATCAACTACATTAGATTTTGGTTGAACACCATATTTTAATTCAGGTAATCCTGTGTGTTCTAGGTCAATTCCTGGGGGTGAAGGAATACCTCTATATGGTGGAGGAACAGATTTGTATCCAACACCAGACTTAGCTTTATTAATTACTTGACATTCAATTAAGTTAGTCACACCCTTAGAAGCATAATCTAGTGTTTCTACACTCATTTGAATATTCTCTTTAGCCTTACTAAGCCTATCTACTTCAGCTTTCAAGTTACTAATGTCATTATCTTTAAACATTATTTCTCTTTCAAGAAGAATTTTGACATCAGTAAAGGTAGATTCATTTGTTCGAAAATGTATGACATGTTCCTCTAGAGTAGCTATACCTCTTTTATGATTAGTTAAGCTATGAGCTATATCAATTAACTCTGTCCTTTGATTCTCATAACGTTTGGTTAAGGTTTCTAAACTTTTAAGAGCAGAACAATTATTTGAACAAACTTTATCAGGTTGTACCTCTGTGGTGAAAGCCATAAGAGCTGTCTGAGGAGAAGCTTCTTCTTCTTCATCAGCTGTAAAGCTCCAATCAAATCCTAATCCATCAATGGCTACCATAGCCTTTGGATTGGTTGATTCCCCTGTCTTGGACTTGCTTCCAGAACATCTATTCTTGCTATCTTGCTGCCTTGGCCTTCTACATTCTCTTGAGAAGTGCCCCAACATATGACAGTTATAGCATTCTATCTTTGACTTGTCAAAACCAGCAGTATCATTGCTGCTGATGGTGAGTTTCTTCCCCGTCCTCTGATAGAATTTCTTAGCCCTCATGCTAAGAAGAGAAATTTGCCATTTTAGGTTCATCTCTTCTAAATCATCATCATTGATTTCTAAGAGATCTTCATGAGTTAGCATGGATCCATTATTCTGACTTGTGAAAAAGGCACACCAAGCCTTTTCATTCAATATACCAAAAGTACTGCTTGATGAACTAGCAGCACCAATTCCATTATCAACCTTTTCATCTTTAACTGGGTTTGAGATACTAGGAGATGACATAAAAGCCATGTTCCCAGTATATGGACTAGAGACACCAGTTTTCTTTACTTCTTGTTCCACAATTTTAAAGTTGCTATACAAATCCATAAGATCCATAGTGTCTATGTCTGGTTTATTCTTCCAGACAACAACATGCATAGCCCACTCTTCTGGTAAGCTTCTCAGGAATTTTGAGTTTAAATCTTCTTGAGGTATGTCAACCCCAAGAACGACAAGTTGGCTCACAATTTTCTGTAGCCTTGTAAACATGTGGTCAAGAGATTCATTCATGGTTGATGAGAAATTTTCGAACTGCTGCGTGAGAAGGGTTTTCTGGGTCTTCTTGGTGGCTTCATTCCCTCCATACCTTGCAACAATTGCCTCAAATAATGACTTGGCATCTTTGAATTTCCTGAAGTTTATAAGTTGATCATTTGGAATGGTCATCATCAGCATACTTCTGGCCTTGAGGTCATTTTTCTTCTTTATTCTTTCTTCAGCAGTTGTAGGGATAGTTTGAACAACTGTAATTTCCCTACCTTCAACTGTTGATGAAGGGGTTGTGGGTTTGAAAGAGTTTCCATCTTCAATGATTTCCCAGAGAGTGTAATCCTGCACCTGGAAAAACTGTTCTATTCTTAACCTCCACAATTCAAACTCATTCTGTTTGAGAACTGGCAACTTTGCAGCAACATTTGTTTGAATAGATTCTGTATCCATTTCTTCTTCTAAATCAAAGATATCAACCTGGGAGCTCTGATACCAATTGAGAGGATCACTTGATTTGATCACACACTATGAGGTGTTGGACCTTTGTAATGTGTATATGTGATACTTTGAGTGAATATGATTAAGTATGCGGAATCTACTTAACCACACTTAGAATGTTTATTGGAAATGGAACTGTGATGCTTGTGTTTATTTAACAAAGAACAATGAAAGTATTTCACCAAACGATTCAATATTATTCAGAATAATACGAGTGATTTTTACTGTCACTAGGGTTACAAAGACCTTGAATCTTGTGTTTGTTCTATTTGTTTTTCTCTATGTATATCTCTATCACTGTCTATTCGTATCACGTGTGTTTTAACTTATATCTAAGATCTTCCTTTTATAGTCCAAGGAAAGATCTTTTACAATCTATATGACTCATCTTAAATACTAGCTTATGACTAATATTCATTCTAGCTAGATGATGACTTATCATGTCAGTCATTAAGATACAACATGTATCTAGGATTACAACTCACTTGGAGTGTTCAATTTGATGACTACAACAAAGATATTTTTCTTGTATATGAGTCAGTAGAATAAGTTGTACTTATCTACACAGTTGTTGTATAAGTCATAGTAGCATCAGCAGAATCCATCAGTAGAAACACCTTCAGTAGAAAACGTTCTTCAGCAGAATCCATCAGTGGAAACGTGCTTTGTGCTTTATCAGCAGAAACATACTTGATGTATTTCCTTAAGCCTTTATGTTGATTCTTCTGATTATTTAATTCCCAACAACAAGGATACACATCTCCCCCACTAAAGCTAAGGAGTAAAAAGTCTAAAGCTGTAAAAAGGGTTTATTTGGTTCATGGGTTAAACCTAGCTTTGTTTGAACATTTCCTGCATAAACTTAGTAGATCTCTGGCGCGAGTCCTCGATGCTTTAACTAACTGTTAGCATTAAAAAATATATATATAGAAGTGATGGTCATTCTCATATTGTAACTTTGTGTCGTTTATTAAGATTAGTAATAGTTTAGTCATTGGGCTTTGGACTTGGCAAGCTAATATGTTATGTGCTATGTTTCATAAGCCTTGTTATCTAATCATGTAACCAAGCCCAAGCCCAAGCCCATAGAAAGCCTATGTATGGAACTATAAAAGGCACCTTACCTCTCATTTGTAAGGTGTGCTTGTGTGTGTATTGTGTGTGTTTTATTAATAAAAGTTCTCTTCATCTTATCATTCTCTTTCAATATTAACGCCACACTTTATTCATATCAAGTCACCATCTTTACTTCATCTAGTGCTTATATTGTTATTAAAGTTGGTATATCTAAGGTCATACAAGTGGTATCAATCGCCTAACAATGATTTAGGAGTGTGTGGAAATCGTTATTTATCAAACTTTCTCTTTAAAGTTGCATTTTTTCTTTAAAAACGTGGGCTTTTCTTTAAAAGTTTTGATTTTTACGAGTTTTTAGTGCTAAAGTTGTAGTCTTTATTGAAGTTTTAGTGTTTCTAAGTGTTTTGGGAAAGATTTGATCAAAAGAATCGAGTGGAAATCAAGTTGTTTTGTGGAAAAATCGGATTTTTTGAAGCTTTTGGCAATCTTACGCGTAACAAGTACGAAAGGACAAGCATTATCCCACTTTTTGGCTGAAATAGTACTGTTTACGCATAAGTTTGAGGTCAAAACCCCTTTTCTACGCATAAGCTTCGTCAAAACCCTCTTCCTATGCATAAGTTGTGTTCTTACGCATAAGATCCTACGCTTAAGTTTGTTCCTACGCATAAGGTGAAATCTTACGCATAAGATCTACGCTTAAGATCCTACGCATAAGTTTTCTTCAACGATCAGAGATTACTCAGTACTTCCCTGACTTGGATAAGTTTGTGGAATACTTCGACACGGGATATCTTTCAAGCTTGGATAAGTTTGAGAGATCAATTTGGTTGAAAAAACCTTACGCGTAACATTCTTACGCATAAACTCTAAGTTTACGCGTAAAATCAAAGTCTACGCATAAACAATATTGTTTAAGCATAACCTTAGATCTTACGCATAACTTAAAGGTTATGCATAACATCTTACGCGTAAGATTATTCACTGTTTACGCATAAGTTCATGATTTTACGCGTAAGTTTTTGACTTTTGACAACCAAACTTCAAACGGCTATAACTTTTGAACCGTAACTCCGTTTTCGATGAATCAGCTGTCAAAACGACCGTGAAACAGAGAAGAAGGACACGCTGAATAAATTTATTGATTCAACCCAAGTTTCGGGGCCTAAAAATGCTCCGGGAAGAAGTTATTGAGGTTTTAAGGTTTTAGATCAAATTTTTCACCATCCAAACTTGCATCAACTTACACTAAACACAACTCCTACTTCGTTGAATCGATCCAAGTATCAACTTTATCAATCTACACTTCATCAATGGCTACTCAGCAAGATATTCATGCAGCCGGTGCGGAAAATCGACCACCAATGCTTGAAAAAGGTGGATATCTCCCATGGACAAGCCGCATGCTTCGTTACATCAAAACAAAGCCTGATGGTAAATTAATGATCAACTCCATTACAAATGGTCCATTCAAGCCAAGACAAGTTCAAATTGAAGGTAATCCAAATACAACACCTCCTACTCAACCATTCGTGCGTGAACAAACAGAAGCAGATTACACAGAGGAAGACAAGAAGCAGATCGCCGCTGATGATATGGCAATGCATTTAATTCAACTTGGATTACCACGGGAGATCTTTGCTGCAGTCGACAGCTGTGAAATTGCTTATGCTATGTGGGAACGTGTTAGAAGGATATGTCATGGAACAGAGATTGGACAACAAGACGTTGAGAACAAACTTCTTACTGAATGGGAGAACTTTACATCCACTAAAGGTGAACAGATTGAATCTTACTACACAAGGTTTTGCACTTTGATGAATGAGTTAATCAGAAACAAGTTGACACCTCGAACAATTGCAAGAAACATCAAATTCATCAATAACCTTCCAGAAGAATGGGGTCGTTATGTTACAATTGTCAATCAAACAAAGGACTTACATAAGGTGAATTATGATCAACTCTATGACTTTTTGAAGCAATACCAAGCTGAGGCTAATGAAGTAAGGAAAGAAAGATTGGCAAAGAATCATGATCCTCTTGCATTAATTGCTACTACACCAACACCGCTACCAATGAACACACAACAACCATCATCATCTTCCACTCACAACTACATGTAACCTTCATACATTCAACAAACAACACCGGTCTACCAACAACAGTTCTACCCACAGCAACAACAACATGTTATTCCACAACAGCAATACAAACAATTCCAAGAACCAGAATTCACTGAAAATGATGAAGCTACTGCAGCATTGACCCAAGCGTTTGCTTTTCTGTTAAAGGCATTCCAAGGACTCTATTCTACACCAACTAACAACAACCAAAGGATTTCATCGAACACTCGCAACAAGCAGATTGCTCAGTCGAGTTTCAATATGGGTAATGGAGGCCAAATGGTTGGAGTTTATGGGAATCAGCAAGGATATGCTACTGGATTTAATATGGGCAATCAGAATATGCAGAATGCAGGTCAGTATGCAGGGAATCAGTATGGTCAGAATGCAGGGAATCAGTTGGGTCAGTTTGTTGGAAATCAGAGGGGTCAGAATGTTGGTAATCAGGCAATGGGTAATCAGAATAGAAATGTTGCAGCTCCAGTAGTTGGGAATTTGGGAAATGTGAATCTGGGTAATTCGGTAAAGTGTTTCAACTGTCAGGGTGTAGGTCATATGGCAAGGAACTGTCCTACTAAGCCGAACAAGAAAGATCTAGAGTACTTGCAGAAAGCAGTGATGTTGGCACAAAAGGTTCAGGCAGGGTTTCAGTTGAACGCAGAGGAGAATGATTTTATGGCTCTTATGGATGACATGGAAGATAGAGAGGAGATCGATGCGAACTGCATATTCATGGCAAATCTTCAGGAAGCTAAGTATGACACAGATTCTGACACACTTCCTGTTTATGACACCAATGCACCATGTGAGGTATCAAATTTCAACACATGTCACAATAATGATATATTTGATATGTCTCCTCATGAGGAACAACATTTTGAGAAGCAAGCATCCACTTATGATACATACCTGGACTCGCCAAGTAGTAGCAATAATCCTTCACCGACTCCAGATGTGAATCATAATGGAGGCTTCGTTTCACAGCATGCTGAGAATGATGAGGAAACACGTGCTTTGTTTGAATCATTATTGAATAATTGTCGTATTGAAATTGAGAATGTGAAAAAGGTCAATCGCGATGTTAAGGCCGCGAATGTTAAATTGACCGCTAAGCTTGAGAGTTACAAAGAAAATGTTAAAGCTTTTGAATTTCATAACAAAAGATTGTCTGAATTAGAAACTGGTTATCAAAATTCCGTTTCAAGGGAAAAACAATTGCAACTCAAGTTCGATACACTTGATGTTAATTCTTTCAAAAAGATAAAATCTTTAAACGCAGAAATTTCTGATTTACAAAACCAACTTTCTAAACAAAAATCAGCTTATACCAATCTTGAAAAAGAAAGGGACGAGCTGAAAAAGGACTTTGCGAAGAAAAAAGACAAACTTTTGGCCGACATCGTAGAGTCAGAACACATGATTGCACATTTAGAAGAATTAGTGGTTAAGTCGGGTCAGTCAAGTCAAACAATGAAAATGATTTCAAATCAAACTAATCCGATTTACCATACGAAACATAAAGTGGCTCTTGGTAACAACACCCCTAGTAATCTCAAGAAAGCTCAGCAAGAACAGAATGTTTTGTATAATGGTAATGTGATTTACACCAAACATGATCCTCCCGTCGTTCGGGATTCTGTGGACACGATAGAACATGTCGAAGAGAGCATAAATAAAATGAAACAAAAGGATTTGAAACCCATTGATTACAACAAATTGAACAAACTTTCGGGAATTACTTTTGTTCCACAAAAAGAACCATCTGTGCTTTCCATAAAATGACCATTCTCAAAAATGTTTTCTAAGAAAGTAATTGTTTCCAAATCTCTTTCAAAAATGGAACAAATGTCTTCTAACAACACTTTTAATACAAGTGAGGCTAGAGACATTCTGGATGACGTTAAAAAGAGAATTCAAGAACTTCAAAATATAGTTAATTCTAAAACTACAATCAGTATTAACAACTGGCATTCCAGTTTTCATATTGAGCAGAAAAAGGTTTTTGAAAACGAAATTACTATCCCACTGAATAACATCAGTGCGAGGGTAATCCATTTTGAACAAGCTTTCTTAAAAGAAACGGCCGACTTTGTCAAGGACCACAAATCCCTGGTAAACGAAGCTAATGAAACTCGTGAAAACATGAATGTTTTGGAAAACCTAAATGATTCTCTCTTCGAAGCTGTTATGACTACTGACATTATGTCCATCATTTTACAAACATATTCTGTTCAAGACGATGAACGACTAAGAGCTGAGACCTCCGCAATTGTTTCAAAATATGAAAATGCTCTTATAAAGCTTGAAAAAGAAAATGTGTCATATTTTAAACAACTTGATCGAAAAAAGGAAGAATGCAAGTATGACAAATTGTCGTATGAGCGTGACTTAAAGAACATGAAAGAGCAAAATGATCTTTTGAGGGCTCAGCTTGAAAGTCAAAAAGGAAAGGGTGAGGAAACTAAGTTTGCAAAACCATTGACTTCGGAGAAACCAAATGTTTCAAACACGGTTCAAAAACCAAAAATGTCAATTTCAAGGTTTGCTCCACAAGTCGATGACAAAAGGATTTGACAAAACCAGTCACTCCAACACCCTTGCCCAAGAAAAGTGAAAATGATAAGATTGTTGATAAAGGAAAAGTGGTTGTCGAAACTCCTAAAGTGTTAGCACCTGACCTTTTTAGGATTAGTCCCACCAGTGCATCTGCCTCAACATCTAAGACAAATGACAAATGCATAAAGGCTAATTCTAAAGAATCTAGGAATGCTAAAAAGGACAACAATATAAATCCTAACGCGTGTGCCTTACCTTCTACAGGATTAGAAAGCACCTCTAGGAGCAGCAGACTAAAGCCTAGGAGCAATACAAGGAACAATAGAGTGTCGTCTGCCTCTACGAGTAGTAGCAAGAATAAAGTTGAAGAAGTAGAAGAACGCCCTAGGAATTTATCGCTTTGTAATAAGAAACATGATTCATCAGAATGTAATGTCGAAAGTACTGGTTCTAATGCATGTAAGGACTCTGTTTGTTTAATATGCAAGAAATGTTTAATTAATGATGTTCACGATGAATGTGTTTCTAAGAATGTGAATGTTACGCCTGAACAGAAGAATGTTCCAAAAAGACCCAGTGCTAGATCTAGATCTATCAAAAGATTAGTTGCACGCTTTAGGTCTACCACTAGTAGTCGAATGCCTAGGAACTACCTTAAGTTTTGTATGTGGATACCAACGGGTAGAGAGTTCATTCTTCAAAATGGCAAATTAGAAGTTGTTCAAAATAAACATGTAGCAACCTTTGATGTGTGTGATTCGGAATTTACTCCTAACCCCATGGACCCAAATTTAAAATGGTTTCCAAATACAAACTCTTCTGTTCTTGGCAGGTTATCGAAATATGTCTTTGGATCGTCTACTCGGGTTGCTCCAAGCACATGACCGGGAATTTAAAGCTGCTGATCAATTTTGTCTGGAAATTCATGGGCATTGTACGCTTTGGAAATGATCATGTAGCAGCTATTCAGGGTTATGGAGATCTTCGGTTTGGGAATTTTTTGTGATGCAGATTTAGAAGTTGCATTCAGGAGAAACACGGTTTTTATAAGAAATTTGGTTGGTGATGATCTCTTAACTGGTAATCGTGGTACAAACTTGTATGCTATCGACATCAACCAAATGGCTTCTACATCACCAATTTGTCTTATGACAAGGGCAACCGAAACTAAGTCCTGGCTGTGGCATAGAAGATTATCCCATCTCAATTTCGACACGATCAACAAGTTAGCCAAAGACAACATCGTCACCGGACTTCCTAAGTTCAAATACACCAAGGAACACCTTTGTCCATCATGCGAACAAGGAAAAAGCAAAAGAGCTTCACATAAACCCAAAACCATACCTAGTTCGGAAGCAAGGTTACATATGTTGCACATGGACTTATGTGGCCCAATGAGAGTTGAAAGCATTAATGGGAAGAAGTATATTCTTGTTATTGTTGATGATTATTCAAGATATACTTGGGTAAAGTTTTTGAGGTCAAAAGACGAAGCACCAGGTACCATCATCACCTTTCTGAAGCGTATCCAAGTTCTACTTCAAGCTCCAGTAAGGATTATAAGAACAGATAATGGCACAGAATTCACAAATCAGGAGTTAAGAACTTACCTCGAAGATGTTGGAATTACACATCAAACATCAGTTGTTAGAACTCCACAGCAGAATAGGGTAGTTGAAAGAAGAAACCGAACTCTTGTGGAAGCTGCTCGCACAATGCTGATTTTTTCTAGTGCACCACTATTCTTATGGGCTGATGCTGTAGCCACTGCTTGCTTTACTCAAAACCGATCCCTAGTCCATCCGAGATTCAATAAAACCCCATATGAGTTAGTGAACAACCGTAAACCTGACATCTCTTACCTTCACGTGTTTGGCGCTTTGTGCTATCCGACGAATGACAGAGAAGATCTAGGGAAGTTAAAAGCTAAGGGTGATATTGGAATCTTCATTGGATATTCAGAAAACTCGAGGGCATTCAGGGTGTATAATAGAAGAACGAAAAGGATAATGGAGACGATGAATATGAAGATTGACGAGATTTCACAAATGGCTTCTGAGAGATACGCTCTAGCACCCGCGCTTAATCCAATGGCTTCTAATCAAAACGGATTAGGACCCGCACTAAACCAGCAGACTTCTGGACACATCAGTTCAGGACTCGTACCTCAAGGAGCTCAGTCAACAAACACGGACAAACCTTCAGAACAAGAACTGGAAAATTTCTTCGAGTTAATGTTTGATGAATACTATGGTGGAACTTCGACAAATGCATCTCAACAACATTCCGCTGCACCTGCTCAAAACCATCAACCACCACCACCATCACTAGATGCATCTACTACAATCGAAGCTGAAGCACCAATTCCCTCAGCATCATCAACATCTACTCCAGCAACTCCAGTCATTGAAACTGATCTACCAAGAGTTGATGAGCAAAACCAAAATACAAATTTTCAAGAAGAACCTACAAATAATTCAAACAATGTTACGTTAGAAGAAGAAGAAGAAGTATTTGAAAACCCGTTTGCAACAGACTCTGCTGAATCTTCTTCAAGGTTACAAGAACCATCTAACACACATTCGTTACACCCAAGGTACCCTTCTACGTTTCAATGGACAAAAGACCATCCAATAGAACATATTATTGGTGAACCTTCAAAGCCAGTTCAGACAAGGAGACAACTTGCCACCGATCTTGAATTGTGCATTTACATTTGCTCAATCAGCCTTAAAGAACCAAAAAACATTCGGGAAGCAATGGCAGAAAACCCTTGGATTGAAGCGATACAGGAGGAATTTCTTCAATACCTGTTACATGATAGTTGGGAACTTGTTGAACGACCACTTGATAAACGTGTTCTTGATCTCAAGTAGTTATGGAAGAACAAACTGGATGAGGAAATGACTGTAATTCGTAACAAAGCTCGTCTCGTGACTAAAGGTTATCCACAAGAAGAAGGGATAGATTTCGAAGAATCATTCGCGCCTGTAGCTAGACTTGAAGCAGTCCGGATTTTCTTAGCCTATGTCGCTCACAAAAACATCACAGTCTATCAGATGGATATTAAGACTGCTTTCTTAAATGGAACTCTGAAAGAAGAAGTGTATGTGAGTCAGCTAGAGGGATTCATCGATAAAGATCATCCATACTACGTCTACAAGCTTAAGAAAGCAATTTATGGTTTAAAACAAGCTCCAAGAGCGTGGTATGACGAACTATCATCTTTCTTGCTTAAAAACAATTTCACAAAAGGAACGGTTGATGACACCTTGTTTATCAAAAAATTCAAAGATGACATTTTAATTGTTCAGATTTACGTGGACGACATTATATTTGGGTCCACTAATCCGAATCATTCAAAACATTTTGAAAATCTCATGAAAAGCAAATTTGAAATGTCCATGATGGGGGAACTAAAATTCTTTCTTGGTTTACAAATCCATCAATCCCCTCGTGGTATTTTTATCAATCAAGCTAAATATACGATAGAGATTTTGAAAAAACATGGAATGGAAAATTGTGATTCTGTTGGTACACCAATGGTCACTTCACCAAAAATAGGTGCTGATTTGTTTGGGAAACCTATCGATCCGAAGAAATATCGGAGCATGATCGGGTCTCTCATGTACCTAACTGCTAGCTGACCCGATATTCAATTTGATGTTTGTTTGTTAGCACAGTTTCAGGCAAAGCCTACCGAACTTCACCTCAAAGAGGTTAAACGGATCTTTCGGTACCTACGAAGCACCATTAACATGGGACTTTGGTATCCGAAGGATTCGGGGTTTAATCTAACAGCATTTTCAGATGCAGACCATGCTGGTGATCAAGTTACAGCAAAGAGTACATCAGGTGGAGCACAATTTTTGGGTGAAAAGCTAGTAAGCTGGTCGTCAAAGAAACAAGATTGTACTGCGCTATCAACCGCCGAAGCCGAGTATGTGTCTCTATCTGCGTGTTGTGCCCAAGTTCTTTGGATGCGGACACAGCTCACAGATTATGGCTTTACTTTTGACAGAATACCTATGTATTGTGACTCAAAAAGAACCATAGCCATCTCGTGCAATCCCGTACATCACTCTAAGACGAAGCATATCAAAGTCCGCTACCATTTCATCAAAGAACACGTGGAAGAGGGTACTGTTGAATTATTTTTCGTTAAGACTGATTACCAACTCGCCGATCTATTTACTAAAGCCCTTCCAAAAGAACGGTTTGATTATTTAGTTCGACGAATTGGCATGCGAAGCCTAACTCCTGAGGAGCTAGAACGTCTTCTCGAATCTTCTTGAAAAAGTTTTCAAAATCGCTTCGCTGTAAATATTTTTGAAAAAACAAAATACAAAATTTGAAAAACCAACAAAAACAAAAGACAAAAATATAAAATTTTCAAAAAATACAAAAACAATATAAAATCAAAAAATCCAAAAATATTCTTCTCACGACATGTCTCTCGTATAAATCAATATTCTGTACGTCTCTAGAAATGTCATTCAACAATGATACAGACATGTACAGATGCTTGAACAGGAGTTCTTTTAAATGTTTTTCTAAAACATGTCATTTCTCAAAAGTTTCTTCACAATGGCTTTCGTATACCTCAGTACGAAACCCGAACTTAAATGATGACTTCTGATTATTTTCAAATCAAGGACTCGTACGTTCAAAGATGAAATCATTTTCAAAAGTTCGAGTATAAACAAACGAAAAGGATTTCAAACATAAACTCATTTTTCAAAATACAATTCTTGAGCACTTTTTCAAGATTGTTCAAAAGATTTCTCAAAATCTTTCAAATGAGTGCTCAAGATAACTCCCTCAAAACCCTTAATTGATTTTAAAATGTGCTATCATTAAGGGAGAGTACAAAAACAAAAATGTTCCGTATTCATGCAAAATGAAATCTGTCTTTCTCTCCAAAAAGTTTTTACTCAGTTGGTATAAAAAATATCACAATATGCTATTTTTGAGGGGGAGAAGACATGATTAAAATGTGATCAAAATGAGTAAAGATTGTGGCTGAATCTCAAAAGAGCTCGACTCAGTAAGTACCAATGAATTGACGAAGCTTAAAATGTCAGTAATCGAAAAGACTTGTCCTGGACGGGTAATAATTTCAAGCTAGTCTAACTAGTGATGTAAGCGTGTCTCGAATAGGACTTGTCTGAGTAGAATGTACCGTATCGAGAGACTTACCTTGGACTTGACCAGGATAGGTAATAATTTCAAGCTAGTCTAACTAGTGATGTAAGTGTGTCTCGAATCGGTCATGTTCGCTGAAAGTGGATCAATTCAAAAAGTGCAAACTCCTCCCGCATGTGCAAATTTCTTAAAAATTACATGAGCACATGTGAAGGGGGAGTCCTTCAAATGAAATGCAAAACTCTCAAAGTGGTAACAACAATGTGTTTTATTATCATAATGATGGGTAATTTATCATCACCCTCCAGAAATGCATATTCTAGATGAGGGGCAAGTCCTTGAGCTCAACCTCGGGAAAGTCTTCAGTTATTTCAACATTTTTGACTTCCTCTTTATGAAGTATTTTTGGAGACGGAGAGGGTGAAGGATCGTCATTTAACAATCTTTCAAGGAGAAGAATATCCCCCCCCCCCCGGGTCAAGATAGTTTTCATCAACCCCATGAGGGATTGAACTATCCTGAGCAAGAAAAGCCTCGACCTCTTCCAGAAGGAAGTCACTTCCGTCAAACGGAGTGAGAGAAGGGGAAGAGTCAGATATGATAGGCTCAGAAGAAAGAGTGGTACTGCCACTTGCTGAGAAACCGAGGACCTCTTGAGAATACTCCTCTGACGCAACATCGATGATGTCAATTCGGTTAACCGTTTCAGCGTCATAGTTGGAGGAGTATCTTGAAGTCTGATCAAGATTGAATGTGATGGATTCACCACCAACACATAGAGTGATTTCTTCTTCGAATACATCGATTAAAGCACGACCCGTTCTTAAGAATCCTCTCCCGAGAATGAGAGGAACTCTTGGGTCAGCATCGAAATCAACAATCACGAAATCTGCCGGAAAATGGAACTTTCCTACTTTCACGAAGATATCTTCGGTAATGCCGAGAGGACGAGATATAGTACGGTCTACAAGCTCGAGAGTCATGCAGGTAGGAGTGAGAGCAGGGAGAGAGAGTCGCTTCCAGACTGTGTAAGGCATCAGGTTAATGCTTGCACCAAGATCGGCCAAGGCAAAGCATTCAACCATCCCCGGGAAAATGCAAGGAATGAGAAATTTCCCGGGATCTCCAAGCTTTTCGGGAAGCTTTTTCAAGAGCACAGCTGAGCAATGCTCGTTCAGTGGAGTTTTTGCCATCTCACAGAGTTTTTCTTTGTTGCTTATCAGATTCTTGATTGTTGAAGCAAATTTAGGCATGAGAAGAAGAGCATCCGCGAAGCTAATATCAAAATGTAATTCTTGGAAAATTTGATAAATTTTTTCCATCTGATGATTATCTCTTTCGCGGTTCTTTTGATCATTCAATCGTGAAGGATATGGAATTGAAGGCTTGGGATTGTTCTTTGGAATTTCATCAAAACTTTCAGGAGGATCAAATACAACTTTCGACTTACGAGTCGGCACCGGGACAACTTGAGGGTGGACGTTGTTGGTACCTCCGTTATTAGTAGGAAGTACCGTGTCCGTGGTAACCTCAGGTTCACGTTTCACTACCTTGGTAGGAGGAGAAGAAGAGGTAGAGGGAATCGTGAGTCCATTGTTTGATACCCCACTTCGGGTAGTGATCTATTTGACATCGCCCCTCGGGTTAGCGATCGTGTTGCTCGGTAGTGTACCCGGGCCCGAGGGTCGATCATTTAAAGACTTCTGAAGCTCAGAGATCTTGCTGATCAGTAACTGATTCGTTTCCTCTTGTGCTTTCATGAATTGTTTTAGAACTTCGTCGGAGGAAGACGAGGGTGGAACAACGTTTTGATTTTGATTAGGAAAATTTTGAACACGGTTGTTTTGAAAATTCCCTTGGTTTTGATTGTTATTATCCTGAAAATTATTTCTCTGATTGAAATTACCCTGATTGTAATTCCCTTGATTTTAGTTTCTTTGAAAATTTCCTTGAAAACCTTGATTTTGATTGCCATTTTGAAAATTGTTTTGATTAAAATGACCTTGATTTTGGTTCGGGTTTTGGAAATTTGGGTTTAGACCTTGGTTAAAATCTCCTCGATTCTGATTCGAGTTACGGTTTTGATTTTGGTTAAAACCGGGAGGTCCGAGAAAATTGTTGGAACGATAGCTCAAGAGATTACGGTCCCCTTGTGGTTGGTAAGAATTACCCCCCATGTTGTAGGAACCTTGAGCAGCATAAACGTTCTCTTGAGGAAAACCAGCAGTAGTTGGACACTCGGAATAAAGATGTGGGCCTCCACAAGTTTCACAACTTCGGGCCACGGCTTTCACTTGTTGATTTTGAACCTGATTTTGCATAGTTTGGTTCATTCTCAACACAGCCGTACAGATATCATCCATCTTTTTTGTGAGAGCAATTATTTCAGGAGATGATGATGAAGGAATAACTGATTTACATGACTCATCCCTCTCCGCAGAGGAATCCCAAAAGTTATGGTGGGCAGTCATGTTCTCAATCAGGTCATAGCATTCTTCGGGACGCCTTTTCATAAAGGTCCCACCAGCAGCAACATTGAGAATATCCCGGTGCCTCAATGTTAGACCATTATAGAAGGTATCTATGATGGTAACTGGTAACATATTGTGGTTAGGGCACCGATCAATAGCTAGCTTATAATGTTCCCAAGCCTCAAATAGAGACTCATCGGGACGTTGCCGGAAGTTGCTGATATCATTTCATAACTTGGTAACCATGGAAGGTGGAAAATATTTTACTAAAAACTTGGTTACCATTTCATCAAAGGTACGAATAGAATTCTTTGGGAGTCGGTCAAACCATGCAGTGGCATGATGGGTGAGAGAATAGGGGAAGAGATACAGCCGGAGGGCATCATCGGTGACACCATGCTGTTTCATGCTTTGGGTGACGGTAAGGTATTTATCAAGATGCTTGTTAGCATCGTCACCTGGTAATCCGTGAAATTGACACGAATTTTGGACTTGTTGGATCATGTGGTGCTTGAGGCCAAAGTCCGTAGCCTCAATAGTGAGTGGTGCAATAGGTCCGCCCCTCCCTTGCATGGTAGGCTGGCACAACTCCTCCATCGTTCGGAGATCGGGAGCTGGCTCATCCCTGGGAGGGTCAGGGGGTGGTGGTGGTGGCCCATCGGCCATTTCGGTTTTTGGTTCTTCAATAACAGTACGTAGCTCGGGTACGTTTTTCTGATTTTTACGCTTTGTTTGTGACCGAGTGCGCATGCACTAAAAACAATTTTTCAAAACAAGATCGAGGCAAAACCACAGTGAACTTAAATCCAATAATCACAAGTGAATGGCTTCTTTAAAAAAGGTACACCACTCACAGGGATATAAAGGCAAGTTTTAATCTTAAGTTTGGGAACTTATTATGTCCACACCCCCAGTTGGTAGGTGTTCTGCCTTGGTTTGCGGTGGTAAGATTTTATGTATTTATTAACAGAAAAATTGTTTTTAGGCTTATGGGTGTGTGTGCAGAAAACTTTGGGAAATATTTTTTTTGGAACTGATTCGTTAACTGAAATCGTTCTTTTAAGATTACTCGCAGGCTGGCGGGAGGAAAGAATGGATTCCTCTTCAGTTCGCAATTTAATGTCAGAACTTACCTTATACCAACTGTTTCAGGTTGTAATCTTAAAGAAAATGAAGTAATTTAACTTCACGGTTTGTTTTGTTGTTTTCGATTTTTTTAGTGTTGTTAACACTTCAGGAAAAGTGTTAATGAACTTTTTGATATGATTGATGTTTTTACAAAAACTTTTTACAAATTGTGTGAAATTTTTACAGGGAGGGTTTTGAAAACCACTGATGTGTGGGAATCGCAACAGGCTTTACCTCTCGAGGGATCTCAAGAAGCTTACAACCCCCACCAGGCAGTGTACCTGATCGTTGTAGTATAGTATAGTGACAAGTACCGGGGGATTGATCGTTCAGCTTAGGAATAGTGTCGCTAGGATTAGAAAGCCTAAATACTAGTTCTAAAGGTGAGGGATGATTATTTTTATATTTTTATATTTTTTTGAAAGCAAGTAAATATCTCGGGTTTGAAGGATTTGGGCGGAATTAGTTGCTATTCAACTAACACCAATACAAAGATGCAATCAAAATAAAATACTAAAAATGAAAATAAGCTAAATTATACTAAAGTTGTGAGCAGTAATTGGAGAAAATGTGTTTACTTAGATTTCACTACTCCCTAGACATCTTTTACACGTTAATTACTTGTTATAATTGCATGGATGACGGATCATATTCCTTAATACCATTCATGGGGTGGCACACATAACTCCCCAATTCTATAAGCTCTTATCTCCTCCTACACCATGCCCAGCACAACTATAGGGATTGTAAACAGTGGCTCATGCATTAAATACAACCAATAAAGACCTAGTGCGCCTCGGTTCATGTTTCTTAAGACGTTCAAGCATGTTACCAAGTGGAGATCTGCCAGTTTTCTTAAGCCTAACATATAAATCACTCATCCAAAACAAGAATAAACAAGTAATCAACACATAATTAACATCTAGGTTTCATTAGATCTAAGCAAACACAAGATAGATCTAGCCTAACATAATGGAATTGAGACAAGAACAAGATATAGACAACCAACACATAGACATATTGATTGAATTAAAGGAACACTTATCTCAATTACAATGCAAGGTATCAAGGGTTTGGAACCCTTGAAAAACCTGTAAAAGTTGCACCAAAATCGTACTTAGGGTTTCTCCAAAACTTCTCTTTTTAATGTGTGAAAATTAGAAAACTATATATAGAAAAATAGGTTTGACGGCGTCAAGACAAAGCTTGTGACGCCGTCACCTCGCCGCCAAAACTCTTCTTGGACTGCCTTGATCTACATTTGACGCCGTCAAGATCAAATCATTTCCAGGCCGTCATGACTCTTTTACTCTTGACGCCCTTCCGACGTGACGCCGTCAAATCTGTTCAGGGTCGTCATGGACTTCTGCTCTTGACGCCGTTAGAGAAATACTCTTGACGTCGTCACCTACTGTTCCCAGCATGGAAAATTAAGACTTTGGCGTTTTCTTCACTTTTATGCTCCAAAAACGTCCGAATTGCTTCCTTTTCCAGATTTCTGCTCTCGGGTGTAATAAAGTGTAAATTACAATATGGAAACGGAAGATATCTCTCATTACCTGTCATAGCAAAATAGATTACCATAGGCTTGGGAAAGGATCAAACCTCCACCACATGGCGTAAGCACCTAGGATAAACTATCAAAGAGGTATTTTAAAGGGTTGTAACGTTTGGTGTAGGGATATGAAATACACGGTTTTGTTGGATAAAGGAAGTTTTACTGGTGGCGAGTTAACAATCTTGGTTAATTACATGTACAATATGGCGTTGCTAAGCCAAGACTAGACTCGACTTAAGCTAATAAATGAAAAATAACAAAAATATAAAATGAACATAGAATAAAAAGGGATGGTAGTCCGTATGTTTGTTTTTCTCTTTTCTTTTTCTATTTTTTTTTTTTTTTTTTTTTTTGACATACACTCTTACCCTACCATCCAAAATAATACATCATAGGGGATGAACATTCCCCTTACACTTGAATCTTTACATACTTTACATTTAAACTAATCTAATGACTCGAATTAAGAAAATCAAAACACTTGGAGCACTTTTAAGATTAACGTACATATGGGGGTAATAAATGATGTTCTTCCCCATTACTCCATAAAATAAGTACTTACCCATGAGTCCCAATCGTCCCAAAACATTATGTACAAGGATATGACTCGACTTAGCAACCATGTAATCAATTAGAAAGTTAACTTAGGGTTTAACAAATAACAATAATGCACTAAAAATGAGCGCATACACGGAAGGCTAAGGCGATTTGGTTGTACATTTAAGTGGGGTGTAACAAATTCTTCCTTTAAGTAAGATGCTTAAAGTTAGAAACGAAAAGATAGGCTCGGAGGGGTGTACTAGGGGTTTCGTGTACTAAAAATGAGTACAACGCTAAGGGTGTGGGAAAAATTAGTTGACTTAACTAGCCAAGTAATATGACTTAAATGGTCAAGTAATTATGATACGGGTTTAACACAAGGGTAATCCTAATGCCTCTTATCATGTAGTAAATCCTACTACACGAATGTAGTCTCACTAGCGGTCTCGGGATGCATCACTAACGCAAGTTCTAGAATCTAAATGCTACCGGTACACTCATAAGCACTAATAGTAAATGCTTTTCCTATCAAATCTAAAGGCGAACCTCACATATTTGGGTGGAAATTTTTTCTGAATATACGGTTATGTGCTAGTCATACAATCTTCTATCCATGAGACGCTTGGTATGGCTAAAGTTTCACTCCTAAATGTTGTAAAAAATTTTAAATTTGGCGCTAAAATTACACTAACAAGTATTTCTCATAGTTTTATTACACATCTACCATTAAACAAAACAAACTCAAGCGAAAGTGCATATGTAAGGTATCATCTTTTTACCCTCCCCTTACACTTAAGATGAACATTGTCCCCAATGTTCAAGTAAATAATGTAAAAGTGAAAAAGTAAAGAGAATGAAATCAAATACTCCCCTGATTCGCTCGGTATGGATAATAGGATGGCCAGGTTAAATCTTCCTCCAAGAAAATGAACAATCAAAGCTTACCTTCCAGAATATAAATCATCTTCTTGTCATACATAACCTGTAAAACCTGATAAAATAGACAAGACAACCTCGCGTAAAATTGGCGGCATTCTATATAAGTTACTAAATCCTAGAAAACAAGATAAGATATAATGCTTGTGGAATGAAATTTGCAGATCTCTTGGAGATTATAAAACTTAATAATTCACAAAAACCATAAGACTCCGTTAGAAAAACAAAACCGGTAAAATTTCCAGATTTTAACTCCTGACGCCGTCAAGAGTAAACCCCTGACGCCGTCAGAATTGACCTGTAGAAATCCTTATGTTAAGTTTCCGAAAAATTTCTGGAAAAACTTGGTCCTACTTCCTGGAAAATCCTGCAAAACTTCATTATGACTCAATACAAGCATTTGACTCTAACAAATACGAATACACATGTTCATTTAATATTGTGGAGAATCATGATCGGTTTGTTTCTTAAAAACATATTTGGGGTTTCCCCTTACACTTATCTTTTGCAAAAATACTTTTAGGTGGAGTTAAGACTAGGCCAAAACAACAAAGTAAAGTATTTCCACTATTTAGTTTAGAAACATGATCACCAACAATAAAAATTAAGCATGCATACGGAAGCAAATAACAATCAAACAAATAAAATCACACAAAACATGGGTTGCCTCCCAAGAAGCGCTTTTCTTTATTTACGAGTCTTGTAGCTAGACTCAAGGTCATGGGTTACTACGTGATTTCATCATTGGTTCCATTCTCTAGGTCGTCTTCTAAATCAGTATCGCTTTCATAGTTCAAGTACTTCGGGTCTTCGAACTCGAAGACATCTTTTCGATACTTAGAATCAAGCTTGCCAACATCCTTAAAGAATCCACAAGATAAATCAGTAATGTTCTTACATCCTCTTCTAACGTCTTCATCACACAAGATAAGTTGGGAGCTCATCTTATCAAGCCCGTCACAGTCGATTTCCTTAAGGTCTTTTCTCTTGTATGGCGTTTGGTATGAAATCCTCCTAATCCCATCAGTGAAGGTCATGATTCCGTTCAAGTCATCCACTATCAAATTAGTGATTTCACATAAGGGTGCTCCTAAAACTACTTGTGATAACCTGGGGTCGACATAGTCTTCTATGTTATTCACAATCGTGAATTCCATAGTGAATGTCATATTTCCTACGAACACCTGGATTTCATGATCCTTACCAACCACTTTCTCTCCCTTGTAAATCATTCCCCTTCTGCAGATATTGTTGTAATGGAACAGGGACATAACATTCTTAGGCATGAATATGTTGATGCAGACGTTATCAAAATTCTTGTGACCGATCATGCATGGAATTTTGAGATTATTCGGATCACGCCTCCTTATCTTCCCCGACTCTCCGTTCCTAGATCCGAATAGATTCCCCTCAAGGGAGGGACGATATTCGTAAACTTCTTCATTTCCCCCACGAAAAATCACCTTTTTAACACCATTGGTGAACATTACACTTCCATCCATCTCATCAAGGATTACTCTTGATTCATTGATAAATGGTTTCCCCAGAACAAGGTTGGTTAACGGTTGATTGGTGAGAGGGTCTATATCATCGACCACGGCGAGGTTAGTATTGTAAACAAGCTCTCCGACCCTGATTGATAAATTATTCATTACCCTTTCGCACGCAATGCGTTTTGGGAAGGTCTCATGGTATAAGGAAAGGGGGATTAGGTTGACTGGGGAGCTAGGATCTATATGACTCTCGGTTAGGAGCTTTTCCTTAATGGTGCAGGAGATCTTGAAAACTTTATGGTTATTTTCCTTAGTCCTATCGCTACTCCCACTGGTAACATTCTCCATTTTTCTCTCGGGTTCTTCTATAATAGATTTACCCAAAATGGTTGGATTTCTCTTATGCTCTTCCGATCTCTCTTTCTCCTCATCCAATTTACTAGGTTCTTGTGCGATGCACCGCTCGGATAAGTTGACAGGGTTTCTGGTCAGGTCGTGGTTTACCTTTGAGGTCTCATTTTCAGCTGTGTGACCAGTTTTTTTAGTTTGTTGTAGGCTTAGGTTAGGTGTGGAGGCAGATATTGTGGTGATGGTGTTTACGAAATGGATTGGCCCTAGGGGGTTGACGGGTTCTTTTTCTTTTGGTGATAGATGTTTGAATAGCTTACTAGGGCTTTTTATTTTCACAGGGGAGATTGGCGGACTCATGATGGTAGCAGACTTGACATCATCAACGCGAATAGGTTTACTGACAACATGCTCTTTGATAGCAGTTAACAGATTACAAATCTTGTTATTCACATCGGCCTGCTGTTGTCTAAATTTAGCCTCGAGCGTGGAGAGCTGTAATTCTTGAGATAAAATAAACTTTCGCAAGGCGTCTTCACAGCTCTGCCTAGGAGTGCTTTGTGAGGGAAAATGCTCGGACCAAGTGAGTGGTGAGGAGTCATTGAAAGATACGCTCCGCGTTTGGTACCCTCTGAAATTAGGTTTATCCTTCCATGCTTCATAGGCCTCGTCAGAAGTGCGAGGGCCTCGTCCCACGTGTGACGATGTGAATTCGTTATAAGCATGTTTTGGAAGCTCCATGCAGTTATGCGTCTCGTAAGGGCCATTACATAGTTTACATGTGGAAGTGATTCTGCTTACATGGCTTGAGGATTTTGGAGCTTCGTAAGATTTCATGAGAGACTTGACTCGACCTTCAAGTTCCATGATCCTACGGTCGGGAGTGCTAAAATTGTTCGAAGGCAAAGATATTGCCTTGACCGTTTCGTTCAAGTCACGGGGATCATTCCAACTTTCGTTGTCATAGAGAGCAAGATCTTCTATGAGTTCCCATGATTGTTCCGCACTTAGATCACGTAGCTTACCACCGGCCGATTGGTCAATGGCTTGCCTCGTGGAGATGTCGATATGGTCATAAAAAATTTGGACTTGGAGCCAAAGATCTATGCCATAATGAGGGACTTTTTGGAGTAAGTCCTTGAAACGAGTCCATGCTTCATAAAGAGATTCATTTTGACGTTGTTGGAACATCAAGATGTCATTTCTAAGCTTAGTAGTTCTCCCTGGTGGGAAAAATTGAGCAAGGAAACGAGTGGTGAGATCATCCCATGTGGTGATGGATCCCGCGGGTAAACGCTCAAGCCATTGACTAGCTTGATCCCGTAGAGAGAATTGGAATAGGCGTAATCGGGTAGTCTCTCTAGTTTCAACACCTAGGTCTATGGAATCTACGATTTTGAGGAAGTCCTTAAGATGTTGGTTTGGATCTTCGGAACGAAGTCCATGGAATGCACATCTGCTTTGCACCAACCGGATGGTGTCGGATCCTAAGGGGGTCACATTGGCTCCGGTGAGCTCAATGGTGTTTCGGTAGCCTTGGTGGTTAGGTCGGGAATACTCTCCTAAGGTTCGGGGCCTAAAGGGGTTCTAATGGTGGGTTTTGTTGTAGTGGGATGACGGGTTCAAAGATGTTCCCGTTGTCCATGGTGTCGGGTGGTTACGAACAAAGGCACAAAGAAATAAGATAGACTAAAGAAACCTAAAAATAAAAATAAAATCTTACTAGAAAGGAATCTAGCAAGTAGACCTAATAAAAAGAATTCTAACCTAGACAATAACTATTCCCCGGGCTGCGGCGCCAAAAACTTGATGCGTGGGAATCGCAACAGGCTTTACCTCTCGAGGGATCTCGAGAAGCTTACAACCCCCACCAGGCAGTGTACCTGATCGTTGTAGTATAGTATAGTGACAAGTACCGGGGGATTGATCGTTCAGCTTAGGAATAGTGTCGCTAGGATTAGAAAGCCTAAATACTAGTTCTAAAGGTGAGGGATGATTATTTTTGTATTTTTATATTTTTTTGAAAGCAAGTAAATATCTCGGGTTTGAAGGATTTGGGCGGAATTAGTTGCTATTCAACTAACCCAATACTAAGATGCAATCAAAATAAAATACTAAAAATGAAAATAAGCTAAATTATACTAAAGTTGTGAGCAGTAATTGGAGAAAATGTGTTTACTTAGATTTCACTACTCCCTAGACATCTTTTACACGTTAATTACTTGTTGTAATTGCATGGATGACGGATCGTATTCCTTAATACCATTCATGGGGTGGCACACATAACTCCCCAATTCTATGAGCTCTTATCTCCTCCTACACCATGCCCAGCACAACTATAGGGATTGTAAACAGTGGCTCATGCATTAAATACAACCAATAAAGACCTAGTGCGCCTCGGTTCACGTTTCTTAAGACGTTCAAGCATGTTACCAAGTGGAGATCTGCCAGTTTTCTTAAGCCTAACATATAAATCACTCATCCAAAACAAGAATAAACAAGTAATCAACACATAATTAACATCTAGGTTTCATTAGATCTAAGCAAACACAAGATAGATCTAGCCTAGCATAATGGAATTGAGACAAGAACAAGATATAGACAACCAACACATAGACATATTGATTGAATTAAAGGAACACTTATCTCAATTACAATGCAAGGTATCAAGGGTTTGGAACCCTTGAAAAACCTGTAAAAGTTGCACCAAAATCGTACTTAGGGTTTCTCCAAAACTTCTCTTTTTAATGTGTGAAAGTTAGAAAACTATATATAGAAAAATAGGTTTGACGGCGTCAAGACAAAGCTTGTGACGCCGTCACCTCGCCGCCAAAACTCTTCTTGGACTGCCTTGATCTACATTTGACGCCGTCAAGATCAAATCATTTCCAGGCCGTCATGACTCTTTTACTCTTGACGCCCTTCCTATGTGACGCCGTCAAATCTGTTCAGGGTCGTCATGGACTTCTGCTCTTGACGCCGTCAGAGAAATACTCTTGACGCCGTCACCTACTGTTCCCAGCATGGAAAATTAAGACTTTGGCGTTTTCTTCACTTTTATGCTCCAAAAACGTCCGAATTGCTTCCTTTTCCAGATTTCTCTCCCAAAGTACCTAAAATCACAAAAGGAACGATTTAGGGCAATATTTGATCAAGTAAATTCGGATTCGGGCTTAAATGACCCCCTAAAAACGGATCATTTTTCGTCTCATCAACCACTAAACTTAAAACGATTTTAAAAACACGCAACAACCTCCCCGGCAGCGGCGCCAAATTTTGATTGGTTTTGAACTAGTCAGATATTATTGACCAAGGTCAACAAGTCAAAGACAGCTCAGTTTCAATTCTCCGTGGATAGTATAGTGTGTCCCCGGGTCGTTATGTCCCAGCGAGATTGCAATAGTGTTTTGGAAAACGTTTTTTGGAAGGAGTGGCACTGAGGACAGTAGCCAAGATGATTTGAGAAATGATTATGCTACTGATATTTGGTATTTGGACAATGATATTAACAATAACAGATATACAGATATATTCACAAATTCACAACTTAGGATTCAGACAGAAAAAGTGGGATTTGAACAATTACAAACTACAGGGGGTGCAAGTGAAACTTTTTAAAACTTAATTAAAACTATTTAAAAAGTGATTTAAATCTAATTTAAATTAAACTAAAAATGATAAAGATTACAAATTAGACTAAAAACTTGCAAAAATAATTTCTAAACCTTAAAAAAAAACTTGAAGAAAGTATAAAAAAAATAAAAAGAACTATTTTTGTCTTTTTATGGGTTTTTTATTAATTAAAACTAATTATATTAATTAAACTATTTAAACTAATTTAAATTACTAATAATCCCTAAATGACTTAGAAAATTATAGAAAAATTTATAAAACTAATTAACCATCACAGGAATCCTAAAAAATTGTAAAAAGCTTCTAAAAATTATTTTTAGACTATTTTACTAAGTATTTACTTAATTATTAATTTAAACCTAATTTAACTAAATTAAATAAGAAAATTGGAAAATGAACAGTAGAATTTATAAATCTATTTTCTAAAGGTCTTAACTAATTTATAAAACCTAAGAAAATTATAAAAACCTATTGTTGTTAATTAAAATTTAAGAAAACTAATTAATTACTAATATTACCTAATTAAGTATTTAAACTATTTTTAATTCTAATAATTAGTAAACTGATTAAGAAAAATCTAAGAAAATTATTACAAATACTTAAAGGTGACAGAAAATTAAGAAAATTATGAAAATGGTGAAGTGCTTATTAAAAAGCTAAAAAGAAAAGTGAAAAAGATAGAATCTATTAAATAGAAGCTATCACTAATTTTATATTTGGTTTTTGTTGGATTTTCTTTTTGACAGATCAAAATAAGTTAAAAATAAGAAACTTTTACAAAAGCTTAAAAATAAGCTGTGTGCACCCCCTTTGATCACACAGTTGGCTTATAAGCTTATTAGGACCTAAGCCATATGTGAAAAAGCTAGGAAATGACAAATTAAGCACTCACAGATGATTACACACTATAATTAAGCAAAATGGAACAAAGAAGCTTCTCAGAATAAGCTATTAACCACCAATAAGCACTTAGGATACTACACAGTCCAAACAGGTTAATTTAAGGACTTTTGGACCTCTATGGGGTCCACAGAAGTCAAGGAGGGTTCAAAACTAGGGTTGACTTATGAAGGTGGACTGGAGGGCTACACAATAATCCAATAAGCTAGTCCTATGGCTTACTAATGAACACTAGGGTGGCTATGGAAGTTGGGGTCTCACACTGAGTACTCAGTGTTGGCTTAGAGAATGGCCAAACTTGATGAGGGTTGCAGCCCTATCAAATTAGCTCACAATGGCAAAATAAGCACTGATCTATCAAGATGAGTTGTTTGGCTTTCCAAAAAGCCAAAAAGCTAAGGGTGGGTCCCACTAATGAAGTAGCTAAGGCCTTGGGAATTTTGGTCAAAACCTGTGCACAGGGCATGTGTTTGCCCTGCAGGTCACTTTAAGCTATTGTACAAGCTTGTACAAAAATCCTAAAAATAAGTTGTTTATGGGCTTTTGAACACTAGGTGACAGAGATTAAGTTCTAAAAAGTGCAAGGTCCCAAACTTGTCACAAAAATTACAATAAATACTCCAAGTTTTGGATTTCAGAAACAATGGTACTTTTTGACTTTTTGAGTTTTTGCAAAAGGTTGACTTAAATGAACTTTAATCCTGATTTTCTGACTTAAAATGATTAGTTAAGCTAAGTTAAGACTAGATTAAGCTAAACCACTCATGAGTGAATGGATTTGGGGCATATGCCACACTTAATCCAACACAGAGGGATGATTAGGCCTATTGATGCTTGATTTTGACTTTTTTCTGAATAAGACCTAGGTTTTATGGTTATTCTGAGTTAGTATTACCCTAAGTGACTTATGTAAACAAGAAACAACAACAAGTAAACACCACAACACCTTGGATCACACAGATCCAAACACTCCTTAAAGATTGATTGTTTTGTGATTTTCAAAGCAAATGGGTGCTAGGGCTTATGAAACTTATCCAAGGTGACTGTTTATGATATATTTAGCTTAAAGGAGCACTTAGAAACAGGAATTACCAATAATTAACTAAGATTACTAATAATGCTAGTTTAACTGTGAAACTAGAAATTTAAAGTAACTATGAATGTAAATTAACAAGGCACTAATTTTATGCAATATTATCACTACTTAATACTAAATAAGCACAAAGAAGCTGAATAAGCAAGGAAATAAGCAAAGCTACAGTGAAAACAAGAATTGAGTTTAAAGCCTTACAATTTGCATTCCTGCTAATCACCATGAACCAAGGACCATGAAACCAATCCTAACACTCCCCTTGGAGTTCTAACCCACAGCCATCCAGGATTTACTGTGCTCCAGCTTAATCTTTAGTAGAACCTGCAACCTTGACTTTGTTTGACTTTTTTTGTGTTTTTGAGTTTTTAATGTCTAAACAATATTTTATGGTTTCTAAAAGCTTACTTAAGCTTTCTAGGAGCTTATATGAGCCTAAGAGTCCATGGAATACAATAACAACTACAATACAGCTTAAATGAAAATTTGAAATTAATTTAAAATTGCACAATCTGAATTATAGCTTGAAACTTGATTTTTATTAATAAGAAACTTTAAAGATACACTAAAAAGAGAGATTACACTAATTTGAAGCTGAATTACACAAAGATAAACTGAAAATTACTTAAACGACCTTAAAATTCTAAAATTAATCTAACACATCTTCACTTGATCTTCTCTTCTATTTATAGACCTGGATTAGGGTTTCCCTTGTCTCTCTGATCATTTCCCACATTTAATCCCGTTCATTGGATGACTTTTGATAGCTTTTTGACCCTTGGATCGTTTTGGCGAGAAAGACAAAACATGGCAATTTGCACTGTTTGAGTGTATTGGAGAGGGGAGCATTAAATGCTTGTTGTCTTTGTTAGGTAAGTGGGGGTGGTAGGAGTGGTTTGGGCGGTGGAGATGGGACAGTGATGGTGGGGGATGGTGAAGTGACTGGCAAGTGGTGTGGGGGAGGGAAGGGGATGGTTGTTTGACCTGGTTTGACTCAGGGTCAAACTTTGACCCTGCGTTATATAAAAATGGGTGGGCTTTTGTTTGTTTGGGCCAAAGACTAGGGGAGTGGGCTTGGATGGGGATATGGATTGGATTTGGTTTGGTATTGGGATTAATTAAGGGTCCGGTTTGGTTTATATTATCACAAGGATCATTTTTGTAATTTGCCAAAAGTTGGGGTTTGGTTTTGGTAATTTTCCCTAAGTGTTCACAAGGTCCATTCTTTCCATGATTGAATATTTCAAGGACCAAAGTTGATATTTCCAATTTTGAATTTCCCAGGGAACAAATCTGCCAAACTTCAAACCCCAGGGACCAAATGTGTAATTTCACCAAACTTTCCAATCAAGGACCATTCCTGCCATAAATGAGAAGTTCAAGGACAAAATTTGTTTTTCTCAAAGTTTTAATATCCCAGGGACCATTTTTGACAATTTTCAAAGTTCAAGGACTAAACTTGACATTTTGTGAAACTTTGCACCAAAGGACTAATTATGTAACTTTTTGATTTAAAAGGACCTTTGGTGACTTTTTCAAGTTTTTAGAATAACCAGGGACTAGATTTGACAACTTTTGAAAGATGAGGGACTAAAACTGCCAATTATGCAAACTTTGTACGTTTTTCATCTGTTTTTGATTATTTTGCATCTAAAACATATAAAACACATTCCTGGGATATTTTTATTATTTTGATGCAATTTTGAATGATTTTAGATGTTTTGGCAGCTCAGAAAAGGTAAAAATGATGAGTATTTACACACTCATCAATCCCCCACACTAAAACATTGCTAGTCCCTAGCAATCTTTTGAGAAAAACTTAATGGATTTGAAAACTCTTTACCAAAAGCCATCACTTCTGGAGTATATCTATATATGTATATATATATATATATATATATATATATATATATATATATATATATATATATATATATATATATATATATATATATATATATATATATATATATATATATATATATATATATATGTATATATATATATATATGTATGTATATATATATATGTATATGTATATATATATACGTATATGTATATATATATATACGTATATGTATATATATATATATATATATATATATATATATATATATATATATATATATATGTCTTGTTCCCTTCACATATTTTTTTGCCAAGCATTCCATAGCTCGTTCCCTTGATGCTCTCGAATGAGGGGGAGCACACATCAAAGGGGAGTTTTTTTTTTTCTACCCGTCTAACTTCTTCTATGAAGAATAGGCATAACCTTTTTGATTCTACAAAAATGGGGAGAAATGAATATAAACTCTAAATACTTGTCTAAAAATTAATTTTTAGCTTTAATAAGTTTAAGGTTTTGTAATCATCAAAAAGGGGGAGATTGTTGACATAAATAATGCCTAAAAACATTGTTAACATTCATCGACATCTCCATGTTTTCATAATCACAAACCGTAAATCCATTGAACTAAAAATTATGACGTAAACAAGTATTTAGCGATAAATATTTCCTTTACATCCAAATCACTTATGGTATGAATAAACAAAGTGTTTATTGCATTTTATGATCAAAGGAACATTTTCTCAATCACTAGATTTTTTATAAAATGTCACAAACATTTTATATCTTTTACAAAATCATTTTTGGAATTAAAAGAATATGTTTAAATCATTATAAATATATAATTCAAATTTTCAACCAAAAATGGCAAAATTATTCCAGAAAAACCTTCCTCACAAAAGGACAAAAATGTCCAACGTTCTGGAGGGGCGGCCCCCTTAATTCCTTAGGCAGCCCCCTCAATCATTAAGTGGACCGACCCCTAATTAAGGGGACCGGCATGCTCCAGAACAGTAAATTTATGTGCTATAAATACTGGTTCATCTCACAGATTTTTCTCACCTTTTGCACCCCAAAACTTTATGATCTAAATCCCCATTTCCATTACCTAAAATACATTTATTATATATACATTAATCTTTGTTTCAAAGTGATCCAAGCCTCACCTTTTCAAGTGCAAGAGAAGAATACTTCAATCTACCAAGACAAGAAGTATTACAACTTGTTGTGACCTCCACATCCAAGTTGTTAGAGCATCATTCATTATATCTATTTCTTTGTGTAACTAGTTGTGAATATTTGATAGAAGATAGATTAGCAAGTTGTGTTGATATTGTGAAGTAAGATAGTTGTAAAGAAGTAGTGTAAATCAAGTAGATAGGTGTGAAGAAGTTGTGTAGAAGGTGTGGATAAAGTATGATTAAGTTGTGGTGTGACAAATTGGTGTGTAAGGTTTTCTCCGCCATAAGGGAGCTTGTTGACATAGTGAAGAAAACTCTCGAGTTAGGTTCTCGGGGAGTGGAGTAGGGCAAGGAAGGTGTCCTTGTAAACGAACTACTATAAATCTCTTGTCTCGCGGTTTGATCTTTCCATCTCTCACTTATTTCATTACTTACATTACTATAGCTTTAGTATTTAATTATAGTTGTTTATATTGTGCAAGACTTGAATTCACATAATATCAAATCTACATTTTTGAAAGTAAACAAAACGAGTAAACAAAACTTTTCATACAAATTAAAAAGACGTAAAACTATTCAACCCCCTACACCTTTTAATTTTCCACAAACAGGTCATTTTGGTTCACGTGGGGTTTGCCATGGCTATCAAGGGCAACATTTAGTTCCATGAACTTGGTTTTCAAGTCATTTTGCTGATCAGTGATGAGGTCATTGAGACCTTTTAGCAGTAGACCTTTTTCATGAGTGAAATGCCCAAGGTCATCCTCAAAAGTACTCCTGATTTTGAAGTCACAATCTTTTTCCCCCTCATTTATTCTCACAAGATTTTCCCATGAGGTGAAATCATTGTTTTGATAAAAAGTTAATAGAGAAGGGTCGTCATAGATGTCATGGCTTGACAGACATGCTTGTTCGGTGGTGGTTTCAATCCCGCATTCTTCCACTTCAAGCGGGCCTCCACAATAGTCACAAATTAGGTATGGGTTTGACAACCATTTAGTTGCTCGCAACCCTGTTAGGTATGACACTTTTTCTTCTAACTTTCTTAGCCGACCTTCAAGGGAGGGTTTTTGCATGCTCTTGGATATGCTCATGAGCGAATCGGGTTCATCCCAGGTATCATCCTGCTCTTGAACATATTCCTCGATCCTACTCCATCCTTCCTCAACACTTAACTTGGCTATTTTTCCTTTTACCGAATTATTGATCCCATTCTGGTCAGTTTGAGATTCATTTTCGTAGAAGATTTGGACAAGAAGCCAGAGTTCAATGCCATGGTGGGGGACTTGTCTTATTAGATCCTTGAATCTAATCCAAGATTTATGAATGGATTCTACTTGCCCAACGCGGAAATGAAGGATTTTGTCTCTAATTGCAGAAGTTCTTCCTGCGGGAAAGAACTTTTCATAGAATTTTGAGATAAGTTGCTCCCATGTAAAAATGGACTCAGAAGGAAGTTTGTTATACCATTCCTTGGCTTTTTCTTGAAGGGTGAAAGGAAAAAATCGTAAGCGGGAGGTATCTCTAGTGGCCCCGTCCGTATGGATGGTGTCCACTATTTTCCAGAAATCCTTGATATGCTGGATTGGATCTTCAGTTTTCAATCCGTGAAACTTGCATACATTTTGGATAACCAAACATCATTTGCACGCAAGACCCCATCTGTGTATTCATTTGGAAAAACAATGGCATTGGAAATGCCACGAGGGGTGGGACAAAAGTAATCCTTGAGGCACTTAGGGGTAGGGTTCTCAAGAATTTCCGTATCGTGATTAGATTGGGGGCTATGGGGTGTAGGGTGATGATCGGAGTCTTCCTTAGAAAGAGCATCATCAAAGTTGACGGTGGTGCCAAACGGTTCGGATGTTGGAAGGGATTGCCTTAGCCTATGCATTTCCCTTTCAGGTTTTAAGTAGGGTGGAACAAGGTTTCTTATGGAACTACGACTCCTAGTAACTCTAAGATTAGAGAGATCTTCGTTTATCATGATGGCCAAGGAAGATTTGAGCAATGGGTTGGGCAGAAAAAGATAGACTAAAGAAAACCTATAAAAATAAAAATAAAAATCTCACTAGAAAGGAATCTAATGAGTAGACCTAATAAAAATAAAATTCAACCTAAACAATAACTATTCCCCGGCAGCGGCGCCAAAAACTTTGATGCGATTTGGATTGTTACACAAAAGTTTTACTTCTCAAGGGATCTTGAGAAGCCTACAATCCCCGCCAGGCAAGTGTACCTGACCGGTGTAGTATAGTGTAGTGGTAAGTACCAGGGGATTGATCATTCTCCGCAGGGAATAGTGTTCGTTAGGATTAAAAATGATCTAAACTAGATCTAGAGGTGAGGGATGATTCTTTTTGTATTTTTATAATTTTTTGGAAAGCAAGTAAAATTCTCGGGTTTTGAAGGAGTGGGCGGAACTAACCCAAATAACTACAAATGCAATAAAAATAAAATAACAAGAAAATAAATGTGTGTGAAACTTCTAATATAGAGACAAACGTGTTTACTTAGGTTTCACTACTCCCTAGCTATCTTTCATTTATTGATTAGTTTGTTACAATCGCGTGGATGATGGGTTGTATTCCTTAATACCATTCGTGGGGGGTGTATGTCCTTCCCCAACTCTATAAGATCCTATCTCTTCCTATGACGACACGATAAGTATCCTATCATGGCCTCATTAATATTCTCTTATGCATTAAACACAACCAATTAATCATAGTACACATCCGATTCATGTTTCTTAAGACATCAAGCAAGTTACCAATAGGAAATTAGCCAGTTTTCTTAAGCCTAACATTAATATCATTCATCCAACAACAATTAATAACAAACCATCAATCAATAATCAATAGCTAGGTTTTATTACATCTAAGCAAACACAAACAAACCTAGCCTAGCATGTTAATGTAAAGACAAGCATAAAATAGAATCAAACAACACATAGACATATTGAATGATTAATGGAAGACTTATCATTAATTAAGCATGGATGAAATAAGGGTGAAAAACCCTTACAAAGAGTGTAAAGTTCGACCTAGGGTTTATCCCTAACTTCTCCCAAAAGTTCTCCCTAAAGTTCCACACTAATGAATGAAAATTAGAAAAGTATATATAGATTTTACAGCTTGACGGTGTCACGTTATAGCCCTTGACGCCGTCATCTCACCGCCAAACTAACTCTCAGATTGCCTAGATCCATCTGTGACACCGTTACCTTGTAAAGTTTTCTAGGCCGTCTCCGTTTACTCCAACACGTGATGGCCTGGGCGTCGCAAAGGGTGACGCCGTCACTCTTTAACCTCAAAATTCTTTTTGGCGCGTCTCGTGTAAACTTCATATCAACCTCTTTGTCAACACATGACGTCGTCACCTAGTAAGGCGTGACGCCGACAGGTACTGTTTCCAGCATAATTTGAGACTTTGTCGTATTCTTCACTTTTTCGCTCCAAAAATGTCCAAAATGCTTCATTTTCTAGATTTCCTCTCAAAAGTACCTAAAATGACAAAAGGAATGATTTAAGGTAATATTTGATCATATAACCACGATTTAAGGCTTAAATGACCCCTTAAAAGCGTAACACTTTTCATCTCATCAACGAGCTCTGCTCAATGAGCGAGCTTCAACCGCTAGTCTAGCATGAAATGGGAAATTTGGGTAAGCAATGTTGCAACAATCGTGAATCGGTCCCGAGGCGGTCGGGGGCCGAGTTGCGATTTTTTCCCGATTAATCGGCCGCCTCGGCCGATTAATCGGCCGATTAACTTGGAATTTCCTCCAAGTTCCAAGGCCGAGGCCGATTAATCGCCGATTAATCGGCCGCCTCAGCCGATTTTTGCAACACTGTGGGTAAGACATTTTCAATGCAGGTTGAAGATATAGTGGCCGGAAAAGTAAGTGTGTGGTCGGAAAACTTAAACTAGGGTGGTCGGAAAATTTAAGTTAGTGAGTGGATAGGATTGTGTGTTAACTTAGTAGCACTATATATAATGGGAAATCATTTAAATCTTAATACCTAAGAAGATTAATACATCTAAAACAAAAACATAAATTCCTATCTAATCAAAGTAATAAACAACTTAAACTATCACATATTCACATATAAACAGTAACACCTACCATATCATCAATCATCATTAATTTTAATAATGATTATGGAAATGAACAGTGTCGCGGTTATGGTAGCATCACACACAAAGGTATCAGTGTTGTGCAAGAAGAAGAGAAGTACACAAAGAAACTAGAGAGAAAATGAAAAAAAAAAAAAAAAAAAAAAAAAAAAAAAGAAAAAAAAAAAGGTCAAGTGGTAGTACTAGTTGTTCCTTCCCCATGCAAATCTAAGAAAGATTTTGTGCCGCCAGTCGCACACTTAGTCAAGTAGCATAGCCGCCAATCGGGCACTAAGTTCGGATAAAACAAAATAGTAGTGGGGTCAAATAATGATTGGTAAATAGTTGAAATGAAAGATGTATTGTGCCACGTGTTAAGTAATGTATGGAGTCGCACAGTCGCACAGGTAGCACATGACCAAAATTGGAAGTTGCATGATTTGTGACTCAATGTTGGTTGTAAATCTGATTTTAGGCATAAAATTGGAATTATCCCATGCTTGATTCCTTATAGAATTTGTCTCATTTTTCTAGGAGTTGTGTGGAGCTCAAAATATTTAGGAGATCTATTGAGAAAGTGAGTTTCTTAGCTAATTATTCTTTATAAAATTATTAAAGAATCCTTCTCTTAGCAAATATGTCTACTCAAGGTTTATTAAGATTATGATACTGTTAAAACATAATGTGTACATTTGAAATTATATATCAAGGTCATGATATTGGCCCTGTAGGAATAACGTTTGTTCCAATTTGAAACCGCCAGAAAAGCATACACACCGTATTCGAATTCATTTTAATGTTACAAGCTATGATAAGCAACAAAATCCTGGAAATATGATTAATATCTGGTGCAAATGGTGGTGGTGGTTGCCGGAGGTTGGTGGTGGTGGCCACTAGAAGGGTCGACGGATTCTGGGTTTGATGTTCGGAGGTAGTGGCCGGAGAAGGTGAAGTGAGTAGCCCAATTCCAAAGTAGCCCAAGGTAAAGTGGGTAGCCCAATTTCAATAAGAGAGTATATATGTCATTTACAATAAGACATAATAAGACAAAATAGTACTACATGGGACATGTGTCAAGTTTTTAACTATGGTAGCCCAGGCCTAAAGTAGCCCATGTCTAGTTTGAGAAATTTAAATTTACATGTCTAGAAAAGCTAAACACTTTGGGCTACTTGTCCATTTGGAGAATTAACCCCCTTTTCAAAGCATTACCAAATCCAAATCCAATTCTAACCCCTTTATAAACCAAACGCACCCTTAGTAGTTTATCTTTTTCACTATATACTTAAGTATATATTGACTAAGTTTAATAATTACCCTTTAATACGTTTACGGTCGAAACACCGTCGTTTAAGTTTGCTGTCCAAAATCTGTCATTTATGTTGCCTCATATATATATATATATATATATATATATATATATATATATATATATATATATATATGAGGATAGTGAATATGAGGCTGTCTAACATCTAGGCTTACATGCGAAACCATCAAAAATTGTGTCATTTTAACAAGAAAACATCAAATCTACCTCATTTGTATCATGTCCTTCAAAACATTAGTGTTTTCTCTTGATTTCATCACAACATTACTTAAGTTGGGTTCACGTTGATACATGCATTTTCTACATCATACTGTTAGGTGATTTCATTAACTAATAAATTAGCTATAGATTCAACAATAGTTTGATTCATTTCATCATTGAAATGCGTTTCACTATGCCTATATTAGTTCCACTACTCAAATTTTGAAAAAATAATAACCAAAATGACTTATTTTTTAGTGATTTTTGATGGTTTTGCATGTAAGCTTAGATATAAGACAGCTTCATATTCACTTTTCCTTATATATATATATATATATATATATATATATATATATATATATATATATATATATTAAAATCAAAAAAAGAACCAAATAGTACATTACTCTGCTTTTTATGTTAGATACGTGTTTTCAAACCTATATGCCATGAGTGACTCATTCATCTCATGGTTTTTTCTTTTCCTTTCATCTAATAAACCAAATTCAAGATTAAAGATCTGTAACAAAGCTTGAAATAATGTTTGAAACAAATCCAAAGATCAAGATGTGGAAGAAGAAGAATCAAGCTAAATGGTTTCAATGTGTTTTGGTTGTATCGAAATTCTTAAATGTTTTGAATTTCGATGCAATTTTATTTATTATTATTATTATTATTATTATTATTATTATTATTATTATTATTATTATTATTATTATTATTATCTACTAAATTGCAGCAATAGGTCAACAAATCTAGATGGAGAATAAGAATCATGCTAACACTCATAGTTGCATGTAAGTTATTCTACCTTAATCAATTATTTTAAATCTACATACCTTAACCTTCGATTAAAATTCATTCGTGCAACTAATTTTCTTCATTTTCAGGAACAAAAAAATGTCGCAAGATGATGTTATTTCATTGGAGTTACCTGCACCTGAAGGATGGAAGAAAGTGCTTAGTTAGATTTTAATATTTATTAATTTTGAATATTAAATGTCTTTTATTTTTTTATTTTTTTTAAATTGAAACCTGGGTATTGAAATTGTGATTTAATTAAGATTGAATTTGATGGGTTTGGGTTAAATTGTGTTTAATTTTATGGGTTTTGAAATTTAGGGTTTTTTGGTGTGAAAAATTGTTGGTTATGATTTTGTTGTTGAAACTTTTGTTAGTTGAGGGGTTTTGGTGGCTTTGTGTTTAATTTTGTGGGTTTTTGGAATTAGGGGTTTTGGGTGGGGTATTGTTAACGTATCTTTGAGCTTATAAAGATCAATTCTTTTGGGGCTTCGTACTCGGATTCATAAGTTGTTAACTAACTTATTTTGAGTTTTTCTTCATTATTAGTACTTGCAAATGAGAACAAAATATTTTTGTACACCGTACGAGTTTATGACTTTGATGATGATGACGAAAACATAAGTTCATCATCACAACCCTTACCTAATATCTAACAGTTATTTGATTATTCATTATATTGGAATTAAATTATTAGTTTTGACAACATTGATGCTTCATATTGGCTTATTGATGCTCCTAAAGTAAAATATGTGAGTTCCTGATGGTGACTTTTTAAAAATTGTGGCATGTTCATATAATAGACACCTATTATAAGGTTTATTGAGTAGGGAGAGAACTAATGTGAAAAAAAAAATAAAACAAAAAAATAAGAAGAATGAGAAATATTTCCAGCCATATTTCAAATGAGGAGGGAGAAATTCATGGGAGATGCATTTTCTTTTGTAGGTGCAACTGAAATGTACAGTTGTGGTTACTTCTTATCCTTTTTTTTATCATTTGATTTTGACTATAGTGAGTGGTATATAAGTGATTGGCAGAACATAATTCATTGTATATATTAGCTTAGGGTTCTATTGGGGTTTATTATCTAACATTGTATTTCGAATCATACGGATCAATGAGACGGGGTTTTCAGTAAACACATAGCAGCAACTGCCTCTATGCCCACTACGTTAAACCCAAATCTGATATATAGTTTCACAATTTTATATTAGTTTCTAGTGTTTAGAAGTGATTAACTTTTTATTAAGTCTCAAGTCGCAGATTCTATGGTGACTAGTGATATCATAGATAAATGATTATATACAACAATGTTAATTATTTTGGCCTTTAAGACTTATAGCCTAACTCATTTTGTTTATTTTCACAGCCACATAGCATTATTAGAGAGCTGATTGCAGCATAATCGTATTCCAAGCAAACAGATTGTGGTCGTTAGAGCAGTGCGTTGTCGTTGGAGGTCCACTAAAGGAAGTCATGTTTTTGTTGTTTAAAGCAAATGGAGTGTAAGCTAATCTAATGTGCATTTTTACATTAATCATTGGTATCTGTATAACAGATGTGTCCAACAATATAGTACTACACAAGTAAGTCAGGGTAACTACATTTATATGTAAGTAGATAAGTGTAACAAATTCATGAACTTGGGTGTTTGCTATTTTGACTGCATTTTAAGTTACTATGTGAAACAACGAAGTTTAAGAACGATATTTTAGATTAAAAAAATATATTTGCTTAGTAGTTTCTCTATGTGCTATTTTCCTAAATGGGTTGTGTAACACCCCCCCCCCCCCCATTTTTACAAACCGCAGCGGATGTTAGGTCTGAGGTATCACCTCATGAAATCACAGTCACAATCATACAAAACGACTCAAAAAGAGACATTTTTATAAAATGAGTTATCATTCATTAAAATATCAGAGTTTTTATTTAGAAGAGGTCTCGTGAATCTAAGTGTGAAATGTTGTGTTTGAATGATAACGGGTTTGAAAGTCCTCCAAGTCTAGTGCCACTTCATGCCATAAGTTGTTCAGTTACCTAGGATACATGCTTAAAGAGTCAACCCAAAGGTTGAGTGATATTCATAGGTTTTAGTTGAAAATAGTTGAATACGAGTTTAGTAAAGCATGGGCTACGTTGATATATACCCATGTAAAGTGAGTAGAAACCGTATTTTAACAGTTTCTGTCAGTATTGTATGATCAGTACAATACTGTGGAGAGAGTGTTATTGCAATTAGTTCATGAAACCGCACGTTAACAGTCCGGATCATGGGGTCTGCAGACCAAACCATGAGGGGACGAGAAGGATAACTTGCCAAAGTTAATCCTTAGAGGTTTCAAATATAGTACTTATTGGTGGCCCGGCTGGGGCAAACCAACGGGAGGTGTCAAACTCCAATAGGTCTATCAACTATACTCGCGTTCACTTGTGTAAAGCTCACAAGTGATTATGGCTCATGAATTTTAGTTATGTAATGGTGGCTGATGAGTGTCTAAATACTCATCATTTTATACTAATCTGAGCTGCCAAAACATTCAAAAACACTCAAATATGCATCAAAATACTTAAAATATCTTAAAAGTGTGTTTTATATGTTTCAAATGCAAAATAATCAAAAACATATGAAAAACGTACAAAGTTTGCATAATTGGCAGTTTCAGTCCCTCAAGTTTCATAAATTGGCAAAACTAGTCCCTGAAGGTTTAAAATGAATAAAAAGTCAACTTTAGTCTATGGGAAATCAAATTTATTCACAAATAGTCCCTGGATAAAAGTTTACACATATTGGCAACTTTTACCCCTCAAGTATCAAAATTGGCAAAAATAGTCCCTGGGTATTCAAAAAGTGAAATTTAACAAATATTACCCTTGTACTATTCATAACTTTTAATTTGGAAAATTTTGATAACTTTTGGAAAAATTACAATTTCACCCCCTAAACTTTAGAAAATTACATAAATGATCCTCGGGGTGTTTAAAATTGTAATAAATGCAAAATTACATTTAAGGTCCTTTGGTTTATCATACTTGGCAAATATGGTCCTCATGAATACTATGGAAACATTACACAATAGGTCCCTTCACTTTCACGAAATTACAATTTTGGTCCTTGTGATTTATTACTAAAAAACCAAACGGATCCTTATTATAGAAACCCACAAGCCAAATCCAATCCACAATCCAAATACCACCCAAGCCCTTTACACCCTTAGCCCAACAAAAACCCAAACCCCAACCCCTGGTATTAAAATACCAGTTTGACCCCGGTTAAACACTCCCCACTTCCCTCTCATCTCCTCCACCTCACCACTGCAACCAATACCACCATGGTTTCACTTCTACCTCACACCCCCAGTCACTACCCTTATCCCTCCACCTCTCCACACTTTCCAAGGCACATTTAATGCCCTAATTTCCTCACACGCAATCCCCAACTGGCTCAAGACTTTTTGGCGCCAAAAACAGTTTACACGGCCAGGATCATTTCTGCTTAACCAATGGACAAGATGAGAAGTGGGATTTATGCAGTGGTCACCAAGGAACTCAGGATACTATAAAAGAGAGAAGAGGAGCAGAGGAATAACCACTTTGGAATAGCCTTAGTCACGTAGTTAATTAAACTTTATTGCTTTCTTAGTTAAAATGTCTTTTAAGACTCTCAAATGTTGTATTAATCCTTAAAATAGTGTAATGAAACTCTTTTTACAGTTTAATTTCATGTTACCTTTAAAATTCATGTTTTAGCTTAATTACCTTTAAATTTTCATGTCATTTACTTTCCTGTTGATTCTTAGTTAATTAATTGGACTCAATAAGCTATATAAGCTTCTGACAAAAGCTTTAAAGCTTTTAGAAACCCTTAACTCAGCTTAGTCTTTAAAATTCAAAAATCACAAAAATAATCAAGAAAATAGAAAAGGAAATAAAAAATATGTGTTCATGGTGAATTCTGCTTGGAGCAGGGTCTAATTTGGATGACTCTGGTTTAGAAGCCTCATGGGAGGCTATAGGATGTGACAATGGTCATTGGTTCTTTGGTTCTCAGCATAATCCCTTGTAAGCTATTTTTTATAATTTTTGCATTTTATTGCTTAAGTTATTTATATGCCTTAATTTTCATATTTTCATGTTTATTTGTTGTTGTTTAGTTGATTTAGTACTTAATATAAATAGCTTGTTTATTAGATTATAGAGTTGCTTGATATTTTATTTTTCACTATGAAAATGGCATATGAGTGATTCTAGTGTATTGTTGTTATATTTGTTGTTTATCTGTTCTTTTGGTCTTATTAGATGATAATATATAGTTTGGATTCAGATTCATGGACTTAATCAGTGTTATACCTTGAAAATACAATAATTAGTTTGTTTAAGGTGTGTTTGGAATTGCTGATTCCTTTGTGATTAACTGAGCCCTAGTTGCTATTTTTGATTGCTATATGGTAGATTGAGTTCCTTAAGGTCAGACAAACCTTTAAGCCTATTGTTTACTCACATAAAAGTCAAAATACACAACTTGGATCACTCAATTGATCACTGATGGAATTCATAAGTTCATATTCACCATACTAGTGTATAAGTAATTTATCTAGTTTTATTTGATGTTCTTATAGCTTATTTTAACATCATCAGTCCATAGATTAGGTTCTAAATTCATATAAGTCAACTATATATGTTATAGCAAAAAGTCAAATTTCTTGTTAAAAAGTTTTTTTTAATAAACTTGACAATTTTATTCTGACCTTATTATTAAGTTATAGGACTTATGCTTATAGGGTAATAATATTTTGTTGCTTATCTTTGTTAGGATATTTTTGTTTAATTTTTATCTCTTTGTTAAACTGCTTATTTTTGCTTATCTTTTTAGTAAATTTTCCTAAATATGCCCTGTTCACAGAGTTGAGACCTACTTTCATTTGCTTTAATCTTGTAACTCAGTGCATGTTAGCATAAGATTATTGTTGTTTTCATAAGCCCTTGTGGCTAGTTACTTAATTATGTGCTTATTGTCCATTTACAGCTTATTTTGAACTGTTTATCATGACAAATCAACTTGTTCAAACTCATTCCCTACACTGACTTATCAGTGTAGGTGAGTCAAATCCATAAGCTTCTCAAAAGCTTATATGTGGACAAGAGCTTGTGACTTTTGGCTTTTTAGGAAGTTTATGTGTCATTCTCACAGGTCCAAGTCTTGTTTTCCATTTTACAGCTTATTCTATAATCTTATTTTGAGCTTTTTATTTGTCCCATTTCCGGAGTATACTGGAAGCCCAGTGGTACTCAGTGATTTGGTAGCATTTTCATAAGCTTCTTACAAGCTCACTAGTGGACCCCACTAGGTGAACTTGGGTTTTTTGGATTGTTGTGCATCTGAGTATTGCTTATTAGCTTATTTGAGCTTATAAGTGAAATCCAGTGTACAACTTGTTTATATTTGTCCATATTATGTATATACATGTCATTTTTACTTTTGTTCCCTGTGTGAGGCTTATACTAGGCTTTTACAAACCTCAATTCCATCCAAGTCAAGCCTTTGGCTTGACTGTCTAAACCATAAGCTTGCATATTGTGTATTTGGCCAATCCAATGCACCAATCCTGTTTATATTTGTCCAATACACTTGTTTGCATGTTCCTTTTTCTTTATTTTCCTTTTTCAAGCTTATTCCTAGCTTGTTGCCAAGCTGAAATTCATAAGCTTCTCAAAAGCTTATCTGTGGACTTGAGCTTGAAACTTATGGTTTTTTTAGGAAGCTTAAGTGTCCATCTCATGGTGTTAAGGCTCAATTCTCAATTTTTGGTTTATTCATTAGGCCTGCTATAAGCTTTAGAAGCTTTAACACTAAGTGATAGCTTCTATTTAGAAGCTTAAAGGCTTATAAGCCATCTGTTAAGGAAATAAGCTCTCACAGAGCTTATTTCTAAGTTTTGAAAAAGTTGTTTTTATTAAAGTTGCTTATAATTAGCTGTGTTTAAGTTTTGTAAAAAGAAAAATCTAAAAATAAAATAAATGCAAAAATGTTGGGTGTGGGATTTGAACCTTGGACCTCTCGCTAGTATAACATGCTTAATTCCCACACCACTTCCATATGCTCTGGGGCACCAGTTCCGTTCATTCATGCATAATCAATATACTTATCATAGTATTAGTATATTAAGCTTATTTTTGACTGTTTAGCTTATTACCGCTTATTGGAATAAGCTGATGACCTCATTTTATTTTTCCTAGCTTTTTAATAAGTAAATATACTTCCTGTAATTTTTTCACATTTTTTACTGTTCATTTGCTAGTTTTTAGATTTAATTTTAATTAAATTAGTTTAAATGAAAAAGCCAAAAATAAATTAGTTCTAGTATTTAATTTTTATCCTAGATAATTTTTTATAATTTTTCTAACTTTTATAAGTTATTTAGCATATGTAAAAATTACTTTTGCAATTTTCACTTTTAATTTTCTAATTTCTAGATTTTAATTAATATATTTAGCCTTTAATTAACAAATAAGTAATTAAATAAGAAATAGCTTAAAAATAAGTTGTAAAAATAATTTTATAATTTTTTAGGATTCCTGTGATGGTTAATAAGATTTATAAAAATCTTCTTAATTATCTAAGTCTTTTTAGTATGTGTAATATTTTAAATCAGTTTAATTAGTTAATTAATAAATAAATAGTTTTTAATTAATAGTAATTACATAAATACTTGTAAAAATCATTTTAATTCATAATTAATTTTCTTTTATTATTAGGATCACAAAAATATAAATTTCACATTTGTGGGGTTTGTATTGATCAGTTTTCAGTTTTATTTTGGTACGTAGACGTTTAATTTAATTTAACCGTATATTTTTATTACTTTTCACATTTTTAGGTTTTTAGGTTTTGTTACCTTTTAAATAAGTTTGTAATTGATAAATAAATATTTTATTTTTGTTTAATTTGCATTTAAGCCGCTAAGGCATGCAAATCCATCTTTTGTTATAATTCCCACTTTGTTTTTGTACGTTTACGTTTATTTTAATCTAAACGTACGTTTGTAAATCCTAGTGTTAGTCAGTCAGATTCCTGTTTTTATATTTAACTTCACCAGATCACAGATTCGTTGTATTATAGAATTCACACCTCGTTGGGACATAACGACCTAGGAACATTCTATACTCCTCGTTAAAAACTGCATTTCCTCCCGGGCTGTCTGGCTTTTAGTACTGACCATTCACAAGTGGTTGAGAAATAAAGTTGGTTAGTTTGGGAGGAATCAATATTTGGCGCCGCTGCCGGGGAGGCTGTGCTGCGTATAACGAATTTGTATTTGGTTGAAATATCTATCCTTTGTGTGTGTGTATATATATATATATATATATATAATATCATATTTCAATTTCCAAAAACATATAAAATACAAAAATATTTTTCTTTTCATAGCTTACAACTTGCCCAGTTTGATAAACTCCCTCAGTTACAACATTTGGTTGTTGGCTGTTTTGAACACAATTTGGTAGACGTTACAAACCTAGATTCTCTTTTAAGGGGCGGAAACGCGCAGTTTGTTAACTCCTCTATTGAGAACGTTTGATCGTTCAGTTGTCGGATTCCAGTTGCTGAGCTCTGTCAAGCCCAGATTCCCTTTCGAGGGGCGGTTGTTAGGATTTCCCTACTTTCTTTTCTTTTTAGTATATGATAGTTACGATGACTAACATCCTGTATTATAAAATAAAAAATACCAAAAAGATTCCCCTTACCTTATTATTTATAATTCTGTGAGTGGACCCCACTCTAATTTCTCATCCAATCATTTCCCCATGAACAAATCAATTCGAGGTCGAGTCAAGCTAGCGACTCGGTAATCAAAAACAGTAGCATAAACATGGGTTTTCACCCATGTGTACCACCCAAGTGTGGGGGTGTGCCCCACACGTTGTATATATTTTGAAAATGAAATGAAAAATTGTAAATACAGAAAAATGACAGAAAAATAAAATAATTGTTGTGTTACCCCACTTAGCTTTAAATGTTATCTTTTTACGTTCAAGGATTTGACATAATAGCCGGGATTTTGAATATTGATGACAATATTTATTTCTAAGTGTGGGGGGGGGGGGGGGAATTCTGGCGAATTTGATCGATTATGTACCCTTTTATGCCCTTTTTTCCCAAAATAGCCAAAATTTTAAAATTTTTCACTTAGTGGATATGCTTTGCACTAAACACAACAAATGGTAATCAATCCACCATGTCTAACCCACATAAGGATTGGCTAATCCAAGAGAAAACGGCTCTTGGTAAAGATATCTCAAACCCGTTGATGGCTTGCAATTTGCCCAAAATTGTATGGTAAATCAACTCGCCATATCCTAAAAAGCGAATGAGTTGGCTAGCCCGCAAGAATATGGCTTGTGGTAAAGGCCGTGGAAAAACCATAATTGGTAATCAGCTCACCAAGATGTTGACTATTCCATCAAGAGTTGGCTAGTCCATAAGCAAACGGCTTTTGGTAAAGACAAATCAAATCCATTAACAGCTGGTGGTTTGCTCAAAATCACATGGTTATCAGGTGGACCATAGTTCTTACTTGAATCGATACATCTGGCTACTCCAGAAGTGATGGCTTTTGGTAAAGAGTTTTTCAAATCCATCAAGTTTTTCTCAAAAGATTGGTAGGGACTAGCAATGTTTTAGTGTGGGGGATTGATGAGTGTCTAAATACTCATCATTTTATACTAATCTGAGCTGCCAAAACATCCAAAAATACTCAAATATGCATCAAAATACTTAAAATATCCTAAAAGTGTGTTTGATATGTTTCAAATGCAAAATAATCAAAAACAGATGAAAAACGTACAAAGTTTGCATACTTGGCAGTTTCAGTCCCTCAAGTTTCATAAATTGGCAAAACTAGTCCCTGAAGGTTTAAAATGAATAAAAAGTCAACTTTAGTCCATGGGAAATCGAATTTATTCACAAATAGTCCCTGGATAAAAGTTTACACATATTGGCAACTTTTACCCCTCAAGTATCAAAATTGACAAAAATAGTCCCTGGGTATTCAAAAAGTGAAATTTAACAAATATTACCCTTGTACTATTCATAACTTTTAATTTGGAACATTTTGATAACTTTTGGAAAAATTACAATTTCACCCCCTAAACTTTAGAAACTTACATAAATGATCCCCGGGGTGTTTAAAATTGTAATAAATGCAAAATTACATTTAAGGTCCTTTGGTTTATCATACTTGGCAAATATGGTCCTCATGAATACTATGGAAACATTACACAATAGGTCCCTTCACTTTCACAAAATTACAATTTTGGTCCTTGTGATTTATTACTAAAAAACCAAACGAATCCTCCCACAAGCCAAATCCAATCCACAATCCAAATACCACCCAAGCCCTTTACACCCTTAGCCCAACAAAAGCCCAAACCCCAACCCCTGGTATTAAAATACCAGTTTGACCCCGGTCAAACACTCCCCACTTCCCTCTCATCTCCTCCACCTCACCACTGCAACCAATACCACCATGGTTTCACTTCCACCTCACACCCCCAGTCACTACCCTTATCCCTCCACCTCTCCACACTTTCCAAGGCACATTTAATGCCCTAATTTCCTCGCACGCAATCCCCAACTGGCTCAACACTTTTTGGCGCCAAAAGTAGTTTAAACGGCTAGGATCATTTCTGCTTAACCAATGGACAAGATGAGAAGTGGGATTTATGCAGTGGTCACCAAGGAACTCAGAATACTATAAAAGAGAGAAGAGGAGCAGAGGAATAACCACTTTGGAATAGCCTTAGTCACGTAGTTAATTAAACTTTATTGCTTTCTTAGTTAAAATGTCTTTTAAGACTCTCAAATGTTGTATTAATCCTTAAAATAGTGTAATGAAACTCTTTTTACAGTTTAATTTCATGTTACCTTTAAAATTCACGTTTTAGCTTAATTACCTTTAAATTTTCATGTCATTTACTTTCCTGTTGATTCTTAGTTCATTAATTGGATTCAATAAGCCATATAAGCTTCTGACAAAAGCTTTAAAGCTTTTAGAAACCCTTAACTCAGCTTAGTCTTTAAAATTCAAAAATCACAAAAATAATCAAGAAAATAGAAAAGGAAATAAAAAATATGTGTTCATGGTGAATTCTGCTTGGAGCAGGGTATAATTTGGATGACTCTGGTTTAGAAGCCTCATGGGAGGCTATAGGATGTGACAATGGTCATTGGTTCTTTGGTTCTCAGCATAATCCCTTGTAAGCTATTTTTTATAATTTTTGCATTTTATTGCTTAAGTTATTTATATGCCTTAATTTTCATATTTTCATGTTTATTTGTTGTTGTTTAGTTGATTTAGTACTTAATATAAATAGCTTGTTTATTAGATTATAGAGTTGCTTGATATTTTATTTTTCACTGTGAAAATGGCATATGAGTGATTCTAGTGTATTGTTGTTATATTTGTTGTTTATCTGTTCTTTTGGTCTTATTAGATGATAATATATAGTTTGGATTCAGATTCATGGACTTAATCAGTGTTATACCTTGAAAATACAATAATTAGTTTGTTTAAGGTGTGTTTGGAATTGCTGATTCCTTTGTGATTAACTGAGCCCTAGTTGCTATTTTTGATTGCTATATGGTAGATTGAGTTCCTTAAGGTCAGACAAACCTTTAAGCCTATTGTTTACTCACATAAAAGTCAAAATACACAACTTGGATCACTCAATTGATCACTGATGGAATTCATAAGTTCATATTCACCATACTAGTGTATAAGTAATTTATCTAGTTTTATTTGATGTTCTTATAGCTTATTTTAACATCATCAGTCCATAGATTAGGTTCTAAATTCATATAAGTCAACTATATATGTTATAGCAAAAAGTCAAATTTCTTGTTAAAAAGTTTTTTAATAAACTTGACAATTTTATTCTGACCTTATTATTAAGTTATAGGACTTATGCTTATAGGGTAATAATATTTTGTTGCTTATCTTTGTTAGGATATTTTTGTTTAATTTTTATCTCTTTGTTAAACTGCTTATTTTTGCTTATCTTTTTAGTAAGTTTTCCAAAATATGCCCTGTTCACAGAGTTGAGACCTACTTTCATTTGCTTTAATCTTGTAACTCAGTGCATGTTAGCATAAGATTATTGTTGTTTTCATAAGCCCTTGTGGCTAGTTACTTAATTATGTGCTTATTGTCCATTTACAGCTTATTTTGAACTGTTTATCATGACAAATCAACTTGTTCAAACTCATTCCCTACACTGACTTATCAGTGTAGGTGAGTCAAATCCATAAGCTTCTCAAAAGCTTATATGTGGACAAGAGCTTGTGACTTTTGGCTTTTTAGGAAGTTTAAGTTTCATGCTCACAGGTCCAAGTCTTGTTTTCCATTTTATAGCTTATTCTATAAGCTTATTTTGAGCTTTTTATTTGTCCCATTTCCTGAGTATACTGGAAGCCCAGTGGTACTCAGTGATTTGGAAGCATTTTCATAAGCTTCTTACAAGCTCACTAGTGGACCCCACTAGGTGAACTTGGGTTTTTTGGATTTTTGTGCATCTGAGTATTGCTTATTAGCTTATTTGAGCTTATAAGTGAAATCCAGTGTACAACTTGTTTATATTTGTCCATATTATGTATATACATGTCATTTTTACTTTTGTTCCCTGTGTGAGGCTTATACTAGGCTTTTACAAGCCTCAATTCCATCCAAGTCAAGCCTTTGGCTTGACTGTCTAAACCATAAGCTTGCATATTGTGTATTTGGCCAATCCAATGCACCAATCCTATTTATATTTGTCCACTACACTTGTTTACATGTTCCTTTTTCTTTATTTTCCTTTTTCAAGCTTATTCCCAGGTTGTTGCCAAGCTGAAATTCATAAGCTTCTCAAAAGTTTATCTGTGGACTTGAGCTTGAAACTTATGGTTTTTTTAGGAAGCTTAAGTGTCCATCTCATGGTGTTAAGGCTCAATTCTCAATTTTTGGTTTATTCATTAGGCCTGCTATAAGCTTTAACTTTGTCCAAACTCAAAATATACATTGACTTTTCAGTGTATATCTGGCATCTTCACAAGCCCTCATAAGCTCATTAATGGTCTTGAGCTTGTGTGGCTTGGCTTTTCTTGAAGCCAAGCCACTCTATTTCAAGATCATGTGCTTAATTTTCACCTTGTAGCCCATATGCTAGGGCTACAAGTAGCTTATTGTTTGTCCCATTCTTGATTACACTGAGAAATTCAGTGTAATCAAGCCATTTTCATAAGCCCTCCAAAAGCTCATCTGTGGATTCCACAGATTGAGCTTAGGCTTTTTGGAATCCTTACCAACCCAGCTTGTAACCTCCATTCTTAATTTGGATTCTTGAGCTTATTATCTAGGCTTGAATTGCCATAACAAAAGGTTGCAGGGTTGTTTGGGACTGCAGTGAATTGGATGTGCTTATTGGCTTATTTGAGCTTATTGGCCTATCCTAGACATTTGCTTGTTCATAATTGCTTATAAAACTTGTATATATATTATATTTTCATTTTAGTTTCTAGTGTGGAGCTTATACCAAGCTCATTTGAGCTTTCACTCAATCCAAGTTAAGCCAATAAGCTTAACTGACTAAACCTTAAGCTCACAATTTGTGACTTAGTCCAGTGCATTTTCTTGTTTATACATGTCACTTGGACTAATTTACATGTTCCTTATACCCTTCTTTTCCTGTGTAAAACCAAGGAACAAGATTGTTTAAAGCTTATGACTCAACTGTGAGCCTTCAAGCTCATCTGATGTGGTCATAAGCTTCTAAACAGCTTATTCCTTGGTTTGTAAAATTCTAATTTCCTTAAATATGTATAATATCTGTATATATACTAGTTCCATAAAAAGAAAAAGCTAAATAGAAGCTTTAACACTAAGTGATAGCTTCTATTTAGAAGCTTAAAGGCTTATAAGCCATCTGTTAAGGAAATAAGCTCTCACAGAGCTTATTTCTAAGTTTTGAAAAAGTTGTTTTTATTAAAGTTGCTTATAATTAGCTGTGTTTAAGTTTTGTAAAAAGAAAAATCTAAAAATAAAATAAATGCAAAAATGTTGGGTGTGGGATTCGAACCTTGGACCTCTCGCTAGTATAACATGCTTAATTCCCACACCCCTTCCATATGCTCTGAGGCACCAGTTCCGTTCATTCATGCATAATCAATATACTTAACATAGTATTAGTATATTAAGCTTATTTTTGACTGTTTAGCTTATCACAGCTTATTGGAATAAGCTGATGACCTCATTTTATTTTTCCTAGCTTTTTAATAAGTAAATATACTTCCTGTAATTTTTTCACATTTTTTACTGTTCATTTGCTAGTTTTTAGATTTAATTTTAATTAAATTAGTTTAAATGAAAAAGCCAAAAATAAATTAGTTCTAGTATTTAATTTTTATCCTAGATAATGTTTTATAATTTTTCTAACTTTTATAAATTATTTAGCATATGTAAAAATTACTTTTGCAATTTTCACTTTTAATTTTCTAATTTCTAGATTTTAATTAATATATTTAGCCTTTAATTAACAAATAAGTAATTAAATAAGAAATAGCTTAAAAATAAGTTGTAAAAATAATTTTATAATTTTTTAGGATTCCTGTGATGGTTAATAAGATTTATAAAAATCTTCTTAATTATCTAAGTCTTTTTAGTATGTGTAATATTTTAAATCGGTTTAATTAGTTAATTAATAAATAAATAGTTTTTAATTAATAGTAATTACATAAATACTTGTAAAAATCATTTTAATTCATAATTAATTTTCTTTTATTATTAGGATCACAAAAATATAAATTTCACATTTGTGGGGTTTGTATTGATCACTTTTCAGTTTTATTTTGGTACGTAGACGTTTAATTTAATTTAAACGTACATTTTTATTACTTTTCACATTTTTAGGGTTTTAGGTTTTGTTACCTTTTAAATAAGTTTGTAATTGATAAATAAATATTTTATTTTTGTTTAATTTGCATTTAAGCCGCTAAGGCATTCAAATCCATCTTTTGTTATAATTCTCACTTTGTTTTTGTACGTTTACGTTTATTTTAATCTAAACGTACGTTTGTAAATCCTTTTACATTTTAGAGTTTCTAATTGCACGTTTTTACTGAAATAGCTGTGACAAGAGCTATTTACTATTCACATACCTAGTGTTAGTCAGTCAGATTCCTGTTTTTATATTTAACTTCACCAGATCACAGATTCGTTGTATTACAGAATTCACACCTCGTTGGGACATAACGACCTAGGAACATTCTATACTCCTCGTTAAAAACTGCATTTCCTCCCGGGCTGTCTGGCTTTTAGTACTGACCATTCACAAGTGGTTGAGAAATAAAGTTGGTTGGTTTGGGAGGAATCAGTGGCAGATAGTATCACTCGTGCAATAATGGAAGAACAAGACTTGTATTCGGTTAAAAGAAAAGCAAGTAGCATGTATCCCCCTCACAGGGTTTATAAAGCATTTAGAAAGAGTGAGGCTATGAACTCACCTGGGCTTAAGGGTAATGTGATTGATGTGAAAAGTGACTCAGGGATTAGACTGCTGACTCACGTATCCTGGGGGTAGTGTTTGGTGTGTGTGTGTGTGTATGTCAAGTCATAGTTATCTCATTTAGGTTTCTCAAGTAGTCACACTTAGGTTTTCTAGTTTTAGTTATAACATAACATCATTCGGGCCATCGTAATTCAAAAGTATAACTCCTCACATGAAGCTCCTTACTATTGTATTATGCTGCCAACATAATACTGTTCGGGCCATCATAATTCAGAAGTATATAACTCCTCACACGAAGCTCCCTATTATTGTGTTATGTTATTAAATACTAGATTTAAATATAATGTATCACCATTCGGGCCATCATAATTCAGAGGTCATATTGTAGTAAACGTTTGAGGAGCCATGACACTTTAAGTCGTAAACCCAGCAAACTCGTCAAAACGAATTCACAAATGAAACCCCTCACATGAAGCTCCCTATTATTGTGACACATTACATAAAAAGATAGTACTTTTATTTATTAAGCAAATACTTCATTTTATACTCTTCAGTTTATAAGTTGATATTGTTTACCCTCTAAGTTTATATATTTACAAAATCTACCATATACTTATATATACTAAGTTTTAACTTCCTAGATTATTCAAATTTAGTCCCTATACTTATATATTTTTGGAAAGTGATAGAAATGACCCTTAGACTTATAAGTTTTCAAAAATTATCATTTATACCCTTAACTTTATAACTTTTTCAAAACTAGTCCTTATTAAGTTTATAACTATATTAACTTTATCCTAAGGTTATAGAACTTTGCAAAAAGGGTCATTATACTTTGTACTTATAAGAAATGTCAAAAATAATCCCTAGACTTAGTATTTTCAGAAAGTTACCATATATACCCCTATGCATGAAAATTATTGCAAAACTAGTCTTAAAATCACGTAAACTATATTTTTATGAAACAAGAAGTTTTCCTAACTTATGAATAACTAATATAAGCTTATTAAAGTACCCTAGATCAGCTTATGGCTTATGAAAAGGGCTTATAGCACGCAAATAGCAACTAGTCTAAAATTAGGGTTTTAAAATGAAAAGGTTTAAAAGAAAATGATCAAGGCTTAGGCAAGGGTTCTAAGGCATGCTAATACTAACCTAGTACTGTAATAGAGCTATTAGAATAAAAAAAAAATTAGACTTACTTGACCAAGGTAGGGCTTAACGTGGGTATTTAGGGTTTCCTAGGCAAAAATGGAACTCGAAAAGGTGCATGGTCTATCTAGCTCGACTCTTATGGCTTCGAGGACTTGTGTACTACTATTTATTACAGAAATATTAAGGTGGAGAGGTGTGGTGTGGTGGTGTGGTTTGAAGTGAAAGGGGGTAGGAGGGTATTTATACCCCTCGTTGGACTTGGAAAGGAAGAAAGGAGTGGTGTGGTGGCAAGAGTAGGAGGGGTGACTCTTACCAGCTAGACATGACTAATCTAAGCTATGGTGGTGACAAAGAAGGGCTAAGAGGCAGTTTAGGGGTGTTTGTGGTGGTGTTTTTGCCGCGCCATCAAGTAGGTGACAAGGAGGTGATCTACCTCCTTGTGTGCTAGCTTAGGAGGTGCTAGGGCGCCTACTTGAGGTGCTTAGGTTTAGTTTTGTACTAGTTTAGTTAAGTTTAGACCTACTTTTGTTTAGTAAGAGATTAGGGTTTAGACTAGGGTTTAATGCCTATATTAGTGATTAGTAACTAGGACTAAGGTTTAGGGATCATTTCCTAGGTAGTGGTAGCATATACTAAAGATTTGGGAAGGTTTTGACCTAGTTTCGGGACCTAAATAACCTAATTTTTCTTAGTGAGATATTAGGGTCTAGCTTAGGGTTTAGTGCCTGGATTAATGTCCTATGAGTGTTTAGTGACTAAGATTGATACTTTTTATTTTTTTCTTTTGTAACATGGGGTGCTAATCCCACGTCGACTACCCTTTTGGATAGCCCGGAGTCGGCGCAGGTGAACCTCCATGGCCACAAGGGGATTAATTTTCTCCCCATTGGATTCGAACTCTTGACCTCCTCTTTGGAAGGCTGGTATTCTTACCATTGGGTCACCCCTTGTGGTTTACTAAGATTGATACTTAGGAGGCTTATAGTAAGTGGTGGTAGCCTATGGTAAAGATTTGGGAAAGTTTAACCTAGTTTTAGGGCTTATAAGACCTAGTTAGGGTTTTGTGCTTAAGGGACTTGTACCTATGCTCTAAAGGGTTGTACTAGGGTTTAGGGGTGCTAAGATATCCTAATGTTGCTAAGGTAACTCATACATAAGCCTTGAACACTTTCAAAATAGTTTAGATAAGCAATTAGGGTTCTAAAGATAACCGTAAAAACATAGGGTTCAATTAGGGTTTGATTCGGGTTTCTGATAGATATAGTATACTAGAGTGATAGATTACTTAGTGTAATGATGTTTAGAATCTAGACTTGACATACCGGGATGTTTACATGATGTAAACATAGTGGTGTTGGGCATAGGTGGATACGTGAGCAGGTCTAGAGTGTCATGTATGTAATGAAAAGCAAAAATTTACTTGTGAAATTACCTTGTGGTGGAAATGATATTGATGGAATTTTATGGGTTATTATAGGTTGTTCTATTAAGAAACATCCATTTGGGTGCGATATAAACTATTAGTTATGATAGTTATTTGCATCATTGGCACATCAATCTTTAACTAATATTTATGGTCTCTCCAATGTTGCTTAAATGACATCTATGTGCTATTCTCTAATGTTTGATAAGCCATTTATTGTTTTATAAGCTCAAAATAATATTATTTGTTAGTCCATAATGATAAATGGCGGGCTATATGAAGTTAGGAGAGAAACATACTGAAGTTGACAAGCATATTTTATGCACTCAGGTAAGGAACCATGATTGAAATATTGATATCTACGGTCTTATTTTTTCTGTTGTAACGTAATGTTTATTTATTTTGCATAATCTCTTGACATATTGGTGTTCTTTAAAAAGAGTTGGAATCTGTTCGAAAGCAATACTGACCGAGGTGCCTTTTCTATACCTATGTCAGTTGTATCACTGGTAGGAACATAAAAAGCTTTTAAGTTAGTAATTTATTTTGTTGTTTTTAATCACATGACACCAATTTTTTGCTACTTTTTAGGTTGGATACACAAATGCTGAAAAGAGTACACTTTTGAATCACTTGACAATGGCTAATTAATGTTGTTCCCGAGGATCCGTTATTTGCAACCCCCTTGATCCCACCACAAGGAGGGTATAGGTTCGTAATTCATCCAAGAGAATCTAATACTACTACAAATTATTGCATTTTTTTCTTTGTATATTTTAACTTTAATTTTGTTTTTAGATGACACAAGTCTTTGTTATTTGAGCATCTTACTGCAGATGAAGAATGGAAACTAATAGACAATGTTGGATTTATTCAAAAGCTACAAACAACTTTGGTTAGCTAATTGTCAGATTTATAATGTATATATTGAGTGTAGAACCGTAGGGCGGGTGAATACGGTCTTTTCTACTAGTTTAAAGTTTAACAACTTTTAGTCTCAAAGAACAAACAAATGGTTATACACAAAAACAATCACAACCATAATTTATGAGATGTTGATTTACTTTGACATAAAGCACCCATTTTACTCACATCAAGATGATTAGTGAATGACTTAATTGTGAGTTCACTAAGGATTATCAAATTTCAATACTTGAATTTGAATTCATGAAAGTTTAACATTTTTTGAATATTTTCAAATAACCCATACACATATTCTCTTATATTCCTTTACACACTTTTGTACTTGTGTCCCTACATACCAATATAATCCAATACATTCTTTTTGCCACATGATTAATTCATAATCATAATTCAAACTAACCACCATTCTTCATCTCCAAACTACATCCACTATTATCACATTCTTTATATGTGTTTCTTAGATTGGGGACATCACTTTCTTACACATCTATACCTTTACTACTTCTCACATAGCCTTAACATTCAAATTTGAATTTGAAACCCATACATACACATAAAACCACACTTACATACATATACACACATTCACACACAACCTTCTTTATTGGATTTTGAGCACGTATGGATAAGGAGCACGTATCGGCATTATTTGGATCCAAAATGAAGTCAAACAAATACATGCTGAGCTGACATACTATACGGCGTATCAGTATTAATTTGATGCGCCATATCATCATACTTAAAATAAATTAAGACCTTGCATGACTTTGAACAATATGGCGTATTCTCATTTGAATATACGTCGTATATTAAACCTGGTGTATAGATGAAGTGATAAAATCAATAGAAGAATACGACTTATCCAACCTTAGTGATACGCCATATACATGAAGATTAGCCAAAGAAGAAACAAGTCTGAAACAAGAAGAATGCGGCATATGAAGAATACGGCGTATTCAATTCCATCCATATGCCGTATACAATGACGGCTAAATGATTATACCAGAATATTTTATGAGTGGAGCCCACACCAAATAGTTCAATACACCATATCGATGGAGCTTCAAACAGCGTATTAACCCATTGATAGAAAAGTATAAATAAAGGGCTCTTTCTGTTTTGACACAATCCTACCATACGCCACAGAGCTTAAGGACGGTTTTATGAGGCAAGGATGGTCAGGAAACATCACGACTCGCCAGGAGGTCACCTCGGATATCCCTTACCTTTATTAATCATTGTTTAAGTTAACTATGTAATTCTAGAGTTCTAGTATTCAAAATTCATATTTTGTAGTCGATAAATATAAAATGTAAATCGATATACAATGGTTCAATTTTTTAGAAAGGTGAATATTGCACACTCGCAACTAATATCTCATAATGTTTTAACTGAATCGATCACAACCTCTTTTGTTAGTACTTTGCTTATAGTTCAATACCTGTTTTGCCAATTTGGATTCTTCATTTATTTTAGCTACAGTTCGTTTTAGTACGAATTTCATGCAACAATGGCCCGATTTTAAAGTGAAAAGTTAGTATTGATTCACATGGTAAATTGTATAAAAGTGTAACCAACTTATACTCAATTTCAGTTTAACGTATTACACTTTATTTTCTCCAATTCAATGTACAAACTTTTTTTGATTGTAATGTGACATGTGAGCCTACCGTCGAGTTTTCAAGTCATTTAGCCGGTCACCCACTTTTCTGGCAATCTTTTTTGATGAACATTTTTTCTATCGACCCATCACAGCCACCATCATCTTCATCTATGTGATCTTTAAAATGATAACAATATGTAAAGTTAGTATAATACGACAATGACCACGATACTATGAATTACTATTTAATCGATAATCCAGATTTCGTGCTTTCATATAGTTATAGGTTGGTTAAAACTTAAAAGTCCATTCCTAGATAGGATGCATCAAGTCGAATAATTAACTAGGTGTAAGCTTACGGATCTTTTATATAATAAAACAAAACTTCAAAGGGACTTTCGTATTTCGAAAAAAAAGAATGTTTCCTTTTTAGGTAATTATTGAATTATTATTTTTTAATTTATAAATTTATAAATTCGTTTTATTGATATACTACATAAGTAAAAAATAAATACAAAAAATATAGATAAGAAGTAACTAACAATAAAATTAAACTTTTTAAATGATTATCTTTAATAATTTTTAGGTAATTATTGAATTATTATTTTTTAATTTATAATTTATAAATTCATTTTGTTGATATACTATATAAGTAGAAGATAAATACAAAAAATATAGATAAGAAGCAACTAACAATAAGATTAAATTTTTTTAAATAAAGATTAAATTATTTATTTTTTAATAAATAAAATATATTATTCAAAAAAATCTAAATAAAAACTCGCGCGTGTGCGGGTATTATAACTAGTAACGTATAACAAGAAACCTAATATATGAACTTAAGTCCATACATTAAGGGGGCAATTCCATAAATACCCAACTTAAACCTCATAATTTCATATTTTCCTAACAGATGCTTTAAAAGCATTGTATATGTGCACTAAAAACTTGTGTTTTGAGTAAATATGAAATTTTGATATTTAAGTTAAGTAAATATGAAATTATCACTAAAGTTTACACGCCATATCAAACATATTAATGCAAAAAAGAAAACTTGTCAATGGATAAAATTAGCTTTCGTTGTTACATATACATGTTACTTTAAATAAGAAAATGTAGCATTAAACAATAAAAGTAAAGCAAAATTCGACAAAAAAAAAAAAAAAAAAAAAAAAAAAAAAAAAAAAAAAAAAAAAAATCTTATCACAAAACGTGCATTGATACATGGGTGAGGGGTGCATGTTGAGAAGAATGGAATAAAATCATAGGATTCATTTGGTACATACTTTAATTTACAAGTATAATGTCACCATTTTCATGTAAAACAAATGTTATCATTTAGCTAGCTAGAGATAATATCCCTTTAAATTTCAATTAAATATTTAAGATATATTTTTTTATGCATTGTTATAAAACTTCATGGGAAGAACGAAAATACCGCAAGTGAATTATATATTTTGTTAATGTTGAATCAGAACAACCAATATTCATTATATCAATTATCAATTATCAATTATCAATTAATTTTATAAGGTCGTGAAATTGCTTTGGTTAATAAGTTATTAAATTTCAAGTTACACCAACAATGGATCTTTATATAATTAGATACTTTTGATCTCAAATTGCTTAAAAGATTGGGATCTTAAAAATCAAAAGTTAATACCATTAACAACCTGACGATTAATATAGATAACACTCCACAAACTTTTATCTGGTTAAAAACTTAAAATACTCTGTAAGACCAAAATCCTCGATCAAATCGTTTAGTGTGATTGGCGAAATCAGTTGAATCTACTAGTTCTAATGCAAACTTATAAAAGTTAAAGGTAACTTATTATAAAAACTTATGCTATCTTAAAACTAAATACAATGGTCACATTTCCTAACGTTGCATTTCAGCGGCACATCATCATTCATCACATTATCACTCTACAACAACTATTAAAAATACTCATTTTATACATAAATACTCCACAAAATCACAAATCAAATAAATATTAATAAAACCAATATGTAGGCCCCACATTTTGCAAAAAAGCCGAGTGGTGAGGAGCTCACCTTTCACCCCTTTGTTTGCTCGGTGATGTGTGACGAGAGGCAGGAGCTCACCTTCATCACCTTTCACACCTATTATGAGTTTACGACCTATTGTGACGAGCCTAAACTCTATACCAAATAAATCATAAATTTATTAGAAATCCATATAATAAAGTCAAAACTTATGAATAATGGAACAACATTATATATATATATATATATATATATATATATATATATATATATATATATATATATATATATATATATATATATATATATATATATATATATTTTTATTTATTTATTTATTTATTTATTTTTTTTTTTCTAACATATCCTCTAAACAACTTTTGTGTATAAATATCTTTATCAAGACATGGTACCGTTATTCCCTCACATTCAAATTTCAAACATGTCTTCCACCTTCTTTTTGGTCCTCCTCTTCTTGACCACCATTGCCACTGCCCAACCACCACAACCACTAACACCACCATTGACAACACCATCACCACCACTAGCAGTGGCAACCCCACCACCACCTGCAACCCCTCCACCACCACCCCCGGTCTCAGACAGCTGCAACGGCATTTTCCTCAGCTACACCTACACCTCCGGGGCCAAAATCGCACCCGACACCACACCCGACACTTCCAAACAGCCTTACAAGTTCAAATCATCTTTACTAGTTCTCAACAATGCTGCAGAAGACCTTAAGTCATGGCGGGTACTTGTTGGTTTTCAGCATAATGAGTATTTAGTCTCTGCTTCAAATGCTGTCATTGCTGATGGCTCAGCTACGCTTCCTGGCCCGGTTGGGAACGGGACGGTTTTTGCGGGGTTTCCTAATGCGGATTTGAAGACTGCTATTGAGACTGCTGGTGATTTTAATCAAATGGCGGTGAGAGTTTTGTTTGTTGGGACGCAGTTTGGTGTCGGGTTGTTGGATGTTCCTATGCCGAGAGAGATTTCGCTTGTTAATGATGGCTTTGTTTGTCCTGCACCCGAAATGCAAGGTATATATTCATTCATTCGTTCTTGGAATTTTAATATTTGGTTGTAAGTGCAGAATTTTGTTACAATTGTTAATGTGTATTAGTTTGAGAAACGACCGGGAGACCTAACATGTATGAGTAATTTTATGCCTAAACATGTGCGGCAACATTCTGTTCCACTTCTTCACAAACCAATAAAACACTAACACGATTGTTTATGCATAAAATTTAGTCAATTGTGATTATTATTAGACAGTATTATGTTAGTTGGCTCAAGCCGGATTGTGGTCTCAGGGTCGGCTAACATAATATTGGCTAATACTTATTTGCTTAAGTTTACTAATAATCCAAACTAACAAATAGTTTTCAATAAGTAAGTTGGGACTTGCATATTTGAGAAACTAAAAATCACCTTTATACCTTCATATGATGGTATCTAATCTAAACCCGTTAATAAAATGGATTTGGCTGACAATTTCGTATGAGTTATTCCCTTTTTGGGTCGTATTAAATTCTCTTACACATACGCAAATCCAAACATTATTCTCTAAACTGCTAATCTTTAAGCTGCAGAAGTAGAAAAATAAGCAACCCGAAACACCCTCTAAGAAAATAAAGAGTTGACATCGCATTAAATTTATTCTTCAGTGGACATATGAGTATATGACCTTATTCTTGACTAAAAGATGTTAGAAATTACATTCTGATATGTTTGATCAGATTATCATGAGATCTTGTACATTTGATTCGTAACTTATGATTCAGTCCGGGTCTAATTACCAAGATTGAATGTCTTTAGTTAGCAGGATTAGCAAATTTGCATAAATAAAGATAATGAACTACTGTTTTTCAACCTTTGACTAAACATTATTCTTTATTAAATAGTACTAGTTGATCCTTAGTGTTTGGATGCACGTTATGAAAGATACTAGAATATTTAAAATTTTATAATCAATTTATTAAAAATAGATGTCTTTGAGTCAGAGAGTTTACTTTGGTTTGATTTTGTTTAAATAAACAATATATTTAAGTTAAATAAATGCTTTTATTCGAGTGATAGTTAATACAGAATGCTTTTGTGTTTAAGTCCAAGTTCTTATGTGAAACAAATTAAATGAAAAACTAAAAACCAATGTGTTTTCGGTTTATTGATCTGCCAGGGACTAGAATAATGAACGTTTGCTGTACCAAAGACCCGAACGCTCTCATAAACACAACCACAGATGACATATATCTTCCACGCCAAAACGGTGACCTCACAATCATGTATGATGTGATCAGAACCTATGAATCCAATTACTGGGCTGGGGTCACTATTGAGAACCACAATGCTCTAGGCCGGCTCGATAACTGGAACTTAACATGGGACTGGATGCGTGATGAGTTCATTGCAGACATAAAAGGTGCTTATCCATACACTCGAGACTCGTCTAGTTGTGTGTTTGGCCCGCAAGGCGTGTATTACCAAAACCTGGATTTCTCAACCATTTTGAACTGTGAAAGACGACCAACATTAATGGATTTACCCCTCGAGATGACCAACAACACCCAGCTCGGAATGATCCCGTTTTGTTGCCGAAATGGTACAATCTTGCCACCAACACTTGACCCAAGCAAGTCAAAGTCAGCATTTCAGATACTAGTCTACAAAATGCCACCAGATATTAACCGATCTGATCTCATTCCACCACAAAACTTCAAGATAAGTGGTCGGTTGAACCCGGATTATACGTGTGGCCCACCCGTAAAGGTCAGCCCGAGCGTGTTCCCAGACCCTAGTGGACTACCTGGTTCGACTGCAATAACAAGCTGGCAAGTGGTGTGTAATATAACACAAGCGAAATGGTCAAAACCACGATGTTGTGTGACTTTTTCGGCGTATTATAATGAGTCCATCATACCGTGCCCGACTTGTGCATGTGGTTGTTCTGGTACAAGTCCCGGAGTATGTAGTACAACTTCACCAGCGTTATTTCTTCCATCTCAGGCTCTTTTGGTCCCATTTGAGAACCGAACTGCACTTGCTACTGCCTGGGCTAACATCAAACACCGACCCGTACCAAACCCATTACCCTGTTCAGACCACTGTGGGGTGAGTATAAACTGGCACTTGCTTACAGATTATCGAAATGGGTGGTCTTCTCGACTCACTGTTTTCAACTGGGAAGATGCTCCTTTTCCAGATTGGTTTGTCGCAGTTCAAAATGACAAATTTAACGCTGGATATGAGAAAGCATATTCATTCAATGGGACGACTCTCGAGGTAAATGGAAGGAATAACACGATTATAATGCAGGGTCTTCCAGGACTAAATTATCTCGTTGGGGAAGTAGATGGACCTAACCCCCAAAGTGACCCAAGGGTACCTGGGAAACAACAGTCGGTTATCTCATTCACAAAGAAGAATGTGCCCGTGATGAACATAGCGGGTGGTGACGGGTTTCCAACCAAAGTTTTCTTCAACGGGGAAGAATGTGCACTTCCTGGAATAATTCCTATCAGTAATTCCAACAGTAAGAACTCCAACATGCTATTTTCTGTTCTGGCTATCATCGTCTTGATGTTAATGCACCACTGATAGAATTTTAGATTTATCGTTCTATTCTCTTTTAACTGATAATATGGATTTTGTTGTATAGATATGTAATTCAGGCGTTTTATATGTATCCAAGGGTATTTTGGTCCGTATATATAGAACTGCTGTATTATTCTTTTGTCACGAATATGTGAAATGTGAGTTCAGTCTAATTTTTATCCAAGAATTATGGTCCGAACCAAAAAACCAATGGAGCCAATATAACAAAGAAAGGCTATGGTTCCATTTGTTGATAATGATCAAAACCGATAAACATTTACAAAAGGGTTGCTACAGTTTACTACATTATTAACGGTTAAGTCTTCAGAAGTTCGACTCATGTTTACATGTTTTGTTTAGAACATGTAAAACTTACTCTTTCAAATAATTGCTAGTTTACTACTAAAACACACAAACTGAAATTGCATCATTTAAGGACAATCAGGAATACTTCATCTAAAAAGAAAAAAAAAAAAAAAAAAAAAAAAAAACGTATATCCCATAATCAAATAGTAAAACCAAGCATAAACATCCATGTTACCAAATAAATAACATAAAACCTTCAAATATCCGCAGTGACCGAAAGATCTGGTTCAAAAAGTTCCATAGATTTTACCAAGTTTTCATTAGCTACCAAAAAAAAAGCTCAAACTCTTATCATCATTTAACATGATTAAATAAGCTTTCAATAAGCTGAAACTAGACTCGAGTTGAAGCCCAAAGTATACGTCTTAATTAAGCAGGGAGATCATCTAAAGAATAAAAAGTCTTTTCCGCATGCCCAACGCCTTGTTGCTGCTATGTCAGAAGAAAAAAAGAGAGAAACCCATAAGCGCAGGCTTTATATATCGTGGTTATGTTATGTTTCTTACATATATATTAAGCACAAAGTACCACTAGAGCGAACCTGTCTAAGGAATGCGATGAATTCCTCTTGGCTGTATCCTCCATGAATATTACCTTGTAAACCGGAATGATGGGGTATATTTTGATTGGGATTATTTGAAAGACTGTAACACGGAACATACCCTTCACTCTGGAGAGTGGATGTAGACAGTATGGAAAAATTTCCCGAACTGTTCCTGACAAGAAAACTATTCCCGGTTGACTCTGTTCTATGATTAGCAATTTTTACAAAGGAAGTGGGTTGTAAGACTGCCGGATTGTTGATCATTCCATTGGGTAGAATGGGCACCCTCGAAGCATGATTATGAGTTACAGGAATCATAGTAGGACTATTCATGCCTGTAAAAGAATGTTGCATATCCGCAGGCTGATTCAGCCCCATATTTGTGGGTATCCCATTAAGGAAGTTTGTTTGCTTGCTAATATTACTACTATGCCCATGTGGGTTTTGGACTTGACCATATGAGACTGTCTGGTTCTGGAAGCTATAAAAGCGTGGTTGGTCAATCTGGGGCAAAGAATTGGGAGAACTCAAGTTAGCTGACCTGCCAAGAGCCACGGCCTGGGGAGCTGCAACACTTTGAGCAGGAACGATGTGACCGCTGGCTACAAGAGCTTGAAATTCTTGCTCACTAATTGATGCTACAGACCTGTAGCCAGCACCCGGGTTACCCTTAAACAAGGTGTTATTGGGGTCCGATTCATGTTCTTTATAGATTCTCTTAAGGTATATCCGATATTTCTGCCACAAATTAAAGTTGTTAAAGATGTCTAAAGATGATGATAAATGGAAAGAAAGAAAACAATGAAAACAAGCAAATCTTAGAAAATATAAGAATTCTATTTTAAAGCTATAGTCAACACATGATGATCACACAGATTATGCTACATCTTTAATTGTAGTGCAAAAGATGCTACAGTTCCAAGTGTAATAGGAATTTCCCTTTACTGGGAATGCAAGACTTGCAACAAGTCTTTCCATGAATGCAGAAGCTGAAATGAAACTTTTTATGAAAACCTTTCCACTTGACATAAATTAGAGTTGGTAAAATGGACGGGTTAGTTAAGTTGTTAACAAGTCAAAACGTGTAACTCTTAGATGCAGATCAAAGTTCAAACGGGTCACTCAATGTCCAGAATTTTACATAAAATATAACACAAATCTATACATTTTTTTTACATAAAAGGCCTTGCCAGCCTTCTTGTGAAGTAAAATAAGGGAGTCATAAAAGCAATTTGATATATTCTATAAGAAATTTCAGACCTGAAGATGGCTCGCTACATTTTCTCTTGTTAATCCAGGAATGTTCATCAGTTCCAAAATTTTCTTCGGGACAGCCTCTGCGTATATACAAGATTCAAAAACATGAATGACATATTAGTAAATTGTTAATGCCTTATTAAAAAAAAATTAGATATCTTATAAGAACTTCTTACTTTCGTATCCAATCCGATTAACGGCATTAACGAACTCCGAATGAAGTTCCTGAGTCCATACAACACGAGGCTTTTTTAAAGAAGAAGAATCCTCTATTTTCTCAGATTCAGCATCATCATCATCATCGTCTTTCCTTCTCTTTATCCCATTCTGCCCTTTATTTGCAGAAGATTTATCAGGAGTTTCAGGCTGTTTCTGCTGATAGACACTACTAGTCAAACTTGTTGACAGCTCAAGATCTTTCTGCACTTCATTCTTTTTCCGGATCACATGCTGCCATATGTTTCGTAATGCCTCCATGCCCACAGGCTTAATTAAATAGTCACACGCCCCGTGCATAACACCCTTCATTACTACACTCGACTCCTCGTCAGCAGACATCACTGATAAATTTGATCACCATGAACCTTGTTACATTAGAAGGAAATAATTCCAATTGTGTGTGTCAAAATAAAAAAGCAATAGGGTGTCATAGACTGCAAGTGTAATACCCCAATCATAAATGAGGACACCTTTTTATGGTGCCATAAACTAGGCATGTGTAGTAGTCCCAAGACTAACATCACATATCATTGAACAGCAGTGAATCAAAGATTTCCAACTAAAGGTTTACACTATCTTAAATACTGCTATTACGATGACAGATTTTAAGATATATAATATTCACGAATGTTTTCATGATAATACAGACAGGAGCATGAAATGCTGTCATTATAATGTTCTTTCAAGGTGATCCACTGTCCCCAAACCAATGGTTAATGAACCAAGACTCGCATTAACCGAGTCAGCTGATATAGCAGCAGTAGGTTCAAGACTGACAGTTAACAAAAATGCGTTAAATTAAAACTCTTTTTTGTGTATTTTAATACTCATACATACCCAAATTCTTTTTCCCAAAATCTTTTTCAGTATAACAATAATACATTCCCAGATTATAAGAAAAAAGAACATATGTCCACCACTGCTACTAAGGTGTCGTTTGTTTTTTCAGAGCTTTTACCTCTTCATCTGCAAACCATGTCTGCAGAAGAAGAGGTACATATAAGCTCTTCATCTGCAAGAAGAAGACTGTTTGTTTTTTGTGCAATTGAAGTACTTCTTTCATTTTTTTTTCAAAACTATTTTTTGTGCTATTGAAGTACTTTTTATCTTTTTTTTTTTTTTTTTTTTCACAAGTTTTTTTACGTTTTCTTCCGCTTGTTACCGTTTTGGTACGTTTTCCACCGTTTTTTACGTTTTCGTCGGTTTTTTAACATTTTTGTCCATTTTTTTATGTTTCACCCGATTTTTTATTTTTATTTTTTTTATGTTAAAAAACAGATTAAAACGTAAAAAAAACAAACAAAAAGTAAAAAAAAATAGTTGAAAACGTAAAAAAAACAGACAAAAACAGATGAAAATGTAAAAGAATGTCGAAAACATAAAAAAACTGACGAAAACATAAAAAAAAATAGACAAAAACGTAAAAAAACGGGCGAAAACGTGAAAAAACAGAAGAAAACGTAAAAAAATGAATGAAAACCTTAAAAAAAACAGAAGAAAACATTTAAAAAAAAGAATAAAACATAAAAAACGGACGAAAACGTAAAAAAAACATACGAAAACGTAAAAAAACAGACGAAAACGTAAAAAACGGGCAAAAACGTAAAAAAAGGCGAAAACATAAAAAAACGGACGAAAACGTAAAAAATCAGACGAAAACGAAAAGGTAAAAAAGGGGCGAAAACCTAAAAAAATAGATGAAAACGTAAAAAATGGTCGAAAACGTAAAAAACGGGCGAAAACATAAAAAAATAGATGAAAACGTAAAAAAATGGACGAAAACGTAAAAAAATTGATGAGAACGTAAAAAAACAAACGAAAACGTAAAAAAATGAATATTGAGAAAGAGATGTATGGTTTGTGAATAAAGAGGTAAGAAGTGAAAGAAGAGGTAATAAGAGGAAGGAGATGTCTACATTTTGGAAGAGGAAAGAAGCTCTTTTGTCTGAAAAAAAACAAACATGTTCCTCTGCGCGCCCGCAGAGGAAAGAAGTGAAAAGAGGCAATAAGAGCTTTTTTTGAAAAAACAAACGAGGCCTAACCTTGTAAGTTGTAACCTACATCATTCATGTGGCACATGTTCCACACACGGGCTGATCAACCCGATTACAGTTTACAAACAATGATCATGGCTTAATAAATCACACAAGTTAATAAATCACAACAAAAAAAAAAAAAAAAAAAAAAGAAAAAAAAGTAAATTAGTTAACTTACTGATAACTGGAAGATCCATTTCAAGCCCGATGCATTCAAGTAGTTTAAGTCCATCCATATCAGGCATATGAACATCACTTAGCACCACATCATATGCATTTTTATCTCTTCTTAATAGTGATAAAGCATCCTTAGCTCTAGTACATGCAGTCACTGCGTAGTAAAAAAAAACATCTTGTAATTATTTAATTCAAACCTCAACGTACACTTTGTAAACAGATAAACAGTTTCAAGTGTTTGGATCATCCAAAGGAGCAAAACAGATTAAAAAACTTCCAAAGTACTTATTTGCCATAAAAGTAAAGTTACTTTTTTTTTTACCATTTACTTAAGTTTAATTTCTTTTTTGGCGTTATCATTTTTTAGGCCAACAAAAGTATTTGGATCATCAACTATATATCTACTCTCTTTGCTGCAAAATAAAGAGTTTTCAAATGGCTTATTTGCAATAACACTAAATTATCATTAAGTGTCCACTACTTTGTAAGCCATACATTACATTGTTTATAGCATTGTGTACAAAGTAAAGGAACTTTTTTCTCTGGTAAAAAGCTTTAAAATTTCATAGCAACACATATGACGTAATCAAGGGAGACATGAATGCATGTTACGCATGTACATGCTATTTAATTTATATCATAAACCCCGTTGTAAACTTCTTACTTTTCTCCGTTTTGAACTTATTGCGTTTATTACAAAATAACTTGAACAAAAAAGCTATCATAGAGCAAATAAGCGGAAAAAATAAGCAATCCAAAAGCTATCATATGTAATGTACCTTTATATTTGCATGTTTCTAACATCTTCTTTAACAGCATGAGACAAGTTGGGTCATCATCGACAGCAAGGACACGTAAGCCATCCGGAAAGACGTAAACCTTAACATCATCGTCTTCATCTTCATGGGGATGCTTTTTTACTAGATTTTCACGCTTCATATTTTTCTTTGAAAAAATAATCTTACACAATGCAAAGACACATACAATAGATACTTTTTGTGACTTATATAGTGAATGAATAAGACTTTATTTATGGAAATGATTGTGTGCTAAAATGGGTACGATTTTGTTTTTGCTATATTATTGCAATTTATTTTTTGATATTTTTGTTTTCTTTTTTGTAAATTTAATTTCCTTTTATTGTTTTTCTGTAAGTATTTAAGGTAAACTAAAGTTTTTAGTTTTCTTGGTGATTTGGAAAGTATATTTTGGTGATTTATATAATATATGAATAAAAGGCCATTTAGATTTTATAAATGGACATGATTGTGTTATTGAGAGCTTCGATCTTTTTGTTCTTTCTTTTTTTTGTTAACTTTAGCAAAAAAGAAAAAATAAATAAAAATAAAAATCATTTTAGTTCTTCTTCTTATAAATTTAAGGAAAATTAATGTTTCAATTTTCTTGTTAATTTGGAAAATATTTTCGTAGAGAACGGATTCAGTTCATGATGTAATTTTCTTGTTAATACTTAATAGTGAAGCATAGTAATTTAGGTTTAGATTTATTACCTTAGTTTAAAGTTTAAGGATATATTTTCCAAATATGTTATCTAAGATGACGCGCGTTCGTAAATAGAGAAACATAATTTTACATAGAATGTTTATAGATTTTATACTGAATACTTTGTTAATTTTTTTATATAATAAAACAACTTTTTTCATATAGATGGTAAATGCATATAATTAAGTTTATCAGAATTCACGTCTAGGAACGTAAATGAAAATTTACTTGCTTGTTGGGACCTTCTGAAAATGAAAGTGTTAACACATGTTTATTATGACAAATTTAAAAGACTGGCCGGGCTACATCTAATAATTACATTATTAAAACACCTCTTAAATAGAAAAATATAATTTATATATATTAAGCTTATTATACAAACCAGTATAACACAAAATATAATCTCATTCTCAATATAAAGATATTATTAAATTAATAGAGTTTCAAAATGCATACTAAATTATAATGTTCGTAAAATATTATTAAATTGTAAGATTGTCTCGAGAACCAACATATACACTTTTTTTATATTTTTTGATAAATTTACCGTAAAAACTATAAACTGTGTTTTATACAATTGAACGATTTTTTCAAAGCAAATGATGCAAAAGTGCAAATTCATTAGTGTTTTTTCTTTTCTTTTCTTTTTTTCTTTTTTTTATTAATAAATTTAAGGAAAATTAATGTTTCAATTTTCTTGTTAGTTTGGAAAATATTCTCGTAGTCAACGGATCCAGTTCATGATGTAATTTTCTTGTTAATACTTATAGTGAAGCATATATAGATAGCTAGTAATTTAGGTTTATATTTATTACCTTAGTTTAAAGTTTAAGAATATATATTCCAAATAGTTCATCTAAGATGACGAACGTTCGCAAATAGAGAAACATAATTTTACATAGAATGTTTATAGATTTTATACTGACTACTTTGTTAATCTTTTTTACATAGAATGTTTATAGTTTATCAGAATTCACGTCTGGTAACGTAAATGCAAATTTACTTGCGTGTTCTTATTACTAATGTAGTGCATGGTAAGAGAGGCGCAACATGCATTTCATAATAGTACACTTACATTTAGGAATATGTCAACATTGTCCGTAAATGTTCAACAAACGACGTGAGTTTAATAAACTTTTTGGCATATCGAGTACGCCGCGAAAATGTTTACCGAGCTCCGTCATTGTCCAAATTTAACTACGAGTTATTTTGATTAAATTTGGATGTAAAAAGGTGTAATACATATACTTAATAAGAGTTCAACCCATATTTGCGTATTTGGTCCTTTTTAAGCATTGAGACATCATTATGCCTATAAATTATGCTGGTTCGAAGACCATATTTTAGAAATCAATTCCTCTTTTAAAGAAAATCATTGACTTAGATAATACAATTGGGGAATTGATTTGCTTTTTCTTTGTTTTAAAAATAAACATATATGTTGTATGCATTTTGCTAAATATAGTATTTACGTGAATGGAAAGAAGAGAAAGGGAATTAGATGCGCGTTTGTATGACTTGAGGAATAGAAACAAGAATTAAAAATAGATTCTCATTCCATCATATTCATTCTCTCCAAAAAGCGAGAAAGGCTAGGAAACAAGTTTTACTCGTATTGCTCCGTCCAATTCAGTGAGATTGGTAATTTGGGAAAATTCTTTTAAAACGTATCATGGTTGTCTAAAAAATCACTTTTAAGTATTGAATTTTTTTTTTCCTTATTGGGTTACTAAACTTTCATTTTTTGCTTCTTTTACGCACTTTGGGACGTTTTTGCCTCTCAAAATTTTGGAAATCCAAGGGCAAAAATGTCCCAAATTGCGTAAAAGAGGTCAAAAATGAAAGTTTAGTACCACAATAACGAAAATAAAAAGTACATTGGTATGTTACATTTTGAAAGAATTTTCCCTGGTAATTTTCATTTATAAAATCCGGGTATAATTAGGGCCGAGGTTTAGGTTAAAAAAACAGATCAATCTGTGTAACTTGTTTAATAAATAAGTAGTATTTGGGTTGAGTAACTATTAAACAGGTTAACACGTGAATAGGGATGGCAAAAGCACCCGAAACCGACGGGGAAAACCGAAACCCGAACCGATTGGGTCGGGTTCGGGAGCGGGTTGGCGGGTTTGGATGCGGGTTTGGGTATTGATATAATTTTTTAGCCGGGTACGGGTTCTGGTAATACCCGCCCGATTACCCGTACCCGTATCCGTTTACCCGAATCTATACCCGTTTTATTGATATTATAATTAACTAGAATATATATGTATTATATATAATTTCTTCAATTATATTTTTTTATATATGTATCTCTATTACATAACATATTTTATTTTGTACATGAATTATTCAAAAGCATTAAATCGTTTGATACTATATTCATTTTCTTTAACTTTAAAAAAATGATTATATTAGGGTGTTTTCTTTTGTTTTTTGGTGGATTTTAGTGTCACTTAATGTTAATACCGTCATTTTGTCTATATATTATTCAATTATATATTATTCAATTGGAGATAACCGAAACCCACGGGGAAACCCGAAAAACTGATGGATAATATTATTCGGGTACCCGACGGGTTTTGGGGCAGGTTTGGGTATGCATATTATAAACGGGTACGGGTACGGGTACGGGTTCACTAAAACCCGACCCAAACCCGACCCGTTGTCATCCCTACACGTGAACCCGTTTAAGTTATATAACCTTTAAAAAAATAAAATATATAATTTGGATTTTATGTTGGATTTCGATTAAATGTATTTTGTTATATACTTAATAAAACAATGAGTTACTATTATAACTCGAATTATTGAAATTGTTGTATAGTTATTTTTATGTTATTTATATCATTTTTGGATTTATACTAGTTGAATTACCAACCTTCTTTATCGCATGACCTATCTACTTAAATAGATTAAATGAATTACAAACTGGTTACATGTGTTATGCAGGTTTAGGTTAGAATTGAGTTTTATTGGTACGATTAATAAACGGGTCATTTTTTAGTAGAGGTTATACTAACCTGCAAACCCAAATAGGTTAACCCGAACCGACTTGATTGCCAAGTATAATTACCCTCCAACACATTTAACCAAATAAACAAAACTCCTCCCTAACCTCAGACCAATCTGTATATGAAAACCGCAAAAATCATTGCCAAAATCAAATACTTCCTTGAAAAGATCGAATGATTTCACAATTAATACTATCTGTTGTTGGGCTTCATTGTTGTTGATTGTCTCATTCCTAGTTGGTGCCACTTGCCGTTGCTCATCGTTGTTAAAACTAGGTCTATTACATTTTTTATTTGTGATATAACTATTCATAAGTCAAATGATTTCATAATCTCGTTTCGCATCTCACAAATGGGAGATCTAATTACGATAAGAAAGCAGTTTGGTAGGTTCATGTACACTGATGTCTTGTGTCACATGTCATTGTTTGATTAAATGCCAACCTATATTTTGTGTCGAGTTTGTAGAATAAAGTTTTCAACTATTTTGATTCTCGTTTTAGAGTCGCTAGAATGTCATTGTTGTTGCTGTTAACCCGTTCTAGTCAACTTGTTCATAACCTCATCATCGAAAGCAATGTTGTTTGTCGGCATTGATGGCTAAAGTTGTTCAAGAAATACGGGAAGAACAACAATATCAAATATCATGGAGCATTTTATCAAATTGGATGTTTATCTAAGATTGTGGGAGATGATGGGAACACAAGAGTTGTTGGTAGAACCACCGTGCATGGACCACAGAGCGAAGAGGAAGTACGCAAAGTTATATTAGTAATGAAGATACAACATTCTCGACCCGTAGAAGCTATACTATAGGATTATATGCATTCAAAAATAATATTAATTTGCATATAGAATAATGCAGATTCACTGTGAGAATGAAGGATATATCAACAATTTAATAATGATGTTCGTATAAACTAATCACAAAGTCATACTAAAAACATTACAGCTCAATGGCGATTTCAAAAAAAACCTCTTCATCTGATCGATCTTCTTTAGCCTGTTTGATTATCATTCATCAAATAACGCCCAATTTAAGTGATCAAATCTTGATAAATGCTCTCTTAATTCTTAGATCAGATTCGACGTATTTTTAAGGGTTAGGGTTTCGGATTTTCGATCCTCTAATTCTTGATCAGGTCCTTAATTGTTCTTTATTTGATTCGACATAATCATTAGGTTTTAAGTTAGATCTCCCTTCAATCTAAACGATTTGTTCTTTGTGTTTTTTGTTCTCTTTTCATCATGGGTGTTGACGAATGGCAAGAGGTTTCAAGGAAGAAACATAAGCATAGTTCCAAAGAAGACGATGTTGCCAGGATCACCACTTCGATATATGTCACGAATTTCCCCAATTCGTTCTCTGCCAAAGATCTTTTCCAAACATGCAAGGTATATGGTCATGTTGTGGATTCTTATATCCCGTTTAAGAAATCGAAAGCAGGTAAGAGATTTGGTTTTGTTCGATTCATTAATGTGTTTAGTGTTGAAAGATTGGTTAGCAATCTTTGCACGATTTGGGTTGGCAGTTTTAAACTTTATGCGAATGCGGCTCGGTTTCATAGACCTCCTCTGAAGGTTAATAGCCCTTCTGTTGTCAAAGGTACTTCTCTCAAAACTACTAGTAATAATGTGGAGGTCAATTCTGATATCAAATCGTATGTGCATGTGGTTAATGGTTCCCAATCTGTGACTATGGATGATAACCTGTCTCCTGCCATTGTTTTGGATAAGGGCTGTTTAAATGAAAGTGATTTGAATAATTCGATAATGGGTAGAGTGAAGGAATTTGCTTCGTTGTCTAATCTCAAAAAGGCCCTCACCAACGAAGGTTTTGTTGACTTTAATATTTGATACTTGGGTGAACTATGGGTTATGTTGGACTTTGTATCTGCGGATTCAAAAAAATTATTCCTTGACAACCTTGGAGTTAGATCATGGTTCTCATCACTGAAAGACGCATCTCTCGATTTCATGCCCGAGGGTAGAATTGTATGGATGGACATTGAGGGAATCCCACTCAAATTTTGGACTCATAACACATTCAAGCGGATTGCTGCCAAATGGGGTGTTCTCCTTGACTCTGATGACCAGGAGAACACATATATTCACTCCAAACGTATGTGTCTTATTACAAAGTCGGTTAAGAAAATTTCAGAGAACTTCAAAATCATCTTTCAAGGGAAGATATTTTAGATTCACGCTAACGAAGTTCCAGGTTGGGTTCCTAATTTCTTGGATGATGTGGATGAAGATGAATCCGATATTGATTCTAAAGATGATTCTATCAATCATGATGACGATTCACAAGGCGATGTCCCTGAAACAGAGTTTGAATTAGAGAAACAAAGTAATGATATACCAGCTGTAGAACATATTGGTCAAACTGAACCCACTTCTGAAGACCCGTTTGGTTTGTACCCGCTGATCAACAATAGGACGGGTAACAAAGGGGAGGTGGAAAATTCTGACCAGACCCCAAAACACCCACCCGGCTTTACTCCTAACACATCCACTAATATTCTCGAACCCAAGGTTAATGTGACACTTGCTGATCAGGATGGGAATAGGAAAGATTCATCTGAATCAGTTTGCTCTGGGCATTTAAAAAAAAAAAAAAAAAACCCTCTAACTCGCGTACAGGTGGATCTATTATATGCTTGATGGAAGAACTGGTAAAAGTAGGGCATACCATGGGGTATAACATGGATGGTGTGTTAAATAACTTGACGCAAATAATTGATACTCAAGGAGTGGCGGATGTGGATCAATGAATTTCATGTCTTTAAATATCCAAGGCATAGCCAAGAAGGCCGAAAAAGACTGGGTTAAGGAGTTATGTACCAAGCACAAGGTGAATTTTTTAACTCTTCAGGAAACTAAAATGGAGAGCATGGATATATTTACTGTTAAGAAGTGTTGGGGTAGTTTCGGTTTCGATTTTGTTCATAGTGACTCTGTTGGCAACTCAGGAGGTATTCTTTGTGTGTGGGATGTCAATTCCTTCTGTAAAAGTAGTCATACTGTTTCAGACTCTTTTGTTTTAACTCGGGGAGTGTGGATGAAAACTGGGAAAGAGCTTCTTATTGTTTCGGTCTATGCTCCTCACGACTTGAAAGAAAAGCTTTTTGTTGGGAATTATACTAACAGTTACCACGGCTAAGAGAAGAAGTTACAACTGCAGAAGATTGTACTTGCAGTGGAAACTCATTACCACTGCAAGAACATATATTACCACTGCTTATTAGATAACTGTTAGGAAACATGTTATAGATAAATATAGAATAGATCTTGTGTATATCTTATTCTATTAGCTTTATACTTATCTTGTAGAAGATGATTCCTTGTGCTATAAAAGGAGATCCTAGGTTAGAAGTTGATATACGTTTTTCTAGAGCTTCAAGGTGTAACCCTAGTGATATCAAGATCACTCGTATTATTATCATTAATAATATTGGAGCTAATAGTTTGTTTACATACATTGTTTATATATAACTGTCTTACTATCAATCAAACTTCTAATTGTTACTAAGTAGATTCCGCATACTTAGTGATATAATTCAAAGTATCAATCTAACACAAGTTCAAGGTGTTTAGATCCATCAAGTGGTATCAGAGACAGGTTTTGATACTTTGATTTAGAAGACTCAAGTTCACTCAGAAGAATCAATGGAGACAGAAACCAGTAACTCAAACATTGCTGCTAAGCTTCCAAAGCTTAAGTTGAATGACTTTGAGATGTGGAGGCTAATGATCAAACAATTCTTTATGGTCCAAGATTACACACTTTGGGAGATCATTATGGTTGGAAATTCTTTCAAACCAAGTTCTACTTCAGAGATGGTTGGTGGCAAGGAAGTAATTAAGGTCAACATTGGACCTGTTACTAATGATGAAAGACATCAACTGAAGAATGATTTGAAGGCCAGAGGTCTGTTGCTAATGACACTTCCCAGAGACCAAGTTGTAGCATTCAGCAAGTTCAAGACTGCAAAGACTCTCTTTGATGAGATCTGTGAAGTTTTTGGTGGTAATGATTCCACCAAGAAGACTCAAAAGACCCTGCTGAAGCAAACTTATGAAAATTTTGGTTCAACAAGTAATGAATCTCTTGATAGCATCTTCACAAGACTACAAAAGATTGTTTCTCAACTCACTGTTTTTGGAATTGAGGTGGAAAGAGAAGACCTCAATCTAAAGTTCTTAAGAAGCTTACCCTCTGAGTTTGGAACAAATGTTGCAGTGTGGGAAGATAAGTCAGAGTTGGAGACCATGAAACTTAATGACTTGTACAATAACTTCAAGGTTATTGAACAAAGATTGAAGAAAGCTGGCAAGATAAGTTCAAGTTCAGGAAGTGTAGCACTCATATCATCATCTCTTGATGATAGTTTAGATGAAGAAAGTGATAGTGATGATGACTGTGCTAACATTGTTGTTTCCACTGGTAGTGGAAGTGTTTCCACTGGTAGCTCAAAGAAACAGATTGCAGGGCTTAGTGATACTACCTTTTATGCCTTTATATCAAGTCAAGTGGGTGGTTCAATCCTCAATCATGAGGATCTGGATCAAATTGATGAAGATGATATTGAGGAGATGGACATTAAATGGCAAGTGGCATTACTAAGCTTGAGGACAAAGAAGTTTTGGAAGAAGACTGGAAGAAAGATCAACATCAGTAGCAATGAAACAGTAGGTTTTGACAAAAAGAAGGTGGAGTGCTACAATTGTCATAAGAAGGAGCACTTTGCCAGAGAGTGTAGGAAGCCAAGGAAGTCTGAAAACAGGTCAACTTGGTACAAGCAGGACAAGAAGAAGGAACCTACTACTGATGAGCCAAAGGGGCTATTGGCCATTGATGGAGTGAGCTTTGATTGGAGCTTTATGACTAAGGAAGAGGATGATGATTTAGAGTCTGCAATGGTTGCTACAGAGCTTGCACTAATGGCTTTTTCTGACTCTGAGGTACAAATTGATAATGCTTGTTCTAAATCTTGTAAGGCCTTAAAAGAGTATGAGAAACTTAAAGCACAATTTAATGAGCAACACATAGAGTTAACTCATACTAATTATAACTTAGCAAATCATAAAAGAGGCCTAGGAGTTTTAGAAACTCAATTAGAGCATTATAGGGCAAATGAATCTAAGTTCAATGATGATATTGCAGTATTAAGAAGAGACTTAGATTATCAGGTTGCTGTTAATAAGGTTCTTAGAGAAGAACTAGAAAAGGTTAAAGTGGCTAGTGAGAATATAATGATAACTAAGCAAACACTGGATCATCAATCCAAGTGTATTGATAAAATTTGGGAAGCCCAAATTGTGAGCAAAGCTAAATCAGGTCTTGGATACAAAACTGTTCCACCACCTCTAAGAGGTGTTCCATCACCTCCTGGCATTGACTTAGCTCACACAGGTTTAGAAGAATTCCAGGAACCACCCATGACCTATGGACCAAAATTTGTTAAACCAGTTGAAATTGAAAAGGTTCAGGTTAAGGTTGATGTATTTGATAGTGCTAGTGACTCATCTCTTAAAGATGAAAATTTAAATGTTGAGTCTAAACCTAGTGTTCCTGAGAATGTTAAAGTGGAGGTTAAGAGAAGTATTCCTGAAGTAGTCAAAGAGAAGCCTAGCTCACAACCTAATTTCACTAGGCCCACTACTAGATATGCAGAGATGTACAGAAATAGGTCACCAACTCCTAGGGGTAATATGAGGAGTTGGAATCATGTTAAATCCAGGCAATTTGGTAGTGACTTTGTGTTCAATAACAAATCCTGTCATATATGTGGTAGCTTTGACCATTTGTCTTATAGCTGTACCTACCACTTGGGAAGAAGGGAAGTGTTTGGGAATACTAGGGTGAATGGACAAAATGTTAATAACTTAACTCACCCAAATCCACTTAGCAAGATGATTCCCAGGTATGTTTTGCTTCATTCTGGCATTAAACCTATTTCCACTGCTAGACCAGCAGTTTCCACTGCTAGACCAGCAGTTGCCACTGCCAGAAATAAAAACAGAGTTTACCCTAAGCCCCCTGTTACTACTTTTGTTAAATCTACTCAAACAGGGAAAAAGACCAATTTTGAAAAGAAAGTTAACAATACTCAGAAGTGGGTACCTAAAATTTCTAAGCCAGCAGTTACCACTGCAAGGCCAAAGGTTACCACTGGTAGGTCTGTTAACAAGAAAAGCGTAAATGTGGGAAATGTTGTTAAGGCCTCAGCACATTGGGAATGGAAACCAAAAGGAAACATCACCTCAAACAATCCCAATGGTGTATCAATAACCTTTGAAAGATATAATTATATTGATACACGAGGCAGATCCAAGTCATTTGTGGCTTGGGTGCCCAAAAGGAACTAATTCCTTTATTTTGTGTGCAGGGACATTCAAAGACTACTAATGATCAAGGATACTCAGACAGTGGATGTTCCAGGCACATGACTGGCAATAAGTCCTATCTTTCAAACTTTCAACCTTATGATGGACAATTTGTCAGCTTTGGAGGAGGAATTGGTGGCAAAGTTTCTGGCAAAGGAACAATCAAGGCTGGAAACATTGACTTTGAAGATGTGCAGTATGTGAAAGAACTCAAGTACAACCTCTTTAGTGTGTCACAGATGTGTGACAAAAAGCATAGAGTTCTATTCACAGAAGATGAATGCTATATCTTATCTAAGGATTACAAGCTTCCTGATGAAAGTGACATTTTGCTTAAAATCCCTAGAAAAGGAAATTTATATAGCATTGACATGCAGAACATAGTGGCTAATAATGATGTTACTTGCTTGCTTGCTAAAGCCACTTTGGATGAATCAATGCTTTGGCATAGAAGACTTGGTCATGTTAACTTCAAGACCATCAACAAGATTGTGAAAGATGGACTTGTCAGAGGACTACCAGAGAAAAGATTTGAAAATGACCAAACTTGTGTTGCTTGTCTCAAAGGAAAGCAACACAGAGCTTCATGCAAGACCAAGGCATTCAATTCAATAAATCATCCACTCTTTATGCTGCATATGGACTTGTTTGGTTCTACCTCTGTGAGCAGCATCAATTTGAAGAAGTATTGTCTTGTTGTGACTGATGACTTCAGTAGATTCACATGGGTTTTCTTTTTGAGTACCAAGGATGAAACCACATGCATCCTTAAGACATTCATCACTCAGGTTGAAAATCAATTTGAAAAGAAAATCAAGATCATCAGGTGTGACAATGGGACAGAGTTCAAGAATAAAGTTATGGATGATTTCTGCAGAGACAAAGGTATTAAAAGAGAATTTAGTGTTGCAAGAACTCCTCAACAAAATGGAGTTGCAGAAAGAAGAAATAGAACACTAATTGAGGCTGCTAGAACCATGTTAGCTGATTCCAAGCTTCCAGTGACTTTTTGGGCTGAAGCAGTTAACACTGCTTGTTACATTCAGAATAGGGTTTTAGTGGTCAAAACAAAGAACAAGACACCTTATGAGTTGTTCAGAGGAAGACCTCCTACTTTGGAGTTTATGAGGCCATTTGGGTGTCATGTTACTATTCTCAATACCATTGATCATCTGGGCAAATTTAAAGAAAAGTCAGATGAAGGCTTCTTTGTTGGATACTCTATGGTTAGCAAAGCTTTTAGAGTCTATAACTTAAGAACAAAGAAGATTGAAGAGAACTTGCATGTTCAGTTTCTTGAAAATAAAGCAAACATGGCAGGTTCAGGACCAGATTGGCTATTTGATCTTGAAACATTATCAAATACAATGAATTATGTTCCTCTCACTTCAAGTACTGGAGACAAAGATCTTGAAGATTCAGAAGAATTCATTGATGAAGATGAAGCTTGCAAAGATGATGAAGATCAAATTGTTATGCCACTTTGGGACTTTGGTGATAATTCTGAAAAACCAAGTGATGCAGATGGTGTGAATAAAGAAATTCCTACTAGCAGTGGAAACTCAATTCCCACTGCTACATCAGAAGTGTCCACTGTAAGCCCAAATGTGGACCATACTTCTCAGGAATCACCAAGTGATGATTTAGAGATCTCAAACATGCCTACAACATATGATATTCCTAGCACATCACAGTCTACCATTCACAAAGTGCATCCACTTGATAATGTTATTGGTGAACTTCAATCAGGTGTGAAGACTAGAATACAGACAAAGAAAGATGATATTCATGGGTTCATAAGTGAAGTGTATGAGTCCAAGAAACATAGCAAGAAGAATGAGTGTTTGTTTTTCTGCTTTCTCTCACAGGTGGAGCCTAAGAATGTGTATATGGCACTAGGAGAATCTAGCTGGGTTGAAGCTATGCAAGATGAATTGCTGCAATTTAAGCTTCAAAAGGTTTGGGTTCTTTGTGACTTGCCTGATGGTATGAAGGTCATTGGTACTAAATGGGTTTTCAGAAACAAGAAAGATGAAAGAGGCATTGTAATCAGGAACAAAGCTAGATTGGTTGCTCAAGGATACACTCAAGAGGAGGGTATTGATTATGAAGAAGTGTTTGCTCCTGTTGCAAGGATTGAGGCTATTAGATTGTTCTTAGCCTATGTATCATTTATGGGCTTTACAGTCTATCAAATGGATGTTAAGAGTGCCTTTCTGTATAGAACTATTGATGAGGAGGTATATGTCTCTCAACCTCCAGGCTTTGAAGATCCTCAACACCCAAATAAAGTTTACAAAGTGGTTAAGGCTCTTTATGGCTTACATCAGGCTCCAAGGAAGTGGTATGAAACCTTAGCTAATTATTTGATGAATAATGGGTTTCATAGAGGTAAGATTGATCAAACTTTGTTCATCAAGAAAGACAAGGGTGATATCCTACTTGTGCAAGTATATGTTGATGATATTATCTTTGGGTCTACTAAACAAGAGATGTGCAAAGAGTTTGAGAAGCTGATGAAAGATGAATTTCAAATGAGTTCTATGGGAGAACTTACATTCTTTTTGGGGCTATAAGTACAACAGAGTAAGGAAGGCATATTTATCAGCCAAGACAAGTATGTGGCTGAGATTATTAAGAAGTTCAAGTTTACTGATGCAAAATCTTCAAATACCCGTACTGACAAGATCGCTCACTTATTATTGAAGAATGCTAGTGGTGCTAATGTTGATGTTCACACTTACAGATCTATGAATGGATCTTTGATGTATCTTACTTCATCAAGGCCAGACATCATGTTTGCTGTATGTGCTTGTGCAAGATTTCAAGTGACTCCAAAGACATCACATATGACAGCAGTGGAAAAGATTTTTAGGTACTTGAAGACTTATCCTAATCTTGTATTATTGTATCCAAGAGACTCTCCAATGGAATTGATCACATACTTAGATAGTGACTATGCTGGTGCAAGTTTGGATAGAAGATCAACTACTGGAGGATGTCAATTTCTTGGATGTAGATTGGTGTCATGGCAGTGCAAGAAGCAAACTATGGTGGCTACTTCAACCACTGAAGCAGAATATGTTGCAGCTGCTAGTTGTTGTGCTCAGATCCTTTGGCTTCAAAATCAATTATTAGACTATGGGTACAATTTCATGAACACCATTATATATATAGACAATAGTAGTACCATATGCATTATTAAAAATCCTGTGCAACACACTAAAACTAAACATATTGAAATTAGACATCCCTTCATTAGAGATTGTTTTGAGAAAAAGCTTATTAATGTTGTGATGAGGCGAAAAATGATCCGTTTTTAGGGGGTCATTTAAGCCCGAATCCGAATTTATTTGATCAAATATTGCCCTAAATCGTTCCTTTTGTGATTTTAGGTACTTTGGGAGTGAAATCTGGAAAAGGAAGCAATTCGGACGTTTTTGGAGCATAAAAATGAAGAAAACGCCGAAGTCTTAATTTTCCATGCTGGGAACAGTAGGTGACGGCGTCAAGAGCAAATCCTTGACGGCGTCAAGAGCAAATTTCCCAAATTTCCATGACGACCCAGAAGAGTTTTGACGGCGTCAAGTAGGAAGGGCGTCAAGAGTAAAAGAGTCATGACGGCCTGGAAGTATATTAGTCTTGACGGCGTCAGAAGTAGATCTAGGCAGTCCGAGGAATGTTTTGGCGGCGAGGTGACGGCGTCACAAGATTACTCTTGACGCCGTCAAACCTATTTTTCTATATATAGTTTTCTAATTTTTCACATTTAAAGAGAGAAGTTTTGGGAGAAACCCTAAGTACGATTTTGGTGTAACTTTACAGGTTTTTCAAGGGTTCCAACCCCTTGATACCTTGCATAATTAATCAAGATAAGTGTTCTTCTAATTCAATCAATATGTCTATGTGTTGGTTGTCTATATCATGTTCTTATCTTAATTCTATCATGCTAGGCTAGATCTCCTTTGTGTTTGCTTAGATCTAATGAAACCTAGATATTGATTATGTGTTGATTACTTGTTTATTCTTGTCTTGGATGAATGATTTATATGTTAGGCTTAAGAAAACTGGCAGATCTCCAATTGGTAACATGCTTGAACGTCTTAAGAAACATGAACCAACGCGCACTAGGTCTTTATTGGTTGTATTTAATGCATGAGCCACTGTTTACAATCCCTATAGTTGTGCTGGGCATGGTGTAGGAGGAGATAAAAGCTCATAGAATTGGGGAGTTATGTGTGCCACCCCATGAATGGTATTAAGGAATACGATCTGTCATCCATGCAATTATAACAAGTAATTAACGTGTAAAAGATATCTAGGGAGTAGTGAAATCTAAGTAAACACATTTTCTCCAATTGCTGCTCACAACCTTAGTATAAATTAGTTTATTTTCATTTCTAGTATTTTATTTTGATTGCATCTTAGTATTGGGTTAGTTGAATAGCAACTAATTCCGCCCACTCTTCCAAAACCCGAGATTTTAATTTGCTTTCTAAAAAATATAAAAACACAAAAAGAATCATCCCTCACCTTTAGAACTAGTATTTAGGTTTTCTAATCCTAGCAACACTATTCCTAAGCTGAACGATCAATCCCCCGGTACTTGTCACTATACTATACTACAACGATCAGGTACACTGCCTGGTGGGGGTTGTAAGCTTCTCAAGATCCCTTGAGAGGTAAAGCCTGTTGCGATTCCCACGCATCAAGTTTTTGGCGCCGCAGCCCGGGGAATAGTTATTGTCTAGGTTAGAATTTCTTTTTATTAGGTCTACTTGCTAGATTCCTTTCTAGTAAGATTTTATTTTTATTTTTAGGTCTTCTTTAGTCTATCTTATTTCTTCGTGCCTTTGTTCGTAACTCTTTACCATCCGACATCATGGAAGGTGGTAACTCTTTGAACCCGTCATCCCACCACAACAAAACCCACCATTAGAACCCCTTAGGCCCCGAACCTTAGGAGAATATTCCCGACCTAGCCACCAAGGCTACCGAAACACCATTGAGCTCACCGGAGCCAATGTGACCCCCTTGCGATCCGACACCATCCGGTTGGTGCAAAGCGGATGTGCATTCCATGGACTTCGTTCCAAAGATCCAAACCAACATCTTAAGGACTTTCTCAAAATCGTAGACTCCATAGACTTAGATGTTGAAACTAGAGAGACTACCCGTTTACGCCTATTTCAATTCTCTCTACGGGATCAAACTAGTCAATGGCTTGAGCGTTTACCCGCGGGATCCATCACCACATGGGATAACCTTACCAATCGCTTCCTTACTCAATTCTTCCCACCGGGGAAGACGACAATGCTTAGAAATGACATTCTGATGTTTGAACAGCAGCAGGGTGAAACTTTCTATGAAGCTTGGGCCCGTTTTAAAGGTCTCCTCCACAAGGTCCCTCATCATGGTATAAACCTTTGGTTATTAGTCCAGATTTTCTACGACCATGTTGACTATCACACTAAGCGCACAATCGATAGGGCCGCGGGAGGTAAACTGCGTGATAAGAACGCCGAGGAGTCTTGGGCAATTATCGAGGAGCTCGCCACTGACAATCAGGAAATGTGGGAGTTTAATCATACAGTGGAAGCAGCTATCAATGCAGTCTCAACATCTGGAGGGACCACCGAAATCCCCGATGAACTCCTATGCAAACTCGAGGCAAAAGTCGACTATTTTGAGGAAAGGCAAAGGAGGGCTTTAAGTCCTAGACGAGCTACTGTCAATTCTATCTCAAAACCAACTTCGGCACCATTATCCGAGTCACCTTCTAGAGAACATGTCGAAACTTTTCAGAATTACACCCTACCTTGTTCCCCTCCCAAGGAACTTAGCTCGGAGTTTGAGGCTAGGATGAGAGAATATATGGCAACTCACTCAGATCGGCTTGCTAGATTCGAAGAAGCAGTTTATAAGCAAAAAGAGGAGATACAGGAGAAAATGAATGAGATGTTGAGTCTATTGGAGGAGTATGCCAACCAGAGAACCCCCGAACGAATACTACTAAGGAAAGAAAGCGCCACTCCCACCACCCAATTTGTTAACTCCATCACCATTGTCCATAAAGATAACGAGAAGGTAGAAACTCCTGCTAAACAGACCTTAGAAAAGCCACCAAAATCCCAACCTTTGAGTTACTACCTGAAACATGATATAAACAAAAACACCATAACAAATTGGATTAAGGGTGATGGGCGTAATCAATCCTCCGGACAGGTTCCTGAGAAAGAGGAAGAAGAGGAAGACGAATATGATACACTTCCAGGAGGATCAGTATTCGAGAGGTTATTGGTACAGAAAGTGGCTACTAAGCAGGTAGCATGTGGGAACTTTGAAATACCAACGAGCATCGGGGACTTGAAACATCTTAGTGCTTTCGCCGACCAAGGATCGGAAGTAAATCTTATGCCCCTAACTATTTACATCCAACTAACGTCAAAAATGCCAGCACCTACTCATGTTAGGTTATCTCTTGTTGGACACTCGTACGTATACCCCCTAGGAATCGCAGAAGATGTATTAGTTAATATTGCAGGATTCATGTACCCCGTTGACTTTATGATCATCGATGATAAAGGGGATGGATGCATGCCAATAATCCTAGGGGCACCATTCCTCACCACCGCTAGGGCTGTCATTAAGTATGAAGGTAGGAAGATTGAGCTTAAATCTGGAAAAAGAAAGATTAGCTTCCCCATGACCCCGCGAAGTGGGCATGAGAATTTGAGTTGGAGAATGATCAAAAACAACATTGGCACGACACCCATTTGTGTTCAGAATAAGATTCTTGCATGGGAAGCAAGAATCAAAAGCTATAAGAAAGCTAAGAATGAAATAAGAAAAAGCAATAAGGTTCAGGTTGAACTCGAACATACTCAACCCGCAGGAAATCATACACCATTTGAGGAAGGGAACTTGGTGCTCTTGAGACACATGGAAACAACAATACCACCCGATAAACCAAGTCCTTGGTGGTATGGGCCATTCACAATCGAAGGATTGAGCCAAGATGGGGTAGCTAAATTGAGAAGCAAATTAGGTGGAATGGTGATTGCGAGTATCGATAGATTGAGGCACTACCACCATAATAGTAATGATCGCAACTACATGGGGTATATCATTTCAAATGATGAGATCACGTAGTAACCCATGACTTTGAGTCTAGCTACAAGACTCGTAAATAAAGAAAAGCGCTTCTTGGGAGGCAACCCATGTTTTGTGTGATTTTATTTGTGTGATTGTTATTTGCTTCCGTATGCATGCTTTATTTTTATTGTTGGTTAATCATGTTTCTAAACTAAAATGTGGAAATACTTTACTTTGTTGTTTTGGCCTAGTCTTAACTCCACCTAAAAGTATTTTTGCAAAAGATAAGTGTAAGGGGAAACCCCAAATATGTTTTTAAGAAACAAACCGATCATGATTCTCCACAATATTAAATGAGCATGTATATTCGTATTTGTTAGAGTCAAATGCTTGTATTGAGTCATAATGAAGTTTTGCAGGATTTTCCAGGAAAGTAGGACCAAGTTTTTCCAGAAATTTTCCGGAAACTTAACATAAGAATTTCTGCAGGTCCATTCTGACGGCGTCAGGGTTTTACTCTTGACAGCGTCAGGAGTTAAAATCTGGAAATTTTACCAGTTTTGTTTTTCTAACAGAGTCTTATGGTTTTTGTGAATTATTAAGTTTTATAATCTCCAGGAGATCTGCAAACTTCATTCCACAAGCATTATATCTTATCTTGTTTTCTAGGATTTAGAAACTTATATAGGATGCCGCCGATTTTACGCGAGGTTTTCTTGTCTATTTTGTCAGGTTTTACAGGTTATGTATGACAAGAAGATGATTTATATTCTGGAAGGGAAGCTTTGATTGTTCATTTTCTTAGAGGAAGATTTAACCTGGCCATCCTATTATCCATACCGAGCGAATCAGGGGAGTATTTGATTTCATTCTCTTTACTTTTTCACTTTTACCTTCTTTACTTGAACATTGGGGACAATGTTCATCTTAAGTGTAAGGGGAGGGTAAAAAGATGATACCTTACATATGCACTTTCGCTTGAGTTTGTTTTGTTTGATGGTAGATGTGTAATAAAACTATGAGAAATACTTGTTAGTGCAATTTTAGCGCCAAATTTAAAATTTTTTACAACATTTAGGAGTGAAACTTTAGCCATAGCAAGCGTCTCATGGATAGGAGATTGTATGACTAGCACATAACCGTATATTCAGAAAAATTTTCCACCCAAATATGTGAGGTTCGCCTTTAGATTTGATAGGAAAAGCATTCATTATTAGTGCTTATGAGTGTACCGGTAGCATTTAGATTCTAGAACTTGCGTTAGTGATGCATCCCGAGACCGCTAGTGAGACTACATTCGTGTGGTAGGATTTACTACATGATAAGAGGCATTAGGATTACCCTTGTGTTAAACCCGTATCATAATTACTTGACCATTTAAGTCATATTACTTGGCTAGTTAAGTCATCTAATTTTTCCCACACCCTTAGCGTTGTACTCATTTTTAGTACACGATACCCCTAGTACACCCCTCCGAGCCTATCTTTTCGTTTCTAACTTTAAGCATTTTACTTAAAGGAAGAATTTGTTACACCCCACTTAAATGTACAACCAAATCGCCTTAGCCTTCCGTGTATGCGCTTATTTTTAGTGCATTATTGTTATTTGTTAAACCCTAAGTTAACTTTCTAATTGATTACATGGTTGCTAAGTCGAGTCATATCCTTGTACATATTGTTTTGGGACGATTGGGACTCATGGGTAAGTACTTATTATATGGAGTAATGGGGAAGAACATCATTTATTACCCCCATATGTACATTAATTTTAAAAGTGCTCCAAGTGTTTTGATTTTCTTAATTCGAGTCATTAGATTAGTTAATTGTAAAGTATGTAAAGATTCAAGTGTAAGGGGAATTCTCATCCCCTATAATGTATTATTTTGGATGGTAGGGTAAGAGTGTATGCAAAAAAAAAAAAAAAAAAAAAAAAAAAAAAAAAAAAAAAAAGAAAAAAAATCGAAAAATCAAGAAAAAGAAAAAAAAATAGAAAAAGGAAAAAGAGAAAAAACATACGGACTACCATCCCTTTTCATTCTATGTTTATTTTATGTTTTTGTTATTTTTCATTTATTAGCTTAAGTCGAGTCTAGTCTTGGCTTAGCAACGCCATATTGTACATGTAATTAACCAAGATTGTTAACTCGCCACTAGTAAAACTTCCTTTATCCAACAAAACCGTGTATTTCATATCCCTACACCTAACGTTACAACCCTTTAAAAGACCTCTTTGATAGTTTATCCTAGGTGCTTACGCCATGTGGTGGAGGTTTGATCCTTTCCCAAGCCTATGGTAATCTATTTTGCTATGACAGGTAGTGAGAGATATCTTCCGTTTCTATATCGTAATTTACACTTTATTACACCCGAGAGATGTGAGTATCTAAACACTATTTGTGAGGTGCTTGTGTATGACCTCCGTGCTTGTCTATTGGTCTTTAGTGGAACGATTATTTGTTGTAATTACTTTTATATTAGTGTTAAATGACCCCTAACTTGTATTTTGACTAGAATAAAAGCGCATTTGCTTGAGGACAAGCAAATCTCAAGTGTAAGGGTATATGATGAGGCGAAAAATGATCCGTTTTTAGGGGGTCATTTAAGCCCGAATCCGAATTTATTTGATCAAATATTGCACTAAATCGTTCCTTTTGTGATTTTAGGTACTTTGGGAGTGAAATCTGGAAAAGGAAGCAATTCGGACGTTTTTGGAGCATAAAAATGAAGAAAACGCCAAAGTCTTAATTTTCCATGCTGGGAACAGTAGGTGACGGCGTCAAGAGCAAATTTCCCAAATTTCCATGACGACCCAGAAGAGTTTTGACGACGTCAAGTAGGAAGGGCGTCAAGAGTAAAAGAGTCATGACGGCCTGGAAGTATATTAGTCTTGACGGCGTCAGAAGTAGATCTAGGCAGTCCGAGGAATGTTTTGGCGGCGAGGTGACGGCGTCACAAGATTACTCTTGACGCCGTCAAACCTATTTTTCTATACATAGTTTTCTAATTTTTCACATTTAAAGAGAGAAGTTTTGGGAGAAACCCTAAGTACGATTTTGGTGTAACTTTACAGGTTTTTCAAGGGTTCCAACCCCTTGATACCTTGCATGATTAATCAAGATAAGTGTTCTTCTAATTCAATCAATATGTCTATGTGTTGGTTGTCTATATCATGTTCTTATCTTAATTCTATCATGCTAGGCTAGATCTCCTTTGTGTTTGCTTAGATCTAATGAAACCTAGATATTGATTATGTGTTGATTACTTGTTTATTCTTGTCTTGGATGAATGATTTATATGTTAGGCTTAAGAAAACTAGCAGATCTCCAATTGGTAACATGCTTGAACGTCTTAAGAAACATGAACCAACGCGCAGTAGGTCTTTATTGGTTGTAGTTAATGCATGAGCCACTGTTTACAATCCCTAGAGTTGTGCTGGGCATGGTGTAGGAGGAGATAAGAGCTCATAGAATTGGGGAGTTATGTGTGCCACCCCATGAATGGTATTAAGGAATACGATCCGTCATCCATGCAATTATAACAAGTAATTAACGTGTAAAAGATATCTAGGGAGTAGTCAAATCTAAGTAAACACATTTTCTCCAATTGCTGCTCACAACCTTAGTATAAATTAGTTTATTTTCATTTCTAGTATTTTATTTTGATTGCATCTTAGTATTGGGTTAGTTGAATAGCAACTAATTTCGCCCACTCTTCCAAAACCCGAGATTTTAATTTGCTTTCTAAAAAATATAAAAACACAAAAAGAATCATCCCTCACCTTTAGAACTAGTATTTAGGTTTTCTAATCCTAACGACACTATTCCTAAGCTGAACGATCAATCCCCCGGTACTTGTCACTATACTATACTACAACGATCAGGTACACTGCCTGGTGGGGGTTGTAAGCTTCTCAAGATCCCTTGAGAGGTAAAGCCTGTTGCGATTCCCACGCATCATGTTGTCAAGATTCATACTGATGACAATTATGCTGATTTATTAACAAAAGGGCTTGATGTGGGTAGGTTTCAATACTTGGTAACAGGTATTGGAATGCTCAATCCATAAACTTTTGATGTCTAAATACTTTTCAGTGTTGCAGGATACTTTTTCGGTACTAATATTGTTTGTATTGTATGAATGGTTTTCTACTAACTTGTATACAGAGTTATAAAGAACACAATGGTAATTAACATACAACAGTGGAAAGATTGGTGATAATAGCAAGCAGAAAAGAGTACTTTTATTGATTCTTAAGACAAGTACATCACAACCATCAACAAAATATTGTCACCAAACAAGAAAACCATTACATCTGACATGAACCTACAACCTAACACCTACTCCATAGATGTCAATGCTGTGGTGAGGGCCTTTGGGAGTTCCTTGGAAAGATCAAAGGTTGGATCATTGTCATCATCTGATGAAGAGCTGGAATAAAACTCAAGAGATGGAGCAGGATCAGCTGATATCTTCTTATTTGGCTTCATGCTTGAAGATGTAGCAGTTGCAGTATTTGGTGGAAAATATCCATTCCATCCAGAAGAAAGTTCTTCAGAATCTGAGTAGTAGCTGATTTCCTCATCAGAAGAATCATCAGAGGAGATGTAGATTATTGGAAACCAACTCATGATGATTTATAGGGTTTGTGTTTGTTGAAGAAGCTTGTTGATGAATGATAAAATATGTTGAGCCCCCTTTTATATGCAAAGTCAAGGTCGAATTCTAATTAATGAAGGATATTTACTCCTACTTGTTTTGGTAGGTTGGAGGAGTAAATTTGGTTATTATCGGGTTGACTTTTGGAAGATATTTTTGTGAATAGTAACCAGGTTAGAAAGTTACTTTGGGTTAAGTTTTATGGGTTAAGTTGAGTTGTTGAATACAACCCATATTCTTGGAGTCATTGGAGTAATAAGGTGTGTATCATGGACACACAACAAATGGTTATTGATTCACCATGTCTAATCCACATAAGAATCAACTAGTCCAGAGCAAACGGCTATTGGTAAAGACTTCTCAAATCCGTTTATGGTTGATAGTTTACCAAAAACTAGGTTATCAACTCACAATACATCCATGTGATCAAGAGTTGGCTAGTCCATAGCAAACGGCTAATGGTAAAGACATATCAAATCCGTTGATAGCTGGTAGTTTGCTAAAAACTATGATAAGAGCAGCAAATTTTCATGTTTTATTAACCACTGCTCTTTGAAAATTTTACCACTACTAGTTCATTAGTTACCACTGCAAGAGTTATTTTTCCACTGATAAACTAGCCGTTACAACTGTTGTGTCAGTAATCCATTTTTTACTAGCCGTTGTAAAATAACCGTCATTCCTTATTAATAGGGTAAAATCTTTTGTGAATTATCTACTTACTTATTATAAATTATTCTTTTTCCAAAGATAATTGTTTCTAAAGATAATTCACATTGCTCAACCTCCTCAAACCCTATTAGTATAAATTCATCATCATACGGCTTTCTTGTTATCTTGATTACTAACACTTTTATTCTCTTTTTCACAAATATCATGGCGACTCTAAAATTTGTCGAGGAGCACAACCAAGTGGCCTACTTACAAAAGTCAAATAAGAAGAGTGGCCCTGTTTTTCATCAGATTGTGGATTTTCTAAACACTACTCATATAAGGTATGCCTTAACTCTTAATCCCACAATCTATGTCTCTCATATCAAATAGTTCTGGAACAATGTGGAGTCCATAACTCTTGAACAGGGAGACACACAAGAATCTGTGGATGCTCTAAGAGCCACAGTTGATGGGGTAACTATTGATGTTACTGAGTCATCCTTGAGGAGAATTCTCTAATTGGATGATCTCAATGGTATCATCACATTACCCAATTCAGATATTTTTGCCAATATTGCTTTAATGGGGTATGATACATCTGAACAAAAAGTCACTTTTAGAAAATGATGTTTTTATCCCCATTGGAGATTTTTAATTCATACTCTTTTACATTGTCTAAGTCCTAAGAAAACATCTTATGAACAATTTGCATCAACCATGGCTTATCCTTTGGTTTGTTTGGCAACAGATAGGACTTTCAATTTTTCAAAGTTTATTTTCAATAATATGAAAGGCAATGTAAAGAGTCAATATAAATTTTTAATGTATCCAAGGTTTGTGCAAGCAGTGTTAAATGAGTTTCAACTGCACCCTCACAAAAGAATTTATGAACCTTCCACTCTTAAGCCAAAAGTTTTTCAAAATATGTCTAAGGCTTCAGAACTTTGGAATGGGGAGGTTCATCCACTTTTCCCTCAAATGCTTGCTAAAATTTCTCAAGCACAGGGTGAGGATGCATCAATCCCAGCTGCATCTCAAAACACACCCACTATTGTTGTTCCACCAATTCAACATACCCCTGCAGTCACTCACACTTATGGGAGAAGGTCTAAACAGCCAACTTCTCTCATCTCAACATTGCATGTTGCTGAGCCTTTTGGTTTAGGCACAAGCAGTGGTGGTTCAAGGCTTCCTCCTAGTCCAACTAGGGAAGAGCCTGAATCAATGCCTCATGATTCACCTCTCCCAGCAGGTTACACAGTTGGAAGTGATGAAGGCAGTGTGCAACAAAATGAATTGATGGATATTTGTACCAAATTAGTCAAGCAGGTTCAAGCTCTGGAGAAAGATCTGGCACAGACCAAAGAACAACATGCCACAGAGATGAATACATCGAAGGCTGAGATTCAAAGATTGCAGATTGAAGTTGAGAATCTCAAGAAGCAAAGATCTCAGGTTGTATTATCATCATCTTCACCTTCAGATGAGTTTTCTGCAAGTTCTACTAAAGTTTTGGGAGATTCTTCCAAACAGGGGAGGAAAATAGATGCAGAGCTTAAGGGGAGGAGTAAAAGTTTTGATAAAGATTTTGCTAAGCTAAATGATTCTGATAATGCTCAAGCAAAAGATGATGTAGCTGAGACTGAGGGGAGGAAATTGGATTTTGAAGATATGGATGCTGATGCAGGTTTTAACTTTGATGATTTAGTTGGAACTGCTCAACCAATTTCCACTGAAGCAGAACAAGTTCCCATTGATCAACCAATTACCACTGCAAGTGAAAATGTTCCCACTGCTAGTCAAGAAATTACCACTGCAGAGGAAGAAGCTGCCAGAAGAAGATCAGTTAAAGGAAAGGCTATTGTAATTGCTTCAGATCAAGAGTTAAGAAAGATTTCTAAGTATGAACAAGCTCAGATTGATTTTGATGCAAGATTAGCAGAGCAACAACAAGCTGAAGAGTATGAAAGAAAGAAAAAGCTTAAAGAAGATGAAGTTGCTAGCTTTATGGAAGCAACTAGGTTAGATAAACTTGAAGCAGTAATGGCACAGCCACTTTCAGTTGTTTCACATATGATCATGCATGAGAAACCTCCATTGTTTACTTATGTGCCTACAGAAGAAGAGATTGATTACTTGATTAACAATGATCAAATAATTAGGAAGAAGGCTATTGAACTGATTGCCAATACAACCTTGAATGAAGAACAAAGGTCTACTCAACTTAAAGATTTCATTCAGATGAAGAATCAGCAGGCTCTTGATGAAATCATTGAGGATGTTAGAAAAGGTCAAAAGAAGCCAAGAAAACCTACAAAGGCACAGATTATTGCTGAGATGAAGACTTTTTGTTGCCATGTTGGTAATATGAAAATGGCTCAATTCAAAGGAATGTCACATGATCAGATTGAAGGAATTTATTACAAGATCAAAAGACAAGATAGTAAATTTATTCCAATGGATCAAGAACCAATAACATTAAAGGCAAAAAGGACTGGAGTGAGTCTTGAATCAAAAGAAGCAAAGAAGTTGAAGACTCAGAAATTATCTCAAGCAGAAGAAGGTCCTAGCAAGTTGACTGAAGAGCAAGTTACAAACATGTTGTTTATAGAGATTGATGTACTTAACATTGAACCTCTACAAGCAAAATATCCAGTAGTTGGTTGGGAGATCTTTTCTAATAGTTTTGGTGTTGCTTGGAAGATCATCAGAAATGGAAGTGTCACAAACATCTGCAGAGACTTTGAAGATATTGTTAGATGTTGTGATAGAGAAGATTTGGATACTTTGTGGAGAATTGTTCAAGATCAGTTTCAGAAGGCCAAGTGATAGGTATTGGAGATTTGAAGCTCATGGTACAAGAACTTTGTGGAAATTCTATGATTTAAGTTCTGTGCATCATGTTTCTACTCAAGATGGAGTTGATGTTTTTATGCTGGCTGAGAAAGAATATCCATTGAGAGCTGGAGTATTAACAGTGATGTTGTCAGAGAAGCTTAGGTGTTGGGAAAGAACTGAAGTCATAGATGATTTGCTACAAAGGATTTATGATCAAAGTGTGAGAGCTGATAGAGAGTTAAGAAGAAGAAGATAAGTGTTTGGAAGAATTCTCATATCCTCATGTTTACTGAATATTTGAAGAAACTTATTGATTTATGTATTAATCATAAGTTAGGGGAGGATTGTTGGGAATTATACTAACAGTTACCACGGCTAAGAGAAGAAGTTACAACTGCAGAAGATTGTACTTGCAGTGGAAACTCATTACCACTGCAAGAACATATATTACCACTGCTTATTAGATAGCTGTTAGGAAACATGTTATAGATAAATATAGAATAGATCTTGTGTATATCTTATTCTATTAGCTTTATACTTATCTTGTAGAAGAGGATTCCTTGTGCTATAAAAGGAGATCCTAGGTTAGAAGTTGATATACGTTATTCTAGAGCTTCAAGGTGTAACCCTAGTGATATCAAGATCACTCGTATTATTATCATTAATAATATTGGAGCTAATAGTTTGTTTACATACATTGTTTATATATAATTGTCTTACTCACAATCAAACTTCTAAGCGTTACTAAGTAGATTCCGCATACTTAGTGATATAATTCAAAGTATCAATCTAACACAAGTTCAAGGTGTTTAGATCCATCACTTTTGTTATGGGAGTATTTGCTTCATGTCACGCATCAGTGGAAGGTTGAGGTAATTATTATGGGCGATTTTAATGAAGTTAGATTTAAATCTGATAGATTTGGCTCGGCGTTTCACGCAAACGGTGCTAACATGTTTAACTCCTTCATTTTTAATGCGGGTTTGAAGGAAGTTCAACTTGGTGGTAGTGCTTTTACTTGGTGCCATAAAACTGCCACAAAGATGAGCAAACTTGACAGGTTCCTTATTTCTGAAAATAATTTTAATACTTGTCCTAACATCACAGCCATTACTTTGGAGCGGTATCTTTCAGATCATCGTCCTATCTTACTCCGTGAATCTCATCTCGATTATGGTCCAACTCCTTTCAAATTTTATCATCATTGGTTGGAAATTGAAGGATTTGATAAATTTGTTGTAACCACTTGGAAAGAGATTCCTGATGGTTCTTCGAATGCTATGCGTAGTCTTGTGCTTAAGCTGAAACATCTCAAATCAAAAATTAGGGAATGGATTAAGGGCAACACAAATGATACGAAATCTGGTAAAGACAAGCTCAAAAAAGAACTCTACGACTTGGATTTAGACATTGATAGTGGTGCTTCTTCTGCAGATTTGATTAATAAAAGATCAGAGGTTCTTAACAAGCTTCTTGATATTGATAAACTGTAATCTATAGAAATGGCCCAAAAGGACAAAATTAAATGGAGCATAGAAGGAGATGAGAACTCAAGCTTCTTTCACGGTATGATGAACAAAAAACGCAGCCAACTTAATATCCGTGGCATCATGACTGATGGAATTTGGATTGAGGAACCTCTCAAGGTTAAACATGAATTTTATCATCATTTTAGTACATGTTTTGCCAAACCAGATTCCTACCGTGCTCGTCTTGATTTTGATTTTCCAAATAAAATTCCCCTTGAGAAGCAAATTGATTTGGAACGTGCTATCTCCAAAGAGGAAGTTAAACAAGCAGTATGGGATTGCGGAATTGACAAATCCCCGGGTTCGGACGGATTTACTTTCAGTTTCTATCGGCATTTTTGGTCTACCATTGAAAAAGATGTCTTTGAAGCTGTCAATTACTTCTTTAATTGTGGTAATATCCCTAGTGGGTGCAATTCCTCTTTCATTACATTGATTCAAAGATTCCAGATGCCAACTTGGTTAAAGATTTTAGACCAATCAGTCTCATTGGGAGTGTATACAAGATCATTGCTAAGATCTTGTCAAATCGTCTCGTCGATGTTTTGGGTGATATTGTTAACGAGGTGCAATCCGCTTTCATTGCAGACAGACAAATTCTTGATGGCCCTTTCATTCTTAACGAGGTGCTTCAATGGTGCAAACTTAAAAAGAAAAAGTCTCTAATTTTCAAGGTTGATTTTGAAAAAGCATTCGACTCGGTTCGATGGGATTTTTTAGATGACATTCTAAAAAATTTCGGCTTTGGTGTTAAGTGGTGTAGATGGATCCAATGCTGCCTTAACTCCTCGAGAGGGTCTATTCTCATTAACGGCAGCCCTACTGATGAATTCCCATTTTTCAAAGGCCTTAAACAAGGCGACCCTCTTTCTCCGTTCCTATTCATTTTAGTTATGGAATCCCTTCACCTCTCTTTTCAACGTGTGGTGGAAGCGGGTATGTACAAAGGCATTAAATTAAACACTTCCACGACTCTTACCCATATGTTTTATGCAGACGATGTTGTGTTTGTGGGTCAATGGTGTGAAGGAAACATCACTACTTTAACCCACGTTCTTGATTGTTTCTATCGTGCCTCTGGATTGCGGATCAAAATGGGTAAAAGTAAAATCCTGGGTACCTTAGTGGAGAAGAACATAGTCTCTAATGCCGTGTCTAAACTTGGATGTCTTCTACTTAAAATTCCATTCTTATATCTTGGTACTAAGGTAGGGAGTTCGATGTCTAGAAGTGATGCTTGGGAGGAGGTCATTAACAAGGTAAGTTATCGTCTCTCCAAATGGAAAATGAAATCTCTACCTATAGGCGGGAGACTTACCCTCATCAAATCGGTGTTAAGTTCCATTCCTATATTTCATTTGTCTATTTTTAAAGCTCCGATATCGGTTATCAATAAGTTGGAATCTATGCGGGGACATTTTTTCAATGGTCACGAATCTTTCTCCAAAAAAGCGACATGGACTAAATGGTCTAATGTTTTGGCATCCAAAGCTGAAGGGGGTCTCGGTGTCCCTAGTCTTTTCGCCTTAAATAGGGCTTTAATGCTCAAATGGGTGTGGATATTTCATGCTCAAGGTTTGTCTTTTTGGGCTCGAATTATCAAAGCAATTCATGGGAATAAAGGGCAAATTGGATCGAAGTTATCAGCTTGTAATCGTTCATGTTGGTTACACATTGTGAAAGAAATTGACAATCTTCATGAACAAGGTATTAATTTCATGGATTTCATGCACTTAAAGTTAGGTAATGGTATCATCACATCTTTCTGGAACGATCATTGGATTGGTGATAGGCCTCTTAGGGACTTATATCCGCGCTTGTACGCTCTCGAAAACAATAAGAATGCGACGGTTAATGTAAAACTTGCAAATGACAGGATGGATAACTCGTTTCGTCGTGAGCCTAGAAGTGGTGCTGAACTCGCCCAACTTAACGAGCTATCTATATTGGTTTCTGATGTCAGTTTACGTCCGATTTCTGATAGATGGGCTTGGTCTTTAGAAGGGCCAGGGGAATTTTCGGTGGCCTCTATTCGAAAAGCGATTGATGGTAGAAGATTTTCTAAGGTTTCCTCTAAGACAAGCTGGATCAAATCAGTCCCTATTAAGATTAATATCCTTGCTTGGAAAGTGAAGCTTGATGGCCTTCCAACGCGTCTTAACATTTCTCGCTGAGGTATTATGATTGAATCCATCATTTGCCCCATTTGTGATAGTGGAGTGGAATCCTCCAACCATTTGTTTTTCATGTGCAATCTGGCTTCTAATCTTTCTCGTATGATCTCACAATGGTGGGATATCCCGCAAGCTGAAGGTACCTCCTATGATGCTTGGTGTGAGTGGCTTCTATCGTTACGTCTTCAGTTGAAACACAAACTTATCCTCGAGGGCATTCTCTATTTTATGTGGTGGCACGTTTGGTCATTCCGGAATAAACTTCTTTTTGACCCTACAAAACCCTTGAAGGCAACAATTTTTGATGACATTATTTCTAGATCATTTTATTGGTGCAAGTATCGATGTAAAGCCTCGTTTAGTTGGAACGATTGGCTAAAAACCCCTTATCTTATATCTCTTTAACTCTAGCAACTTGCTAGATTTCTTTTAAATAAATTGCCATTCAAAAAAAAATGATGTTCGTATAAAAGTTATCATAAATCTGATGTGAATGCAACATATATATTAAAAAGGGAGCTGTTAACCCCACGGTGGTCTAGTGCCACTAGGCTGCAAACCCTCCCTAGTGGGGCCTACCTAGTGCAGCTTTTGTCTTCTTTTTTTTTTTATTTTTTTTTTTTATTTTTTTATTTGCTGTTTGCTGTCCAAGTCCTATTTTTTTGGTCAAAGCACAAAAGTGCAGTCAAGTCCTTTTTTTTTTTTTTTTTGTCAAAGCACAAAAGTGCAATTTTTTGTTTTGTCCAAAATGATCCAAGACCAAAGTGCAAACAAAACACAATCACAACTACAGGCTCGGATCATTATTAAATTCGTCATCGCCAAGTCCTATTTTTTTTTGTCAAAGCACAAGTGCAGTAACCACAACAAAGTGATCAAGTCCAAAGTGCAAACATTACACAACTGCAGGTTCACACAAAGACAACACAAAACACAACTGCAGGCTGAGATGAAATGTTAAATTCGTCATCGCCTTATAGACTCAGATTTTTAGAAGGCTCGGATTTGAAGGTTGCGAAAGTGATAAAAATATCACTCCGCCATACCATTCGGTTTTAAAAACCATTCGTCATCGCCTTGGTTTTAAAAACCATTTTTTTAACAGCTCAACAGCAGATTCCACAGTATCACTAGAAAGCAATATCACAACACAACAAGGGCTGTCAAAACAGGAATGTCACAAGCTCAACAGTAAGGATTCCACAAACTGCAAAGCTCAACAGCTCAACAGCAGATTCCACACTCAAGTATCACTAGAAAGCAGGGGAGGGTGTGGTCAAAACCAACCCACAACAAGGCTGTCAAAAACAGGCATGTCACAAGCTCAAACAGTAAGGATTCCACAAACTGCAAAGCTCAACAGCTCAACAGCAGATTCCACACTCAAATATCACTGCAAAGCTCAACATTGTAAATAATTATTGATTTATGTTGTGAATAATTTTACCGACAAAACATTGTAAATAATTATTGATTTATGTTGTAAATAACTGTTTGTATTATATAGTAAATTATTAAATATTTATTTAAATTAGTAAATAAAATTATTGATTGATTATGCAAATTCTTTTGTCAGGTGGGCCGAAGAAATCCTTTCTGGTGTCGATGTGAAGAGGATTTATTATAGAACGGAAATCCTGGCAAGATGGTAGTCGTGGGCGACCGTTTTATGCATGCCCTCTTTCAGTGGTAAATAATCATACGTGTGCTTAGTTATGTAAATAATTTGTTTGTTAAAAATACATTTCTTATTATTTTCTTAACATGTAACAACCAGGTACAAAAGACTATGAGTGTCGATACTTCAAGTGGAAAGATGAATTTGAAGAAGAGTACTTTAATCAAGCCTCTTCTTCAACAGCCTCTTCTTCAACGCAGTGCTCAAACTGCGTTGCTAAAGATAATGAGAACAAGTTGTTGAAGGCAAGAATAAAGACGTTGGAGATGGAGTTATAATTGGCAAGGAATCCTGAGGATCACGCTTGTCAGTCGGGTGCAAGGCTCCATGATCTTTTAACCGAAATAAATAATCTTCATATGTCGTAGATATTGTTGTTTTTAAATAATATGTTAATGTTGACGTTTAATTTTATAATAATAGTTGTTTTTAAATAATTTAAGTTTAGGTGTAAACATTGATCTTGTAGTAGTTTATAAATGCAAATGAGTCAACGTCATCTTTTTTTATAACGTCATATTTTTTTTATAACGTCATATAAGCAATTATTAATTGAGTATACACAACACAAAAACATTACAAATATTAGTTTATAAATACAAATGAGTCAACGTCATCTTTTTTTATAACGCCACATTTTTTTATAACATCATATAGGCAATTATTAACATTACAAAAAAATATACAAAATAAAAAACATTATAATATAATACTTAAACATTACAAAAAAAATAAATAAATAAAAAAAAAAAAAAAAAAAAAAATACACCCTCCCATTTAGGGAGGGTTTGGGTAAAATGTAGAGGAGGGTGTTGTCAACACCGGCCATTAAAAAATCTATCAGAAGGTATATGATGTGTTTTGGGCTATTCATGTTCTGTGCTCATTTTAATCTTCATGTTCATGGGAATATTTATGCTCGTCGGAAAATGCATTCTTTGGTCGTACGCACCAAACAAAAGAATCATTTCTCTACATATATCTCTCGTTCATTCTTTGTTTGTACACAATGTAGTACCTCTTCTCTTTCTCTGAGGCTATTCCTTTTTTCAACAATTCTACAGTTTGAATTAACTCCTTTCTAAATGATTCACTTGTACTATACATCTGTAAAGACATCCTAAAAAAATCATTTAAACCATTTTGAGGTGGTTCTTATAAACAAAGTACTGATTATGGTTAGATACAAAATTCAGAATATGTTCAACTTATTTAAAATACCCTTAATCTTTAGTAAAAACCCATGTAATATTGATAAATGTCCCCGCCAAAAATTTATTGGCGGGGAGATGTCCCCGCCAAAAGCCTCAAAATGTCCCAGCCAAGAGCAGTTAATGTTGTAGTGACTCTTTCAAACAAAGTGAAAAAAGCCAAATTTGCATCCCAAATGCACACATGAAAAAAGAGAGCATGAACTAAACAAACTAATGAGTAATGACCTGAAACTGGAATTGCTCCTAAACAAACAAAATATGCCCACGAAACACTAAAACAGCGCATGTCCCAAATGTAAGAATGACTGAAATGCAAGCCAAGTCATTCGTGTACATAATCAACCTTCAAACAACCGAGCACAAATCTACAAATATATTATGGCGAAACACCTCACAGACGGAAAACGGCCAATGGGATGTTGAAGAAGATACACTTTTGTGTAAATACCTTTTCAAAACTAGGCATGTGATATAATCAAATCAATGCAGAGTACAAGTAGACAAAGGAGTCCAGAGCTGAATATTCTCCGTTACCTATGATTAGTCACGGGTCACGACAAGCACAACCCAACGGGGTGGTAGACTAGGAGATTCAAGGACAATTCCTTGTACCGAAATGTTGTAGAAGCTTTAGATGCAGAATTTGAAGATCTAAGTCATCAAGGTCGCAAGGGTGACCTGGAGACCGGGCAGCCCAAGGCTGAATTGAAGGAGTAATAGAATTTAGAGGGAGTTACAGGGTTTCTAGACAGGTTGTGCAAAGTTTTGAAATTTTTGACTCTGCTATATCTAGAAATTTGCAAGCATGGGTACCAATCGAGAAAACAAAAATCCCAAATCGAACAACTGAGTCAGCCAGGTTCTCTTTGCCACCTTATGAAAGGCAGTTCTCAATTCAGTTCCATTCTGTCTTGTCCAAAACGCAACTTTTAAAGTTTTAACATCGTTTTCTTTGATTAAAACTTTCAGCTAGGAAAATCGCACTTATGTTTGCTTCACAGGTCAGTTTGGATCCAACCCGGTTTAGATGGGTCCTTTCAATCATTTTGTATATTGCGGTGTATGTTCTTTCGGGTTCAGACTGGACACATTGTACAATCCTGTAGAAATGTCGCTTTTTTGCTCTGAACAATATAAGAGTATGAGTCTATGACAAAAACGAAAATTACGTCAAAAATTAGTTTCTATTGTAGAGAAAATATTAGTTACACATGCTGATCAAGTTTTTACAGAACTATAGAACTATCAAAACCCAGAATTACCATTGTACAAAAGCTTCATCGCTCAATGAAACCTTCACAAAACAAAAACTATTATATCAATTTGCATCATCCAGAAAGCCCAGCTCTTGGGTTTTCAGGAAAATTACCATCCATTTACCTGTTTCTTTTCAGGTATGTAGTGGCTTTTGAAGAACACATGATCCGGATGATGTACATCCAAATTCCGGAGCCAATTGTCACTTACTCGTATGAGGGAGTTGATTTTCTCAGTGCCATGAACTCCATTAGCGGTCCAGTCAGCAATCTTGAACTTATAGACAGAAATTCCAAAGATTGGTAATGGTAGCCGACACGACATTTTGGCTTCATGAACCTGCCTAGCTGTCGAACCACGAGGGTGCACCCAATTTGCATCTGTACCTAGATGGCCAAGGACATCAATTCAACATCCACTCACACACAAACTGCACAACTTAATGAAGCAGGTAGGAAGGGTAAAAGAGGGAATTACTTCTAAATGGCGTTGATAAGGAATGGAAAGTCAAGAAACTTGTATCAACGTTTTGGAGAGATGGACCAACAGGTATTCTGTATATTGGATACCTACAAAAAAAAAGGAACAAGAGTTTGAATCAACGAATTATAAGAGCTAAAAGGCATTCTAGATGTTTAGATGAGCTTTGTTTTACTAAAGTTTCAATGATCTAACAAACAATTTTTGTACGAATAGCAAATCCAGATTATCAAAGTTTTCAAGTTTAGATAGTTACAAACTGTCAACTTTTTTCTTAAAGTATCGTATATAATCATAATTTCCAGTAGTAAATAGAAATGAAAATGTGGGTTAGATAAAAAGGGGAATGATAATCAGAATCACTTAATTCAGACACTGAGATCTATATATAAAAGGTTCAAGTCACAACAATAAGTAAACCAGTTCTGTATCGCACATCTTGATTCTTGAGTTCCTCATTTGTGCGAGTGTTTTGGAAGACAAGTCTTTATAAGTTCCATTTTGCAATACATAGTGTTTGGTAGAGAGGAGTGACCATAGCATTTGCCGAAAATAAAATATGCAAAATTTGATTAGGCACACAGCTCAGGGAACTAGTTGACTATAAACAAAAAAGCCTAGATGCCCTTTATTAAGTAAAAAATTATTGTAAACTTGAATTATCATAACATTTTTTCTATTTTTTTTTACAGCGTATAAACATCGCATATTGTCCAGTAGTGATGCATGTAGAAAACTAACTTTCCAAGGTATATAGAAAAAAAATACTATTGTAATTTTTAGTCTTGATGCCAAAGAAATATATTTTCCTATGAAAATCAAAATGCTTTATCGAACACACAAAAAAAATCTATTGAGTTCTCTCCCATAGTTGCAAAATAACAGAATCTTCTTGAACGTTATCAATATCATTAGTTCTTTGTTCAGAATAAGCTATTTCAAATTGAAATGTCGAAAGAAAGAAACATTCATAGGATTTGAAGATGAAGCTTACCAAGCCACAGAAATCCAACTCGACTGAGTCAGATCACAGCTCCTTAATGTTTTCAGTTCCGGGAACTTCAATTCAAGATCTGCTATCTGTAACAGAAATAATATTTTTTGTGAGCTTAAAGAATTCAACAAAAGCGTGTTGCGACAGTGCATATCTAATTGAATTGTGGATCCACCACTGGCCTTATAAATATATGTCTAAAATACCCTTCAAGTTATGGACACAAATCCAAGAGACGGTCAATTCATATGTAACAATGGAAAAGTGTATACTAGTAATCTTAACTCAAAATTAAAATTTGCAGAGTTTTATAACTTGCCTTGTTTGCCAGAGGTTCACGTTGAAATGGTGATGCACGTTCAAAGTACTCAAAGATTAGATGGCCCGGAGGGTTTCTTATCTCGCCTTCATCAGAATCACATCCCACAAGCAAATCAGCTCTGATCATGAGTTTATTTAAGCTCCCTGCAACAGAGTTGACATTTTTTCGGGTTTGGGGACGCAGAGCGCCTGCACCTGCCTCGTAGCTGCCATCACTGCTAGTTGCTCTAGATGACTCATAGTCGCTGTCCTCACCTGAACGTCTGTACATAAAACCAAGAAAACTAGTCAAGAATTATGAAATCAGACAACTCTCAAGAACAACTCAGTGTAACATGGGAATTGCGGAAAGTCTTGGGTGTATTTGGATTTGCATTCTGAAATGGATTATCTATATATCGTGACTTGTAGTCACAATAAAAGGATTTTGATGTACTTATAAACAGATTCTGTACTCTGATGATTCAGGAGTCAAACATCATTTTCATACTTGCTGGCACAAAACTCATCATCAAACTGTATGTTAAGACTGCCAAATTAATTTAAAATTACACAACTGAACGCCTTTTTTACAAGATATATCTCCTCTATTAACATGTATATACTTTTTGGTGAAATTATCTTAGTTTCTTGAAATATCAGACCTTACTAAACACTCAGATAACAAGTGATTATTTGTGTTATCACTTTCAACAGCAAAAGCACAAATCAGTATCATAATGCACGACCAGCCACTCCCTAAGGTCCTGTTCACCATGGCCATTTTAAAACCCGGCATATTGAAAACAACAAATTAAGTAAAAAGCAACAATGCAGGCATGCAATAGTGGTGAACCCAGGGTTTGTAGCCACGGTATGCATCTCCACACCCACAATCACACCAACACCCCCATCCCACATCAACTACTAAACAAATTAATCTTTTTGAGTGTACAATATATGTACTGATACAAAAAGATACTATGCATGTACATATAACTTATTTTTCTTCTGTAGCTACATTCTAATGAAAACAATAGCAAGAATCAAGCTTATGATAGGTGCACTTAAAGAGTTACATTTCCGTTTATGAGGTCTCATGGTTTGGTTCACGACTTTAATGTCAAAAAAATAATAATAAAAATTAAAAAATTAAAATAAAAATAAATAAAACACAAGTATGAGGGAAACTTTTAAACTGAATCAACCACAAAAACAAATAGGAATATTACATATCGAGGTTCCAACAATCATTGTCATACCAAAACGAAATCACTTTCTAGAGACTTACTCTTTGAACCTTATATGATCCATATGAAGGTTTATCGAACCCCTAAACACTTTCATAAGTCAAGTGTTTCATTAAGGAGAAACATGTACAGCACATTTTAGGTTTAGTGCAGAAATAATAATGATATGATCAAGTCCGATTAACATGGTTCCAAATGTAGACATCATAAGATCCAACAGCAATCGGAACAAAGATAGTAGCTATGTCGCATCATCATAATTTGTCCAAATCGTGTGATTCACAATTACACAAATATAATCTTACTATTCGATTCATTTCACAGGGAACAATGCATACCACGCTCCCCTACCAACGTGCCACTAATTTATTATCATATTGTCATTCAACCTATACATTAGCACACTGATACATTTCACAAAGCAAATAATACAACCCAAGTACTTTGGATGTAGAGAGCAGTGACTACCAAAAGTTTACGTCCAGAAACAAAAACTATACATAGACTAAATTTTTTCTAAGGAATGCAGACATATTATTATATCAATCAGTTTAAAATTTAGAAAAGATGACGTGAATATTCAGTTCAAATCCTTTATATTCTGCAGTTCTCAATCTGCTAATGAGCTGTAGCCACTATTATCAACGAAGATACAGGTTAAATGGCATCTCTTCCTGATATTAAGGTGGTCACAAAACACCACCTTATACAATATAAATACAGTGCAGGCACATAAGGTATTGACTGAGTATGCAAACACAGAATTAGATATTTGCTGTATAGCCGAAATAACAAAATCTGAAAATGTTGTGCGTGACAGAAAACCAAGTACAAAGTATGTGTGGTAACCGTCTTCATGACTCCACCATATAACTTTCAAAAACCGTTATAAAAAACAAATTAACTATGTCCACATTTGATACGCTGCTAGCAGAAATTAAAGAAAATAACAATTTTGACAAGTACAGTTGTTTCAGTAACGATCTTAAAAAAGCATTAGCCATATTAGATGATAGAGTAAAAGTGCATTGCTATTTGTTGCAATTTTCCCTATCCAAAATGCATGAGGAAAACCAGATACATAAATTTGCACACGAAGCAAAGCTGCGTCCAAATAGTCATAAATAAGAAAACTTTGGTTACCTTAAGCTCGTTGTGGGCATACTTGGATCAACATACAGTTGAATGGCAGATAACGATGGTGCATAGTATTGAACAACGGAGTCTTGTTCATTCAACACTAAAGGAACTCCAACTCCATACGCACTCCACTCCTTAAACGATTCCCAAAGATCACCAAGTACAAAATAAGGGTGATAATCGTCTTCATGACTCCTCCATCCCTTTGTGCTACTCTATACATCTCAAAACGACAACAAGATCACAACCACATTTCCTAAACACCTTTAACAGACTTAAGCACAAAAGAAACCCTCATTTTATATCATGGTTCATAAAAATATTTTCGGCTCATAAAGCAAGTAAAGTAGAAAACAAACATCATCAAAAAGCTTCTCACCTTAGTAAACAAAGTTGCTACGTCATACAACGCACTTAACAGTAAAGTCAACCCAAACGCAAGTTCCTTATGTAATCTTGATTTCCGGACACATAATTAGAGATCTTTTTTATACTTAAAATGTATCAATATACAAATAAATATATAAAAGCACGTAAAGTAGCTAACAAACATCATCAAACATGAGTATGTATCACTTTCAAGAAGCATCTCATATCACCAATCAAACTTGATACTTATCAAGGGTATACTAAACCGTAACCTCAAATCAAGAATGCAACCTCCTTTTTCTAATCCAGATTTCCTGACATAAAAAAATATTTTTTACTTACAATATCAATATACAAATAAAACATTTAAAAAATCCCCTCTTTCACATACGTTCGCGCTGTCAAACCAATACCCGTGGTGGGTCGGTTTCCCATTACTATAACAAATTACATTTTCCAATACTTAAACTAACCAAACATCATATTCAACACATAACACATTTCAATCTTTTACCATAATCTAACAAAAAAACACATTATATAAAAAACCAAGAACTACCCATTTCACTAATCAAACTACTTAACACATAACATTAAAAAAAAAAAAAAAAAAAAAAAAAAAAAAAAAAAAAAAAGTACTACCTTTGGGAAATGTTGAGCAGTAACAACAGGAGTAGTATGTTTCATAAACTGGTCCAAATTAGTAACACCAAACTGTTTCTTTTTCTCTTGTTTCCTCATCGCTGGTGGACTATAAAATCTGTCTTTTTTTACCCAATTGCTTTTCGACATTTAAGAGAAAAAGAAAGGGGTTTTGATGATCACTACTTACAAGTGATGAAGTGTATGTAAATGAGTTTCTGCTAACTTGATTATTTCAACAAGTTGGGTTTAATGCGATCAAATGTTGTTGAGTGTTTGAAAATATTTTGTTAGGGTTTTTGAATTAAAGAATTGGGGTTTTTTCTTGAGGTTAAATCTTTGTGATTTTTTTTGAAGTTGTAGTATAAAATGGTCCTTGGACTATTTCGGTTGAGCAATTGTTTGACTTTGTTATGACTATTAGGGGACGTTTGGTTATATAATGAAATCACTATTGGAATGGGTGTGAGTTGGGAATGGGGAATGGTTTTTGAAACTCACCCATCCATTTGGGTTTATCTATGTCTTAGAGTGCGTTTGGTATGAGGGTGTAGGGGTGAACGCGGTTCTGGAACCGCAAAGAATTGACTCGAAACCGAGAGAACCGAGAACCCGCAAATTACATATATTAGGAACAGAGAACCGGACCGAAGAGCGTGTTTCGGTTTCGGTTCGGTTCTCGGGTATTGTTCGGGTATTTCGGTTCTACCCGATTGGAACCGAATTTTTTTAAAACGTACTCAAAAATTCAACATTTTTTTAATGTTTGCACTCATTTACTTGTAAAGCGTAAATAATATTGAACGATTAAAATATGTAGCCGAAAATTTTTTGAAAACGTGTTGTCATTTTCACGATAGACCAAAAATAATAGTAGGATCAGTTGGTGGACATGTATATTAACATGATTATATCTCCTATATCTGAAATGACTGATGATAAGTTAGTAACTCAATGGATTTTCTGTGACCAAATACTTTTCTCTTACTTCTTCAGTTATATTAAGCCGTTTCGTTACATACAAATTCAAATTCAATTTTATGTTGTTTTCAAAACACGTAAAAATAAATTAAGATAATATGTTTTACACTAACTTTTAACATAACATCAAAGATATCAATAAAAGAGTATATGATGTATAAATCAAATAATATGTGTATGATATTGTCAATAACTAAAACACTAACAACATGATGTATATATACACGTCTACGAGAGTTATATATTTTAGATTGACAATGGAAACTAGTAGCAAAATCTTTAGCATGCGGTTCTTCAGTTCTGGAACAGATACCCACGGTTTTGAATCGGACCGAACCGAGAACCAAAATTTGAAATATTTAAGAACCGAGAACCGGACCGCGGTTCTAAAAAGTGGTTCAGGTTAGGTCGGTCCGGTTCGGTTCTCGGTTCCAGTTCGGTTTTTGGTCCATTTGCTCACACCTACGAGGGTGTTGCATTGTGGGCATAGTTTCAAACCCAAAAACATTTGTTTGGTACAAAAGAAGTGTGCCAAAATTTTTGGTTGATTGCTAAATAGTTGCTAAAAGTGAAACCCCATTGCATCTACTGGTATCAATATTTCTTTCTCTTTCAATGTGGGTCATGCTTCTTATTTCTCTATCTCTATCATCTCTTTTAATAATATGAGTAATAATTTAAATATTAATTTAAGACAATAAAAAAACAATATTTCATATATTATTATTATCTTTCTTTTGTCCTCGCCATCTTTCTCTTTCCCCATTTTCTTTCATTCTATACTGAATTCAAATCCTATTCTAAACCCGTGATTATACCAAACGCACCCTTTTGCGAACTTGATTCATGATTTTCGATATCAAACCTATTTGAGGGTGATGGGATTGTTGTTTTTTCTGCTTTAACTTAAATAGGTGAGCTTTATATAAGGAGTTTTGATAAGCCTTATATATATATATATATATATATATATATATATATATATATATATATATATATATATATATATATATATATATATATATATATATATATATATATATATATATATATATATATATATATATATATATATATAAGGATTTGGCACATATAATATATTTCATTACAAATTACCATTTTTTCTTTAGTTATATTTAATCTATACTTCAGCTTTTTTTTAAGTCATGTCCCTTTTAGTCATTTACCAACATAACCTAAACCAAATAATTGACTTATTAAACTGATGAAATCAAATGGTCCTGATATTTAAGTGTCAATTTTCCTTTATTATGCTCATTATTTGTACTTATTATTATGATATATACTTTGATTTCGTTATATTTTTATCCAGGTTACAAATGAGCATAGGAGCTAAAGAGACGAGGAAATTGGAAAGAACTCGCAAAAGATAAACATTTATAGTATGCTGAAGAAAGCTACAACGTCACTTACACTCTCTATTACGCCGTAGCTAGGAATTCAATTATGAAGAATGAAGTCAACACGAACCAAGGACTACGGTGTAACCATAACCCTTAGTTACGTCGTAACCATTTCAAGACTTAGAAGAATTCCTAGTGATGAAGACTACACCGTAACCATTATATGGAGTTACGGCATAGCAATGACACCGAAAGTGATACTAGATCCATAATTAAGCTACGGTGTAGCCCACTTGAAAACTACGATGTATGTGAAACCCTAAAAGAAATTACGGTGTAACCAACTACATCAACTACGCCGTAACCGTTGCTATTAGATAAGATCGTTTTACGATTACACTAGCTACAGCTTAACCAACTCTTAGAGTTATGTCGCAGCAGTGACGGGCCTATAAATATGATTCGTGGTGTAAAACAGATATCAAAAATACATACAAAGTAGACGTGGGTGAAATTAACTAGTCAACCCTTGTGAAAAGGTTAACTTGCAAAATCCATGAATACAATATATATATATATATATATATATATATATATATATATATATGTGTGTGTGTGTGTGTGTGTGTGTGTGTGTGTGTGTGTGATACCGGGCAAGTGATTACCCGGGTCGTGTCCCAGCGAGGTGTGAATGGAGGATATCGTGCAAGATTCGAGATTAAAATGCTTGTAAGGATTGATGAGAGATTATTTGGTATTATGGAACTACAAGAAATTAACGAATAACGAACAAGAAATAAAATAAACGCAACTAAAACATAAATCTAAACAAGTAATGACAACTAAAGTTTAAAAACTACTTAAATTGCTACGGGAATGATAATCGGGAGCTAAGGGAACCCTAAAATGCAATCTAAGTTAAAAAAGTAAAAGTTAATTTAAAAAAACGTAAGTGCGCGAAATAAAATATGAAATTTAAGCTATATTAATCCTACTGGTATAAAAATGATTTTTCTACGCTTCTAATGATATAATTAAATTTTTGGAAAAAGAAAAATATTTTTTTGATTTTTTAATAATTTTTTATGAATTAACAACTAAAATAATAAAATAAATAGTTTAAAATAGTATAATGATTTAGAAAATTATGAAAATTCTTGGGAAAATCTATTACTAAATACAAACGCTAGGAAAAATAAGAAAATGAAATAATCAGTTCAAATTAAGCAACCTAAAAGCTGGTAAGTAAAATAAGCTAAAACAATTACATCTACATTAAATATGTAATAAAGCAAGAAATAACAACAAGTAGGCAAGAGCTCAGATGGTTGTTTTGTGTCTGTGTGGGAAAGCCAGAGGTCCAAGGTTTGATTCTGATCAGACTTACCCTTTTTGGCTTAACTTTTTTTTTTTGTGATATTCTTTTTGCAAAACTTGACAAACAACAAACACTAATAAACTTTTTATAAAATCCTTGTCTAAACTCTATTCAATAAGCTACAATGAGCTTATTGGCTTCAACAGATAACAAAGACAACCATTTAACAAGAAAAGCTCTTAACATTTATGGCCAAAAGCTTCAATAAGCTAGAATTAAAGGGGAACATGCAAAGGCCAATTAGGGGGATCCTAAATGAGCAATATGGAAAAGAATAAGTGGCTAAATGAACCAACAATCATTAAACAAACAAATCCAATGACAACAACCCAAACAGTCCTAATGGGGGGGATTTAAGCAGTCTAATAAGCTACTAAAAAGCTACAACTAGGGGAAACTAAGCTAAGGAATTACTAGGGGAACTTAAATAGGCTAAATAGAGCATAAAGAAGCAATTAAACCTAAGTGAAAGGCACAAAATAAATACTAAACTAGCTTAATCTATCCTAGGCTGCAGTGGCCAAAACAGTCAAATGGGCTACTTTAGAGGGGTAAATAAGCAGCTAAAAAAATCTAAAAATTAAGCAAAAAATACTAGCTTAAAAAAAGCTTCCGAATAACAATTGCACAAATTTTCAGGGCTAGTTATCAAGTAGTGACCAAATGAAAAATGCAAGTTTGCAGGCTGTTGGGACCAGTCTACTGTTGTAACAGTATGTATGCAGAATGGGTTAAGTTGAATTGTTTGATCTAGAAAGGTCAAATGTCAGACTTGTAAACTAGTACTAATATGTTTGGGACTAAAATGAACAAAAGAAACAGCCAACAAAATGCTTCAATCTAGATTCTACCCTTGTGAGTTTGATAAAACAGTTATTATGCAGAAAATGGGAAAACAATTTTGAAAACCTAAAGACTATTGGAAACTAAATTTTTTTGATCTAAATCTAACTATAACAATAAAATAAAACTTAATGAGTTTAAAGATTTGGTCAAAAGTAAAGTTGGCTTAGAAAACTAGCTTGTGCCAAACACCCCTGAAGGATTTGGAAGATGGATTTTAAACCTACAACAAGCTTATAGATTCCAAAATTCTTGAGCACTGATGCATAAAAGTAACTAAGAACACTTAAAAGGGGCAATGCAATTCATAATAAGCTGATTTAATAAGCAAACAATAATAATCAGCTTAAAGGCTAATGTGGACTTATTTAATGAAAACCTTAAAGTAACAATTCCTAAACTACAACATAAGCATTCATAGCATATAAATAAACAAATTAAAAACAAATAAGCGGTAGATGAGTAAGGTTTCAAGCTGAGCTTTGTAAAAGAAAGAACTTAAAATTTAGAATGCTTCAAAATAAAACTTTCATTGATAAAAATAAAGAGTACAAAAACTTTAACGTTAGAAAAATTACTTAAAACCCTACTGAGCCTTCTTGGCTTTACAACTTATCTATTTATACTAAAACTAACACTAGGGTTCTTGTTCCTCTTGTGCTTGTTCTGTGAGATAAAAGAGGAATTAGCTTCAATAACCAACTTGTGCTTCTTGAGAGTAAATCCAAGCCCTTGGATCACTTTGGAAATCATCTCAGCCTTTAAATTGGTTTTGGCGCCCATTTGTGGTTGTGGATTGCCAGCTTGACAGTGGCATCATGCGAAGCATGAGGAGCTTTTGAGAAGGGGGGAATGGAGTATTGCAGGAAAAAGGCAAGGGTTGGGTTTGTTTGGCGGGGAAAGGGAGGTAGGGGATGAAGGGTTTGACTGTGAAAGTCAAAAGTTGGTTTATAATGGTTAAACAGGTTTTACGGGTGGTTGTATTTTGGGTTATAGGGTTGTGTTTGTATGAGTGGGCTTATGGTGGTGTAAAGGATTGGGCTAATGAGGTGTGGGATTAGTTTGGGTAGGGCTGTGGGTTTAGTTTAGGTGGGTTAGGGATTAGGGATTAGGATTAAGTATTATTAAGTTTAGCAATATTTAGTAATTAATAAAACATTTTAAGTAAAAACTGATTTTGTAGTTTTTTATATAATAATAATAATAATAATAATAATAATAATAATAATAATAATAATAATAATAACAATAATAATAATAATAATTATAATAACATAAAAGGGTAAAAGGTAAAAATAAAACAAAAGTAAAAGTGAAAAACAAAAGGTTTTAACAAAATTAACTTTTAGTTTTTTGGAAAAGTTTTGACAAAAATGTTTTTGGGATTTTATTTTTGAAAATGTTTATATTTTTTTTTATTTTTTATTTTTTATTTTCTTTGGTTTTTGAAAATGATTTTGAAATTAAGTCTCGGGGTTAAAAGGGTAATAGGTGTATTTTGGGTAATTTTGGTGTCGGGTGAAGGGTAATTTGGTCATTTTTGGTTTAGGTTAGGGGTAATTTGGTAATTATGGGTTTAGGTTAATGGTAAAAGGGTAAGTTAAGGTTTTGGTTTGGTTTTCCATGCTCCCCCATGTCATATTTCCGGGATTGACTTCGTCTTTGACTTTTTGTCTTTTTCTTCGATAAATGCTTCAAAACGTGTCGAGTCGATCCGGTAATGCTCCATTTAGCTTTGTTTCCCATCCAAGCTCTAGCTTTTGACACTTTTCCAAATCTCGTGCTCGTTTTTGTCATTTTTTCCCCTAAATTATGCCTATTTTTGAAATATCCGTACATGCACGATCACAAACACAAAAACACAATATATTTGGCATTTATGTTTAGTTTTTGGTCGTTTTGGTCTTAATTTGGTAAGAAAAAAGTATGTGAATAAGCACATACCAAAATCCCCCAGACTAAGGTATTGTCGTGTCCTCACGCAATGTCATCACTTCACGCTTTTGAGATAAATAATTTCACAACTCTTTTTACTAACTTTGAAAAGTAGCAAAACGTTCAAAAGAGATTACGAAATCATTTATTCCCGAAAATGCCCCATTTTTCAACTTTATTCTCTACACTACTGTTTTTATATTTTTTTTTTCACTTTTTATGTGACGGGATGTCGACTTTCATTATTTTTTTCTATAACTTTTAGGGTCACAGAGTAAGAAACACAACTCATAGAAAAAGTGTACATACGGATAGAATTCATCATCCCTGATTTTTCACAAGTTCCCAAGCTAAGCGTAAAAACAAAATCATAGCCAAAAATGTCATTAGATGCTAACACTACTCATAAATGCTAATTGTAAATTCCTGTTCCCAATTCTTATTTTATCTAGACTTTTTTTTTATGGAAATGATTTCTCATTTTCGTCTCGATAGTTTTAAAGTCTGGTAGATTTAGACGGTTTTAAAAATCATTTAACTTTTAAACCAAAAGGCTTAAAAGGTCACACCACATTTATTATATTTTCTTTTTTTTTTTCGTTGTGCGCGGTGTAGCTCCAAGACCTAAACGCCTTTCAGAATAAAGGATCCAAGGATCCGCTTGTCGAACCGCAGTTATTTTTGGCACTTTTTTATATTTTAGGCGGTTTTAAAAATCATTTAACTTTTAACTCAAAGGCTTAAAAGGTCACACCACATTTATTATATTTTCATTTTTTGTGTGCCTCAAACATACGGAGCTTCATGGTGTAACTCCAAGACCTAAACGCCTTTCAGAATAAAGGATCCAATGATCCGCTTGTCGAACCGCAACTATTTTTGGCATTTATTATCTATTGATGGTGTTATTTACGAACCTCATGTGGCATAGACAAAACAGGAAGTTCCAAGACCTAAACGCCTTTCAGAATAAAGGATCCAAGGCCCGCTTAATGCTTATGTCACACGTAAAATGAGTTGAAATTTAAATAACTGTTAGAACCGCGTAATTCTAATTATTTTATTTTTGGGTTTTCAATCTTTCGGGAGCAAGGAACTACAAATAACTGTTATGAGCTCTAAAGAAATCCAACTATTCCACGTTTAGCATCTAATCACATAATTAACTTTTCTATCATTCCTCGTTCTCCGCAAATTTAAAATCTCAAGTAATGAGATCCGCGAATGCTTAGCCTAATGAGTTAAGGGAGCAAGCTAGGGCTCAACACGCCCAGTCAAGTCAAAATTTCTATTCCTACTCTACCCAGCGGAAAGTCAAACAAGGTGTCAAAACTTATTATATTTTTGCAAAAAATTTCAAAATTTTCTCCTTTTTTGTACTTTTCTGATCATTTTTTTCAATTTTTCGGGAAAAACGGGGTTGCATGAGTAAACGGCTATATGAAAGTACAAGTCAAATCAAGTCGAAGATACCTCCCCCCAGACTAAAGTAAAACATTGTCCTCAATGTTTCAAAGGTAAGGGTCATCCTACGTAACATCTAAGACCGCTTATTAATTATGCCAAAAGATAACGTTAGTCAATAAGATTTTTGGATTACCATACTTCTTGGAGCACTGATGAATGAGACTCGAGTGGAGTAAAGACAAAACATAAGCACGAGAGTCTTCACACTTCGGGGAAAATCCTGAACATACACAACAACCACAAAACACAAGATACAGAAGAGGTTGCTCCCCTCTCGTCACTTTATTAGAAAATAGAAAGAAGACAGAAACATGGGTTGTCACCCATGTGATGCTAATGTTTTTGTTAACTGAGTCACTAGCTTGACTCGACCCCGAATTCATTGGTCTATGGGGAAAGTTTGGAGATCCGGGACAACCATGGGTGGTATGTCCCCTCCAAAGTAGTGCTTCAACCTATGATCATTCACCTTGAAGTTTGGTCCGTCGGTTTGAGATAACTCGACGGTACCATAAGGAAAGACTTTGGCAATGGTGAATGGCCCAGTCCAACACGTTTTAAGTTTACCCGATAATATCTTCAATCGTGAGTTAAAAAGAAGGACTCGATCACCAACATTAAAAACGCAGTTCTTGATTTTGGAGTCGTGGATCTTCTTTGTTTTCTCTTTGTAGATCAAAGAGTTCTCGTAAATTTGATCACGAAGTTCATTTAATTCATTGAGTTGAACTTTCTGGTGATCAACCGCGGACTTTAGGTCAAAGTTGGCATGCTTCAAGACCCAATAGGCTTTGTGCTCGAGCTCAATCGGTAGATGACACGCCTTTCCGTACACAAGCTTATATGGAGTACACCCGATGGGTGTTTTGTAAGCTGTACGGAAGGCCCAAAGTGCATCATCTAATTTATCCGACCAAGAGGCACCGTTTTCGCCTACGGTCCTTTCCATAATTCTTTTTAAACCTCGGTTGGAAACTTCCACTTGTCCACTGGTTTGTGGGTGATAAGCGGTGGAAAGATGGTGAGTGGCACCATACTTAAGCATGACTTTTGCTAATTGGTCATTGCAAAAGTGAGTACCGCGATCACTAATGATAGCACGGGGAGTTCCGAACCGAGCGAAAAGAGATTTCAAAAATTTCACAACTACTCGGGCGTCGTTGATGGGGAGCGCTTTCGCTTCAACCCATTTTGATAGGTAATCAACAGCCACGAGTATATGCTTGTTCCTTCGTGAAGACGGGAGCGGCCCCATAAAGTCAATGCCCCAAACGTCAAAGATTTCGCAAACTTTAATGATATTTTGTGGCATTTCATCTCTTTGCAAAATTTTTCCGTGACGTTGACAAGAGTCACAAGATTTGACTAAGTCATGGGCATCTTTGTAAATCGTGGGCCAATAGAAACCGGAGTCAAACACCTTCTTGGTGGTGTAATTCAGGCCATGAAGTCCCCCCGTGGGTCCATTGTGACAAGCCTTTAAAATATCAATGGCTTCTTGGCCATAAACACACCGTCAAATGACTTGATCCGCACAAACTTTGAACAAATAGGGGTCATCCCAAAAGTAATGCTTCACATCTTTGAAGAATTTGTCCTTTTGTTGTGACGACATCCTTTTAACAACAAAGTTCCCCGCATGGTAGTTTGCAAAATCGGCAAACCATGGGGTAGTAGAATCACCCTGAAAAGATACCATATTAAGTGTTTCGAGAGGAAATATTTCATTTATTTCCTTATTCTCGAGTACACTTTGATAAGGGTTCTCTAATCGGAACAAATGATCAGCAGCAAGGTTCTCAGCTCCCTTTTAATCACGGATGATGATATTAAATTCTTGTAGGAGGAGAACCCATCGGAGCAATCTCGGCTTTGCATCTTGCTTTGCTAAGAGATATTTGAGAGCCGAGTGATCCATATACACTATGCTTTTTGACAAGATTAAGTATGGCTAAAATTTCTCGAAAGCATACACCACGGCTAACAACCTAACCCATTAAGGTCAAACCACCTTTCATGATACATAAACCTATGTTCACCCTTGTGTTGCTCTTTGAATCAAAGGGCAACCGTCATATCCAAGTGAATTTCATTATGAAATGCGTCTTTTCCATTTTCTAGCAAGTGAAGAACACAAAGAAGATATCCAAGCTTCAAATGTTGTCGAGTCATCACCACATCATTTCACATATCCACCTTCAGTCGTCAACCAACAAAACACCTTAAAATTCCATGATTCCCAATCATCCATTAGTGATTACTCAAATTCACAAAATGTCTCCTAATCTCAATCCTCAAGAACACCCATTGTCACCAACATAGCCACCTCCAATGACAAATCCAATACAATTGGCACCACCCATGAGAATTCCTTCAAAAACTCCTTTGTATGAGTCCATAGTATCATCCCTCTTCCTTTGTCACACTCACCTCTTCATGATTAAGTACCCAACAAAACTAGGATAGCTTGTATTCCATCGTTATCTTCGACGATGCCCTATTAAGGATGATTGTATTCCGTCAATCTCTTCTCTCCAACATCGACGATACCCTTTTAAGGATGCTCGTATTCCGTTGAATTCTCTCCTCACTCATTGTAAGTGCAAACTTTCCTTTCATTATCTCTACACACACATCTATAACCACTAACTTCAATTATGAAGTCTCCTATCTTCCATCTCATCTTCACACCATCCTTGAAAAACTTTAGCTCAATACATACTCTCTTTATTTCGGTCCATCCCTATCCACTATTAGAGAGTCATCTTCATCCATATCTAGGGGCATACCATCCTAATCCCATATCACCTTGACACTAGACATTTATCTTGGAAGAAGCTAATGAATGGTGTGTTGATCAATTATTATGCATGTTTAGTTTCAATCCCTTTCATGCCATGCTTTAGAATAATCATAATTGATTCTTGCATGTATTGACCCTCGATAATTTCATCCTATATATATCATCATTATTATATATGTGCCTTATCTACTAACTTTGTTTTGCAGCATTACTTCATTGCTCGAATCTTTGGTAGCCAAAACTAGTTTTGAGCATACACCAAGGGGGAGCATTTGCAAGTGTCAAACTAGGGATGCAATGATCTAGGGGGAGCCCGAAAGTAGTGGGGTACATGGTTTGGAGTTGGTTAAATCATGGCGGTAGGAGCAAGGCTTCACTAGGATGACGCACACTCAATTCTTTAAATGATGGGGTTCGGGATTATCTACCTCTCAAGTTCTCGTGATCTTCTATCTACCTCAACATTGGCGACACCTTTTTGCTTCAACAAAAGGGGGAGAGAGGAGTAGACAAGTAACTTCTACACTTTACTATGAGTTACGGTTTACATGTTTATCATCATCAAAAAGGGGGAGATTGTTAGTGCAAATGTTACGACGTTTAATCTATACAGTGTCTTTAATGATGACAAACACGTAACTTGTAATACATAACGTAAAGTGCACAAGTTACTCGTTCACACATCAACGTCTCTCGACGACTCAAGTCGACATCACTTCAAGTATGTACAAACACACCATACCAACTTAGTTAAAGTGATCATAGAATTTATTTTTCTAAACTTCACATTTTATGTGACAAAACATTTTTACAAAAGTATTTTTGTAATTAAAAGAAAATGTTTTATTAAAGAAATTAAATTCAAAGTTCAAATGTGAAAAACGGCCTCATTTCCCGCCCAAATTAGATAAAATTTCACCAGGTAATATTTCACCACTAAAGGACAAAAAACTGTCGTGGAGGTCCCTCGTCTATGCGGCCATCCCTTATTGATAAAGGACCGCACAAGGTTTAAGGGACCGCCGATGCTCCTCGACCTGGCTATAAATACTGACCCATTTCCAACAGAAAAACTGATTCCTCTTATCATAAAAATTTTCTTTACTTTCTTTCTTCATCTTTGATCACTATAACTCTTTGGTATGTGTTTATAAGTGGTCCCCTCATCCACTACATCATGTGCAAGAGAAGAACTCTCGACGTAGATGAAGATTCGAGATGTTAAAGTGTGTTCTTCTTCCACAAAGTGCAAGAGAAGAACTCTCGACGTAGATGAAGATTCGAGATGTTATAGGTATCCACACACAAATTTAACAAGTGTTATGGTTATAGGTCTTGTAAATATTGTAAATACTTTTGACTTGTGTGTGAGTCGAGGATGGGGTTATGTGTGTGAACTTGGAAGAAGATGAAGATCTAAGAAGTCTTGTAACTAGATTAGTTGATGTATTTGTTGTGAGGAGAGTGTTGTCCTAGTGTGTAAGTTAGGAGTTAGTGTATCTTGGGTGAAGGCTTGGATCGGGAAAGGATCCAAGTGTGTCTTGTGTGAAGGCTTGGATTGGGTGAAGTGTGAAGGCTTGAATCGGGTGAAGGTTCAAGTGAACGGGAGTGCTCATTCTTGTGAAGGCTTGGATCGTGTGTCGATCTAAGTGGGACAAGAGTGCTTGTTTGTATGGCCACGTGGGCTTTGGTAGATTGGTTCTAGCTAGGATTAGAACTCGACATTCTGCTTAGTGTCGTTAAACCTCATGTAAGCTTGTATACGGTTTGTTCTGCCTGAAGGAGCGTATTGATGAGTGAAGTAACTCTCGAGTGTGGTACTTGGGGAGTGGAGTAGGACGAAGAGGTGTTTTGTGCCGAACCACTATAAATCATTGTGTCCGGTTTGCGTTTTCTTTTCCTATCTCTTTACTTTCCATACTTGCATTGCATTTAGGTTTGTGTGTATGCTTATGATATAAACTAGTTAACTTAGAAATGCAAAACACAAGAAAACTTAATCACATGGAATAAGCTGCTCACTAGCAGCGGTCCTTTATATAGGGACGTTCCCCAAACATTTAAGGGACCGTCAGTGTATATTAGGGATCGTCCATAGTATAATCTGATTTGGCTAAAAAAGTTTAAACCTTATGTTATGTTTTTGCTTACATACTTGTTATTAAGTGACATATATGTTTGTTGTGAATGACATAACTACTATTCATATTTAGTCACACTTAATCAAAAATTTGACATGAAACATTTTAAGTTTTAAAAAGGAACGTATTCAACCCCCCCCCCCCTCTACGTTTCTACACATTGTACTTCATCATTCAAGTAACTCTATAGAAACATTTCACATATACAAGAACTTCAAAGATTATGTCTTCAAGAACTTGATTCTCAAGAATCAACACCTTTCTCAAAATTGGATTATATAGTTTTGCCAATCCATTAGTGAGTATAACTACTTCCTCTTCGATAATGCCTCTTTGATCTTCATGAGTGCTTAAAGAATTCTTTGTATTTCATCTTTAATAACTCCTATTCCAACTGAACTCTTTTGTGCATTATTCAACAATGCTTCTTTTGTGAGCTCTGAAAATCCCGATGTTATAAATCAAATGACTTAACCAAGATTTTGCTCTTGTTTCCTGTTTACGTATGGTACGTATTCATTGGTTTGGGGTGATTTGGTGAGGATAATCATATGTTTGGTTTCTCACGTTCGGTAAGGACCCCAAGGTATGATCAAATATCAAGAGTTGGGGTAATACTCAAGTACAACTATCAAAGTATGTGTAAATGTATGAAGATTGATTAGCTTTGACTTGGTTCATTTCATGGAAAATGCCTGGTATTTATAGAGATGAATTTAGGGTTTTGCGGAACCCATGATTGCGATCTAACAGTGGAGAATGATCCACTTGGTAGACATTCAAGGGAGGAGACAAGATAACACGTGGCATGCCATTATTGAAGATTCATGGAATGTTCCATGCATGAATTTCACATATTAGCGTGATATTCGTAGCATTACCTTTATACAAACGAGGTCGTGACACGTTTTTTTTGTTATAAAGGCTTCGGGGATAAGATCCCAACCTAGCCCTTTATGTGGACATGCTTACCCATGGTTGATTTGCTTATGTCTAGGAATTGCTTCCTAGTCTAAGCATGATGGGATGCTTTTATCCCTTGTGGCATATCTTGGGCCTGTTATGGGTGTATGGGTTTTAGCCATTTAGGCTAAAACTCACATACACTATTAAGTCCCCCAGACCATTAGTATATTGATCTTTGAGAGATATGATGATACACTTTGACATATATGTCTTTTGTAAAATGATGTGATGTTTTTTCAGGCTTTGCAATTGATAAGCCTGCTCTGTCAACGTATAGTTGTCTCTTTGTATGCCTAGACATCAGACACATTAATTACAAGGATGGCCTGGGTCTTTGACTTGGTTGTCTCATAGTCATCAACCTTCTCTTTCTTCCTTAGTTGACATGATGATCATTTCAAACATTTAAAATTCGTGTGTGTGTCTTGTTTGCAACCACATGCCTGTCTTTTCAAGTACATTCCCTTTTTCTTGGTTTTGTGGGTACACGTTACCTCGTTTTGGCTGGCTAAGTGTTGGACACGTCTTATGGGCCCATAATATTTGGGTATATAAAATGATTATACTCTTTTAATTCTCTTTGTACCCTTCTTTGCATCTTGTTAACTCCTTTGCTGAGTTTGTATCTTTCTTCTCACAAAAAATTCTTTGAAAATCTGTTCATTGTTTTTCCTTGTGTTACCTCATTAGATGAGCGATGAATCATGCCGGTCCTTTCTTTAATTCTCGGGTTGACGATGAAGTGGAGTTCACCCGTTCTCTAGGTCTGTAACCGTGTTTGATGTGTTATTTGTGGTCTATATTATTTTAACCAAGTTTTACTATTTATATTTTGCCTAGCTAACCTATAGGCTTAACACTAATGAGAAGTGTACCTGATCAATGTAGCTAGTAGGGGTAAGTACGAGTCGTTTGTCGGGAGTGAATTGCTAATATACTAAATTACTAATCCAAAAGGTATTCTAACTACTAAATAACTTAAACTAATGCAAAGGGGGGTTCATCCTGAGAGACCGATACAAGTTTGGTTACTAATTATCTAATAAAGAAAATAAAATAAACTAAATAACTCAAGATAAATGATAGAAGGAAAAATGAACTAAATCTATTAGGAAGAACGTGCTAGCTCCACTAACGAATGCTTTATTCTCTTTGGGCTTCGAACAATCACTTATGAAGTGACCTTTTTCACCATAATTGTAGCATCCTTGATTACGCCTAGAACTTTCCCCAACTTTTTTGTCAAAGCCTCGACCTCTACCGAAATTGTTCCTTCCATTATTACCTCGGTTACCAAACCGATTACCACTCCTAAAATTACCTCCTCTTCTAAAGAACTTTCTAAAGTTCTTTGCCATCAAATTGTACTCTTCGTCATCTTCATCGATCTCATCATCATCACTTCCTTCTTGACTATCACTATCGTCACTAACTTGACTCTTAGGGCTTGTTTCTTTTTTTTTTTCTGGATTAAGTGGGTGGGTCCCTTTCTATTAATGAGTCTTAATAGGGAGGAGCACCCTTTGCTTCTCCTACCCATATAGACCATTTAACAGAAAAAGAAACATATTATATATGTGGCCCCCACCACTATCTCCTCATTAAGACACATTAACAATAAAAAGAAACACCCCCTTAGTGAATTTAGCTTTGAGGGCCAAAGACTTCACCCTCTCCTTCTTTTCTTTAGTTGCAACCTTGTCATTTTCGAGAATCATTTCATAGACCTTGAGGTTGCTGATAAGCTCCTCAAGAGGAAGTTCCGCCAAATTCTTGGCTTCTTCAATGGCCATCAACTTCGGCCGCCACTTCACCAGAAGAGCTCGAAGAAACTTTCTTACATGGTTCCTATTTTAGAAGCTAGGATCTAGAACAGTGAGGCTTATGATAATATCATTGAACCGTGTGTAACCATTGTTAATGGTTTCTTCATCGGAGATCGTAAACTTCTCATATTGTTGAATGAGTAAGTCGATCTTGCAATCCTTGACTTGTGAGTTGCCTTGATGAGTTATGATGAGTGTGTGCCAAATCTCCTTGGCGGGTTTACAAATGTGAACTCTCTCGAACTCCCTTCGAGGTAGAGCATTGTAGATCATCATCTTGGCTTAATGATTCTTTCCAAGTCTTTTCTTTTCATATTATTTTAGATCCAAGTATGGATTTTCCACTATTAACTTGGTTTTGGGATCTTGCAACATGAACATAAAATTGCCATTTTTGGATGATTTCCCATAAATCATGATCCTTGGACCTAACATAAGTCTCAAACCAGGTTTTCCAAAAGCAAAACCCATCGGTCTCTAGCAAAGGTGGTCTTTGCATAGAACACCCCTCAACATAGTTCTCTTGAGCCATGGATCTATACTCTACTTTTCCAAAAATTTCTTTAGGTATTTTAAATTTTTGAAAAAGAAGTTTGTGACTTAAAACGGCTTCTCGGGAAGGTTTTAATGCTCAAAAAGCTGAGTATATGGTGTGTGCTTAGTCATACACCTTTTTTTGTCTATATTAAGACCAAAACAGACATAAACTAACCATAAATGCCAAAGATTTTGTGTTTTTGTGTTTGTGATCGTGCAGGAATGGATATTTCAGAAATTGGCAAAAATCAGGCCAAAAATGACAAAAACGAGCACGAGTTTGGAAATCATGTCAAAAGCCAGCGCCGCGAAAGCAGATTACCACTTTTGAGCTCAGATTGTCAAAACACACCTTGAAGAATCACAAAATGCCAAAATAGACCTTGGAGCAAAAGTTTGCAAAATTGGCAAAAATGGTCCCTCAAGTTTGGAATTTGGCAGAAATGGCCCCTGAGCATTGGATTTTGGAAGAAAAAGTCAACTATGGTCCTTGGGAATTCACAAGTGTCAAGTTTGGTCCCTGGGTAAAAGATTTGAAGAAATTACAAGCTTGGTCTCTGAAGTTTCAACTTTGGTAGAAATAGTCCCTTGATTTCCAAATTTTGGAATATTTCACTTATGGTCCTTGGGTTATTCATATTTGGCAAGGAAATACCCTTTGTGAACTTTGGAAAAATTACACTTTCACCCCCTCTAAAATCAAAAAATTACAAATTGGTCCTTGTATTAACACTACACCAAACGGACTTCCTTTCTATTACTAAGCCAAAATCCAAGTCCAACTCCTATCCAAACCAACACCCTGATCCAACTAATACCTAAGCCCAAAATACCCTCACCCCGTTATTAATAAAAACGGGTCAAACCCCAGTCAAACTCCCCAAAACCACTTCCCCTTTCCCTCCCACACTGCAACTACCACCCCTGGTATTCATCCCCTCCATCACCACTTGCCTATCACATCCCACCGCCCACTCCACCATACACCTACCCTTCACCTCAGCATTAAATTCCACCCCCCCTAATTGGAATTTTACAGAGCAAATTGGCCAACAATTTTTCCCGCCAAAAACCAATTAAGGGTCAAGATTGAGTTTCGAACATCCAATGGCTTGGATTAGTGATGGGAAAGGCTCAGAGGGAGGCAGGAACCCTAGTTGGTGAATATATAATGAAGGAGAAGCAAGGAGAAGATATATTAGATATAGTTTTAATGTAGAAAGGTCGTTTTAGTTTAATTATCAATTCTAGTTGTAATTTTCAGTTTCAAAAGGTTGTATTAAACATCTTCAGTGTAATTTCTTCTTTATTTAAGGTTAATTTCAGTTTATCTTTGCAAACTCAGTTTATGCCATTTTTACTCAAAATCTCAATTTCACTTAATATTGTTAAAGTTGTTGTTTAATTATCTAATAAGCTAATTTTAATCATTGTTAAGCTTTTACAAGCCTCCAAAACATTATCATCAGTTTTCATTCAATAATCTCAAAAATACCAAAAAAATACTAGGAAATTAATGGAAAAATAAAAATCAGAATTAAAACAAGAAGAAGCATTGGAGTGTGATGGATATTGGATTAGCAGGGTATTAGAACCTCAAGGGAGATGTTAGGATAGTTGTGGTCCTTGGTTCATTGCTCTGTGCTCAGGATCCATTTTGTAAGCTTTAATTCCCATTTTTTCTTTTTACTGTGCAAGTGCTAATTTCCTGCTTATCTGTGTTTCTCAGTACTTATTTAAGTATAATAAAGTAATTACATGCTTTTGTGATTCTAGTTGTTCATTGGATTACTTTGTTGTTTCTATTTGTTGTTAACTGTCAATTTAGCATAATAGTGATATTTAGGTATTTGATGTTCTTGTTGGTTTTTACACGCTCATTTCAGTTTATTGTAACATTATAAGTACTCCTGCATCAAAATCTTGGCCTGAATCAGCTAAATCTTTTGAAAAGCACAAAATCAGTTAACTATAAGGTGTGTTTAGATTAGTTTGTTTCCTTGTGTTCAGGGTGGTTGTTGTGGTTTGCTGTTGCATCATGCTAGTTTAGGTCCTAATAGCTCATTCAAGTAATAAAATCCAGTGTCCTTTGAACAAAAGTCAAAAATCTCTTTTCAATTTCATTTTATGTTCACTGATGAGGTTTTAAACCACATAATCATTAAGATCAGTCCATAAGTTATTGTTGTAGCTTATTTTAGTCTCATTGTAACTTTTAACAACATAATCAGTCAAAAGAATAGGACCAAAGTTCATAAAAGTCATCTGAATCAATAATCTTAAAAAGTCAAAAATCTCTTTATTGTCAGTTTTTGCAAAAGTTGTGAGATTTTATTGATCTCAATATTAAGTTTTAGCTTGTAATCTTTTAGAATATTAATCTTTGGTAGATTGTATTTACTGGACTAATTTTTGTTTATTTTTAGAATTTTATATCACTGCTTATTTGCTAGTTCTTTTAAGCACTTTTTCAAAAATCTCCCCTGCACCAGGGGAGACTTGTGTCTTAACCAGTTTTCTATAAGCTTTTATCTTGTTCACTAAATAGCTTTAGCTTGTGATTATTGATGTTTTGGATAGACCTTCTGGCTAGCTTGTTGTTTATGTGCTTATCATTCCATTTCATGCTTATTATGACTGCTTATTTTGTCTCCATGTTTTCTCTAAACCACTCACTAAACTGAGTCATCAGAGTAGTTGAGCAATTTTCATAAGCTCATAAAAATCTCTCTAGTGATCTTTAGCTTGTGTGGTTTGGTTCCTTGTGAAGTGATGCGTAGTTTTGCAACCTTGCAAAAGGTTTTACCTCTCAAATGATCTTGAGAAGCTTGCAATCCCCACCAGGCAGTGTACTTGACCGTTGTAGTATAGTATAGTGACAAGTACCGGGGGATTGATCGTTCAACTCAAAGAATAGTTTTCGCTAGGGTTAAAACTCAATTAAACTAGATCTAGAGGTGAGGGATGATTCTTTTTGTATTTTTATATTTTATGAAAAGCAAGTAAAAATCTCGGGTTTTGGAAGGATGGCGGAATTAGTTGCTAATCAACTAACCCAAATAACTACAAATGCAAATAAAATAAAATAACACTAAATTAAATATGTAGAAAACAATAATAAGAGAAAATGTGTTTACTTAGATTTCACTACTCCCTAGCTATCTTTTACTGGTTGATTAGTTTGTTACAATTGCATGGATGACGGGTTATATTCCTTAATACCATTCGTAGAGCCGTGTACGATCTTCCCTAACTCTATAAGCTTCTACCTTTTCCTATGTCGAGCCGACTACTAGCTCCTAACATGGCCTCCTTAGTAGTTACTACGCATTAAATATAACCAATTTATCGTAATACACATCCGATCATGTTTCTTAAGACGTTCAAGCAAGTTACCAATTGGAAGTCTGCCAGTTTTCTTAAGCCAAACATCGAAATCATTCATCCACAACAATTATAAACAAACAACCAACCAATAATAAATATCTAAGTTTCATATCTAAGTTTCATTACATCTAAGCAAACACAAAGAAAACCTAGCCTAGCATGTTAAAGTGAAGACAAGCATAAGATGGAATCAAACAACACATAGACATATTGAATGATTATTGGAAAACTTATCTTCAATTAAACATGGATGAAACAAGGGTTTGAAACCCTTAAATAAGGTGAAATGCATCTAGGGTTTCTCCAAAACTCTCCTCTCAAAGTTACACACTAATGAATGAAAAATCAAAACTATATATAGAGTTGTGAGTCTGACGGCGTCAAGAGTAAATTCTGACGCCGTCAACTTGCTGCCATAAATACTATCGTATTGTCTAGATCCAATTCTGACGCCGTCATGTATAAACTTTCTCTTGACCGTCTCTTGCATTTTGTACGTGACGGCCTTGGTATTGCCGTCACATGTAAATCCTCTAGAAACATTCTGTCGCGTCACGTGTAACTTGATTATCCACTTCATTGCCAATGAGTGACGGTGTCATAAGCAAATTCTGACGTCGTCAGGTACTGATTTCAGCATGAATTGGAGACTTTGTCGTTTTCTTTACTTTTTCGCTCCAAAATGCTTTCTTTTCCAGATTTCTTCTCAAAAGTACCTAAAATGACAAAAGGAACGATTTAGGGCAATATTTGATCAAATAATCTCGACTTTGGGCTTAAATGACCCCCTAAAAGCGGTACACTTTTCGTCTCATCAAATACCCTTACACTTGAGATTTGCTTGTCCTCAAGCAAATGTTCTTTTATTCTAATCAGAATACAAGCTAGGGTCATTTAACACTAATACAAAAGTAATTGCAACCAATAATCATTCTACTTCAACCAAAACAAGCACGAAAATTATACACTTGCACCTCACAAATAGTGTTTAGATACTCACATCTCTCGGGTGTAATAAAAGTACATATCACAATGTGAAAATGGAAAATATCTCTCACTACCTGTCATAGCACATAGATTACCATAGGCTTGGGAAAGGATCAAACCTCCACCACTTGGCGTAAGCACCTAGGATAAACTATCAAAGAGGTCTTTTAAAGGGTTATAACGTGAGGTGTAGGGATATGATAAACACAGTTTTGTCGGATAAAGGCAATATTTACTGGTGGCGAGTTAATCATCTTGGTCAATTACATGCACAATGTGGCGTTGCTAAGCCAAGACTCGAATCAACTTAAGCTAATCAAAAACTAATAAACATAAAATGAAATGGGATGGTAGTCCGTATGTTTTTTTCTCTTTTTCTTTTTCTATATTTTTTTCTTTTTCTTGATTTTTTGTTTTTTTATGCATACACTCTTGCCCTGCCATCCAAAATAATACATCATAGGGAATTTGCATTCCCCTTACAGTTGAACTTTTACATATTTTACAATTAACTATTCTAATGACTCGAATTAAGATAATCAAAACACTTGGAGTACTCTTTAAAATTAACGCACATATGGGGGTAATAAATGATGTCTTACCCAATACTCCATAACAATAGTACTTTACCCATGAGTCCCAATCGTCCCAAAACAATATGTACAAAATATGACTCGACTTAGCAACCATGTAATCAATTAGACAATTAACTAAGGGTTTAAACATATAACAATAATGCACTAAAGATGAGTGCATACAAGGAAGGCTAAGACGATTTGGGTGTACATTTGGGGTGGATTGTAAACAAATTCTTCCTTTAAGTAAATTCTTAAAGTTAGAAACGAAAAAGATAGGCTCGGAGGGGTGTACTAGGGGTATCGTGTACTAAAAATGAGTACAACACAAAGGTATAGGAAAAATTAATTGACTTTACTAGTCAAGTAATTATGACTTCATTGGTCAAGTAATT